>OZ034979.1:15193475-15793475 GCA_964030785.1 Siderastrea siderea | reverse complement strand
AGACAATACAGACAAAATAATAATTCTCCATATAAAAAGTTAAAGGCAACTGAACAGCAAAGAAAATATAGACAAATGACTACATCACCACAAAAAAAATCAAAGCGTAATGAGTACCAAAGAAAGTATAGACAAATGACTACATCATCAGAAAAAAAATCAAAGCGTAAAGAATATCAAAAAAAATATAGAGAATGTACATCTAGTAATAACTTATCTATTGAATTTGCAATCAAACAGTTTCATGAAATAGTAAACCAAGGCCCACTATATGTTTGTACATGTTGTGATCAACTATGGTATAAACATAGTGTGAGTAGTACTAATAAGCTTAGGCAGTCAAATCCTGACATTGTAAAATATCTATTAAATAAGACAAGTGTTGGTAACAAAGAATGGGTTTGTAGAACATGCTCTAATTATTTGATCAAAAATAAGGTCCCACCATGTGCTATAGCCAATGGTATGGGATTTCCAGACAAACCAGATTTCTTTGATCTTAATGAACTAGAATGTAGATTACTAGCTCCAAGAATTGCTTTTCAAAAATTAATGCAAGCTCCTAGAGGGCGACAGCTCAAGATACACGGCATTATTGTTAATGTACCTGCTGATGTAACTCATACAGTTAGTATATTACCGCGATTACAAAATCAAACTGCTACAATTAAAGTTAATTCAAAGCGAATGTTGAAATATAAGAGTTCAGCATTGTCACTAAATGTAAGACCGTATAAAGTACTTCAAGCAGCAAATTGACTTATTACACATAGTAGTTTGTGTAGAGATGAAGGTATAGTACTGAATGATGACTGGATCAATCAATACAACAAAGCTGTCAATGATGAAATTAATGAGAACTTAGAGTCAGATACAATAGATGAAAGTGATGACAATAATATTGATTCTGAAGGACTAAACCAAAATGAATTGCATGAAGATGAGGCAGAAAGACCTTCTGGTGTTACTGACACTATGTTTACAGCAACTGATTTTTTAGAAGATGACAAAACGCAAAACATATTAAATATTGCTCCAGGTGAAGGGAATAGACCATTAAGTGTTTTTAGGGACATATTGCGAAGAGTTAGCATATCCTGGAATATTTCTTGGACAACCACGAATTGACAATAAACAAATATTAGTCAATATTAATTATAATGATATATGTAAATCAGAATTGAGACAATCTGACAGACGAGCTGCAATGTGCATTGTTTTATATAATTGGTATAATTAAAATCATTTATTAATATATTGTATTATTCAAAGTTTATATTCATTGCTACTGTATCTTAGTAAACATCATTTATTGATATACTGTTTTATATCATCTACGTAATTGACATTGTTCATTGATATATTGTTTTATATAATCTAATATAATAGTTAAAATCGTTTATTGATATATTGTATTTAAGCCTCTATTTTGTTCCTGTTAAACTATAGAAGTTAATAAAGATACATGTATTGTTATTTTTGAATTTCACTGATCATACATTGAAATACAGCCATAATAGAGTGAACTCACTTTGATCCGTGAAACAAAAATAGTGCAAAATCGTTGATCGATTATGTTGATTCTCTAATTATTGTTATCAACACTATTTAGTAACTTAGTAATATTTGTTGGATGAATTTAGTGCGTTCACTCTAGACATCATTGCATAAAAGCGTGAAACACCTAATTTACATAACAACAATGACTGTCAGAAGAATTTTTCCATGCATGAGTATCTAGTCAGCTCATTAAACTGGTCCGTCCTTTTTAAGATGGAATTACAAGGTCCTAATTATCTTCATTTACTATCTCTATTTCGCGAATAATATAAAGGAGACTTCAAATTACACTGTCTTATGTCCTATTCTAGATCTCTATGTTCCTATTAAATCTCTTATGCCTGAGTCACATGCAGTCCTCGACTGCGTATTTTTATCATTCCTGAAACTTCCACAAGTTCGTCTCTCTCTCTAGAAATTTGCAGCCGAAAAAATGCCGTGAGTAAGTATACTTCTCCCTAAACTTGCGCAGCTTTCCGAACATGTCAAAATTAGCATCTGGTGACTATTTCTAGTCACTAAAAGGCGACTTAAGGTGCCCGCACATGGGGGGATGTGTGCCAGGGACATGTTGCAGCGAATGTGAATAGAAATGCTTTTATTATTGTTATTTACTATGTGGATATGCAGATCACCTGAAATGAGATTCCTTTTAAAAGCAACAAGAATGCTCTAGGCAACAGTAATGTGAATGTCACCAAACAAAAGGTTTAATGAACAGTACAGTGGATCTGCAAGTGCGTACTTCTTGGCATATTTCAAAGCTGTCCTTTATAACACAACGTGAAACAACTAAATTTTGCCTGTTTGGGAGAACATGAACTAAGAAGGTTTCCCTCGTTCTCTTAGGTACGCTCTCTTTACACATTCAGCTTGAGACGTAAACACTGTGAAGTAGATCACTGCAGAATTCTCTTAAGTATCCTGCAAAAAATAAAGTAATTTTTATTTTACATAAAAATAAAATAAAATTTCATTTTTTCCTAGCCTTTACACTCATCATCGCCATCTGTATTGCTTAAAACCCCTAGAAATTATGAGGCATGCCCAATGAAGTTCAACAGGTTGTATATATAGGTATTGTGAGTTTGTTGCTGCTACACATTCCAGCTACACATCCATGCTACATGTCCCCTCAATGTGAAAATAACATGATTTTGTTCCTCCGACATGTCCCTCGTGTGTAGGCACCTTGAACCGTTTTTATTTTTATTTCTTGTAATTTTGAGTCCAGTTACTTTAAAATTAATATAATGTAATGGATGTAATCTGTACCTGTTCTAGAAATATAATTCACATACCATTTGTTATCAATAAATTCTTGTAACTCTTTGGACTGCATTTTAGAATATATATGTGAGCAGCCTTGTTATAATAAGGATAGCATAAGTGAACCAAGCGATTCAATGCAACTATAACATATGTTTTTTTTATGAAAGGTAATTATCAGATTCTGTACTACTTGCTACAAAATACTGAAACAGGATTTACATTGGACATCTTCCTGTGTATTTGTCTCAAGGAGAGCATTTGCAAGAGATGTTTACTTTGATTTTGCTAGACAACATAAATTATACAGGTTTTTGATATGAACACACTTTTAATGTGTATTAATAAATTTAGATACAGGTATACTGAACATATTTGTTGGATTAATTGTAGCTTATGTCAGTTATCATGGCTGTTGGTATACAGTACTCCCCTTTTTCTGCAAGAAATAGTGTTCAGAAAATTTCTATTCTATTTATTCTATTGTATTCTATTCTATGCAATACAGCATTAAAATTTTGCAGGGTTTCAATCATGGAGAGCAAATATTTAATGGCAAATCAAACCTAGTGAAAGCAATAATGCGTGGAGAAAAAGACCAAATTGAGAGGGTGAGTAAATTAGATGTTTTGTCTGTATTGAAAGAAAACACAGGTTTTTTTAACACAGGTTTTTTTCGTACAGATCACTGAAAATTATTTCCTGTGATGTATTTTCAGAAAATAATAGTTACATGTAATCATTAAGTGCCTGTGTGTAAAATGCATGTAATCTTTACACTGAAAGTAGAATGTTTGGCTGAAACTGACTTTGGTACCTGTACACCTAATTGCAATAACATTGTCATAGAAAAAAAGAATTTCTGGTATAACAAATAACACAAATAGGAATTAATCAGGCAAACAAACTACATTCGCAGCCGAGTAATTATTTTTTAAAGCAGTCATCAATAAGTCACAATAACAGGTTTTGACTTGTCTTTCTCAAAGTATAATTCTGCATTTGTAACATGGATTCCCTGTGAATGATGTAAGCTAGTAATAGAGATTAAGCAATTACATTTGATTTGAGGCAAACTCCCAAAATGGCTTGTTCCAAGCACTTAGGCTATGTAGACTTGTTAAATCCCAGATAATTCATATTTTAAGTTTGCAATATATTTTTTGCTACTTCCGATGCTTGTTCTCCCAAAGTTAAAAATCTCATGCGAAAATCATCTTTAAACTAGCACCCATTTGGAAAACTCTGCCATGCTTTTGGAGTGGTTAAGCCGTTTTGTTCATCATTCGTTTCTACTTCAAAAGGTCACACAGCACGTAAGTGGTCATGACATTTAATTCAGTTAGATAATTGAGCAAAGCATGTATGATATACTGGTAATATTTGCTCATGCATATTGTAGACGAGTGTTACTTTTCTCTTTAAGGATGAAGTGGTTGTATCCTTGTGCTAAGCTGTTATAGTTAATTGTTCAAAGTTCTCTAATTCTTCCCCCTTGGCCATACAGGTTTGAATGGACTGTGTTGCCAAACCAGGAACAGCTAGAACTTGCTATTTGATCTTTCCTCGCTCCCACCATCGTTGGGTGCAGCCTCACAGTCAACAGCATCGTCCAGTCGTAGCTGCTTAATTCCAGTGCTGGTTTCTTCATCTGTTCCCGTCATTCCAGCACCTGTTTCTTCATCGGTTTCCGTCACAATAGCAGTGCCCTCACTGGAGATTCTCACAGCTTCAATCACGGAGGCCATTTACCTCACAATTCCCACTTGGAACATGGGAATTTTGAAAGGTAGTCCAAAATCCCGGAACGTAACTTCCAAACGGAAAACTGTGTTCCATTTACTTTTGTCTAGCGGTTCCAGGTCCTGCGCAGAGTCAAATTAGTTCCAGTGTCTGTAAATTAGAGTGAATTGCACAACTGGTACATGCTAATCTCGAGTGGAATTTCCCATTTGGGAGGTTTTGCTTACCAATTGCACAAATCATAGCCCAACTAGTATCCCCGTGAATGGTAAACAACCCCAGTTCCTTCATTCATTCATACTTTTTCAATGCCTGCATCAGCAAGTTCCATGCTGCCTGTTATTTCTTCCATCATGCTGCCTTGTTCTCAACAGTCATGCATCGTGGAGCCCAAGTTTTCACCCATCCCAGTCAAGCTGGTGTCCCAAATTACTTCTGGAAAGTACATTGATCTGGGGGAACTTCTGTCGGACACACTTCACGACCAAGAGTCCAAAACCACAGCTTCTGTTCAATGGCCACATAGTCTTCTCATCATCATCCCGCAAGCCTAAGTGACACGTAGAAGATATCTCTACCTGGATTGAGGCTTTCACCATCTTTTCCTTTATTCAAACGACCTATTTCCCAGCCCAATGGCATGACCTTACTCTACACAAGCTCCTCATCCTCCACACTTACCGAAAGTTTCAGGGCAATATTCGGTCTGCTTATGATGGTGCATTCTGTGATTGTGCATTCCGCATGGGGGGATCCACTCGTTAAGGTTACTCCGGATCTTTCTGGGTGTCCTCCGGGAAAAAATTCGTATGCATGCTGTTTTGAAGGAAAACGTGGCAAACTATACTTTGTTGGAAAGGTTAATAAATGAGGATTTCGAGAAAAAATAGGAATTCCCGGTTTTTTCATTTCTGCAAAAGAAAATCGCAAAAATGGCGGAAATGACCATGTGTCATTCAATCGTTTTAATAAGGTATCAAATACAAGCGCATTGGCAAAATAACTGCACAGTGGTAATCACAAAGGATCAATCATCAAAAGTGTGAGCATTTTTCGATATTCTGACTATTTTCATTGGTATGTTCCCAACAAAATGGTCTCGTGCGCTACATAAATTAGCACATGTTCTCTCCAGAGACTGACGTAATGCCCTTGGGTATTTAGCTTAATATTTATACGCTCTCCCGACTTGACATCGTTCTCATTTGCGTTCTAGCCCCGAGAGGTCTGTTCAGAGGTGTCCTTTTTTGTCCCTCCCTCCTCCCCTCAGCAACGGAAACCTCTGCATGCTGCACTTCTTCGCATGCACAGAAACTATTTTTGCCCCATATCTTAGTATCTCCGCAAGTGCCACAGAGGTGCAGCATACCAATGAAAATTCTTCTACTAGTTTTTTAATTAATCTGTCAAGTTCGAGCAGCAAAGAATATGCAATGCCCATTGTGTTGAAGATCGCCACAGGGGAAATATTATAAATTTCAAAAATCCCCGACACAGTCTAGTTTCACAACATCTAAGGAATGTTTAGGCCAAATTTCACAGAAATCCGCCGAATTTTGTTACTCTATTTATTCATTTATCTGATTGAATGACACGTGGCCATTTTTGCGGTCATTATTGCAATTTTCTTCTCTGGAATTAAAAAATAACGGAAATTCATATTTTTTCGAAAATCTACGTTTATTCACTTTTCCAGTGATATACAGTTTGCCCGTGTTTTCCTTTAAAATGTCGTGCATACGAATTTTTTCCCGGACAACACCCACGAAGGTCCAGAGTAACCTTAAGTCAGTGTTCGTGTGGACAATCCAACGAAACATCACATCACCTTGAAAGGAAGAACAGTACTAGAACACCTTCAGCAAGTAAAGTCACTCAGTCCTCCTGAGGGGAAGTTGAAAGAAACGCTACCGCCCAGCATCAATGAATCTCCAAAGGCTGACATCCAAGGACAATGTATTTTACAATGAAGGGAGAATTGGAAAAAATTTCTCAAGCAGCACCAGCCGTGGAAGAGATTCCTGAGAGTAATGTGGAAAGCGGGGAGCAAAGACGATGTTGGCAAGAACCAAGCACGAGCAGAACTTATCCGGAAATTTGCATTTTTTGTGAAAAGAAAACTAGATATAAGAAAGGTACAAGAACACGCGATCCTTTGATTCAATGCGTTGACTTGCGTGGTGATGCCTCGATTAGAAAGGCTGCTATTGCTATGTGTAATAGCAGAATCACTGGCTTTGCCTCTCGTGATTTGGAAGCAGCTGAAGCGTGGTACCACAGCCAGTGCTATCGAGATTATACCAGACCAGATAAAGCTAGCAAGCACTCAGACTCACCTTCAGATGAAAACAACTTTGTCAGATAGAGTCTCAAGTTTATGACAAACTGTTTGAGTTTATTCGATCCGATTTATTAGAAAATCCCAGGCTTGTTAAGATGGTTGATCTGAGAGAGAAGCCAATGTCCTACATGCGATAAACGGGCGCTATTGAAATACTTGAATCAACAAAGAAACATTTTCAAAGAAAGTTGGAAAAAGAATTTGGCGACTTACTGCAATTTGAAGATCTCCTGGACAATAATAAGCCTTTTGTTTTTCCAAGGCTCAACTGGCCAGAGAGATGGTAAAGTTATCTCAACAAATAGACAACAGGAATACCCCCTCTAAAATCAAGGAAATACAACAAGCTGGCCTGTAGATCCGTGATGCAGTTCTTTCAAATAATACTGAAATGGCATGGCCACCAAAACCTTTTGAACTATGTGAGAGTGCAATCAATCTTCCATCAGAACTAGATGCGTTTCTATACACTCTCTTGACGGGCAACACAGAAATGCCAATGGAATATCCTCAATGCGTCCGGCACCTTGTCAACTCTTTTTGGGCAGGACATTAGGGGAGCAGGGATGGCGCAGTGGTGAGAGCGCTCGCTTCCCACCAATGTGGCCCGGGTTCGTTTATCGGACCCGGTGTCATATGTGGGCTGAGTTTGTGTTGGTTCTTGACCCTGCTCTGAGGGTTTTTCTCCGGGCACTCCGGTTTTCCTCCCTCAGCAAAACCGACACACAGCTTATTGGAGCTGGCTGTTGGCTGTGCTCCAAGGTCATGCATGGACCGTACAGCGGCTGCTAGCGGCGCCTATATATGCTTTCGGTCCAACCTTGTCGAGCTGCGTCCTTGCTGTACTTTGCGAGGGCGATTAGCGAGACAGTTATTATTATTATTATTATTATTATTATTATTATTATTATTATTATTATTATATATGGGATGACTGGAGGACGACAGAAACCTCCCACGTAAATATTGTTACCATATGGGGTTAAGTCTTTAACAAACAATTTCGAACTTATTCAGATGTTAAGCCGATGTGGCCATGGAATCACGCATTCACAAATTGAGGAAATAAACACTGCACTTTGCCTTCAAAAAATGGCCTTGACGCCTGACGATGTTCCTTTGCCCGAAAATATCCAACCACATATCAATACGACGCTTGTGTGGGATAACACTGATAGACTAGAAGAGACCCTTTCTGGCGTGGGGACCTCACATCGCGTAAACGGAATTGCTGTTGAAGCCAGACATTTTGGTCCAAACCCCCCTCCGCCACCAGGAATTGAGCAAGCTAGGACAAGGAAAAGAAGTACCGACCCTTTAGTAAGCTCGGTTGTCCCTCCGTACAGCACTGGCGATCGCTGCAGTCCTCGCGTGAGAGCATTCATCGAGGTAACACCTGAAGAGATCTTGGCGGAAGCAAGAAAGAAGAATTTGCTTTGGATCTTAGTGCGACTCCATGCAAAGGAGAAGCAAAAAGCCAGTGGCTGGACAGGATTTAATATTTCTGTCCGTAACGAGGTTCAAGTCTCACAGGATATTATTGGATACCTACTCACTATTGACCCACCTGCAACTGACATGGCTAACGTTCACAAGGTTCTAGTGCAGTCGCTCAAGATCAAGAATACTCTCAAGTTGAAGAGCATTGTTCTTTTCTTTGACCAAGCACTGTATGCAAAGGCAAGCGAGGTCCAGTGGAAACAAAGTGAGAGATTCAAAGATATCGTACTTCAGATGGGAGTATGCCACACAGCTTGCACCATGTTGTCCACTATTGGCAAGTGCTCACTGGATGCCAGTTTGAGAGACCTGTGTGTCGAATCTGGTGTGATAGCAGAAGGTTTTGTTGCAGAGGTTCTAGATGGGCGCAAGTATAGTCATGCTGTTAGGCTACACAACTTCATGTATGAAGCCCTTATGAGACTGGTGTGGCAAAGATTCAGGCCCTGGATAGAGGAGAATCATGAGGAATCCAAGACTATTGTTGACAGCTTCTTTGGTGAGACTGGCGAGTTGTATGATGACATCTGCCAAAGGCAGTTCCAGAAGCACATGACCAGTGCTTCTAGTGTTGATTTTGTCAAACTTTTTGACAAGTATATGGAGTTCCTCCAGCAGAACAACAGCAAGCTAACAGAGTTCTGGTTGTCTTACCTAGATATGGTAGAGGTTCTCCTTGGTCTTCTGAGAGCATCGAGGGAAGGCAACTGGGACCTCCATGTTTCAATAATAAGGAACATAATCCCCTGGTGCTTTGCTTACGATAATGTGAACTATGCAAGATATTTATCTTTGTATCTATCAGAAATGTCTCACCTCGAGGAAGAGCATCCAGATTTTTTAGCGTATTTGAGATCTGGTGACTTCTCAGTACAGATTGGAGCCATGAACACATTCGGTACAATTACCAGTTGATCAAGCTTGTCAAGAAACTATAAAACAAAGACACCTAAACCCCTCGATGCACAAAGGGGTTTAGCCTGAAGCCTGGAGCTGTGAGCAAATACTAACTTGTAGTAGAGTACCGAAGCATATTCATGCAACAGTTTAAGGAAATGCTTCACCTGAGCACCCCAACGACTTTCCAGCACACCGATCTCCAAGCAAGTTGAATAGCAAGAAGCGAAGAAGACATAAAATCATTGATGTCAATGTTTGAAGGAAGCTGGATCAATCCTTTCAAGAGCGAACAGCAAGACCTTGTTTGTCTGTCTACTGGTAAGCTCGCTACTCCTGAGATAGAGAAAGATCTGCTTTAGCCAGAGGCTTTGGGAGAGAAGGCTATAAGACTTTTAGTAAGGACAGGCTTAAGTCTGACCCACCTAAGAAGAAGTTCCATGACAAAATAACGAAACTTAAGCTCAAGACATTTGGTGATCTCTCAAAGAAGATGAAAGTACAAAGGGGGACAAGCAAGGAAGTCGTTATTAAAGTAGATCGTGCCCTCTTTGCCCAAATGATCATTATTGCCGAAAACAGAAAGTTGAAGACAAGTGAAGTACTTGGCCACTCTCACGGACCTCTGCCTTGGGCCTTCGCTTCGGCTGATGGATCACTGAGGAAAACCAAAAAAGCATCGCTTGCCAAGGAGCTCCAGAAGAATATCACAGCAGCAGACGTGATACCTCAGCAGTGTGCACGAATCATTGACGGAATGGCAATGGTCCAGAAGATAAGAGGCGACCAGAAAACATTTGCTGAAGTGGCTGATAGTATGATGTCAATGGTTTTTGCATGAAGGAACAGACAGCCACGTATCGACGTGGTCTTTGATGTTTACTGAGAAACTTTGATCAAGAATGCCGAGAGGGAGAAGAGAGGCTCAGAAAGCAGCCGTGAATTGATAGTGATAATGATAATGATGAATTTATAGAGCGCTATTTCTAGTGCTATCCAATAGCGCTTTACAATAATTTTAAAAATGTCACCAATAAAATTGATAAAAACATAAAAATATCTGAAACATGAGAAAAATAAACTAACTAATAAAATAACTGGGCTGTAAAAATGAAACAAAAACTAAGAATCATTAAAACCTTTAAATGAAACTAATTAACTAAGTAACTAACTAACTGACTAACTAAACTACCTGAATAAACTATCTGAATAACTCATTAACTGAGTAACCAATAGTCTAATTATCAGAAACATCAAGGCAGATCACAAGATACATCAATGGCGGAAATTCATATCCAACTCTAAGAATAAATCTCACCTGATCAAATTCATGTCAGAAGAGTGGCAAAATAAGAGATACAGAGAAAGGCTTGCTGGAAAGACAATCTTTGTAACAACCGAGGATCACTGCTATGAAGTGTCTTCAATCAGAGCAGCAACAAGAAAAGAGCTAAGGTCGATGCAAGAGGAAGCAGATACCAGAGTGTTTTTCCACGCAGCACATGCAGCAGCAACAGAGCCGTTGTTATTACGTCAGAATATACGGATGTATTTGTTCTCTCTTTGGCTTTCGAAGGCTTCATCCCATGTCCTATGTTTGTCAAATGCAGTCAACAGACTCGAACAACTTACACGGACGTGTCAAGAGATGTTCGGATGATGGGGTCAGAACTATGCAGACCTCTCCCAGGTCTACATACCTTCACTGGCTGCGACAGTGTCAGTGCCTTTTCGGGAAAGGGCAAGGTAACAGCTTTGAAGCTTGTTAAACAAAGCAAGTCATTTCAAACCCTATTCCAAGAAATAGGCATGGAGTGGAACCTCACGGATGACCGACTTGCAAAGCTCCAAGAGTTCACCTGCAAGATGTACAGCTCTACCACAAGGACCTATAATGTCAACGAACTGCGCTATTGGTATGGGGAGTTTGTGTTCTTATTTTTGTCTTATTTTATTAACTGGTCTTAGGCTCTTCGATTATCCAATGATTATGCAGTCTAACACCATTCGACTATGTTCTAGGTTGTTCTGTGTGAAACAAGGGAAAGTTGACTCGAACCAGCTACCTCCCTATGAAGATTGTTTAACGTTGCATGCGTTCAGAGCAAACTACCAAGCATCTGTTTGGAGAAGAAGTCTGCAGAGCTGCCCCGAAGTCCCTTCACCTGTTGGTCATGGGTAGGTTCAAGAGAACAGAAAGTTATCTATCAAATGGATGAGTGGAGAACCGGCCCCTGTAGCTCTTCCTGAATTTCTCTCCTGTTCTTGTGCAAGATCATGCGAGCTACCTACCTGTACGTGTCTTACAAATGGCCTTAAATACACCGATATGTGTCGGCTTCGCAACTGCAGCAATTGTGCTGTAAAGGAAGAGATGCCTGATCGTGATGGAGAATGTTCTGATAACAAGGAAGATGAGCAAGATTACGGCACTAAGCTAGAAGATATAGTTGATAACATCAGGAAATTATTAGTCCTCCATGTGAATCAGGCTCTCGTTTTTAAGGCAATAGGCCTTGATCTACTCTGATTTTTCATTTATTTCTTATTTGTGTGCTTCTTTAACATAAGGGGGCTTTTCAAGCTATTTTCAGAAAATAGTACGTGCTTTGAATCAAATCGAACAATACTTTCAATTTTCAAACACTTTTGCTACATTTTTCTTAAGAATAATCGTGTTTTAAAATCCAAGATGGCGGATACAACATGGAGGCTCCAAGATGGTGGACGGTTATTATTTAAGACCAAGAGCGGACGTACTGTCTTAGAAGCAATGGTATCTAGCCAATAATCATTCGTTGTAAAACACTTCTTATCTGTTACTTTCTCTTGGTGAAGACTATGTGGGATCAACGCTTTAAGAAATACTTCAGAGTTTTTAGCTTAAATTTTAATATTTTCAGCATTACCATGGAAACAATGGTCAAAGCTCATGTACGTTTGAACTCAGTGGTTAAAAACTCATCTGGTAGAAATTGCCACCATTTTTACATACACAGTGCCCTTTACGTATGGTTAATAAGCTTGGAAAGAATAGTTTTAAGCAGTCATTGTTTGTTTCCTGTCGATTCTGCAGAATCATTGTTTGTTTCCTGTCACTTTGCCATGTGATAATTCCTGTTAAGCTACTCATTCAGCACTGTTATCATACATAATTTGAAACTAGAGTAATTGTTGTTTTCAGTGATATATGGTGGCATTACTCCCCCCAAGTGGTACCGAAAAGTCATTTTTGGGGGTCCTGGCCCATGGACTATACTGACAGTTGAATGCTAAAGCAGTGCATGTCAGCCATCCCCTACCCAGGGTGCAGGATGCTTTAAAAAGCCGAGGAGGGAAACAGTGGTTCCCTTCACTAGATCAAAGAAGAGCTTATCATAAAGGTTTTGTCAGCCCTGAAAGTAGACATAAAACAGCCTTTGCTACCCCCTGGGGACTACATAAATGGGTGCGCCCACCTATGGGCTTGAAAAATCCACCAGGATAATTCCAGTGCTTTATGGGACATGGGGTCTTGACGGTCTGAGGGACGACATGTGCCCTCCTTACATTGACGACATCATTGTGTACAGCAACACATATGAAGATCACGTTGATCATAACTGAAAGTTATAACAGTTCCATGAACACGAGGTTAAGCTTAAGCCCAAAAATTGTAGACTTTTTAAGTGAGAAGTAGACTACCTCAGACAGATTGCATCAGCAGCAAGCTACTGGCTAGATCCAGCTAATGTTGAGGCTGTCAGAGCTTTGAAGGATAGTACGCCCAGCACAGTTGGTGCGGTGAAGAAACTGCTGGGTCTCCTTGGATACTACTGCAGGTATATCCAGACCTTTGCTAGGATTGCTACCCCACTCTTCTAGTTATTGCAAGCAACCCCTGGGACTGCAACCAAGCCACAACCCATTGGAATGCAACAAAGCCAGTACACAAAAACAAGAGACCCTCCAATCATGGGTCAGTACCATCTTCACTACCAGTTGCTTGGGATGAACAGCACCAGAAGGCCCCTAAACACTGTTAGACCACCTCTTAAGTCCTCCAATTCTAGGCTACCCTGACTTCAACCAACCAACCATTTGTACTGCATACGAATGGAGGGACGTGGGGCGGTTCTGTATCAGAAACAAGGTGGCAAAATGCGTGTCGTTGGTTACGGTTCAAGGTCACTTACCATGGCAGAAAAGAACTACTATCTACATTCAGGAAAAGTTGAATTTCTAGCCTTAAAGTGGGCAGTGTACCAGCACCTCAGGGAATACCTCTATCATGCACCTCACTTCATCACCTATACTGATAACAACCCCCTCACATATGTACTGACCACAGCTAAGTTAAATGCAACTAGTCACTGCTGGGTATCTGAGCTTACAGACTTTTTTGTCACCGCCAAGTATAGACCAGGGCACTCAAACAAGGATGCCTATGAACCCTCAAGACTGCCAACGGATATCGACTCATGTGAAATTATGTACTGAGTATGTCACAAAATGATCTTGTGGCTTGCTTTGTGGGTGTAGGAGCGCAACCACAAGGAGAGACAATTTGGGTGTCCACAGTAAGCCACGACTCCAGCCTCTTGGGCATGGATGAAGTGTCCCTTGGTATGCATAACATTAGCCAAGCTTCCCTTGTTAATGCCTAGGAACAAGACCCTGTGACAGGAACAGTTCTTACTTTCCAGAAGAAGCAAAATGGCCCTCACCATGGGAGATAAACGGGAGTTACCAGCTACAAAAGTCTTGCTGAGACAGCGACATAAGCTCTACCACGACAAAGATGGCCATTTGTGTAGGAGAGGTAGGCTGTTCTTGCAGTTCGTGTTACCATAGAAGTTTCACACCACTGTCTTCAAAGAAATTCATCAAGAGATGGGCCACTTAGGGGCAGTCCACATGTGGTACAGTTGGCACAGGAACCTCTCTACTGGCCAAATATGGAGGATGACATTATTCACATTGTGACTTAAGTGTGCCCATGTCTTAAACAGCGGCAGCCTTAATTTGTCTACACACGCACCCCTCACAAGTGTGACCACCTTGTATCCTTCAGAATTAGTGTCGCTCGACTTCATACACCTGGAGTCAAGTTCTGGTGGTTATGAGTACATCCTTGTTATTATTGTCCATTTCACCCGATTTGCACAGGCGTATGCAACTAAGAACAAGTCAGCCACAACTGCAGCTGATCCTCTCTCTAGTGACTTTGTCCTGTTTGGCTTCCCAGCAAAGATACTGCATGATCGAGGGCGGGAGTTTGAGAATAAACTCTTTCACAAACTAGAAAAACTAAGTGGAATCACCCGTCACCCTCAATCACCCTCAGGGAAATGGAAAGGTCAAAAGATTTAACAGGACATTGCTACAGATTCTAAGAACTCTTCCAGAAAGCAGTAAACAGAGATGGAAGGACTCACAGAACAAGGTTATTTATGCTAAAAACTGCACGAAAAATGATGCTACGCGATTCTCTCCCCACTACATATTGTTCAGGTAAACAACGCCTTCCAGTTGATCTGATGTTGGGACTTTCACATGATGAAAATAGCTTAACGAGGGCAGAGTACACAGAGAAATGGAAGATTGCGATGAAAGAGGCATATTCATTGGCCATGTAGAATATCTCCAAGACAGTAAGTAATGGCAAGAAGCAGTGTGACCAAAAAGTGTAATTTTCAAGCTTACAGCCTGGTGACAGAGTATTGGTACAAAATTGGTCTGAGCTTGGGGGCCTTGAAAACCAAGGTCTCATAGGGAGCAACAAATACATGTTGTAGTTGAGCAGAAAGGAGGCCTACCTGCATATGAAGTGACACCAGAGGGACAGAAAGGCAGGTCAAGAGTACTACACAGAAATCTTCTGTTGCCCTGTGATTTCCTACCTGCTAACCCTCCAGAACCCTTGCCTCAGCCAACTCAACAGAAGAAGAGAAAACCAGTACATGCTAAACCACATGAAAGGAGATGTCACCTGCATGACAGTGACAGTGGGGACGAGAAGGAGCTCCCCCGCCCCTCGCCAACACCTGCAGCAGACCTTGACAATTGTGAGCAAGAACAAACAAAGCATGCCCAAGGAGAATCCATACTTAAAGATGTCACAGGATCGCCCAGTAATGAGGACAACCTAACTGCAAATGACAGCTCCTGTCTGAATCTGAAGTACAGCAGGAACTTCACCAGAACAGGAGTCTGCAGGACCCCGACATAATCCTGTACAGAATCACTTTCCTTCAAAAAAGTGCTATGAACAACTGCCACTAGGAATTAAAAGTTAACATCTGCATGGTGCACCAAGCACTCAAGCAACAGCTGCAAATGTTACTGCTTATCCTGTGATGTACTATCCACCTTATCCTCCATGGTTGCTCTCTACACCTTATTGTTATGAAACATTAGACATGCAGAATTATTGAAAGCCACCTTATTACAACCCAGTGTATCCAACTTCTGTGCCGTTAGTTCCAACCAACGTGAACCAGTATGGCCCACAAATGGTCATTTAGGAAAGCTGTGTGAATGCTGGAACTTAGAGTTCATGCACTTTTAGTTATTGCGTTTGACTGGTTATAAACCAAAGAAAGAGTTGTTTGATGATAAATTGCCAGTCAATTAAAGACATTCAGTGTTTTTATATAACACTAACACTGCCTTATAGTAAAGGTATCAGATATCGGATTAGGACATGAAATTGGACTGTGGCACCCTATAAGCACAGTTTTTCGAGTATTTGAAATATAGCTTTTTTGGTTTGTGCAATGTCGTTATCCTGAATGTTAGACAGAGCTGATGTTACGACGTCCAGGTGGACATCTTTTATTTAGAGGGGGGTGTTGTAAAAGTAGTTACTTAGCCCCCCCCCCATAGGTTACTTTTTCGTAACCACGTGACAGGTCATTGCACCACCAACCACCGAGGTGAAAATAAAAGGCATTGAACAGGAACTCTGTGCTGTGCTATGGTTTGGAATTTGTTTTCGACTTGAGGAACATGGACTAACAGTTGCCAATGTTGGCCCTCACATTCCAGTTATTGGCCCCCTAAGAGTGTGTGCTGTTTGTTCTGCATGGTTGTCATGTCAATACAAAAATGAGGAAAGGCCAAGGCCCCTTGATCAATAATCAGATGCGAGAAGTCTGAAGTGCAACTGTGCCTGAACAGTGACAGCAACTGTTTTCAATTTGGTACACATGTTTGGAAATTTTTGGTCCTATTTGGGCCAAGGTTTGGTGTACCACATGAGGAATGGGTACTGACAACAATAAAAACCAAGATGGCGGACAATAGTGAGACCAGCCCAAAGGAAGTTTGGCTGCATCATAAGGATAACCCAGAAAGAAAATTACTCATTTATACTCTTCTCCATGATCAGTCAGACACCTGCTTTGTTAAAGACGAGTTGGAAGTTACTAGACCAGATGTTCAGCATAAGATATTGACGGTACTGGGAGAGAAGTTGATTACCTGTCAGAAAGTGAATGACCTTGTTGTACATGGCGTAAATGAGGACCCAGAAGTATTCCTGCCTCAAACATACTCAAGAGAACACAGTCCCAAAACCAGAATCAGTACTTGGTTGGCCCCACCTCAAACGCCTTTCTGAACATCTAATGCCCTATCGACAAGATGTGGACGTGGGACTTCTTGTAGGAGCAAACTGTGCCAGAGCAATCAAGCCCAAAGAAGTTATTCCCTGGTGCTGGCGATGTCCCATATGCAATGAGAACAACCTTGGGATGGGGTGTCATTGGGAACGCGAACCTAAACAAGAATGGCGAAGAGAATGCCCATTGCTCTTGTAATCGGTTGATTCCATGAGAGATTGCAGCCAAGCCAAGCAATTTCATAATGAAGACACACGTCAAGGAGGTTAACAGCCCTGCACAAGTTGGCAAGTTGTTTGATATTGACTTCAGTGAAGCCATAAAGGAAGACAAGGCCCTTTCTTACCTAGATAGGAAGTTCTTGAACTTTGTGAGGGCAAATATTCACGACAGGGAAGATGGACACTATGAAATACCTTTACCACCAATGTAGGAATTACTGAAACTGCCCAAGACAAGGAACTAGCCCTTAGTTGAATCAAAAAGTTTAAACGGCTCATGAAAGACCCCAAGTACCGAGACCACTATGAAACCTTCATAGGTTCCCTCTGAAGAGTTCTCTCTCAACAATGGTTGCATCTGGTACATTCCACATCATGGGGTGTATCAACCACAGAAGCCAGACAAGATGAGTGATCTTCGATGCTAGCGCAAGGACCCGACCTTACCAACAACCTCATTGGAGTCCTTTGCAATTTCTGCAAGGAACCCATGGCATTCATGTGTGATGTGGAAGGAATGTTTCACCAAGTACATGTTATCGACCATCAGTTTGATACATGACCCTCTTGGCCTACTTGCACCATTCTTACTCCAGGGCAAGCGCATACTTCAGGCGATTGGCAAAGATGGAGTGCGCTGGGAGGAAGGACCCGATCATTTAGGAACGCAATGGATCAAGCGGAGGGAAGAACTTCGTGTCCTCACAAGGCTCAAGGCGCGCTGCTACAAACCCAATGACTTTGGTGAGGTCCACAACTTCTCTGATGCCGTTACTCTCGGATATGGCCAATGTTTGTACCTAAGGATGAAAAACAGTCAAGACAAGATACATTGTGCATTGGTGAAGGAAAAGTCAAGAGTAACTCTATCAAAGCTCATCACCGTACCGAGACGTGAGCTTACTGCTGCTCTCCTATCAGTCAAAGTCAGCGCCTTTCTTCAGAAAGAATTGTAGTATGGAATGACACCCAAAGTATTCTTGACAGATAGTGAACTTGTTCGAGGCTACTAAGGGACTGTGAGGGCAAGCTAGGTATTCCACTGCCCTGCACCAACTTTCTAAAAACAGCTTCAGCTTTAGTGGTGCGGGTCCTGTGGAATAGCCTACCTGTCAGCTGCAGTGGTTACTTCGATAATTATGGTTAATTACAGTCAATACATGGCATTCAAGGAAAGCAGGCATCTGTTTGTACATATTGTTATTAACTAATGAACGAGTAATTCCAGTAGTTATATTTTCTGTACTTAGAATTTATACTCAGTTTAACAAAAACGATGAATAATATATGTTAGAGTTTGCTGTTTTTAATTTAGTTTCATTTGTAAATTTAACGCCTGATGTTTTTAACTGGGTTTAAGTGAAGTTAAATGAGACGTACCTTACCATGAGAAATACCCGCTGATACTCTCCAAGAAAGGACATGTTACAGAGCTGATGATACGTCATTACCACGCGAAGACTCACCATCAAGGTTGTGATATCACATATGCCAGAATCCACTCAGCTGGTATTTGAATCATCAACGGTAATTCAGCAGTGGGGCATTACGTCACCAAATGTGTCAAATGTCAAAGATATCATGGTTCACCTGTCAACCAACAGATGGCAGATCTCGCTGACGATCACATGGGACAATGCCCACCATTTGCTTAGCGTACTGTATATTATTTTGGGCCCTTCTACATGAAGGAAGGTCGACGACAGCTTATACCATATGGAGTCCTATTCACGTGCTTGTTGTCACATGCGATACATCTCGAAACAACAGCATCCCTCGTGACAGACTTGTTCCTCAATGCATACTGCCATTTTTGTTGGACGTCATGGGCCTGTTAGACAGTTGAGATCAGATCAAGGGTTGCATTTCATCGGGGCTGTGAAGGAGCTTAAGACAGCTCTTTCTGATATGAATCATGACAAAATAAAGTGAGAAATGGCAAAGAATGATTGCGATTGATTCAACATCAACGTGCCATCAGCAAGTCATATGGGTCGTTCATGGGAGAAACAGATTTGCACGGTCAGGAGTGTGTTAGGCCCTATGTTCGACAATCAGGGAACACAGCTGGACGCCGAGTCCTTCAGGACCCTCATGGTAGAAGCCAAGGCTGTAGTTAATAGCTGTCCCATTACTAGTGACGACTCCACATGCAAGGAAATTCCAGGTGTGTTATCTCCAAATCATCTCCTAACACAGAAATCCAATGTTGTACTGCGACCCCCTGGAATCTTCCAGAGAGCAGATTTTATACTCCAGGAAATGATGGCGTAGAGTGCAACATTGAGCCAACGAGTTTTGGCAAAGATGGAGGAAGAGCTACTTACAGTCACTTCAAAGCTGCCAGAAATGGTTAGGACCACGCAGAAACCTTCAGCTAGGTATGTCGTCATTCTAAAGGATGAAAACCTTTCCAGAAATTGCTGGAAGTTGGCCCGAATAGACCAAACATATCCTAATGAAGATGGATTGATTAGAAAGGTCAGGATTACAGTCGCTGTTGACACCCTAGACGACAGTGGCAGAAACTTACCTTGACAGACCCGTCCAGAAGCTGTTCTTGTTGACTCCTAATGATTCGCAGGAAGACCGAGGAATCCCCGCCAAGGAGCCTTGGAGAAGAACATTGAACTTTCTACAAAGACACTGATTTGACATAGACTGATTAAATTTGTTATGTTCTGTAAATTGTGGTTGCAATTTAGGGGAGCCAAGTAATTATTTATGATTAATGATTAACTGCTACTTGTGTATTTCCAGTTTGCATGGTTTGCTCACAACTTGGGGCCAGTTTACAAGGAGGGAGGGTTACCCTAGCACTCACTCATTTCCTCTTTTTTCTTTGTCGTGTTTACCTGGCAGCTAGGGTTACCCAGGTAGGCGGGTTACCCTATCTGTGTGCTAGGGTTACCCTGACAGGCGGGTTAACTTTTTCCCTTGCAAACACTCCAGGTAGGGTTAACCCGCCTATCCGGGTTAAACTTTTCTACTTGTTTCCAGTACCTTTGAGTGTTGAAAACAAACAACCATCATAGCGGACCGAGCAGAAAGAGGACTTCAATTCTGCCGATATAATCTTCCTTCTCTCTCAGAAACAGAAAATATTCCAAGTGCAAGGTCGGCAAGTGCTATTATATTTTGGTCTTCTTCTAGATCGAGTAATGGATCAAATGAAACAACCGAACTGGACAAAAACAGTGATTTGCAGTCCAGCGGGAAAAAATAAAAGGTTTGAAGTGATTCAGAATTGAGCCAGAAAAAAGTCAAAGAGAAGAAGAAGACAAAGTGGGGATGGTCCGATGACCAGATAGAAGAGATGCTGAAGTTTACACGAGAGTACAAATCCACCTGTGTCTTTACCGGTATTGACTTTGAGACTGATCTTCAGTCACTACACAGAAGTGAGACGATGTATGGCGAGTTTGTATCCTGATGACCTGTGCAGTTGTTTTGAACTCCTCTGTTTAGTCTGATGAACAGAACCAACTTATTTTAGCTTTGCCTTTTTTCCACACAGATGACTACTACGAAAACACTGAGCCATGTGGCGGAGAAGGCAACCACGTAAGTTACGTTTCTTTATGGAATTTAATGAAAGAGCACCTTTAATCATTTTTTCTTGAAAGAAACTACTTAAGTGGCAACACAATAAAGCTTTGGTTTTGGTTAAAAATTGAAAATTTTGTAGAGAACTTGCAGATTAGCTCAGATTAAACCTCTGCTAAAAGCAGCGAGGGATTTCATCAGATTGTTTGTTCACATTACTTGAGCGTTTCTCAAGTTCTGCAAATCTGTTTTCAAAGAGTTTAACTTCAGATTGATCTAGACTAGAAAATTTTCCAAAACATACCGTAAACACCAGCGTATAAGCCGCACTCGCAGATAAGCTGGACCCCAAGTTTAGAAGCTCATTCATCGCCAAGTCATTTCATTTAAAGAACATGTTGGCTGAAGTGAAGTCCTTTTCACTACAGATCGCTGATTCAGTTTGTGGTCTGAATAAGACTCAACAATGCATTTTAATCCATATAACACGTATCAAAAAGGTATGTAAACGTACTAGAACACAAGGCCGCTTTCCCCGATGAACTTTGCCTCAGCATTTTTCCAGTTAAAACTTAATTCAAGTCCGAAAATTTGTAAGTTTGGCTGCGTATCTTGGCTTAGTAGCCAGGCATTTGATGAGAAGAGAGAAAACTGGTGACAAGTGTTGTCGCTCCATTCATTCGCAAAGTATAAAATTTTAGTGATTTCTTCAGCTGTTCGTGGCTTCCATGCAATTATTTACAAGGATATTTGAGAGCCATCCACCAGTGACAAACTCGCCTGTGAAAGGGAGTTCGATAATTGCTTTGACAAATTTGCCACCAAAGTTGTCAACAACGGAGAAACAGTGGGCCATTTCACACGTAAGTTATCAAAGATAGCATGTACCGTTTTGACTTTATTTTGGTGTTTTGGGGGATGATTCATGGAAAATTGCAGATTTTTTCCAGATGTTCTCGCAGATAAGCCGCACCCCCGATTTTGAGCGAAGTTTTAGGGTAAAAATGTGCCACTTACACGCCGGTGTTTACAGCACTTTCAAGAAAAATGTGCAAAGCATCAAGACTACATCCTGAACTGATCATCCATCGCTAGAATTAATAACTAATGTCGTCCTTTTACTTCTCAAATATACAGGCGCAGCAAATAGAAAAATATATCAACCCAAGTCATTCCAAAAAATAAGGCAAACATGGTACAAAACTCCGTTTCTTTGTATGAGTGACTCCCCGGAAATTTCCATGTTAAATAATCTTTGTATTATTTACGGCATGTATTGAAATTCGATACACATGTATGTATAGCAAAGAAAGTGCGTATTAAATTTGAGGACTGTACAAATTTATGTGCCAGAAATCGAGTAACTTGCTTTCGATCTTTCCATAGCAGTAGCTTTCCCCGCAAAATTTGAGATCGTTTTTGTAGCTAACTGTACTAAATGGTTAAAAGCGAATTAGTTGATTCTTAGCCTTCAACATTTTTAAACCCTTAACTCTGTTTACTTTGGCAGAAATCCAAATTTTGTGTGGAGTAATGACCACGATATTGTAATGTGCCGGGAGGTGCTTGCTGTTGAGGCTTTCCGATTTAAGATCAGAAGTTCTGAGAGAGGACAGGCTTGAGAATCATTGGCAGAAAAGTTAAATGCAATGCCATCTCTATCTCTAAAGTTCAGAGTGACTGCACGATCTGTGCACGACCAGTACAACCTGCTAACAAAATATGCAAGCCAAGCTGAGCCCTTGCGAAATGGATTCCCAGCTTTCTAGGAATTCCTAAGAATTCCCAAAAATTCCCAACTATGCAAATTAGCTGTGAGTAAGAAAGTTTGGAATTCTTAGGAATTTCTGTGAATGAAAGATATAAGCTCTGTGTAGGCTTGGAATTCCTAGGAATTCCTGGTAATTCCAAGCTATGCAAATTAGCTACTATTTAGGATGCTTGGAATTCTTGGGAATTTCTGGGAATGGATCTTATAAGAGCTAATAAGGCTTGGAATTCCTAGGAATTCCTAAGAATTCTCAAGATCTTTTCAGGTTAAAGCTTAAAGTGTTAGTTTTGGGCACAATGTTGTTAAGAGTGGTCATTAAAGTGTTGAAATTTTCAAGAGCTACAGTTTGCTGATCGTTTAACTGCTTTGGAGTTTTCTCACACCAAGTATCTCTTGTCGTTTGGAGAAAAACAAAACAGCCATTGAAACAGAAAACGGCTCCAGGTGAGCTTTAATATTACTACAAAGTACGTGTATCTGTCAAAATATTCAAACTTTCAGATAAGTATATAGATTCAATTTCTTCTTGGAATGTTATGCTTAGTCTATGCAAAAATAAACCATAAAACAGGAACAATCATTTGTCAAAGAATAATCAGTTTTACTTTACCTTGTTAATCTTACATGATCATATCTGTTCAGCATTGGTTGCATATTTGTCTTAACATTCATGCAGTCACTCAACAATTTAACAATTAAAATCCGTAGTTTTCAAACTTTTGCAGGGGTAAATTTGCAGGGGAAAGAGCAGTCTCCAGAGGTCCCAAAAAACGATTCAGTAGTGACTCCTTGGCAGAATGCAATCCTTAAAGTGAGTAAGAGAAACGGAGCCAGGAGAAGCCGCCATTTTGGATTCATGAATGTGTTGGGAGGGACTGGTAATGAATGAGCCGCTTTGGTCAGCAGCCTTATCATTGTGGGCTCAGAGAAAACAGTTGAATTTTTCGGCGCCATAAATTTCAAGTCTGTTACAAATGTTCAACGCATGTTTCCTTGGATTTCTATTCTTTCAAGCTAAAAGGATGCCTCAAAGCAACAAAATTTGGATATCTACTCTTAAGAGGGAGGTAAGTTAAAAAGAAAATGATTTGTAATGAAAGATTGGCTTCAAAATTAACGATTCTAAGAAGATCGTGTTCTTTCCTGTCTTCTTGAATTCGAAGCTATATTTATAAGCTTACATGTAACTAGTTACACTTGAGGCAGGCTGAATTTGCGAGTTTATTTAACTAAAGAAGCAGTTATGGTGTAGTTGTGCAGTTTATAGAAAAGTTAAAATGAAACAGGAAAAAAAATGTTCTCCAGTGCCTTTCCACTGCAGAGTGTTTCATCGCTGTAGTTTGTAAAAGGACACAAGATAACTGATGTCTTAAGTTTACAATGTCTTGATTTGAAAGCAATAATAGAGATCATTTTCTAGAGAATTGAAAGAACAGAACTATTAACTGAATATAACAAGAACTCACAACTGATTTTAATCACACAATGTTCTGTTTTGCTCTACTAGGTATATACTCAATTCATGATCAGCTGCTGTTAGAACAGATGTGACACTCATGGCCAGAGCACTGCAGTGTTAAGTCAAGAGTAGCCTGCTCTGAGTATTAAAGCTGTCACTTTTCATGACTACTAAAAGTACGAGGACACAATGCAATTGTATTGTAAGTTGTCTCTGAGAAAAAAGAAAAATCAAGACAATGTCATCTGATTCACTAAAGTGAATACTGATGAAACTTTATTTCAAAGAAGTTCTAGGTGTAGCAATTTAGAATAAAATAATTGTAATTTTCCCGATGTTGAATTGAATTTTCTTCCAGTCACTGACTGTGTTGACAATTCTTGAAAATGTATTCACTGATGTGAATTTCAGAGGACAATAACTACGTGTAGGTCATGTACATACGACCAAAAAACATAGCATTCAATATGTTGCATAAAGACTCTTGTGAACTTTGTGGTGATGTTATTTTAATCACAGCTGCACTGCGTCAGTACAAGATGTAGTCTCCAGGCTAGTTTCCAGAGTCAAGGCTGTTGCCTAACAGGAGCCCGGTAGCCTGTGGCGCCCAAAACAGTTCCTTGGGCATCTAAATTTTTGCTGTAGCACATAACACTTTTTACAGTTTGGGCTCCTAACTTTTCAGCTTTTGGCCTTGTGGACTCCTTTAAATTATTTGTAGGCAGCAGCCTTGAGAGTGCTGAAACTGTGGTGAATAGATGCCCTAAACATTCACAAGAAAAGGTTTTAAGGTTTCATAGTACAGGCATTAAGTTTAAAATTTTCATTAAATAAAAAACAATGAATTTTGTGGCCTGGATGACAAAATTGTGAAGAATCCTTGTTATTTGATGTGCATTAGATCCTAATATTAACTATTCTCAGCAATTCCCAGAAATTCCTAGGAATTCCTAATCAATTTTTTTCTCAGATTTTGTTAAATTCTCTCAGATTCCTAGGAATTCCTAGGAATTTTTTCCAAGCTAATCTAAGACCATGCAAAGCTTGGAATTCTAGAATTCCATGTTCCAATTACCGTGAAAATTCACACCTTCATTCCTAAGAATTCCTAGGAATTCCTCGCTTCATTTTGCAAGGGTGAAGAGAAAGCTAGTGGTAATGATGTGGAAAGTTCAGAGCTTGATTGTCTTTTAGAGGAAATTCTGGAAAAGGAGAAAGCTGCTTAAGAGAAATTAGAGTGTGAAGAGGAGAACAAAAAGAAAACAGTTGAGAAAGACAAGGCAGCAGCCGAAGATATGCATAAGCAAGCCATGGAGCGTATGGGGCAAACTGCCAAAAGAAAGAAGGCAGGTGGTGACTCAGAAGTGCCAACAAAGAAGGTCGAAGGACCACAGCTGATGCTATTGAGTATTTAAAGGAAAGAGCTGATAATGAGAGTGTTCTGAACGAGCAAGAACTAGATCAAAGGAAGAAAGAGCAGGAGAACATGGTTAAACAACAACAGCAATAGATGATGATGATGCTGTTCAATCAACAGCAGCAACAATCGCAGGCATTGCTGGCTTTTATGCAAAGATTTGTTCCAAAGTAACTTTTGCAAGTTTTCATTGTTGTTGGGTTTAAGTGGTACCTGCCCCTTTAATATTTTTTTATATAAATATCTTTAAATATATTTATGAAATATGTTTCATAGATTACATTGATGTTACAATATCACAAATCTTGAAGTTGTGTTTATAAACTTTGTCTTATTGGTATTGCTAGAGACTATTGTCATATTCTCTCCTTTAGCAGTTTTGTTTATAGACTCTTGGTTACTATCTGGAGACTATGCTCTCGTCTCGAAGTTTTGTTTGTAAACCCTGACTACTATTGCTGGAGATTACACTTATATCCTATCCTTATTAGTGTAAAAGTAGATTTGTTGAAAGAATCAATAAACATTTCATAGCTTAAGAGAAATACTCTTCCAGTGTTGGTGGATCGAGGTCAAAAAGATGTCAAAGTTTAGTTGCCATAAAGACATGTGAGGGCGTTTTGAAGAAGAGCAGAAACGATATACATTTTACCAATGCTACTAAGCCCAAATTTTTCTTCAAGTCTAAGAACTTAAAATAGTTAATTATGTCCCCAAATAGCCATTCAACAGAAGACCTTACAGCACTCATCGCAGTATTGTAAGCCTTCGTTTGATCGGTTATTACTCCAAATCTACATGGACCCTGAAGATGCACTTTTAGTGGACAGGCAGTATCCCCATAGAGGCACATCGGTTGACCACCACGAGAAAAGGCGTACTGCTCTAGGTCTCGCAACAGTCCTGAAACTGCAAGCATTGATGCATCATGCTTTCTGCCCTCTGAAACAAGCAGACGAGGATAAAACAGTAACCAAGTTAATTTCAAAGCTTCAAGAAATGTTTGTTATTTCAAAAGACAAATGCCTGTAAGTATCAGATTTACATAACAAAACTGATACAGCTACATGGCTGTAGGTCTTACCTACAGGGCCATACATATTTCCAATTAAGCCATTTAGTGACATGACGGATTGGAATTTTATAGCATGGACCCGCTTATGACCATTGTACAGTATCCGCTGATTCTCCCCTGGTCATGGGACTGGTCTTATGGTGCCATCGATGAAGCCAAAGCAGTTGTGTAAAGGTGAGCCTCTTGATGTGATGGCTGCTGCAGACATCTCAAGGTGGTCAGCATCCAAGATCTCACGATTCCAATGGGTTATCCGTCGGCCATGAATTTCATATATGTAGTCGATCAAAATATTTGTAATCGTGCTGATCACAGGAACAGGCCGAGTGAATCTCTTAATCATGCTCCCGTATCTGCGAGGGTATGATAGCTGCCTCAACAGCACGCATAAGCCCTCTATTCCACCACAAATCGATCTTTGATCACATCGTATGGTTTGTGGAATTTCCAGAACTTCTGCAAGTAAGTAAATGTCTCTTTTCTTGAATCGGAATTCTGCGAGACACTCTGACTCAGCCATCTCATCTAAGTCGAATTTCGGGTAAGCTTCATAAGGGAAGTCTGGGTTTCTTGGCTCGAACACGTCATACAAATTCAGACTCTGTCATCAATGAAATTTAATCCATGACTTAGAAGAATTACATTTTGGACGTCTCTAAACGATGGCATTTCTTGATAAGGAGCGAAAATATACGAAGTTTTCAAACGTTGTCATCCTTGGGCAACTTCGATGCTTAAGGACGTTCACGCCAATTGTTTCTGCGCATCCTTACTGCGCACGCAATTCACTTCGTGATGTCATGCCACGTCATGCATTGAGCGCGCGCGCTGTTGAAGAAATGTGGAGATATATAGCGCTAGTGGGCACTTTAATATCTATGCACGGGTTTAACTCTCTTAAATGTTCGGTGACCCCATATTTTCTTTTGATAGATCACTTTCTTTGTCGATTATCCACGTTTTGTGAAAAATTAAAGAAGATCTGTATTGTAGAAGTTTAATTTTTTTCAACTTTTCTGCCCTCGCATCATCGAATTCTACTATTATTGAAGCTGCACGGTGTTCGTTAAAGTCGATCTTAGAGGTTGAATTTAACTGAAAGGATGACACCGGTTCAAATTATTTACTTAACAGACCCACTTAAGTAAAATTTGACTAAGAAAGTGGGTCTACAGCGAATCATTTTTAATATTTTTCAACTAACAAGCACTGAGGCTATGTCGAGTTACGAGGGCCGATTTGTCAAAATTGGGGTAGTTTTTGACGCGCTTTATTTCGAAAACGAAGTCGGTGACCCCCCAATTTTTTTCGATTTCTGACATAGGTAACTCATTATCTGACTGTAGCCAAAGTATGAAAAAAATCTGTATTGTAGAAGTTTTTCGCGCGAACGTCCTTAAGTTTCATTTTCCTGCCTAAAATGACATTCTCGTTCCAGTCCCTCCATGCTTACTTGGTGGCGTCATCCTCCCGATCGTTGCTGTTGCTTAAGCTCCCTAATAATAGGTCTTCCGACTGGGTTTGGTTTTTGTAACGTTGTTAGGGTGTAGAATATTAGAATACGAGGCAGTTGTGGTGTTTGACAAAGCCATCTTTAGGTCATTTCATCTATGTGGTTTCCAAGTAGTCCATGAGCCAAATTTCAAAAGGGGCCTAAAAATAGGTTTTCGTAGCACCCCCCTTGATACCTAGTGAAATTGGTATCAAATTAAAGCTAAAGGTCTAAATTATCTCAATCCACTTGTTACCAGGACGATAAGTGGTGCATAAGAGAGAAATGGCATGTTTTTACGGGGGGAGTATGGAGAGAGGTTTTGCTTTGTAAAAACAAGTCATGACAAATCTAGTATATTAAAAAGAGCGAAATACACGCCCTAAGTTGCTAATTTTTTTTAGAAATATTCTCAAAATTAGTATTTTGTCACATTTCAAACTTTTCGTGATTTTCGGATGAGCCTTTTTCCCGTTGCCATGGAAACGGTAAATAAACACCATTTCGGATATTTCTTTAATTACAAATGTCGTATTCTTTCGTTAATAACCCACTTGTCATGAAAAAATCCATTGTTATGGGTAGTCCCATTGAAACCGCGTTAGCTTGTTGCTACCACAATGCATTTCGAGCCCTTGTCCCATCATGCACTTAGGAACCACATGGCTGGGTCCGCCATCTTGGAAATTTGCTGAATCAGCAGAAGGTAGGAAATTGTTTTTTTTTTTGCAAAAGAAGTCTCCTATTATCTTTTAATCGGTTTTTTAGTGTAGATTAAAGAATTTTATAGACCATTTGACATAAACATGTTATTTTAACAACATTTTAAGAACTTATCACGAACCAGTACCATCTGAATTCATAATGAGATTTGAAATAGAAAAATCGAATAATGTTACAGGAGCATGGAACTTGTATTTGTTTAAGAGATTTAAATGCAATTGTTTCAAAAGTAGAAAATTACCTCGTGTGATTTATACATTTAGGTTTTTTTATTCCCATGGATGATGTAACGGTCAGGCAATGGCAGAGAAACAACCTTCTTCCTCAGTTCAACCATCGCATCCAAGAAAACGTCAGCTAGGTCAATCTCCAAACTGGGATAAATGTTTGTGTCACGTAGAAGATGAGTCAGGAACGTTAACTAACTTTTCTGGAAAAAGTTGGCTTACATTTCAAACGTGCGCAAAGAGACGGAGAGATGATATATGGTCCAAAATGAACAGTTTCTGGGAGGAAGGGCCAAAGGGCAAATACCACAGACGATGTTATCAAGTATACACTGATAAGGTCAGTCGCAAGGGCCGTTGAGAAGCAATGCAATATTCTCATCCAAGACCCTGTGGAAGATAATGATGATTCTATTACCGAGCCTCCGCCAGCAAAACGCATGTTAAGGTCCCAGGTTGATGCGTTTGACATAAACAAATGTGCTATTTGTCAACAACACAAAACAAAGCTAACAAAGAACAAAGGAGCAAGATCAAGAGAGCCATTAAGTTTAAACAAGACAGCCACTGGCAGTGCATCACTACTTAAGGCCGCTGAGATTCGGGATGACAGACGCCTTTTATTACAATTACAAGGCAAAGACACAATAGCAATTGGAATAAAGTATCACAAATCCTGTTACGTTCAATATGTGCGACCAGGAGCCCTTGCAAAATTGGAAGAGAAAAATTGCGAAGACGAGGACATAGCTAGCGAAAGCTATAACAGAGCGTTCAGCAGCATTAGAGAATTTGTTAAAGATGCAGTCCTCAAGGGGGAAAAGGCTGTGAAGATTTCAGAGTTGCTAGAACGTTTCGTTAGTAAGTTATCCGAAGAAGGAGTGTCTGCACCCAGTTACAGGTCCTCAAAGTTGAAAAATCGTTTAATCAAGTCTTTCGGGAACAGACTCTCGTACCACCAACCTCAGGATCGATCCCAATCAGAGATAATTTACAGTTCCCGCATGACAACCGGAGAAGTCGTAGAAACCATTGCAAGTACTAGTGGCGAGCAATGGAAAGATGAGGACGGGACAGAGGAAGTTCCTCCAGAAGCCAAAGCAAATGAAAAGTATTTTCACGTCTATCATGCAGCTAAGATGATTCGGAGTTTGCTGACGGAAATGAAACCAGTTATGTCATGGCCACCCACTGAAGATGATCTAGACTGCAGTGATAGTATAGTACCAGACATGTTGTACAATATGTTAGCCTGGATTTCCTCTTCCGATGTTGAATATTGTAACAAGAGAGTGTGTGGAGTCTCACCCGACGTTCACCGAATAGTCCTTTCGCTTGCACAAGATCTGATTCATTGTGTAAGTCGCGGTCGTATCAAGACGCCTAAGCATGTTACTTTACCTTTAACTGTCAAAAGCCTAACGGGTAATGCTGAACTTGTAACAATACTGAACAGGTTTGGCCATGCCCTTTCCTACTCTCAAATCGAGGAACTTGAGACTGCACTGGCTGAAAAGGAGATAGAAAAGGAACAGGATGGGATCGTAGTACCTGGTTCGTGCAGTATGGGAGTGCCAGCGGTGTTTTGTTGGGATAACAATGACCTGCTAGAAGAGACATTGTCGGGTACGCTTTAACGTTCTGCACTTGTTTTATTTTCAGAGGAAATTGTTTCTCTCAACGTACAGTTAACTTATTTTGCTAGCATACCTCTATCTTACAGATACCTTTCTACAGTACACATAACTATACTATCTGTGTCTTTGTTTGTTATTAAATCATGGACTCTTTCTTTAGGGAAGGGACTACCCATTGCACGAATGGAATAGTGATCCAGAGAAAGTCCCTTACTTGCGCGCCACCCACTGAAATGGCTGCCAAAGAGTCTCGTCCTAAACGGAACCGCACCTTGACATACATCCCTACAGTCGTACTGCCCTTCCACTCCGGTCCCCGACAAGGCCCCAGTCAATTTCACATTGATGTGCAAGATGTGATCATGACTAATCCCGATACTCGTGCATATGCAAGATCAATCGACTTTGGATGGATGCTGTGCCGACAACCCATTGATAATAGTATCTTCACATTGGCAAATGATCGAAGCCAAGTGATCCCAGCATGGACAGCTTTCAACATTAAACTCAAGCAGAAAGATGTTCCTCGTGAAAGTTCTATAGGCTACTGCCAAGTTATTGATGCAAGCCCTACTGAGATGCCAACAGTGTACAATCTTCTTCAGAGATCATTGCAAATTGCTGATCAGCTTGGCCAGCAAAATGTTATCATTGTCCTTGATCAGGCTATTTACGCTAAAGCTCTTGAAGTCATCTGGCAAAACCAAGAAACATTTCAGCGCATCGTTGTTAGGATGGGCTCTTTTCACACAATATGCTCTTTCTTGGTGGCGATCGGCAAGCGATTTGGAGATGCAGGTCTTGGAGACATCCTGACGGAAAGTGGAATTGTTGGACCAGGATCTGTCTCGGCTGTGCTAGAGGGCCGCCACCACAATCGCGCAATACGTACGCATAAGGTAAGTTGTTAAGAAGTTCAATATTATTCAAAAGGTGACGTGCGCTACTTAGCAAATCTTATTTCACTTTTTCTAGCACAAGACTCGAAAGAGATATGGCCCCATAACCGACAAAAGCTTGTTGTTCCGCCACTAAAAAACGGCCACTCGCAACATTGCAGCTTTTATATATATATTTTTACGTTTTACCGACAATTTCACGTTTGTCACAAAACATCGACCATAAATATTTCTTAATATCGGGGCTTCATTGTAACAAATAGTTAATGACTAATCAACTCACGAGTTGTATGGCGTTCGGTAGCTGCGGAACATCAGACGAAAAAATAAGAGAGCAAATTTTGTTCGCTGTATCCTGGTGTTTGTGAGACATTTTAAAAATATTTTGCAGCATGTAATAGGGCACTCAAGTAAATTTGATATTGTCTGTTTATCATTTTAGATTGTATTTGAAGCACTGCAGCGGCTACAGTGGAAAGGATTCAAGTCGTGGCTTCAGGACAACGGTCACCCAACCATCTACTTAGAACTCACAAATGCTATAGTAGATATCAGAAAGGACTTTTCCGCTGAGAAATTTAATAGGCTTCTTGCGATGGCAGACTTCATCAAGATTCTAGATCTTTTCAAGTTATATGACGAGGAAGACAATGGTCCCCTAAAAATGTTCTGGAGATCGTAATTTGAAATGGTCTCGTTGCTGCTGACATTTATTAGAGCAACCAGAGAAGGCAATTGGCCCCTCCATCTTGAGTGCATCAGGGAAATGCTGCCATGGTATTTCGCCTACGACCATGTGAATTATGCTCGTTACCTTCCTGTTTACCTGATGCACATGATTCAGCTCCCAGAAACCCACCCTGAAGCTCAAATGTTAGAAAATGGAGATTTTGGCGTACAGAGGAACAGTGAACATGGATTTTCTCAACTGCCTGTTGACCAGACCATAGAGCAGACGTTAAACAGAAGTACAAAAACAAACGGTGGCATCGTTGGCTTCAGTCTCAAAAAGAATGCGGTACAGCGATGGCTCCTGACTGCGCATTCTCGTGCCCGTTTTGTTGACAAGTGTCGTATGATGACAAGCAAGAAAGAAGATAATCGACCTCACAAGGAAGCTGGGAAGTCTCGAATGAAACGCGATGAAGAAGATGTAAGTAAAGTAATGGAGGTTGTCAGCAATTGGACGGATCCATTTGAACCATCAGAGGAACTTGCCAGTCTTAGTTCTGGTTGTGTAGTGACAGAAACCATCAAGTTAGATTTGCTGGCCGCCAAAGACAAAGGAACAGTAGCTCTCACCGCGTTTGTTGAGGACAGACTGCTGAGTGATTCTGTGGGTTTCTTTGACCCACTCTCCAAGTTAAAGCTTGGAACGTTCCGTGACCTTCAAAAGAAGACAACTGTGTTAAAGGAAGGAAAGACTGTCATTCTAAGAACAGACAGAAATCTTTTTGCACGATTACTCGTTATTGGCCAAAGCAGGCAAATGGATCTACAACAGTTGCTAGTCCACGAGCTGGGCCCACTTCCATGGTCGCTGGCGCTGTTTGATGGCGCGCTGGTGAAAACCGACAAAGCAGCTCTACCTAAACTTCTAGAGGATGGCGTAGAGTGTCTTCATCGCATGCCAGCTCAAACAACTGCAGTCATCATCGATGCAATGGCAATGCTTCAAACGATGAAGAAGATACCAGAGAGATTCTCCGACTTGGCAGTTATGATTTTCAAGAGAATGCTGATGCAGGCAGGGCAAGCAAGAAGAGTTGACTTTGTGGGAGATCAGTACCCAGTCATCTCCATCAAGAACAGAGAGAGGGAAAGAAGGAGCAATACCGGTCAACTAGCCGTCTCCATTACTAGCTCCCAGCAGTTCTGTCCACGCCAGTGGAAGAAGTACTTGTCATGTGGTAGCAACAAAGTGCGTCTTCTAGAGTTCCTGTCTCAGGAGTGGTCGAAGCAAGAATATGTAGAAAGGATCGACAGCCGTGTTATGTATGTTACCCATGGCAACCATTGCAAAAAGCTTGTAGTCAAACATGGACGTATGACAGCAACTGACGAAACCGAACTGTACACGGACCAAGAGGAAGCAGATACACGAATGTTCCTCCATGCGTCCCACGCATCTTCACATGGACATCAAAGGGTCGCCATAGTCTCCTCGGATACAGATGTTGAAGTGTTGGCATGCCACCACCAATCAGCCATTCCTGCCGAACTGACTTTCATAAGTGGAACAAGAAACAGATCACGCTTAATAAGCGTTCCCCGACTGTGTGAGAAGCTGGGTCCTGGGGTATGCCGAGTCCTCCCTAGTTTGCATGCGTTAACAGGTTGTGACGCTGTGAGTTCATTTGCCGGCAGGGGCAAGAAAAAGGCGTTTGAAATGGTAAGAGATAACCAAGTCATAAGAGACAGTGTTGGAGTCCTTGGAGAGAGCCTTCCCCTGAGCGCGCACAGCATAACCAGGTTAGAAGAGGTGGTTTGCAGGTTATACAATGATAATCTATGCAAGCAGGTCAATGACCTATGCTACAAAATGTTCTGCAAAGGAAAAAATGTGCAATCTCATCAACTCCCGCCAACAAGCGCTGCTCTCCACTACCACCTAAAGCGAGCTAACTACCAAGCTTTTCTGTGGAAGAAAGCATTACAGCCAAGAATTGAACAAGAACCGGTAAACCATGGATGGCAACTGAACGAAGGACGCCTTGAGATCGTTTGGACAGACCTGGCCCCAGCTCCACAGGCTGTGATGGAATTAGTTTGCTGTGGGTGCCGCGGCAATTGCCAAACGAGGCGGTGCTCATGTGTCGGTAATGGCTTGCCTTGCACAGAAGCTTGTATGTGCTCTGAAGACTGCACAAACAGTGCAACAGACCTTAAAGATGGAGATGACGATGTTGTTGACAACGACGAGGATGAAAATGATTAGTTAAGCACTGGACTCGGGCTATGGCTAAAACAGACTTTTGCATGAAGTTAAATCCGTTTCCAGACGAATATCGGTGTTGTCGTTTTCTTGTTGTTGTAAAATACTGACATTTGCAATCTGTTTGTTGTAATATTCTTTATTTCTTCAACATTAAGTGATGTCGTGCTGAATTGTTATCGAGAAAATGTATTGCTAAATAACAGAGCAACACGCAGTTATCTAGAGACTCAGCTTAACGTATTTTGATTTCTCTAGCTTGAGTGTAGCCTTATTTGTTATTACATGCATTCTATTGTTTTTGCTTACTTAGTACATGATGAAACAAAGATTTTTGACATTCGTTGTTGTACAAATAAACAAATGAAATTACAAGGAGAAAACAAAAGAATATTTTTTCGTGATAACTGGGTTGTAATCATGATAAACAGCATTTGTAATTAACGAGATACACAACAATAAGAAATATACATGGTTTCCATGGCAACGGCTACAAAAGGCTGGTTTTAAAATCATGAAAAGTGTGAGATATGACAAAATACTTATTTAAAGCATATTTGTAAAAGATTTAATCATTTTTGGGCTAGTATTTTGTGAGTTGTATCAACGTTTTTTCATCACTTGTATTTACAAGGTAAAAAGCATCCCTACCACCCCCTCGAAAAAACCTTGCCCTATCTCCCTTATGCACCAGTTACCATCCTGGTAACAAGTAGTTTTAGAAAATTCAGTCCTTTAGCTTTAATTTGATACCTGTTTCACTAGGTATTAAGGGGGGTGCTACGAAAATCCATTTTTTGGGACTTGGCTCATGGACTAAAGATAGAGGTCGCTAATAAGCTGTTGGACTCTTAGGTTCGTTTCCCTTACCACAGGATTCACAAGAGGTCTGCAGGCTTCCCTGCTATCTAGCTGGGTTTGACCTTCTTTAATTTTGTCCTCAAAGTTTAGAACTACAGTTGTAATTCCTTTGTCAGCTTGTTTAAGGTTAACGGCGGTGCTATGCTTTAGGGCTTTAAGTACCTTGCGTTCAGCGAGTTCTAGTTCTTGGAGTTGAAGTTCCACCTCTTCTAATTAGCTTTAAAGGGCTACGAATGGTTGTACTGGTAGTTTCCATGTAGATTTAACAGGTGGAGCAGCATTCAGGCATTCCATATGCTCAGATGGATACTCTGTGTAGCTTGAAGTAGCACAGTAAACAAGACTCATATTCACTTCTTTGCAGACTTGGCTGACCTTGACCTCTAATACATATTTCCTACCATCTTCATCTGCATTGCTAGTCTCCATCTCATCACTTTTTAAATTACTTTCATCAAGAAAATGTCTTTCTTCAGCTGCCAAACAGACAATCAAGGAAACAGACTATAAGTTTTTAAAGGCTGAATAACAAACATGTCATGATTCCTTCGTGGGATGGACCAGATGATACATTTTTGTGCTACTATGAAAAACGTACTTTCGCAGTTCAGTTTGAGGTCTTCGTCTGTAGCCCTCTTCTGGTGAACATGGCTTTTATCACTTTTTGCAAGCGAAAATGATTTAACTGGGTCCTTTGATTCACTGCTTTTCCTTTGCAGTTACTGCAAGGGCAGTGTACATGAGCTGCAGACTTTTGCGAGCAATTCCAAAGTGCTGATAGAAAAAACTCGTTTTTGTCCACCATGATGACGTCATGTTTACAGAAGTGGCTGGCCAATTGTCAGTTTGAAATACAAGAAACCAGGGCACCCAAACACAATCCATTGCGCCAACTTCAATCCCTTGTGGGTGAATTCTTGCAGAGACAAACACAGTTGACACCAAGATCACACCACGGCATTTACTTACAAGGTGCTCTGCGAGCTAGCTTGAAGTCAGGTTCAGCAGAAACAGCTGTACTTTGGGAGATCTGTCACAGTGAAACACCTGATGAAAAACGTTTCACATACATCGCTAACTTTTTGTGATCTCTGATCTTTTTGATAGATCTTTCCATGTAGATTACATACTCTTCAAACTTCATTAATGTAGGCCTATGTTAGTGTATGGGCAAAGGCTGCACTCCCTCCCCCACCTAAGAAAAAGTCCCCGTATCCCTATGCATGCTTAAACAAAATAATTCTTCTACTAGTTCCATGGGAAAGCTGTGTAAAATTGTAATGACAAGCTGTCATTCGAAGAAATGATCCAAGCTGTTAACCAAAGAGAGAGATATGACTGTTCTGTTCTGTTTCTTTCTGACAGAATAACATGGTCCTTGTAGAAAATAAACAACAGTGGCCAACTGATGGAGAAATTCCATCATTCAGAGCCCACCACGTCAATGAAAATGTGAAGCTCAATGAATTTGTGAAACACTTAACTCAAGGAAAAGAATCAGCTAAATACATTTTCCCGGAGTGTGGATTTGGTGCTAACGCCATAAGAGAAATGGTCATGGGGCACATGAGGCAAAGAAGAAGGAAGATCAAGGATACAGAAATTCTAAAGGGCCAAGCAACACTATCAGAGACAAGTACAGAGTAATAGGGACACTGAAAGTGTGGAGTAAAGTAGCTCTGCAGGTTATTCAGCTCCTTCATCCAAGAAAATACAAATGTATGCAGACTACTTTCATCCAGGTTAGTTTACAGTGTAATTTACATACATTCAGGTACCAAATTTCCAGCAGGCAGGAAATAATTTTCAAGATCACGACTTGTTTTAATGTACACGTGTTTCAGGTGAAACTTCAAACTCAGTCATCCATCTTCATCTTTCTTAAATTTTTATCACACTCTGCACTGGCAGGTTCTGTTACTTGTACTGAAGATGGATGAAGTTTCATATGGAAAACATGTTAACTGGCATTAAAGTGCCACTGGGACGAAAATTCGTAGGTTTATTTCAGCCAAATTCTGTCGCAGAATATCGCTATTTGATCATATTTCCCTAGAAAACTGAACAACAAACCTTCCATCATAATATTGTTTAGCTCCAAAGTCCCGTAAAATGTGTCAGCCATTACTGAAAACGTGTCCCTTGGTGACTGCGCAATTTAATAGCTCGCGACATCAGAGGCTCACCTCAGTCCCGTTTCCGTGTGTTTTGACTAAAGATGTCTACTGTCAACTGCGAAACATCTGAAGAGTATTTCTACGATTTGGAAGAGTCTTTAGCTTCCGAAACACCTGAGGATTTGTTTCATTCGGCAAATGAAGAATTTTTCTTACCGTACGATGTAAGAACTGATGTGAGGTTTCAACTAATAATCTGCCAACAAACTGTTTAAAGTTTTTTTTCTCTCCATATTATTTGAGTTATTTGGTGGGAGTTCAAAACATAAGCGAAATATGCTTATACAATGATTGTAGTTCAGGCCCCAGTTGCTCAAAAAGTTGATAACTCTTTTTCAACGGATAAGTCGATGTCCGGCAGATAAAATTTATCGCTTGCTTCATCTCGGTTGTTCAAAGCTTGGATAGTGCTATCCAGCCAGTGATCATAAAGTTGTCCATTCCAAGTAGGTTGTGTAACTTGTATCCACTGAATAAACCTGTAGCAAAATAGACATGGCTATTCGAAGAATTGATCTTTTGAGCTGTGGAAATTTAGACAAAACACCTATAAAAACTTTAAGACTTTGATGCTCGCGAATTCTCAACCATGGGTCGATCGATGTTACTGTTGGTGTGGGAGAAAATAAAAGAAGTTATACTTTGTCTGCTGTTGTTTATGTTCATTATATATTATAAATAAGCATTGAGATTTTTGGCTATTCTTGGCATAGTCTGGGAAACTTCCTTGAATAACCGTAATTGTGGCCAGAACGTCATGGTAGGCCAAGAATGTCATGGTAGGCCAAGAACGTCATACTAGCCCACATATAAGGCACTAATGTGAAGGCCCACTAATGTGGGCTAGCATGACGTTCTTGCCGTAATTGTTGTAGTCAGCTGGCAGGCAGCTTATCGTGTCTATCATAGTACAGTGGTCACTTAACACATTGAAACACAAGTGCTTGGTGCTGCTAAATATTTTAAACAGTTCTTATAGAATTCTTTTTCTGAGCCGAAAGAAGTGAAATAAATCAAAACCTTTTTTCAAGAACTGGAGGCCTTGTGTGACCGGAATCTACATATTTGTAGTCAAAATTGAAAGCCACAAGGAAAATTTTCCGCTGCTCAACAACAACATGCAGACCGCCAAGGAAACAAAGCTTTCGCTTGCCTTACTTGCTGCATAAAAACAATAAATTGATATTTAATCATTTTTCTTAGTAGTTCATTTACTAAGATTGTTATGACACTTAAAAGAAATAACACTGTTAAACCCTTAGGCAAATAGTGGCGTGTGATATTTTTTCCCAACTTCAATTTCCACGCACCAACAATCTGATCTATTAAAGCCTTTATCTCGCACAACAACATTTTATTTGCATTCCCAATTACAAATGCCATTACACATAGAAAAGAGAAAGAATAAAGTTGCGAAAACGATTAATTTACAATTCCTGTATCTATTGATCCATTTCTTAATGCAAAGTTTCGTAAATGAAGTAACCTAATCTTTTCCAAATGAAAGCGTCAATGCTATTTAAGAGAAATACAATTTTGTCATGAGCATTTAAGAATCGAAATCAGAATATTTACTCATAATATCGTCCATTAAAGATTTTCTAATTGCATCATATCTATTGCAAGATGAGAGGAAGTGTACTTCGTTTTCAACTTCATTTGAGCTGCAGTATTGACAAATTCTCAGATGCTCAGGGAGTTTAGCAGTGGAATATCTTCCATTTTCAATTCTTAGGTTGTAATTACCTAACCTATGTTTTGCTACTGCCCGAACAATAAGGTCAATCGACTGTTCACTGACAGGGAGTAAAGAGAGAAAAGTTTCTCCACGTTCAGGATGGTATGTTATAAAATAAATGTCCATGCTTCTAAGCGATTACTGCTCTGAAATTAACATATGCGGAATTAAAAAAAGGAAAAGATAAGCAGTACAAACTATATCACCTTAATCACGGCAGTCAGGACTGCATTCGCTGAGGATCTTATATAGCGTCATTATCACTAGATGCTCATGGCGCTTCACAATAAAAAGTTAATTGTATTCTATATAAAATAGAAAAGGTTGAAAACGGAAACTATCTATAAAAGCTAAACATTAAAAATATATTTACAGTGCTGGTGGCACTAGCAGATGGCAGAACTGAAAGGGTTTTCCACGACGATAATAAATTTTAAAATACGTTAAAAGTAAATCAGTTTTGCACAATGGTGATGCATTGAAAAAGAAACAATCTAGCACTTCAACTGCGTTATAAGATTAGGTACCTTTCGTCTTGTTCGCGCAGATGTTTTTTCTGGTTCTTTTTCCCATATAGTTGGAATGGGCAATGGAATGATCGACCTCTGGGATCTTGCGACATGAACAGCCGTCTGGAAAAACTTGTCCATGAAGTGATCAAAATGCCTCTCGGGTTGAAATTCGCACTGTGTGTGGGTACGCACATTGTCCTCTTTTCCACTGCGGGTCCGCTTGCAGGGCTTCGATTAAGCGAAATACCAGCTCGGTGTTGGATTTATTGTTGTAGCATTGTACGACACAAGCACTACCTATCAAAACTGCTGCAGCAAGGAAGATTTCAAAGTCGTGCAACAAACACTTGGCAAGAAATCTTTCCTCAAGAACAGTTTAATTTCCCGTGACAAGTAAACATATGAAGGCACCAGGTTTGAGGTGAGCCTCTCACGTCACTTCCGCTCATTCGCAAGCCAGCTTCTGAAACAAGGGCCAGTAATGGCGGCTGCAAAATCTCGACAAAAACCATCCAAAAAAAGCAACTTCTAGTTGTCGTAACAAGATGAAATTTCGCATGGTGACTAAGAACCACAAACTATGTCCGAAAATGTAAAAACATGGAATACCAAATTTCTGGTCCCAGTGGCACTTTTAAAAAGTCGTGACCTTCTTTGAAAAAACATTCAGGTACACATTGTAACAAGTAGAACATTATTGTGTTGGTTTGCTTTTATTTTTCCTTTTGAGATGACCCAGTCAAGCTGTGCTGTGGTAATCCTGACAGTGCTGAAACAGAATAGCATCCAGGACATACATAAAAAAAAAATTGGGGGTTATCCCTTCTCAGGGCGAAAAATCGCTGATTGATAACTTCTACAAGCTTCGGGATGTGCATATAATACGAGAGGCTTCTATTGATTTGTACCAACATAACTTACAGCATAATTGATAGGTATGATAAGGACCGCATAGTATGCCCTTCCAAGCTACGTGGTGGTATATTTACAACCACAGTGGTCGACAACATCAATCATAATCCAAGCTCTACCAGCTCCCAGGACTCCATTCATGGCATGGCAATCTCCTTGGTCCAGCATCCAACCACAGAAAAGCCAGGAACAGAGACCCACGGATATTTTCAATCCTGACAAAAGCTCAACACCAAAGAAAATTGCCACACTGCTGTCCTACAACACTGATATACTGCTATAACGCTTCTACAAACATTGCTGATCCTGACACTAGTGCTTGGGTGGTATCTGTACTGGATTGTAATGCGACCTCAAATTAACATGATCGAGAAGATTGGTTGGAAAACACCAGGCAAGTCCTTACTGAGAAGGAGCTGTGCCATGGGCAGCGTACCAGGCTTCAACATTACCACTATCATTTCAGGTTAAAAAATGTTGACGGGCCTGCGCAACTCCCGCGTTTGTAGAAGGAATTCTAAAGCCCTCATAGCTTAGCTCTTACTTGTAGGTCCTGAAGGGATTTCCCTTTTCGATATGAGATGATGGGAGGCTCCTTAAAGATTTTCTTAAGCTGTGGTTGGTTCTGTATAAGGTGCCATTTTCCCACCAGAATGTTCTTTAGGCTAGGCAATGCTGGGTGGTATTGTGACAAAGGGTAGTATTTTCTTACGTGCAGCCTTGTTCTTCTGTTCTAGTTTAGTTTTTCTCTCGGAGAAGTTTACCTCCGACAGGTGTTTTTTTATTACACCTGTAGGATATCCTCTACACTTAAGGCGTGATTCAAAGTTTTGGATGTTTTGCTCAAAGGTGTCCTTTGAGGAATTTGTTCTAAGGAGCCTTAAAGCCTCCCCTTTGATAAATCCTTTCGTAACGCCTGGTGGGTGACACGAATAGAAATTCGTGAATTGAAAAGTCTCCGTTGGTTTGTAATGTGTTTGCACGTCAAGGATAGATTCCTTGTGAAATCTCTCACCCTTGTACACTTTCGTGTCCAAGAATGTAATTTCTGTTTCTGATATTTCAGCTGTAATTTTGATTGTTGGGTGACAGCTATTTGCCTTTTCTAGAAATTCTTCAATTTTATCTGTGCTGGTGTCCTACAAGGAAAACATGTCGTCAATATATCTCTTCCATACTAGCGGTTTTTTGTTGCTCTGTCTAAGTATTTGTCTCTCTATTTTGGCCATGAAAATGTTAGCAAAAGCTGCGGCCAGTTTCGTTCCCATGGCAGTTCCATGGGTTTGTAGATAATCGCTCCCGTTAAAGCAGAACGAGTTTTCTTGCAAGATTAGACTGAACATTTCTCTTAAATACCTCGTAGGTATGGGGGGTTTTCGATGTAGAATGCTTCGTATGCTTGGCATACGGTGGCAATTCCTTCCTCTTGAGGTATGTTAGTGTAGAGGCTAGCAACGTCCATGGAGGCAAGAATAACGTTCTGAGGCAATTTCGTCTTCTCAATGAAGTTAATGAAGTCTGTCGTATCTTTTAGATAGGAATCTTGTTTTTGTGCTATAGGCTGAATGAGTCGGTCAACAGATGACGATAACCGCTCTGTAGGCCCATCACACCCCGATATTATAGGTCTCCTGACAGGCGTCGGTTTGTGAATCTTTGTTAGTGTGTAAAAAACTGGAATGCGTGGAGGATTTGGTGTAAGGCAAAGCCATTTAGCCATCATTTCGTCAATGTGGTTTCCTTGGAGGAGTGATTTTATCAACTGATTTACTTTCTTGGCAGTGGTTTCAACCATAGGTTTCTCTAGGGGTCGGTAGTTATTTATGACATCTAGTAGAACTTGACCCTCGTTAATTTTGTCTTCTCTGCTCATTATGACAGTTGTGGATCCCTTATCTGCTTTTTTGAGTATTATGCTTTTGTCACGCTATAGTTCTCTCAGTGCTTTTCGTTCTCCAAATGACAGGTTGTCCTTTGGCCTGTCAAGTTTAATCTCTGCAAGCTCGAGTTTGACCTCCTCTAAAAAGGTCTCTAAAGCCACTGAGGGTTGAACTGGTGTCTCCCAGTCCAATGTTCAATGAGAATGCGCACTTGCTCGCCATGATTGCATGCCATTAGTACCATCATCACAGCCATCAAGTACTTGAATCCCTCCCAAATTCCCGTTGTTACGGTTGCAAAATTCAATGAACAGTGAGGGCCATGAAGTTGTCATGCTCGGGGGGGATTGCACATTGAGATGGCTGCCTTTGAAGCTCTCGGCAAGTGGGTCCTTAGAAATGGATGGACAGAGGTGCTGACAAATGCATCAGTCGCATCATCATGGGCACCAGATTCTTTTTCGTATCAGCAAGCCACATAACGCCAACAAGACCGGCTCATCAGGTGATGGCAGCCAATCTCCATATTCTGATAAAGAATACAGTAAATCTGATGAGATTGATGGGCCAGCCCCACCATTTAATGAATGGAGAGACGAACAGGTGAAGAAGGGCCCACAGTTTCTCTACTGGGCCACTGTGCTAGATTTGGAACTTCTTTGTCTCAAACTTGTGAGAGCATGTTGAGAGGCTGACTCTTCTTTGTATCTTAAAGCTATTTGAGAGTTATTTCCATGGATGTTTGCTCTTGACAGCCATAACTATGCGAGGTGGCTTTCAATGCATTACCAGGACGTGCAAGCTTCCTGTTAAGCATCCAGATGTGTGTGCAGAGTTCCATAATGGCTCTTTTCTGTTCACCAGATGAAGAGGTTATTCTCGTCAATCATGCTAGACCACGCCCATGAGAGGGTCAATCCCATTGTGAAATGTGAAGGAGGTGCTGATGGGTTGACCAAAAACCCTGCTGCCCTGAGAAGATGGATGATCGCTGGTCCAGAGCGAGCAAGAATGGTTGAAGAATTCAAGTAAGTCATCTATGCTAATGAGAGCCAAAACCCCCATGAGCAAAAACCAACCACTTAAAGTGCCTTTGCTAAAGATGTAGTCTACTTGGTGTCTTCTATCGAAGAGCTCAGCAATCCACTCAAGGAGGATGGAGAAGATCTCACAGCCTTTCACATGAATGACGAGGTTGTGCACATAGTTAGAAACACAGGGCAGATAGGAGAGCAACAATGCAAAGTATTCCTTAAATAGAGACTTGAGGACAAAATAAAGCTTCTAACAGACACCCTCAAGAAGAAGAATCTGTCTACATTCAATGCCAGAGAAAAGGTTGTGTCGAAAGATAAGGCCAAAGTGACGGTGTTGAAGGAAGGCTGTGCCTTGTTCTCGAGACTCTACATTGCCTGTCAAAACTGTGATGGAAACCTTGAAGTCTTCTTCAAGCTTGAAAACCAGCCATGGCCGCCTTCACTGTTGCAGATGGGACAACTCTGAGCAGATCTTGCAACTTGCTTGTCACGTTCCTTCAGCCAGGCAGTGGAGCAACCAAGTGTGGACGCAATCACTCTGGATGGAGCCACTGTAGTCCAGATGCCCCAACTCACAGCTGTAAGCACCTTTGAAGAGTACTTCAACTCCATATTTGCGCCTTACATCCTAAGGCAGCTGGAAGATGTGAAGAGGCTTGATATTGTGTGGGACATCTACAAAGAAGGCTCTCTGTAGAAAGCGGTGAGGGAGAAGTAAGGATCAGGGCAGAGGAGAAAAGTGCTGCTGTCTACCCAAATTCACCCTGACTGGAAGGGATTCCCAAGAATTGATAACAACAAAGACAAGCTTTACAATCTACTAGCAACCATGCGCAAGCATATTAAACCAAGAAGTAAACCATGTTATTCATTGTGTTGTTCAAATACTACGTTTTATATTCACTTCCTAGGTGGTTTTGCTACAGCTTCCAGAGGGGAAGAAAGTCTTCGCAACACACAGAGAGAGTGTCTTCGTCATCAGAAGAAAGGGCAGATATGAGTGCTCTTGCACGGTGCACTCATGAGAAAGCTGATTTGAGCTTGCATGGCCATCGAGAAAGAAAGATCCAAAGCAACGATACTGATGTTGTTGTGCTGGCCATTTCCATTGCTCCAGTTCTCCTGTTAGATTAGTTGTGGATCTCAGACAGTTCTTCGAAGCAGGTCCATAACCTTCCAGCACATGCCATAGCTACATCCCTGGGTCAAGAGAAATAGTGTGTGTTACTGCTGTTTAACGCCTTAACAGGGTGTGACACGGTTTCACTTTTTGGTGGGAAAGGAAAGAAGACGGCGTGGGATGTGTGGAATGTGTTTCCAGAGGTTACTCCTTTCTTAAAACACTGATGTTGCCAAAGAACGTTGATGATACATGCATGGGTGTCACTGAGCGATTTGTGACACTAATATATAACTGCTGGCGCAGCTCAAGAAAAGTTAACAAAGTCAGACAAGAGCTTTCTCAAGAAAGGGGGGATCCCTTGACAACATCCCTCCCACTCAAGTATCCTTAGTACAACATGTCAAGACAGCTGTCTTCCAAGGTGGTTAATGTATGGGGCCAGACCCTGTTAAAGCAGCCCACATTACCAAGTCCCTCTAAACAGGGATGGCAGCTTGAAAATAGTCGCTGGGTGCCTCACTGGACGACAATCTCGCAAGCCAAGGACTCCTGCTATGAACTCATTCATTGTGGTTGCAAAGCTGGTTGTAGGGGACGCTGCAAATGCCAAAAAGCCAGTCTTGACTGCACTGGGCTGTGCAACTGTGGAGGAAACCAACTAGGTGTTCAAACTCACAGTATGCAGCCTCTAGAAAGTTTTAGTCACTTTTAGTTCATATTGATTGCCAAGAACATTGTTGCAGTTAGGCAGTTTTGACCAGCAATCTCAACAGCTGTAATTGGTACTGACTGCAACCTAGAGCACCTGTTCAAACCCTCTAGTCACAAAAGCTTTATGAAGCTATATAGAATTACCAGGTTTCCATTGCACTTACATGTATGGTATCAATTTCAGACCTTTTCAGGGTTGGTTCATGCGAAAAGCTACGTCCTATCATTAAAATGATAGAACGATTACTGGGCTTTCAGTAGTGCTAATTATACCATCACGTCTTTATCTGTAACATTCCATCACAGGTATCCCATGCCAGATTCGTTAAATTGTAAAAGGTCATGTGATCACATCTTAAGCATTTTCTAAACAGAATACCACATATGCATCTGATATATCAGTTTCAAGCTTATTTTCGTACTCTGAGACCCATTTTAAGGCAATTTAATTTTCACCCTCATTTCCATGTTGGAAATTTTAGGGCATGCACAGATCTCGAGGCCAGAGCTTAATCTTGCTTGGCTCCAGACCGGAAGTGGTTTGTTCCGTTGTTAGTAGTAATCATTCAAAGTGTCATGCTTTTATCACAAAAGTAAACAAGTCAGCTACTTTTTGGACGATATCAGCTGTACTAACGTAAAAGTTAAATGATTTGCTGTAGTTCATTTTCTATAAGCTCCATATTTCCCTTTTTTATCAAAAATATCATTTTAAATGGCACATGCTGTTGGTTTTGCAGAATAACTGTGAACATTTCATTGACTGCACTTTTTGGTTCCTTATTGCTCTGGCAATAAATGTTAAAAAACGGATTCCGGTGCAGTTAAAAGTAAGGTCCACCCCTTAGTTGGAAGCACACTTGACCAATGACAGTGCAGCCTTACAGCTAAAAGCAGGTACGTGTGGAAATTTGGATTGGAGAATAGGAGAGATTGTGTGATGAGCAAAAATAATGTCTGTGCGAGGCTATCTCACTATTAAAAACCACAGCCAACCCAAGCTAACTACTAGTAGTGATCTTTGATTAGTGACCTGCATTTGTCTGCATTCTGAAGTGGGATAAAGGCAGCCTGCTAGGTATTTCTGGTCAAAACTGACCTCTCTGGACTCCACAATGTCCCCTGTTGTTTATTCGCAATCTTACTCAGCCTCTCCCCGGCTGAGAGCAACTAATCACCTTAAGCACCGAGAAAATCTACGACTAGAACGTTGACCGGAAGTGAGATCATGCATATCAATTATTGGTTGCCCTTTGTTACCGTTTTCATCTCGTGTCGTCAGGTCGTTGCGTACGGGAAATCATTCAATTTGCCATCGTCACAAAATAAGATAACAAAACAGTCTTTTTTCTTGTTCTTTACTCGATTGACATTGCTAAAACAAGGCTTTATTTGTTGAAGTTTTGAGTTCGGTGTCTTGAAACACACTTTTCTCACTTTTTGCCAACTTATTGCCTTGTGGTTGCTGGCTTGCAATGATACACAGGTTATTCATCATTGCCAATCAAATATGACTGCCGAACAAGGAGCTTGAGAGGAAAACAAACTCCCAAGGTATGTTTTAAATCAGATTCTTTGGTCGGCTCATCCTCGGTGTAAGAACTTGTCAACTTAAGCAATAAAGACGGGTTAACATTTATATAGCTTAAAATAGTAAAAAAAACTTCACCAAAATTACTGGGGCAAAGCTTTTTGGTCGTCAGAATTTTGTTTCTGGACAAAATATCCTGCCTGTTTCTGAATAAGAATAGCGTCTAAATTGCCCTTTGCCTCGTTTTTCAAAGCACAGTGTAAAGGCAAATGAAGACAAGAGTGGTCAAGTTTTAAAATTATATTTATTTATAACATGGAGTTATCCAGCTCACTTTCCAGTAAGTTCATAGATATGCCTAGTTGTGTCACGTCTAAGTACAGTCAGAAGCCTGAGCTCTAAGCTAAAACTTTAAGTCCTGCAGTTAAATGAAAGGTTATTTCTTGTTTATGTTACAGTGCACCAAAGCGAGTTATCGTTTGGAGCAATTACTATGATAGCATACTGTGTAAAGAAATAATTGCTGCAGAAATCTTCCTAGACACAAAAAAAGGAACACTCCAGCGTAGCACAACATGGGCGGAGGTGGCAGATTCTCTGTCAGGGATTTAAGAATTACCAGAAGGCGTGTCCTTTCCGCATTGAGTGGTGTTTTGTTCGCCAACTTCTTATATCTTGAAACAAACAAGCCAATGAAGATTCTCGACGGGAGCCAAGAAGGAAGGAACACATGTCAACACTTATTGTCCTTGTTTCCATTCCACTTATAACTCAGGATTTTAACTTAGATGTGTTGCAAGACTCTTCAACAAAAATTATGTCTTCGACGACACCGGTTAACTATGGCTCAACCAGCCCGTTCTATAAACTTCCAAGAAGAGGCGGGTATTTCAAGTCTAAAATACCCTACCCAAATTCTGCCTCCACTTTTTCCATTCAACGTCTTATACGTTCTGGCGACATCGAACCCAATCCAGGAATGCCAAGTAGTAATTGCCGTAATGAAACAAGTAGACCACGAGGTAGATGTGACAACACATGCAACATCAAGATCGCACATTTGAATATTTGTTCGCTCAAGAACCAGGAACATCTTATCCTGGCAAAGGAAACTGCCATTTCCAACAAAATCGACATTTTTACAATCTCTGAATCATGGCTGGACAGCTCTGTTTCTGACGCTGAGACTGAATTTCCTGGTTACAACGTATATCGACTCGACCACGTAAACAAACATGGCGGAGGTGTGTGTGCCTTTGTCAGGCAAGAATATAAGGCTGAAGGGTTATCCAACATTACGTTTATCTCTGAGTCTGGCTTGCATCAGCTTTGGCTAAAAATTCAAGTGCGCAATTTCAAATCATTTCTAGTCTGCACGGCTTATAGTCCACCCAATACATGTTTGGAGTGCTTTGATTCAGACTTTAGCAATACGTTAGTTTCAGCACTGTCTTTCAACTTGCCCGTTTACATCTTGGGTGATCTCAACTGTAATTTACTGTGCCTGCAAGACCCAGCTGCACAAGCTCTCATGAAATTTTGCTATTCCTTTAATTTATCGCAAGTTATTAACCGTCCAACAAGGAGTACAGAGTCCACGGAAACACTAATTGACGCTGTGCTGGTCTCAAATGCTGACTTAGTGAAGGAAACAAGTTTCTCCTTCTTTTACAAGCGACAATGAACTAATACTTGTTGTTTTGAACGTGAAAAGGAGCCGTCCTAAGCCCACACACATTCTGACTAGGAGCTACAAGAATTACAAGCCAGATGCATTTCTTCATGACCTTTCACAAATTCCCTGACATATCATCAGAACATTTGAGGATGTCAACGCTTTACGCTTTCCACCAGCTATTTGAGCAAATTTTAGATCAACACGCATCCATTAGAAAGGTCAAAATCCGTAGCCATCCCAATCCATTCATTACGCCTGAAATACACGAGTTAACGAAAACAAGAGACAAATGAAAGAAGCTCGCGCAAAGATCTAAAGATCCCCTTGCCTGGGCGGGATTCAGGAATTATAAACGAGAAGTCAAACGTGAAATCAGACTAGCTGAAAGAGAATTTGTCCAGGAACAGATTGCAAAAAAACCAAACAATTCTTTGGGCAACTTGTGGAAAACCATAAGATCCATCCTTCCTAGGAAATCCACAAATCGCACAACGTAAACTCAGAATGACGATACCATTGCGAACTCCTTTAATGAATTTTTTACCTCAGTTGGTCAAACCACTGTTGATAAAATCAAAGCACTTGCCTCTGAATGTAAATACGATCTTACGAGATGAAACTTTGTCCCTACGTATTATCCATTGTCTGAACAATTTTCATTTCATTCTGTGGAATGCAAGCAGGTTGAACAGATCATTGTATCAATACCATCAAACAAAGCACTTGGAATTGATAAAATTTCTGCACGTGTAATTAAAGATGGCCTGCCAGAGATCTTGTCACCTAAGCCGAAGTAACACCCATTCCAAAAGAGGGAGACCACGAGCAACCTTCTAAATTGTAATAACAGACCAATTTCTTTGTTACCTGTACTGTCAAAGGTGTGTGAAAGAAAAGCCTTGAATCAGCTTATGGCATACTTAACAACAAATAACTGTCTTTCAGCGAAACAAAGTGGAAAAAAGAAATTTCATTCTACCGAAACGGCAGTAATCTTCGCTCGAAAGATGCCATTTTGACTGGCATGGATAAGCAGGAAGTCTCTGCTATGGTTTTGCTGGACATGAGTAGAGCCTTCGATAGTATAAATCACGATATCCTGCTAAAATTACAGGATCTTGGCACTTCTAAATGTGCACTTGGGTGGTTCAATAGCTACTTGACCAACAGATACCAAGTCGTGCGTATTAACTCAACCCTACCAAATGCGCTGCCTTTAACCAGTGGTGTCCCTCAAGGAAGCATCTGTGGACCAGTTCCCTTTAGTATTTACATCAACGACTTACCCTCTGTTCCAAAACACTGTCTTACACAATGCTATGTTGATGACACTAAACTTCAGATTTCTTTCAAGATGCGTGATTGTCCTACTGCCGTGAATCTTCTAAATAGCGACCTTCTTTTAATACGCAACTGGTGTTTTAATAATTTTTTACTTTTAAATCCAGACAAAACAAAACTTGTAGCCTTCAGGACCAGACAGTTACTTGCCAAACTCGCGGATCTCAGAGTATATTTACTGGGGAAAGAACTTGTTCCTGCATCATCGGCCAAGGACCTTGGGGTTGTACTGGACCCGCATCTCACTTTTGACGACCATGTTTTGTAAACCACCTCATCTTGTATGTCAACCCTCACACAGATTAGTCGTGTTAAACATGCTTTTCATCGTAACCAGTTAGTAACGATAATTAATGCCTTAGTCTTTAGTAAAGTACTGTACTGCTCTTCAGTGTGGTTGAACACCTCCAGCAAAAATATCTCCAAACTACAGTCAGTACAGAACTTTGCCGTGCACATTATCACAGGAACTAAGAAATTTGATCATATAATGCCCGCATTGAAAGAACTACATTGGGTTCCAATTAAACACAATCTAGTCCTCCACGATGCCATCCTGGCATTTAAATGTATGACTGCTCAAGCACCTCGCTATCTTAGCGATCAGTTCACGACAAGAATCGGGGTCACTGGCTGGTCAGAGGACTTTTTATTACCATATAGTAAACATCTGGAACAACCTTGACACTACTCTTAAAACGTCAAAATCGATCTCTTCTTTTACATTTTATTTGAAAAATAAATTAATTACTGACTTTTTAAATAGCTGTGACCTATAAGAAAGTTTTGTTGCTTTATTTACATTTATTCAAATTTTAAATGAACTGTTAACTGTTTTTACCTTATATTGTCACTGAAAAGCCCCACCAGGGGAGTGTCAATAACGTATTGTATTGTATTGTAGCTGTGAGACCGATCGAATTTCAACAGATCCACAGAATTGGAAGGATGTCAAAGGAAGGTGTTGCTGCGAGTCCTGTAATTGCTCGTTTTTGGAGATATTCTGACAGAGGGAGGATTTTTAAATGCAGTCGCAGATTGCAAGTCACATCCTTTAAAATGTATGAAGACATCCCTAAAGATTTGCAAAATTTAAGGTGACCACAAATCAGGATTCTTAAGGAAGCAAGAAAAGAAAGATAGAGGGCGTATCTCAGCAGATAAGAACCTGATAAACCACATGGCAAAATGGGACTTTCGTTAACACTAGAAGTTTGAGTGATTATTGGTTTGTTCGTTGTCAAGTCAGTTACCAGGAGGTCACAAAGAATGAATGAATGAACTGAAGCCTCAATAAGGGTACTGACATTACTTTTATATATTTTTAACATTTATAAAAAGGTTTTATTATTCAAAGGGGAGTTCATGCATATATTCGATAAAAATGCAACACAAAAATTATTGTTATGACTGTGATGGTGAATTTTAAGCCTGATAAATATACGAGAAAGACGTTTATTCAGTCACTGGCACAGGCAACTTGGAAAGAAGATCTGGGTTCTCCCAACAGGAGTTGAACCTATGCCCTTCTGGTCAACCAGAGCTAACCCACGAGTCTCCAGGAGCTCAATGGCAGAGCACCTAGTCTAGTAACCAGAAGGTCATAGGTTCAACTCCTGTTGGGAGAACTCGGATTTTTTCAGTCGCCTGTGTCACTGAATAAACTGCTTTCTCAATAATCATTATTGCTGCCAATTGTTTCTTTTGAGAGTATATTTAATGGTGTCAGATTTGAAACTTAACGTGGCTGACACAATATAATTATGTTAATTTGTTTGTGTCATGCAGTGTAGCAGCTCTCCTAAGTTTCTGATTTCACTGGCCCACCATAGCAGTTGCATTAATCGGACAGGGTAAAAACCTTGTGAGAGCTACTACATGTTGAAGGTATTTCCATGTAATATAACAACGATGGCGAGTGTTTCATCAGGGTATCCAAACACCGAGAAACCAATGAAAGCACGAGGCCGCAGGCCAAGTGCTTTTATTGTTTTAAGGTGTTTGGATACCCTGATGAAACGCAAAGCCTGATTTGTTGATATGACTTCTCAGTCGTGCATAAATAAACAATAGATAATCAACACTTTTGTGAGCAAAAGCTTGTGATTAGCACGTAGTTGGTTGTTTGCAATGCCGTCAAAAATGCAATGATTTTCGCAAACCATTTATGGAAATGCTAATACTTGCATTGGCATCGTTTTCAATCATGACAGGACTACCTTTGGAATCATCCTGTTTCGACTGCAAGGAAAATGTAGAGAAAAAAATCCTTACTGGCCATGACCAGGCCTAAAAGTACACTTCAGGAAGGTACATCAGGAAGCGACACGTGAAGCGAGTAATAAGATTTGCTGTTATCAAGCTGTGAAGCGCACGAATTCAAAGATTGCCTTCACCGAGTGCGAAGACTTGAAGAACAGTTGGAGCTTTCATAGCAAGTCTCAGGTACAATCGAGAAAAAACTTGTCCACAGTGTTAAGCAATGTCCACGAATTGCCTCGTAAACGTAAATGCTAACTGCAACCAATAATTTATCATGGAAGGTAATACACATTTGTTCAAGCACTGCACTGTTTTTTCTAATTGATTTCCACATGTTTGGATATCCCACTACGTGTGTTTGGATATCCAAACACGCTTGATTTTATCTGTTCTTTACTGAGGTATAAAGGGGCACCCGTGTGACCCAAATGGGGCCAGGCAATTGGTTGATTATCTCATGCATAATTGATGAGTTTGAGAAGTTATGCTAAAGACCTTTAATTAAGTGAATGAGTAACCGCTAGTACTCTGATCAGTTAACCCAGTTTTTTCCTTTCTGTTTTTCCTTTTCTTTTTTTCCTTCGAACTCTTTATATTATGGTTTATTGCGTTTAGAGGAGGGGAAGGGTTTTTTTGGTCATAAAAGCCGGAAGGAGGGTAAGTACCCTATATCTTGATAAATTTGTGTGTTTGTGTGTGTGTTTGTGTGTGTGTGTGTACGCTTCTAGTTTATTTTCATTAAAATCCCAATTACTGTGTTAACTTAAATGAGCAATCGGCAAACGTGTAAAATAGTGTCTTTAAACGTTCGAGGTATTAGAGATTCTGCAAAGAGGGGAAGTATTTTTTCATACCTTAAAGATTACCAAGCTACTTTTTATTTTCTTCAGGAAACCTATTCTGATCGTAGCGATGAGTCTGCCTGGAGGAAAGAATGGGACAGTGAATTTTTTTTTCGCACAGGTCTAGGCATAGCAGAGGAGTATGTATTTTGATTGATCCAGGTGTCAAAGTGGACAAAATGGAGTGCCTCTTTAATGATGCCTCGGGTAGAATAGTCTTGATTACTTTGATATTAAACGACCTAAAGTTGTCACTTTGCAATATTTATGCTCCAAATAACCACGCCAACCAACTTGAGTTTATCCGACAACTCAATAGCCTTCTTATTGATAAATCAGATCTCACAGCCGTTATTATAGGTGGCCATTGGAATTGTGCCCTATCAAAAAAAGACAAAATAGGGGGACTTCAATGGAAACTGACCATGTATAAAAACTCGATTTTAATTACCATGGAAATGTTCGATTTAGTGGACATTCAGCGTGTTAAGCACCCTAATGTAAACAAATATTCCTATGTATCAAAGGCGCTCAATGTAAAGTCCAGAATCGATTTCTTCCTGATAGCTAAGGGTCTCATAAAATATGTCCGTAAATCAAGACGTTCTAAGCTCGATTGCACCTGACCATAAATCAGTTCACTTATCGTTAGCCTGGACAAAAGAATCCCCCAGAGGCCCTAGTTTCTGGAAATTTAACAATACGCTTTTGAGTGACGAAAATTATGTCAAGGAAATTCGTAACATGTACCAAAGCTTTCGGAAAAAGTATTGTTATGTCAAAGACAAACAATTGTTTTGGGAACTTTTAAAAATGGAAATTAGATCTACAACCATTTCTTTTGCAAAACGAAAAGCAAATTGGAGTAAAAGTAGAGAGTTTGCCATCAAACAACAGCTGAATAATCTTGATGATATTATTTGCAATAGTGATGATTTACAGAACGTGAGCCCGCAACTAGATCAGTACGAGGAGCTCAAAAATGAACTCCAAAAGCTGTATCCAAACAAAGGTGAAGGGGCTAAATTTAGAAGCAAAAGTATTTGGATCGAGCACGGTGAGCGTCCAACGAAATATTTCTTTAATCTAGAAAAAAGAAATTATAAAAGGAGGGTAATTACGGAGCTAGAAGATGGAAATGGAAAGCGATTATATGAGGAACAAATCCTTGCCGAAATCAAAGCCTACTATAAGAATCTATACTCTTCTAAGATTGACGTAACGCCTGAGTCTTTCTCCCACTTTAATGAGAATTTAGAGACCCCACGCCTTACGAACGAAGAAAGTGCTAATTTGGAGGGGTTATTAACTTACGAAGAGTGCAAAGAAACGCTGAAAACGTTCCAACATGGCAAGTCTCCAGGGGAGGACAGTTTTACCGCGGAATTTTACTTAGAAGTTTTCGATCTTCTAGGGGAGGATTTAATAGAAAGCTTTAACGCTGCCTTTAGAACTGGCAAGCTTTCAATTTCCCAGCGTAGAGGAATTATAAACCTGATACCAAAAGAAGACGCGGCACTATTAGAACTCCAAAATTGGCGTCCTATAACTCTCTTAAATGTGGATTACAAAATTGCGTCTAAAACCATTGCTAGGCGAATTGAATCGGTTTTGCAATCTGTAATACACCCAGACCAATCAGGGTTTGTCAAAGACAGATACATAGGTGAAAATATAAGGTTGATTAGCGACGTACTGGAGATGACTAAAATAAAAAAGTTATCAGGCATTCTGTTATCGGTGGATTTTCGCAAAGCTTTTGATACGTTAGAATGGTCATGCATTCATTATGCTTTGGAGCTATATAATTTTGGAGATAGCTTAAGAAAATGGGTAAAAGTCTTTTAGACTGAAATAGAAAGTACAATCATCAACAACGGTTTTGCTACAAATTGGTTTAAACCCACGTCCGGTGTGAGACAAGGATGTCCTCTTTCTCCTTATTTATTCATTCTAACTGCGGAGCTAATGTCCACAAAAATTAGGCAAGGCAACGAGGTTAAAGGCGTTCAACTGTACGGAAATGAAATCAAGTTAAGTCAATTTGCTGATGACACTAACCTTTTTTGTGCAGACTTGATTTCTGTAGAAAATGGTCTACGCATCATTAAGGAATTTGGGGAGATTTCGGGTCTTAAGTTAAATATAGAGAAAACAAAAGCCATGTGGCTTGGGAAATGGTCAAAGGTGAAACACAAACCTCTTAATCTGAAATGGGTTAATTGCCCTACAAAAATTTTGGGAATTCACTTCTCTTATGATGAGAAAGCAAACAATGAATTGAACTTTAACCTCAAACTTCAGAGATTACAATCGAATCTCGACATCTGGTGCTCAAGGGACCTTACGCTATTTGGTGAACTACTCATAATCAAGACTATGGGAATATCATCACTGGTGTATTCAGCCGCTAATATTGATGTACCTTCGGAAGTTATAAATGTTGTCAAAAGTAAAATTTTCAGGTTTTTGTGGAAGAACAAGAGAGACAAAATCAAAAGAGAAGGACTCTATCAGGATTATGAGAAAGGTGGTCTCCGCATGGTTGACTTTGAGACCATGATTAAAGCCTTAAGGCTTGCGTGGATTTCCAGGCTTTTACAAGAACGGCAGGCAAACTGGAAAACTGTTCCAGTCCACTTTTTCAGTAAACTTGGAGGATTAAATTTCTTACTTACTTGCAACTATGATGTAAAATATTGCAAAAACTTACCGCGTATTTACAGAGACATACTATCTTTCTTCTCCATCCTAAAGTCCCTTTATGAGGATGAAACGTGCAAAAGGGATTTGATTTTGTACAATAACAAAGAAATATTGATTGGTGGAAAGCCTTTTTTCAATAAAGAATGGTTCTTGAAAGGTATCAATTCGATTAGAGATCTTCTTAACCCGGACGGCACCTTCCTAACTTTTGAGGAGCTTAAGGCTAGACACTCCCTAGAGAAAAGTTCTTTTCTGCATTTCTATCAAGTAGTTAGTGCTATCCCAAGCCACCTTTTAAATAAAGCAAGAGCTCCAGAAAATCTGCATAGCGAAAACACAGATGATGATGTGACATGCTTCCAACTAGACGGCAGTGTTGCGGTTAATCTGATGAAAGCAAAAGCAAGCGATTTCTACTGGCTTCTAATTAACAGACTACATAAGAAAGATCAAACAGGCCCAAGCCGGTGGAATAAAGCCATTCCAATGGAGAAGACAGAATGATCCAAGATCTTCAAATCGACTTATAGAACTTGTAAGGAACCTAAATTGAAAGAATTTAGTTTCAAGTTTACCCACCGTATCATTGTTACAAAAAAAGAACTTTTCAGGTTTAAGATAAAACCTGATGGCAACTGTGTATACTGTGGGGGGCCAGATTCGATAGATCATACTTTTCTAGCTTGCCGTTGTATACAGTCTTTTGTAGAGAAAGTACTAAAATGGTTTAACCTGGACAATGGCACTGTTTTCAGTTTAAATTCGCGAAAAATTGTTTTTGGACTATTAAATGAATGCGGGCCATCAGTAGCTAAATTAAATTATACTTTGCTCTTCTTGCGATACTATATGTATCAAAAGAAACTCCAGGAAGACTCATTGGTGCTCCAACATTTTGTTAGTCAAATGAAATACAAATATTCGCTTGAAAAGCTTTTAGCAGTTTTGTCCTTTTATTTCTTATTTACCTTTACTTCCCTTTTTGCCTGTTCTACTTTTCCTCCAGTACATGGGTTAACATTGCAAATAAATATAAGTAATAGTATTGTATTATCTGTAATAAGTGTTAGAGTAATGAAGTATTATTATTGAAATAAAATCACCTTTCGTGGAAAGAAAGAAAAAAACAAAACAAAACAAGAATAGCAAGAAGTTTGTAAATTGTAATCTAAGGTATTGTAGGCAATGCAAGTAATGTTAATTATGATGTATCTGTACTCTGTTTGATTGTCAATAAAGGATTTCTTAATTTAAAAAAAAGAAAAAAAATGCTAAAGGTGTCTTTTGTATGACACTGGTATGATTATGATACAGGATCACATGCCTGATATGAATTTGGTGTGTTTTTACTGGGGAATCCATTGATTGGTTACAGTTAAGTAGGTATGTTGGAGCTATGTTTCAGTATGATATATGAGAGGTATATGTCTTTATAGTGTGTCCCTAATATGTTCTGGGGGATTTTTGGTATGTTTAATGCTGTGTTTAGACTAGAACATTTTACCGAGGTATTACAATTGACATACCTAGGTAAACATTTTGCATGTGTAAACACCAACTGATACCTTGGTAAATGCCACTCAAGACAATAGAAATTTGACCAAGGTAAAAAAAGTATTAATTACCCTGTGATCAGGCATGGTTTACGATGGTAACCAAGGTCAAGTTGACAGATATATCTGCTTGCGGCGGCATAATATTTCACCTCCCATGGTGGCCAGATCATGCTATCACCGCAAGCCTTTGCTTTGATCGGTCGCTCATGGCAGAAAACGGAGGACATTTGCCTAATAAATCTCCTTCCAACGGGCAGCTCATCAGGTAAATATAAAAGATGGCACTGTTGAAATTGTTGTTGTTGTAATAGTTTACACTTTCTTGCAGCAACCTTAACTTTGAGTTAATACTTAGACTGCGAGTAGTCTCTAATTTTGGCGATCGCTTGTGGGGCGGACGAAATACACGCGCGCGTGCGAAATATCAAGGAGACGCGACGCGAGGGAAGCGCCAAAAATTAGAGACTACAGACTTAGCCAGGGAGTTTGAATTAAGCGCGTACATTCCAAGCACAAAACTATGATTGGCTCTTTCTTGGATACCTGTCAACAATCTGCCAACGGTACACAAGCCGCTGTCAACACTCATGATAACATCATCGACTCCGTTTCAGTTTACTGAGATGGCAGACAGATTATAAGCTGCCTGGACAAATAGCGAGGGTTGTTTAAAAGATGTGTCGGAAGGAAAGTTCAAAATTATATTCGGTTCGGCTGAAGATTGTTTGTCCAAGCCATTCCAAGAGCTGTTAAAACCACAGTCTGCTCGTTTACTGTGAGTTGAGATTTCATTTAAATTTTGACATCGATACGTGACCGATCGACCGGAACAAAGTATTGTCTGCACGGATGAAGCACAAAACTCAGTCTCGCGGCTCGCTGGCTGCTTCGTTTTGCTCTGCCTTGAAATAAAACTTTAGGTGAAAGTTGAAGGAGGTTTTCCGCGTCTCTAGCCATCGGCATTTTACTTTCGTTCGTATCGATCTCAAACTTTGGGTGAAAGTAAAAAAAGTTTTGCCGCGTCTTTGACGTTAATTTTTTTTTTTTTTGGATGGGAGTTTTGGAGGCGAAGAAAATGACCTCGGTGACTGCTAAGTCCGTTAACAGTGTTTGACGGACTCTTGATATCTGACAGGGCTGCTTCTTGGGACTAAAAAATTAATGACGACCAAAATTCCAAACTCAGTGTTCTTTTCTTCTTCGAGGTGAGAGGCTGTAATTTTTTCTATCGAGAGATCGCGGCCCATCCGGTCGAGCCCTGGTCGAATCAAAATAAACAATGCGTAGTGTTTTATTTGCAATAACATCCTTCGCAGTTATTGATGAAATTTACACCTCAAAATCACTCGGGCGTGAAAGGTCAAACTCCCTGGCTAAGTCTGTAGTCTCTAATTTTTGGCGCTCCCCTCGCGTCGCGTCTTCTAGAAATTTCGCACGCGCGCGTGTGTATTTCGCCCACCCCACAATCGCCATCGCCAAAATTAGAGACTACTCGCAGTCTAGTTAATACTGTGTTCTACATGTTTTTTCACCAGGAATCGAGAGGATTAATATTCCATGTATCCGCGATTTTATGGATACGATAATCCCTACCCCATGTTCAATCAGCCTGCCCAGTTCTTACGTTATGGAATGACACCGAATATGCAGATGATGCCAGGCAAATTTGTTATTACGCCGCGGCAATGTTGACAGGTTAACTTGGGTTATTTGAGCCGATATAAACACTGTACGAATTTACCAAGGTTTGATAACTTGACCAAGGTAAATGTTTACCTCGGTAAATGCTCGAATGTAAACACAGCATAAGACATTTAATAACTTCAATTAAATTTTAAACTAAAATTAATACCAGAAGCCTACCTGATGGAGGTATGTAGAAGGTATGTAAGGGTATGCCTTTGATATTTTACTGGTATTTTTGCATCATATCTTGGCAGTGCTGTGTTATCCACTTACCCTAACACATTTATTCAAATTTATCAGTGACAAAATAGTACGTGCAAAGATATGTTAATAAAAGAATAATTCCCGAATTTTAGGACAACATCACATATTTCTTGGCGTGGGTGTTCCACCCCCTTCCCCAATCCTGACTTCACTTCAGACATAAAGGCAAAACCATACCTAATGTCCCTCCAAAAGAAGTCAAAAACTATTTTGCCTTCTGATTTAACCTTCTGTTCTGAAATTGGGTATTTGAATCTAGGAAAAATGGATGGAGTAATTTAATGTGTTAATATATTTATCGTTCCCTTACAGAATGCTGCATCAGCCATCTTGGCAGCGAAGTACACGTCGCCAGACAAATCTATGAAAGATGACTTGGATAGCAAAGAAGAAAATCAAGACAAAAAGGAAATTTTTGCTCATAAAAAACTGCTTTGGAGATCAAAGTAGACAACATACTTGACCGCAAAGTGGCCAGACAGAGAAGTGAGAGAGTTGCGGCCATGGTTGTAAAAGTGACACTCAACACCTCCATTCGACCTCAAAGGAAAATATACATGGTACAACTTTGTCAATAGTCATGACATGCAAATGACACGTTTTTGCTAATTTTAGAAATAGCATGATTACTTGCAGACACAAGAGGGTCCGAGTTTAGAGAATAAGAAAGCACCAGGATCGCCTCTCCTGGTAGGGCCAACTTTTCATACAATCATTTACAAGACACAATGATGTGTTTACAAACCCGGTGGGGGTCACCCGCGTAACCAACAAATGGTCACCCCAGGGTCACTCTCCCAGGTGGGCTATCTTTTCTCTTTTGTGAGCTATTTCTGTTGACTTCAAAACCTGCAGTAATGGCAGCAAGGGCAAGTGGGAAGCATTTCACCACTGAAACATTTGTTCTTGCTGCCATGTTTGTTTTGTTGAGCTTAATTAAATGTACCATTTCAAAAAAAATGCAACAAAAACAAGACCAGAAAGATAAAAGAAAAAGTCCGCCAAGACAAGAGCCCGACCAGAAAAGATAGCTCGCCCAATATGATAGCCACCCCCATCACCTCTGACCCCATGTAAAGGCAGGCTATGTTTGTTTCAGCCCGGCTAGGATGGTGACCCCGTTACTAGAGTCGCCCTCCCTTCATGTAAACAGGCCTTGATTATGATACAGGGTTATATTCATGGTATGGAAAGGCGAAGGAAGAACGAATGAATTATCTAAGTGGAGAAGCTGTTCGGATCACCTTTGTTCTTACTACAGCACAAGCCGTCTGTCCCACAAGTGGTACAAATATTTGTTCTGCTTCATTTTTGATGTTGCCATTTGCAATTCATAAATTTTGTTCAAGGAAAATGTTCAAACGGCCTCCGAATACATCCACCTCTCCGCTCTCCGGCTGCTTGGTGTGTTCAGAGGGGAGAGATGCCTGCGATTTACACACAGAAATTCCAGACTGATGATGTAAAACTGGAGTTGCAAATTTCGCATAATTAAAATTATGAAACCAACCATGTTGCACAAATTGTCATTTGGTTTCAAAATTGCAGTCTTACATGTACCTGGGATTGCATGGGATCGCGAATGATGAATATTTATGAAGACAATCTCAAAACTTGCATCCTTCCTCGCACAGGTGCTGAGAAAAGGACCTGACATTAAGCTAGAACCGTCGTCAAATTGATTGCTGGCGATCTTCATAAAATTCCATTATATCTGGCACATTTGTTTGACTTCCTACCATCGAATTCAGTTTCAATGTTGTTTGTTTTGAAGGTCCTGTTTTGCTGCCAGACATCCAAAATGCTGAAAAAAAAAACATGGGACATCTTAAGTCCAGTCGGGTCCAGGCAAACGCTCCCACCCGGTATCTTAGGATTTTTTTGCAAGTAAAGCATGTTTTGTTTGTTCTCAAACATGTCTGGTTGCTAACTTGTCAACAAAAAAAGGCACTCAAGATAACAAGCAGGTGGTGTTGGTCCGGGGGCAAAAGCATTTGGGTGAAAAAATAGCCATGTTGACTTGGCTTTGTGTGCAAACTCAGAAAAGATGGGTACCGTCTTGGAAATGGGTGATGTCACACCAAGGGATTGAAATGGCAAAATTTGTCACACATACATGAGATGGTTGTCGTGGTGCAATGGTATCGTGCTGGCCGTTGACTAAAAAGGAGACATGGTTAAGTGTACTGTACCATCTTGCAAAAATCATGCATTGAAAATTCGGGTATATAAAGGTACAATGATAATTTCTAATAACATTCTTGATATTTTTGTTTTATTCTTTTTTCTCTCACTCCTTTCCACTCTTTGTTTGTACAAGTACATTCCAAATGCTTCCGATTGCACCTTGCTGAACACCACGCTTGGCCTTGATTAGAGCAAGAAGCCCTGAGAAAGCAGCTGGCATGGATATCTTCATCTTTGAGGGTATGCACACCGAACAAAATGAGCCGAAAAGTGAGAGTGATTTGGCATCCTGCAAGGACAAGTACAGGAAAAAAAAGGTCGAGTGACCACCATACATGTTGCATACAGTGCCAGCAAGTGTGGAAATTCAGATTTGTATACTCGTAGTTGACTCTCACTACAGAAAGTTGATTTCCAAGAAACAGTGTTAGGACCCTGCTTGCTCCCTTGTTTTTCGGCAAATTGGATGGATTAAGTGGCTTCCGCTATTCAATTGTTGTCTATGCACCAAAGGGTCATGGCCATGAGATTTGTCATAGTTGCATGACCAGCGTGTTTTCAAAATCACAAAAGCAGCGCATCAGGCCGTTCTTTACTGTGGACAAACTCACTTTAGTGAGTTTCTGGTGTGGAACCTTTTCATTTCTGTTGTTTCTTGTTGGATTTGCTGGTTATGGTTACGCCATTTAAAAAAAGTCGCGCTGAAAGAAATACTATGTTTATACTTATTATGTCATGTTTACGTTTTTAGTAACTCCGCATAGACTCCAATGCAATGGAATGTTTCCCTTTGGCAAAGAAAACAAATATTTTGCGAGCCTTGAAAAGCTGGGTGGCTTGATGGGTTGGCTTCCTGAAAAAAATCTTGTTTGAAATTATTAGTCAAGCAAACACCTGGTCCGCACGAGATTTCAATCTCTTTATACAATGTAGCTCCAGTAAAATATTCAAAGATCTTACATGTCGATAAAAAGCCATTGTTTGTTGTACTATGCACTGCCAACTAGACCCAGTTTGTTTTGATTCAAGAATAGCTGCCGTACTCAAACAATGTGAGTATCTGTTTTCTGCATCCCTTGGCGGGCCTTTTTAAAATTCCTTTTCAACTATAATTATTTACTTGTAAAGGGACTTCTGAAACTATCGCATGAATCCCACAACCCTACAACATCCGCGTTGCTCACAAACCTATCACTACTTTACGACAGGTACTGACGAACGTTAAAGACAAAGATGAACCAAGCGACAGACAGGGAGCAGTTTATAAGATCAAATGCTGCGAGTGCCAGGCCACAAACGAGCAACTAGAAATGGTGATATCAACAATCACATTGCTGAGCACCATTTAGAAACAAACCACAGAATCGACTGGGACTCTGCTGATTGTGTTAACTACAATACGGAATACTATCAACGAATCACTCCGGAAAGCTGGTTTACTAACTTAGAAAAAAACACCACTGAACCGTTGCCAACAGCTACCTGCACCTTACAAACGACTGATTGCCGACAATAACAAGACAGACAAACAACAGACCAACCAGCCTATTTGACTAACAATAGACCAACGGACATTAGACAAACAAATGACGGATCGAAACATACCAATCACGTTTAACAGTCTTCACAGCCAATAACATCACGGTTTAACTGACAGACGACCAATTAAATCACGAGATCGTCAACCAAACAGGATGACACAGTTCACATGACTCTGATGATGACTTCCTCTCAGGTTGACGAAACGTCAGTCAGTGTCACCACAAACAGTCCATCTCAGGACTACACTCACCCAAACTATCACAATTTACTGACTTATGAGAAGACACTGGAGAAGATAAGGCAATTCAGTCTTTGCCCTATTTATGCACGTTGTCCAAAAAAAGTCGCTGATGCAGAGATTTTATGGGCTTTCAAATGTGTTTACTCCCACTTCTCTGGAAATTCAAATGTTGGAGAAAATGACTTATTCAAGAGAATGTTCAGTGACAGTGAAATTGCGGCAAATTTTTCAATGAGTGAGTCAAAATTCAGCCATGCCACAACATTTGGACTTGGCCCACATTTTGCCAGGAAACTGTTATACGATGTGAAGCAATCAGCAGGCTATGCACTGTTATTTGACGAGTCATTAAATGAAGAGTTGCACAGCAAGCACCTGCACATGCATGTGCGTTGTTGGTCAAGTGAAAACTCCAAAGTGGAGTCCCAATATCTCATGTCCTTGTTCATAGGCAACAGTAGAACATGCTATGAAGAGGCAACAAAAGACCTACACCCAGCAAAGACGTGGAACATTGTACGGATGGCCCAAATGTAAATCTTGCATTTCAAAGAGAGCTAAGGAATCTTGTGAGAAATCGAACTTGCCTTCGTTGTTATATCTTGGGACATGTGGACTGCACACAGTTCACAGATCTTTTCAAACTGTTGCCAAGGACACCAATTAGAATCTGGATCAATACCTGAGTTAAAGAGTACAAATTGTTCAGGGATTCGCCAGCCAGATGGGAAGACTATGTGAAATACAGTGGTGTGGATATATCTCCATCCAAATTTTGCAGCCATTGGTAGGCTCTATCTTCCATTGTTACACAACTTTTCTTCTTTCTTTTTTTTGTTACTGTTACTATTTTATCATTCTATGGAATGTGGTATGTTTAATCGTGAGATACTTGATAAGAATAGTTGTTTCTTCTTTGAGTGGATTAGAAACCTTGCTTTGGTTTTACTATGGTCCATTTGAAATGTATTTGTCCGTTTGCACATTGTATTTGGAGCAATTTCTGAGATTGATATTGATAATATAAAATAAATAAATTGGCAGTTTATATCACCTTTAACCTGTGTTTGCTCACATTCCAATCTACTTTGTTGGGTGCCTGTAGGTGGCTACAGAGGGCAGAATGCGTGGACATCATTAATTATTCATTTTCAGGGAAGCGGCAAATTTGAACCTGAGCACTTCTACAATCGGAGAAGAAAAGGCCAAAATAGGCCCAGTAGTGTTGATAAAACTTGCTTCTCTAATTTCAATAAGTAAAAATCCAACAACCCACGTGTGGATTTTTGAAGACGCATGTTGTAGCTACATTTTAAGGCTAAAACGAAGAAGATTTAACAAGCACAAGGGATCTTCTTTTGCACTTGAAAATACAGTAAAATTGGCCTTTTTTTGTACGGGGGCCGTTTTCAAAAGCGAATTTCTGAAAATGTTTACTGAATTTAAGAAACCCACGCACGGAAAATGAAAAATTGATCTTTTATTAACAAGAATCCGTTTAAAGTTTAAGAATTGGTGAAGAGGAACCACTGTTCCTTTCGGTTTGAAAACTGCTTGTTGGATTTGCGTTTAAAAATGGCGCGTTTCGAGTGAGCGAGCTACTGTTTTAAGACTTCGACTGAATAACAATGGTCACCAAGACTAAAACAATACTCATTCAAAAAAGCCACTCAAGTGAAAAATACTTTACGCTTGCTGCGAACTTTAAAACTGAGTTGACAACGTTTCTCCATGGTGACAAAAAAGTCGAATGGTTGAAAAGTGAATGAAACTGGAAAATTTATACTGTCTAATTCACGGCAAGGACCTCCTGGTGGATCGAAATGCACCAATGGCTATCTAGTTTTTGACAAAAGATTTTTTTCCAGCCAACCGTTGCGGACAATCAATGCATTAACTTCATACAATCTTTGCGCAGAAAGACCATGACTCTTCGCGATCTCGCTTATCAAGACTGGCGTATGTTCATAATTCAGTTTGAATGTACAGACCCGGCAAGGTAAAGAATCCGATCCAAACAATGCGTTGGTAGTGTGTCGGCCGACACACTGACGACGCGTCAGCCGACACTACTGACACTTTGGCCAACACATCGGCAAAAACAAGAGAAACGCTCGTTCACCGTCTGATTACAACGCACATTCTTCCTGGAACTGTGATCTACTCTGATCAATTTTCCCCGTACATCCCACTGAACCAGCTCGGATACATTCACTTGTCAGTGAATCACTCACTCACTTGTGAGCGCTCATGCTCACTTACCGGCTGTTTTGGATACATGACAGTTAAGCATCCGAAGACAGAACTAGAAAGGTTGTTTATAGTTCATTGTCGCTTCCGCACGCAAACTGCACACAGTGAAAGAATTGTTTTATTTACAACACAATCGTCTTGCTCGTGCAGATACAATGAATATCAATGAAATGACCTTTGTTTCCAATGTTACAAGTTCACATTTGACACAACGAAACCTCCCTAAAGCAAATGCAAATCCATTAAGCGAAAATGAGTTAACGCGTGGATGTTTGACTTTCGCGAAACGAACCAAAAAACACTCGTGCGGTGAGTTATATTGATATTTAAATAACAAAAGCACGTTGAGTTCATTGAAACAAAGAAAGAAACAATAGGCGCTGAGTTCATTGTTTAGTTTACCACCTCATCATGAGCTAATGAGTATTGTCACGCGGTCATAGCAACCAATGAAAACAGCTCAATCGAAGCATCTATGAATATTAACAAGCGTCATGACAGACCTATACACTTTTTCCAACTGTAAGTAAATGTCCCGAGAACAATAGGCATTCTATGCTATGAGAGAACCTCTCAGTTGCTGGCAAGTCACCCACACTTCCCCCAAGTATTAGAGAATACTGTAGACAAGCAAAACTGGAAAACACGGCACCAAAGAAACACGAACGATATCAGTACGTTGCCAAAGCAGTCACACTTCACAAGTTGCTCAAAGCGAAGCACCATTTCTAGATCTCCTTGACACAAGATTTTCAACCTTTCCTTGCCACATACCAGACAAACAAGCCTGTGATACCATTTCTTGCATCTGATCTAGAGAAGCTGCTGAGGTCAGTAATGACTAGATTCTTGAAAGAGAGAGACACAACTTCTGCTAAAACTGTCACGCAGTTGGCAAAGATTGATGTTACATCAAATGATAATAGAAAACTGAGCAAAGCTGTTGATATTAATGTTATCACAAAGAGAGAGTTAGACAGCCTAAAACAGAATGACCAGATTACACAGCAGGAACAGAGGCAATTTCAACTTGATTGCAAGACATTTCCCACTCGCACTAGTGAAAAGTTACTAGAAAAGTGTCCATTGAAATTTCCATGGTTCGCTTTTTCAGATGTCTAGACCCCTAAGACAACCCCTGTTTAGACAGCCTAAAACAGAATGACCAGATTACACAGCAGGAACAGAGGCAATTTCAACTTGATTACAAGACATTTCTCACTCGCACTAGTGAAAAGTTACTAGAAAAGTGTCCATTGAAATTTCCATGGTTCGCTTTTTCAGATGTCTAGACCCCCAGATGATGGCAGGTCCAATCAGCAACTCAGTTAAACTCTTTGAGAGGCTTCTGAGTTGTCCCTTGGACGCCAGACGGGTCAAGGAAACCGAGGTTGTCTTGCTGAAGAAGGAATGCGCATCATTTATTTCAGACGACGTGCCTGGTAATCCAAGAACTTTACAAGAATTTAAGGAATATGACAAGGTCAAAAGTGAGCATGTTGACTGTTTCCTGGCTACATACCTTAACGACAGCAAATATCAGAAGTTGTGGGATCTTTTCAAGTGTCTTCTTGTGTTGTCTCATGGACAGGCTGGTGTTGAACGTGGTTTTAGCATAAACAGTGAGATAATGGACGATAACTTTAAAGAGCGTGTCACCCAATGTGCTTTGCACGCTTGTGTTTTTGTTTTGAAACAGCCTTTAGCGTTTGCCAGACTTTTTGCAAATTGCACTGTGCCGCACTGGCCTTTCAGCGAGCTGATGTGTACAGTAGTAGCCTCTGAATATAGGAATATTTTCATTGCTAGATGTTACTGGAGAAAACATCCCTATATCTGACTTTGTAGTCAACACATATGGAGCTATTATAGCAACCGATCGATTGATCGATTGATTGACCTCGATAGACGTAAAACCAGAGCAGCCCCTTCCACTCGATATAAAAATAAGACAAAAACAAGTAGTAGGAATACTGACGTCTTCATCGCTAAATGTCACTGGAGAAAACTACTCAAGATCTGACTTTGCAGTCAATGTGTGTACATGGATCTATTACAGTCCGATTGATTGATCGTGCGATTGCATCAACCAATGTCGATGGACGCAAAACCAGAATAGCCACTTGCGCTTTTTGTAAACATAAAACATAAAGAGACAGTGAACACAAGGAATAATTAAGCAAAACACCACAAGCTCACTACCACAAGCATTATTTTGGTGCAGGCCTGTAGCTACTGTTATTTTGTGGTAAATTAACATTCCTTCTGTTTTCATCCAGCCGGCAACGAATGTAGCACTATTTCGGCAAACGCAGTGTCAGTACTATTGCTGAAACCCGTGGACGTTTATTTTTCCTCCGCTACTGATACACGGACTCCTTCAGCCATACAACTTTGGCAGAGCCCGGAAGACTCGGCCTTCGCCTCAGCTTTCCTGAACCCTTCGAAGCATGCAAGTTAAAGATCTCCTTCTCCTCTGCGAAAACACTTCAGAATTGGGAAATATACAATGAAATCGATGTGACGGCACTTAAGTGTCAAGTCAAAAATCAAACTAGTGCTTTTGGATCACTAATGGCAGCGATGGAAGAAGATACAAATCACAGTTCACAACAATCGAGAAAACGGCGGATTTTTCATACAGTGTTGTGCAAAAGTAATGCAAACGAAATTCCATGAATTACGGTATTTGTTCTTGCGAACCTTTGCGCAATGTCGAGCGAAATTACAGGCAAAAGTTTGTCCCCAAAAACGAAATTTTGTGGAAATATCGTGCGATATTTCAAAAGGTCAAACGAAAAATCGCTCTTGCAAAGATTCACGGCAATAAAAAGGTTCTTCAGCGATATAGAAATGTAAAAGCGTAGCAGCAATTGATGTAACTTCCAATCACACAGCCGGAAGGTCCATGCCCAAATGTCCTATTCCAGTCTTAATCAGACTTGAAAACAAGTTCTACGAAATAAACGTTAAACTTAAACTCAAAAACCAAAAACTACAGGAAGGTCGCCGATCTATTTATATTCAAACTCAGTTAGGAAAGAAATGCTTGTGTCATGACAAGTATTACGTGGAAAGTCGGGCTAAGTGTAACGTAAACAAAACGCTTCAGTCGACTGTAGCGCATAAAGTTCAAATGTTCTGTGACCTTATTGCTCTTAAATGCATGCGTAATGTTAACGAATAGAAAGGTAGAATAACCTCTGAAGGTCACAATGGTTGAGATTAGCTCATGTCCAATTTCTGAAACATTTAGAAACGTAACAATTCCACTTGGGAAGAGTAGGAAAGTATATTGACTGGCGCTGAATCCAGTAAACGGTAACAATCACTTATAATAAACGTTTTCGCTTACAATGACTTGTAATTAAGTAAACTTAACTTGAGATCTGTATGTCAATGAAACATGTGGTAAAGCACGCTTGGGAAGGAAATGTTTCATCGGGATAAAAAGGATAACAAGTAAAAGTTGCACTACAAAATGCGCTAATCCATGCAAATGTTAACAAAACATTTCAGTTGACTGAATGTCGTGCATAAACTTAAAATGTCAATTCCATGACCTTACCTCTCTCATGCTTGTGTAATGCTAACGAAATGAAAGGATTTCATGTGAAGGTCACAACGGTTAAGATATTAAGTTAACGTCGAATTTCCAAACGTTCGGAAACACAAAAGAATTTGCATAACCATCACGCTTCTAATTACACATGCGACACCCTTGAGAAGTCACGTCTGGTCTGATGTGAGTCATATTTTAAATCAGACGAGAAATGATGTTGAAATTAACGCAAAGCAACAAAAACTCATTAAAAAACTGCCACAAGAAATCTTAACTATTTGCGTTCAAGCATGCACCGGGAAAGAAATGTTCCAGATTTCACGACAGAAAGGTGCCGTTTGTTTGACAAAGGTCGCGTAAAATGTAAACAAAACACTTTCACTAATTATTAATTGAAGTGGCGCATAAGTTTCAAATAACTCTGCTACTTCGAGCTACTTTGCCCTTTGATGCTCTATAACTTATCCTTTTCGGAAATGCTAACAAAAACAAACAATTAGCTTTTAAAGTCTCGTGTATGCAGTATCAAGAACTGCTAATCGACTATTAACAATATCTCAAGACTGGATCGGGCAGGTACTCACATGGCCGTGACAAAGCCGCCGCATTCGTGATTCAACTTGGGGAATTATATCTTGAAACTAAATACTGCCGCCGGAAGTCCTGTCAGTGTGTAGTGAATTTAAGTTCGACTTTCTACAGGAGGACATGAACAGGTAAGTTTCATTTCCATAATGTGAAACTTGTATTCAAGATGTCATTGACTTTGTGTTTACAAAGTGAGTGTATTAATTCACTTCCAACATGTTTACGTCTCGTCGCATGAAAGCTCACACGTGAACAAAATAAAATGAAACAAGATGAATGAGTCATTCAGAGCAAGCGAAAAATCCCTTACTACAAACGACAATTCGCTCGAAATATCGCTAAGTGCCACGAAATTTCGCTGGCACAGCTGCCAAGTGCCACAAAATTTTGCTTGAAATACCGTCGTCACACAAATAGGTCTCCTGAAATATCGTCGAAATATTGCTCCAAACGAAAGTTCGCTTATTTTCGTCAAATATTCGCGTAATTCGTCAAATTTCGTTTGCATTACTTTTGCACAATGCTGTATATGAAAAATGTACCTCGGCGCACAAAGCGCTTTGGGTGACACTGGCTCTTTAAGCAAAAGTTAATTATTGCCTTAAGAAACATCTATGACCACATTCAGGCATGTGGTGGCATTCTTCTTGTCAAGATAGACCAAGAACTGAGAAATGCTGTAAAGAAAGCATCTTCAGCCTCCCGCTGTGAGCAGAAGAGGCAACAGGAAGAAAAAAAAAGGAAATATAATAAAATTTATATTCAGGGGAGCTTTTTTAAAGTTGCTATTGACCAATGAAAACATTTCAAAACATAGTGCAAGACAAAGTAAACTTGCTTTGAATACTTCTTGAATACTCAGTTTTTGGCGCTTGAATATAACTCCTTGAAAAGGGGGAGAAGGGATGGTGCAGTGGTGACAGCGCTCGCTTCCCACCAATATGGTCCAAGTTCGACTCCTGTGTCATATGTGGGTTGAGTTTGTTGTAGGTTCTCTTCCTTGCCCCGAAAGTTTTTCTCTGGGTACTCCGAGTGAATCACTCACTCACTTGTGAGCGCTCATGCTCACTTACCGGCTGTTTTGGATACATGACAGTTAAGCATCCGAAGACAGAACTAGAAAGGTTGTTTATAGTTCATTGTCGCTTCCGCACGCAAACTGCACACAGTGAAAGAATTGTTTTATTTACAACACAATCGTCTTGCTCGTGCAGATACAATGAATATCAATGAAATGACCTTTGTTTCCAATGTTACAAGTTCACATTTGACACAACGAAACCTCCCTAAAGCAAATGCAAATCCATTAAGCGAAAATGAGTTAACGCGTGGATGTTTGACTTTCGCGAAACGAACCAAAAAACACTCGTGCGGTGAGTTATATTGATATTTAAATAACAAAAGCACGTTGAGTTCATTGAAACAAAGAAAGAAACAATAGGCGCTGAGTTCATTGTTTAGTTTACCACCTCATCATGAGCTAATGAGTATTGTCACGCGGTCATAGCAACCAATGAAAACAGCTCAATCGAAGCATCTATGAATATTAACAAGCGTCATGACAGACCTATACACTTTTTCCAACTGTAAGTAAATGTCCCGAGAACAATAGGCATTCTATGCTATGAGAGAACCTCTCAGTTGCTGGCAAGTCACCCACACTTCCCCCAAGTATTAGAGAATACTGTAGACAAGCAAAACTGGAAAACACGGCACCAAAGAAACACGAACGATATCAGTATGTTGCCAAAGCAGTCACACTTCACAAGTTGCTCAAAGCGAAGCACCATTTCTAGATCTCCTTGACACAAGATTTTCAACCTTTCCTTGCCACATACCAGACAAACAAGCCTGTGATACCATTTCTTGCATCTGATCTAGAGAAGCTGCTGAGGTCAGTAATGACTAGATTCTTGAAAGAGAGAGACACAACTTCTGCTAAAACTGTCACGCAGTTGGCAAAGATTGATGTTACATCAAATGATAATAGAAAACTGAGCAAAGCTGTTGATATTAATGTTATCACAAAGAGAGAGTTAGACAGCCTAAAACAGAATGACCAGATTACACAGCAGGAACAGAGGCAATTTCAACTTGATTGCAAGACATTTCCCACTCGCACTAGTGAAAAGTTACTAGAAAAGTGTCCATTGAAATTTCCATGGTTCGCTTTTTCAGATGTCTAGACCCCTAAGACAACCCCTGTTTAGACAGCCTAAAACAGAATGACCAGATTACACAGCAGGAACAGAGGCAATTTCAACTTGATTACAAGACATTTCTCACTCGCACTAGTGAAAAGTTACTAGAAAAGTGTCCATTGAAATTTCCATGGTTCGCTTTTTCAGATGTCTAGACCCCCAGATGATGGCAGGTCCAATCAGCAACTCAGTTAAACTCTTTGAGAGGCTTCTGAGTTGTCCCTTGGACGCCAGACGGGTCAAGGAAACCGAGGTTGTCTTGCTGAAGAAGGAATGCGCATCATTTATTTCAGACGACGTGCCTGGTAATCCAAGAACTTTACAAGAATTTAAGGAATATGACAAGGTCAAAAGTGAGCATGTTGACTGTTTCCTGGCTACATACCTTAACGACAGCAAATATCAGAAGTTGTGGGATCTTTTCAAGTGTCTTCTTGTGTTGTCTCATGGACAGGCTGGTGTTGAACGTGGTTTTAGCATAAACAGTGAGATAATGGACGATAACTTTAAAGAGCGTGTCACCCAATGTGCTTTGCACGCTTGTGTTTTTGTTTTGAAACAGCCTTTAGCGTTTGCCAGACTTTTTGCAAATTGCACTGTGCCGCACTGGCCTTTCAGCGAGCTGATGTGTACAGTAGTAGCCTCTGAATATAGGAATATTTTCATTGCTAGATGTTACTGGAGAAAACATCCCTATATCTGACTTTGTAGTCAACACATATGGAGCTATTATAGCAACCGATCGATTGATCGATTGATTGACCTCGATAGACGTAAAACCAGAGCAGCCCCTTCCACTCGATATAAAAATAAGACAAAAACAAGTAGTAGGAATACTGACGTCTTCATCGCTAAATGTCACTGGAGAAAACTACTCAAGATCTGACTTTGCAGTCAATGTGTGTACATGGATCTATTACAGTCCGATTGATTGATCGTGCGATTGCATCAACCAATGTCGATGGACGCAAAACCAGAATAGCCACTTGCGCTTTTTGTAAACATAAAACATAAAGAGACAGTGAACACAAGGAATAATTAAGCAAAACACCACAAGCTCACTACCACAAGCATTATTTTGGTGCAGGCCTGTAGCTACTGTTATTTTGTGGTAAATTAACATTCCTTCTGTTTTCATCCAGCCGGCAACGAATGTAGCACTATTTCGGCAAACGCAGTGTCAGTACTATTGCTGAAACCCGTGGACGTTTATTTTTCCTCCGCTACTGATACACGGACTCCTTCAGCCATACAACTTTGGCAGAGCCCGGAAGACTCGGCCTTCGCCTCAGCTTTCCTGAACCCTTCGAAGCATGCAAGTTAAAGATCTCCTTCTCCTCTGCGAAAACACTTCAGAATTGGGAAATATACAATGAAATCGATGTGACGGCACTTAAGTGTCAAGTCAAAAATCAAACTAGTGCTTTTGGATCACTAATGGCAGCGATGGAAGAAGATACAAATCACAGTTCACAACAATCGAGAAAACGGCGGATTTTTCATACAGTGTTGTGCAAAAGTAATGCAAACGAAATTCCATGAATTACGGTATTTGTTCTTGCGAACCTTTGCGCAATGTCGAGCGAAATTACAGGCAAAAGTTTGTCCCCAAAAACGAAATTTTGTGGAAATATCGTGCGATATTTCAAAAGGTCAAACGAAAAATCGCTCTTGCAAAGATTCACGGCAATAAAAAGGTTCTTCAGCGATATAGAAATGTAAAAGCGTAGCAGCAATTGATGTAACTTCCAATCACACAGCCGGAAGGTCCATGCCCAAATGTCCTATTCCAGTCTTAATCAGACTTGAAAACAAGTTCTACGAAATAAACGTTAAACTTAAACTCAAAAACCAAAAACTACAGGAAGGTCGCCGATCTATTTATATTCAAACTCAGTTAGGAAAGAAATGCTTGTGTCATGACAAGTATTACGTGGAAAGTCGGGCTAAGTGTAACGTAAACAAAACGCTTCAGTCGACTGTAGCGCATAAAGTTCAAATGTTCTGTGACCTTATTGCTCTTAAATGCATGCGTAATGTTAACGAATAGAAAGGTAGAATAACCTCTGAAGGTCACAATGGTTGAGATTAGCTCATGTCCAATTTCTGAAACATTTAGAAACGTAACAATTCCACTTGGGAAGAGTAGGAAAGTATATTGACTGGCGCTGAATCCAGTAAACGGTAACAATCACTTATAATAAACGTTTTCGCTTACAATGACTTGTAATTAAGTAAACTTAACTTGAGATCTGTATGTCAATGAAACATGTGGTAAAGCACGCTTGGGAAGGAAATGTTTCATCGGGATAAAAAGGATAACAAGTAAAAGTTGCACTACAAAATGCGCTAATCCATGCAAATGTTAACAAAACATTTCAGTTGACTGAATGTCGTGCATAAACTTAAAATGTCAATTCCATGACCTTACCTCTCTCATGCTTGTGTAATGCTAACGAAATGAAAGGATTTCATGTGAAGGTCACAACGGTTAAGATATTAAGTTAACGTCGAATTTCCAAACGTTCGGAAACACAAAAGAATTTGCATAACCATCACGCTTCTAATTACACATGCGACACCCTTGAGAAGTCACGTCTGGTCTGATGTGAGTCATATTTTAAATCAGACGAGAAATGATGTTGAAATTAACGCAAAGCAACAAAAACTCATTAAAAAACTGCCACAAGAAATCTTAACTATTTGCGTTCAAGCATGCACCGGGAAAGAAATGTTCCAGATTTCACGACAGAAAGGTGCCGTTTGTTTGACAAAGGTCGCGTAAAATGTAAACAAAACACTTTCACTAATTATTAATTGAAGTGGCGCATAAGTTTCAAATAACTCTGCTACTTCGAGCTACTTTGCCCTTTGATGCTCTATAACTTATCCTTTTCGGAAATGCTAACAAAAACAAACAATTAGCTTTTAAAGTCTCGTGTATGCAGTATCAAGAACTGCTAATCGACTATTAACAATATCTCAAGACTGGATCGGGCAGGTACTCACATGGCCGTGACAAAGCCGCCGCATTCGTGATTCAACTTGGGGAATTATATCTTGAAACTAAATACTGCCGCCGGAAGTCCTGTCAGTGTGTAGTGAATTTAAGTTCGACTTTCTACAGGAGGACATGAACAGGTAAGTTTCATTTCCATAATGTGAAACTTGTATTCAAGATGTCATTGACTTTGTGTTTACAAAGTGAGTGTATTAATTCACTTCCAACATGTTTACGTCTCGTCGCATGAAAGCTCACACGTGAACAAAATAAAATGAAACAAGATGAATGAGTCATTCAGAGCAAGCGAAAAATCCCTTACTACAAACGACAATTCGCTCGAAATATCGCTAAGTGCCACGAAATTTCGCTGGCACAGCTGCCAAGTGCCACAAAATTTTGCTTGAAATACCGTCGTCACACAAATAGGTCTCCTGAAATATCGTCGAAATATTGCTCCAAACGAAAGTTCGCTTATTTTCGTCAAATATTCGCGTAATTCGTCAAATTTCGTTTGCATTACTTTTGCACAATGCTGTATATGAAAAATGTACCTCGGCGCACAAAGCGCTTTGGGTGACACTGGCTCTTTAAGCAAAAGTTAATTATTGCCTTAAGAAACATCTATGACCACATTCAGGCATGTGGTGGCATTCTTCTTGTCAAGATAGACCAAGAACTGAGAAATGCTGTAAAGAAAGCATCTTCAGCCTCCCGCTGTGAGCAGAAGAGGCAACAGGAAGAAAAAAAAAGGAAATATAATAAAATTTATATTCAGGGGAGCTTTTTTAAAGTTGCTATTGACCAATGAAAACATTTCAAAACATAGTGCAAGACAAAGTAAACTTGCTTTGAATACTTCTTGAATACTCAGTTTTTGGCGCTTGAATATAACTCCTTGAAAAGGGGGAGAAGGGATGGTGCAGTGGTGACAGCGCTCGCTTCCCACCAATATGGTCCAAGTTCGACTCCTGTGTCATATGTGGGTTGAGTTTGTTGTAGGTTCTCTTCCTTGCCCCGAAAGTTTTTCTCTGGGTACTCCGAGTGAATCACTCACTCACTTGTGAGCGCTCATGCTCACTTACCGGCTGTTTTGGATACATGACAGTTAAGCATCCGAAGACAGAACTAGAAAGGTTGTTTATAGTTCATTGTCGCTTCCGCACGCAAACTGCACACAGTGAAAGAATTGTTTTATTTACAACACAATCGTCTTGCTCGTGCAGATACAATGAATATCAATGAAATGACCTTTGTTTCCAATGTTACAAGTTCACATTTGACACAACGAAACCTCCCTAAAGCAAATGCAAATCCATTAAGCGAAAATGAGTTAACGCGTGGATGTTTGACTTTCGCGAAACGAACCAAAAAACACTCGTGCGGTGAGTTATATTGATATTTAAATAACAAAAGCACGTTGAGTTCATTGAAACAAAGAAAGAAACAATAGGCGCTGAGTTCATTGTTTAGTTTACCACCTCATCATGAGCTAATGAGTATTGTCACGCGGTCATAGCAACCAATGAAAACAGCTCAATCGAAGCATCTATGAATATTAACAAGCGTCATGACAGACCTATACACTTTTTCCAACTGTAAGTAAATGTCCCGAGAACAATAGGCATTCTATGCTATGAGAGAACCTCTCAGTTGCTGGCAAGTCACCCACACTTCCCCCAAGTATTAGAGAATACTGTAGACAAGCAAAACTGGAAAACACGGCACCAAAGAAACACGAACGATATCAGTACGTTGCCAAAGCAGTCACACTTCACAAGTTGCTCAAAGCGAAGCACCATTTCTAGATCTCCTTGACACAAGATTTTCAACCTTTCCTTGCCACATACCAGACAAACAAGCCTGTGATACCATTTCTTGCATCTGATCTAGAGAAGCTGCTGAGGTCAGTAATGACTAGATTCTTGAAAGAGAGAGACACAACTTCTGCTAAAACTGTCACGCAGTTGGCAAAGATTGATGTTACATCAAATGATAATAGAAAACTGAGCAAAGCTGTTGATATTAATGTTATCACAAAGAGAGAGTTAGACAGCCTAAAACAGAATGACCAGATTACACAGCAGGAACAGAGGCAATTTCAACTTGATTGCAAGACATTTCCCACTCGCACTAGTGAAAAGTTACTAGAAAAGTGTCCATTGAAATTTCCATGGTTCGCTTTTTCAGATGTCTAGACCCCTAAGACAACCCCTGTTTAGACAGCCTAAAACAGAATGACCAGATTACACAGCAGGAACAGAGGCAATTTCAACTTGATTACAAGACATTTCTCACTCGCACTAGTGAAAAGTTACTAGAAAAGTGTCCATTGAAATTTCCATGGTTCGCTTTTTCAGATGTCTAGACCCCCAGATGATGGCAGGTCCAATCAGCAACTCAGTTAAACTCTTTGAGAGGCTTCTGAGTTGTCCCTTGGACGCCAGACGGGTCAAGGAAACCGAGGTTGTCTTGCTGAAGAAGGAATGCGCATCATTTATTTCAGACGACGTGCCTGGTAATCCAAGAACTTTACAAGAATTTAAGGAATATGACAAGGTCAAAAGTGAGCATGTTGACTGTTTCCTGGCTACATACCTTAACGACAGCAAATATCAGAAGTTGTGGGATCTTTTCAAGTGTCTTCTTGTGTTGTCTCATGGACAGGCTGGTGTTGAACGTGGTTTTAGCATAAACAGTGAGATAATGGACGATAACTTTAAAGAGCGTGTCACCCAATGTGCTTTGCACGCTTGTGTTTTTGTTTTGAAACAGCCTTTAGCGTTTGCCAGACTTTTTGCAAATTGCACTGTGCCGCACTGGCCTTTCAGCGAGCTGATGTGTACAGTAGTAGCCTCTGAATATAGGAATATTTTCATTGCTAGATGTTACTGGAGAAAACATCCCTATATCTGACTTTGTAGTCAACACATATGGAGCTATTATAGCAACCGATCGATTGATCGATTGATTGACCTCGATAGACGTAAAACCAGAGCAGCCCCTTCCACTCGATATAAAAATAAGACAAAAACAAGTAGTAGGAATACTGACGTCTTCATCGCTAAATGTCACTGGAGAAAACTACTCAAGATCTGACTTTGCAGTCAATGTGTGTACATGGATCTATTACAGTCCGATTGATTGATCGTGCGATTGCATCAACCAATGTCGATGGACGCAAAACCAGAATAGCCACTTGCGCTTTTTGTAAACATAAAACATAAAGAGACAGTGAACACAAGGAATAATTAAGCAAAACACCACAAGCTCACTACCACAAGCATTATTTTGGTGCAGGCCTGTAGCTACTGTTATTTTGTGGTAAATTAACATTCCTTCTGTTTTCATCCAGCCGGCAACGAATGTAGCACTATTTCGGCAAACGCAGTGTCAGTACTATTGCTGAAACCCGTGGACGTTTATTTTTCCTCCGCTACTGATACACGGACTCCTTCAGCCATACAACTTTGGCAGAGCCCGGAAGACTCGGCCTTCGCCTCAGCTTTCCTGAACCCTTCGAAGCATGCAAGTTAAAGATCTCCTTCTCCTCTGCGAAAACACTTCAGAATTGGGAAATATACAATGAAATCGATGTGACGGCACTTAAGTGTCAAGTCAAAAATCAAACTAGTGCTTTTGGATCACTAATGGCAGCGATGGAAGAAGATACAAATCACAGTTCACAACAATCGAGAAAACGGCGGATTTTTCATACAGTGTTGTGCAAAAGTAATGCAAACGAAATTCCATGAATTACGGTATTTGTTCTTGCGAACCTTTGCGCAATGTCGAGCGAAATTACAGGCAAAAGTTTGTCCCCAAAAACGAAATTTTGTGGAAATATCGTGCGATATTTCAAAAGGTCAAACGAAAAATCGCTCTTGCAAAGATTCACGGCAATAAAAAGGTTCTTCAGCGATATAGAAATGTAAAAGCGTAGCAGCAATTGATGTAACTTCCAATCACACAGCCGGAAGGTCCATGCCCAAATGTCCTATTCCAGTCTTAATCAGACTTGAAAACAAGTTCTACGAAATAAACGTTAAACTTAAACTCAAAAACCAAAAACTACAGGAAGGTCGCCGATCTATTTATATTCAAACTCAGTTAGGAAAGAAATGCTTGTGTCATGACAAGTATTACGTGGAAAGTCGGGCTAAGTGTAACGTAAACAAAACGCTTCAGTCGACTGTAGCGCATAAAGTTCAAATGTTCTGTGACCTTATTGCTCTTAAATGCATGCGTAATGTTAACGAATAGAAAGGTAGAATAACCTCTGAAGGTCACAATGGTTGAGATTAGCTCATGTCCAATTTCTGAAACATTTAGAAACGTAACAATTCCACTTGGGAAGAGTAGGAAAGTATATTGACTGGCGCTGAATCCAGTAAACGGTAACAATCACTTATAATAAACGTTTTCGCTTACAATGACTTGTAATTAAGTAAACTTAACTTGAGATCTGTATGTCAATGAAACATGTGGTAAAGCACGCTTGGGAAGGAAATGTTTCATCGGGATAAAAAGGATAACAAGTAAAAGTTGCACTACAAAATGCGCTAATCCATGCAAATGTTAACAAAACATTTCAGTTGACTGAATGTCGTGCATAAACTTAAAATGTCAATTCCATGACCTTACCTCTCTCATGCTTGTGTAATGCTAACGAAATGAAAGGATTTCATGTGAAGGTCACAACGGTTAAGATATTAAGTTAACGTCGAATTTCCAAACGTTCGGAAACACAAAAGAATTTGCATAACCATCACGCTTCTAATTACACATGCGACACCCTTGAGAAGTCACGTCTGGTCTGATGTGAGTCATATTTTAAATCAGACGAGAAATGATGTTGAAATTAACGCAAAGCAACAAAAACTCATTAAAAAACTGCCACAAGAAATCTTAACTATTTGCGTTCAAGCATGCACCGGGAAAGAAATGTTCCAGATTTCACGACAGAAAGGTGCCGTTTGTTTGACAAAGGTCGCGTAAAATGTAAACAAAACACTTTCACTAATTATTAATTGAAGTGGCGCATAAGTTTCAAATAACTCTGCTACTTCGAGCTACTTTGCCCTTTGATGCTCTATAACTTATCCTTTTCGGAAATGCTAACAAAAACAAACAATTAGCTTTTAAAGTCTCGTGTATGCAGTATCAAGAACTGCTAATCGACTATTAACAATATCTCAAGACTGGATCGGGCAGGTACTCACATGGCCGTGACAAAGCCGCCGCATTCGTGATTCAACTTGGGGAATTATATCTTGAAACTAAATACTGCCGCCGGAAGTCCTGTCAGTGTGTAGTGAATTTAAGTTCGACTTTCTACAGGAGGACATGAACAGGTAAGTTTCATTTCCATAATGTGAAACTTGTATTCAAGATGTCATTGACTTTGTGTTTACAAAGTGAGTGTATTAATTCACTTCCAACATGTTTACGTCTCGTCGCATGAAAGCTCACACGTGAACAAAATAAAATGAAACAAGATGAATGAGTCATTCAGAGCAAGCGAAAAATCCCTTACTACAAACGACAATTCGCTCGAAATATCGCTAAGTGCCACGAAATTTCGCTGGCACAGCTGCCAAGTGCCACAAAATTTTGCTTGAAATACCGTCGTCACACAAATAGGTCTCCTGAAATATCGTCGAAATATTGCTCCAAACGAAAGTTCGCTTATTTTCGTCAAATATTCGCGTAATTCGTCAAATTTCGTTTGCATTACTTTTGCACAATGCTGTATATGAAAAATGTACCTCGGCGCACAAAGCGCTTTGGGTGACACTGGCTCTTTAAGCAAAAGTTAATTATTGCCTTAAGAAACATCTATGACCACATTCAGGCATGTGGTGGCATTCTTCTTGTCAAGATAGACCAAGAACTGAGAAATGCTGTAAAGAAAGCATCTTCAGCCTCCCGCTGTGAGCAGAAGAGGCAACAGGAAGAAAAAAAAAGGAAATATAATAAAATTTATATTCAGGGGAGCTTTTTTAAAGTTGCTATTGACCAATGAAAACATTTCAAAACATAGTGCAAGACAAAGTAAACTTGCTTTGAATACTTCTTGAATACTCAGTTTTTGGCGTTTGAATATAACTCCTTGAAAAGGGGGAGAAGGGATGGTGCAGTGGTGACAGCGCTCGCTTCCCACCAATATGGTCCAAGTTCGACTCCTGTGTCATATGTGGGTTGAGTTTGTTGTAGGTTCTCTTCCTTGCCCCGAAAGTTTTTCTCTGGGTACTCCGTTTTCTCCTCTCCTCAACAACCAACACTTCCAAATTCTAATTAGATCTGGAGTGCACGAACACATCTTAACGAGCTTCCGAGCTCCTAAGTGTTTTGTGGGTAAACAAATTACAATTACATTTACAATACTCCTTGAATTTTATGTCCAAAAACCAGCACGGACTATGAGTTCCTGCCTAGTTAACATTGAGGTTCAAGTTGATGAAAAGCCAACAAAGACGGGGAGAGATGGACAGTAGGGTGTCTGTGATTCAACACAGTTCATGGACATGGTCCATCAAATCAACGAATCTTCCAACTGTGGCACTGCCAGTTGTAACGGTAAGGTTATATTATTTTGGTCTGTGCTTTAAAACAGAATCCTTTGACTTCAGTATGTTGATTCCAGACAAAACCTATCATGGCATATGCGCTGCCTACTGAATTTCTTATTCACTTGTAATTTCTTGAAGATAATCTCCACTCATTCTCACAAGTCATACTTCAATTTTCAACACGTTTAAAGTTGCCAGATTTAGGTATTTGTGATCAAACGGTGTAGTAGCCTTCTCAAAAATTATTCTCACATCAAACTGGTTCTGGTTATTGCTTTGAAAGTGACTAGGTAATTTAGGGATCTTACAAGAATCCTATGTACGATCAGGATATCAATATTGTTCTCTCCCCAACATTTTGGTTTTACTTGGGACCCTTGAAGTATTGTGGACACGAAAACGTTATTTCTGTACATGCCTTTGTTTCCACGTATTCTTCAATATTTTTTCAGTGATTTTCTATTATAATTAGTGTACAACATGACAATAATCATTCTTGTTCTTGACGTCACAAATTCGAAAATAAATATCGCGCCATCAGAGATCTCTTTCAAAAAAACACGTACCACTTGAAAGTATTCTCATATTAACATCTTGAAGTAATAAATATGATAAAATCAGATTGATTGATTGATTGATTGATTGATTGATTGTAAATAGTTCATGCTTGTTTTTTAATAATTTAAAAGTATTTGAATATTTCATATCATTCCCTTTGTTTAGCTTGTATAACATATCTGGGATTATACAATAAATTTCAGTTATTTAAAAATATTCGTGTTGTATTCTTGTTAGGCTGCAGGCCAGGTAACATAGGCAAGGTCCCCTATGTTAACTCTGCACACCTGGAAACAAGGTTTAAGCATCATAAATATGAGTAGGAGATTTTCAACACAACAGTTATTTCAGGTTGGACCCTAATGAAAGCAGGTTGCTCATGGAGCAAGCTTACAGCACATTTGTTTGTCCTATTGTCAACCACTTTTCCATGAAAATCAAAAGACTAGACTCTCATCATCTCATGACAGACATACCTCAGGGATGTTTAATTTCATTTTCTGAAAAAATTCCCAAAGGGAATGAATACATTTGAGAAGAACAAAAACAAATCAGTTACTGCAGAACAGGTTTCATTTCCCAAAGTGTGATATCCCTTATGCTCCTAGAAGGAATACTGACTTGACATTCATCACATGTTGCTTCAAGGGTTACTTGCTTTATCATAAAAATGTGTAAACTAACCCTTACATAAGTTGGGTCTCCTTTGTCCACCAGGGCACCAGGAATTATTTCCCTTACCACTCTCTTCAGGGTGGAAGAGAAGACATAAGTTGGTTTCCCAACTTGTCAAACTTGGCCTTCGTCAGGGGTTTTGCCTGGCTTCAGCATAAAGATGCGCAAAAGGCGAATGGGGCCTGTGAAAATGCAGGATTTCCAAATAAAGCCGCTGGTATAAAATAACTCCATGCGACAGAATTTTGCAACAACCTACCCATTTCTTGTAACTCAGCTTTGAAACCCGTAAATGCAGCTTCCTGCGCAGCATCGGCCACAACATTGGCCATTATCTTGGTCTTTTCCACATCTCCAGAAGTCCCAGAAGCAATCAGCTGCTTCGAATTTTGTACACTCAAGCACTTCCCTGGTAACCGAGCCAATCACCTTTCTTGGTCAACTGAAGCAACTTGCACTAAAAACGCCAAACTTTGCCGTGTATTTTTTTTCACACCAGTGGTTTATACAGCTTTTACTGGAAATCGGTAAAATGCGGTTAATGGAACATGACGCCCCAGGGGTGGTAGGTCGGGCAAGCTCAACAACATTTAATAATGAACGCCTCTATTCACAAATCAATGCTCCGTGTGTTTTAGCTTATAAGAATTGCCTTTCATGTCTAGAATCTCTTCCGTTACATCGTCTAGAAATATATCTTACTTTAACATGCATTGGCTCTTACTTTTAAAAGCCTTATTCATGGCTAATAGTTTTCCATGTTGTGTCTGTTTAGGTCATAGTATAAGTTTGCTCATTGGACAAACTCAGAGACACTGTCTTGCAATAAAAGCAGCGCCACGATAGCTTAACCTATTATTGCTAAAGTCTTGATCGAGTGAGTACACTTTGTAACAAATTTGTTTACTTTTGAACCACAATGGTATGCGAGCATCCACAGCCTGCCAAGAACTCTAGCAGGAACCAGGTTGACCTAACGAAGATCTCCTCGGAGGTCTCTCGTCCATGCCTGCAAAGTTTAAACTTGCTAATCACTGGCTCACGAGCCCATTCAATCAAAAAAGGCTTTGTTCAGCCACAACACCCACAATTGCTGCTGTGACAGCTCCCAAACCTAGACACGTGAGCAAGAAATCGAAAGCAGCTCCCCATCAGTGTCAACGAAGCATGTTGACTTGCAAATAGCAAAGCAAACTGACTGAACCGGTCATCTCGCTCAAGAATGAGACAAGGAGGCAAACTCCCTTTCAGACAAGAGTTCATTCGTTGATGAGATCCAGTTTGGTGCAGACGAAGACGATGGCAAAACGATTTTCACACGAGCGCAGTTGTCCACCATACAAGAAACAGTGTCCTCCTCAGTGCAGGTAGCCCTGTCGTCCTTGCAAGGCCATGAAAACCCCATCCAGAAGTTTTGTTGATCTGTCCAGCCATCGCCACCAAATGCAGCTTCTCCTCTCCGTCTGAATTGACGCCATTTGTATTGACTGTTACGTTTAGATGAGATATAGTCGATTATATATCATTGAACAATATGACCTGTTGCTGGACCAAAAATGCACTTAATTCTACAACCACGGGCCGAAACCATCGGGAATGGCGCCAAATGATACCAATCGCCTGTTTTGTCCTTAAATGTTTAATAGTGTACTCTACGATAATTCAGCATTTTGACATCCTGTGATTAAAGCTCCTTTAAGCCTTTGGTCATGCCTGGCAATACCTCTAATTCGTGGAGCACAAAAGGGTGTTAGCAAGGGCACAACATCTGCACATCCTTTGTCTGCCAACAACACTGCACCATGAGGCATGTCAAAATTTCTCCCAGGGCCAATCCTTTCCATTAAAAGGAAACTGCGAGCATCAATCATGGATCCAAGAAAACCTGCTAGTAGAAAGATTATTTCCAAGACTGTCTACAATCAGCTTTGTGTTCATGAAATGGTAATGGCGGTGTCCACTGTAGAACTTCCATTGGGGCCCCACTTCAAGTCAGTAAATTTCATGAGGCGTGCCGTCCATACACCCGACTGCATCGGGAAAAGAAGGCCAAGTGCCTTGGTGATGCTTGGCCAAGAAACCTGGTTCTCAAAAAATCTCCACAAAACTGAAACAACACTGTGTATTATCGCTGAAACTGCCAAGGGACTGAAATCAAAGATAAACGCTAATGTGTCTATGCACGTATATTGTTCTTAGCCACATCAATGTCAATAACACTTTGTTAAAACAATTCAGTTTGCATCCTCTTGTTCTTTGCCTTCTCTTCCCCCTTCTGTTTAATCGAGCTAAATTTCTTGATATCCTAAAAGTGATGTCAAGCAAAGTTTCTGGTAGTTCTCCAGTGTTAAACCAAACCAAACATCTCCGATTCTCCATTGTCACAAATAAATCCCTGCCCCTATTTATATGTTCTATATATTTCCTGCAACACGCTTAGATAACTTTCTTTTTTCTTTTTATAGTTATGTACCACTTGATGTCTACTTTTATCAGTGAAGATTACTACTACTACACTACTACTAATACTACTACTACTACTATCATGGAGTGTGGGATTGAGATGCTGCATTATCGGAGGCAAATAATCACTGGGAGGAACCTGCATTAAAGCCAGTGCTAATAAAACGGGAAGTATACATCTTTTAAGCTCTTACATTCTAACGCAATGGTCAATTAATAGCGGCGGGATTGTTGTAAGTAATGTCAGTGGTTTCAAGAAACTGTCTTGAAGGCCCAGTCAGCTCCAAAAGCAAACAACAATTTTTGTAGATCTGGGAGCAACGGTAAATTTTATTTTGTTACCAGTAACATCTATATTAAAACCTTTTATTATGATAGTTTTTTTACAGGTGCAACCTCTGACTTTACTTTGTTCTCCATTCTTAGGTTGGGCATAGCAAAGCAATCCAACAAAACATAGTCACTTACTGATGGTTGCCAAAGGAGTGGTGGCCATGTTGGTGGAAGAAACAAAAGAGGCTGACAAAAAATCATTTGTTTATTACCACTAGCGTGATGGAGTTGACATAACCTGTAATTAATTAAAGTGGAACACTAAAAACAAAAAGAATGGGACCTTTTTTCTTTCACGCTGCTATAAATTGGGTGCACTTTATCGCTCTTCCTGTCCAACCTCACAAAAGCCGTTTGGGTGCACTATGGCTTCTCACACCTAGAGACCGGAGCACTTTGAAGACGAACCCACTCAGAAAGAGTGCCAGAAGATATATCTCAACTGACAATAGGGATTGATGCGGCAATTATTTTGAAAATTATCTTGAATTTGTTCTTCTGCTTCCTTGCTGCAATCTGCTCTTGGTGATCTTCGAAAGCTCCTGCTTCAAAATGGTTACCCCCAAGGGATAATCACCTACAATGTTAACGATGTTCTAAACCGGAACAGAAACAAGCCAAGGAGCCCTGTCTCCACGGTTCCTAAGAAAGATATCATTATTCTTTTACCTTACTTAGGTCTGCAGAGCAACCAAATCTCTCAACGCCTGAAATCATGTGTATACAATTTCTACTCTTTTGTCAACCTCAAGTTAATTGAGGCTTGGGAGAATGGCGAGCGAGTGGGACGTGTGCCTTGGTGCTCCGTAGTTTTTTCGCAAATTTAAAGTCTCTAATTCATGTCTGTGAAACGAAAAGTGAGATCAGAAACATCATCTGATAGCAGTAATAGTCCCGAAGAAAAGAGATCTCAAGAATCTCAGAATGAATCGATCTTAAGCGAAACAGACGACGAAGTCCTCGAAGTGCTTGAAATGGCGGAAGACGTCGGGAAGAAGATTGATTTGATCCTTGCAAAGCTGTCAAAGTTAGACAACATTGAGAGCAGGTTGGAGAATGTACTTGAGGTGATTGCTAACATAGAAGAATCCGTAGCAAATCTTGACAGAGAAGTTAAAGAGCTGAAAAGAAAATCTAAGAGAGTGGATAAAACAGTGGAGGAGCTCGAAACCAGTGTCACTATCAATGGTGAAGATATTGCCCATCTGAAAAGGGATGTCAAAGCTGCTCAACTCGAGAATGAAAATCTCAAAAAGCAGATGCTTTACCAGGAGCACTACAGCTGCAGAGAGAATCTGTTGTTCGTTGGAATCGGCGAGGAAAACCCTCAACTGTCTCGGGATGATGATCAAGTTGGGAGTCGACAGGAGGTAGAAAATACCAATATTCAACTTTGTGGAGCAGGAGTTACAAATTCCGAATGCACGCGACAAGTTCGAATTTCAGAGAGTACATCGACTGGGTAAGACAAAATCCAACGAATCAAGACCCATCATTGCAAGATTTCTCAGATATCAGGATCGCAAAGAAGTTCTAAACCAAGCCAGGAAGACTTTGAGGGATAAGGATTACAGCGTTTTCGAAGATATGCCCAAAGAACTGTACGATTTGAGAAAGCTACAGGTAGATAAACTCAAGGAAGCTAAAAAAAAAAGAGGCCTAACAGCCTATTTCAGCAAAAGGTACCCTGATAAGCTTTATGTAAACGGCAAATTTATTCATCCAAAAGAACCTTTACCTTACTGGATGTTTTTTTTTTCTCTGAGAGTAATTGTGCTAATTTTTCCTTTTCTAACAAAAAATATAACACTGCCCCTGTTTATTTTATATTGCATAAATTACCCTCTTGCCAATTAACGGTGGAGCACTAATAATACATGAAGTGTGAAAACGCCCAAACAAGTTCTTGGGGGTTATTTAGTAAGCAAGACCTAAATATTGATCGATATGTTACTTTTGTCACGCATGGCCGGTCCCGCTCTAAGAATCCCACCCTCGTACTTAAACCTGCTTACTGTAAAACCGCAACTTTTCAAGCTTCTTTTTTCAATAGAATTGTAAAACCTTGGAACACTATCTGTAATCTCGCCCCTCACGACAAATTTTCTAGCCTAAGTTTATTCAAATATTTTCTGTGCGCCACTTATTTTACTTTACTGGACACTACCTATGATATTGACATGCCCTGCACCTGGTTCCTCTTCCGTAACTGCCCTTGCCACCGCTCTTAATTTTTGAGACTAATATTATCTGCATCTTGTTTTTTAACTATAGTTATAAGTAATAATTAGATTTTTAACTATAATTTTTAACTATAAGTAATTAATTAGATTTATTGTATTTTTTTTAATTTAAGATTTTTATCACCATACTAGTTTTTTTAGGGATGCGCCTCGCATGGGTAACATTATTTTCCTGTTCGCGCAATTCCTTTTTGGTCCTTTTTTTTTTAAATTAATTATTATTGTAATTTTGAGACCAATAAAGTTGATAGAACATAGAACAAGGCATTACTGGTCTCTGTAGATTTCTTTTTATTCAGCATCTTTGTTAGTACATTAATTAATTTCCAGTTATTTTTCTTGTTTTGTTTTTGCGGTGTAAGTACTAAAGTTGGTAAGCTCTTGTTTTTCTATTCAACAAGATTGCTTAACACGCCTCCAAGATATGTGCACTTTTTGTTTCATAGCAATTTGCTTTCAATTTTCTTCTTTTTACGATACACCATTATCCTAGAATTTAACTTATACCTTTTCAAAAACTATTGCTTGCAACTCAGAACAGAAGTGTTGTTGGGGCGAAGGTGGCCAATTTCACGGGCTTCTACGTGAAGCTATGAAAAATGAATCTTAAATTAGGGTCTATGAATGTGAGAGGTCTCTGGGACTTTTCTAAGCGGTGGGAAACTTTCAACTGGATGCAATCAAAAAACTGTCAATATACTTTCTTCAAGAGGCGCATTGCACAGAAAGCAATCAACATGATTGGAAAGCTGACTGGGGCTATCAAGCACTGTTCAGCTGTCATTCAAGCAAAAAAGCAGGTGTGGCTATACTATTTAATAATAACTTTAATTTTCAAAGTTACTCCAATCCCGGAGGACGTTTCATAATCTGTGACCTGACAACAAACGGAAAGCACTTTACCTTGGCAAATATATATGCACCTAATGAAGATGATCCAAATTTTTTCGCGGATGTCTTTTACCATTTACTTGACTTCAAATGCGACGAAATCGTAATAGGCGGTGATTTTAATCTTGTGCTCGATGTTGAAAAAGACAAAAAGGGCGGCCTTGCCAGAACCCATAAGAAATTGTTGGAGGTTGTTGAAGACTTGAGGGAAAGTTTGGATTTAATAGATGCCTGGAGAGTCTTACACCCTGATCTCCTCAAATTTACGTGGTGTCAAAGAAGACCTGAAGTTCACTGTAGACTCGATTTTTTTCCAGTTAGCCAAAGCACTTTTTGCAATGCTATTGATGCAGAGATTATACCAGGGTACAAAACAGATCATTCCATGATTACTATAAAAGTTTCCTTGCATTCCAATAACAGTGGTCATGGACTTTGGAAACTTAACACATCCCTCATGGGAGATACAGAATATGTTGCTCTAATCAAATCAGTTTTACAACAAACTAAAGACGAATATACGAAGGATGAGAACATCGATTCCAATCTTCTGTGGGAGATGGTGAAAATGAAGATTAGAGAGCACTCTATGTGGTTTGGTGCCTTCAAAAAACGTAAAATGGCAGAAGAACAAGAAGAAATTGAAAGGTCAATTTCAGCTTTAGAAAAACATATTATTGATGGTCACGCTGACGATTCTGAGAAGGAAAGGATCTGGATGAAACTTCAAGCTAGGAAACGTGAATTAGAGAAAATTATTGAGCACCAAACTAACGGAGCGATCTTAAGATCTAAAATCCGATGGTATAATGAAGGGGAGAAAAACACCAAATACTTTCTCAATCTGGAAAAACAACACTGTAAACAAAATACGATATCTCAGCTTAAGGTTAACGACAACGATTTCATATACACAGATAACGAGATTCTAAAAGAATGTGAATCTTTTTCTAAAAATTGATACAGTTCAAGAATAGAATGCGGAGATCATTTGAGTCATGTTTTTTCATTGCAAGAAAGTCCAAAAGCCTTGAACAATGTGGAACAAGCTACATGTGAAGGCCCACTAAAGAAAGAGGAGTGTCTTAAGGCATTACAAGACATGGATTCTGATAAGACCCCTGGAACGGATGGTCTACCCAGTGAATTTTATAAGGTATTGTGGGACGAGTTGGCAGATATTTTGATCGATGCACTAAATTACTCACACGAAAATGGTAAACTTCCGATATCACAAAGATGGGGAATTATTAAACTTATCCCAAAAAAAGATGCGGAACTTAATCTAGTTAAAAACTGGCGGCCTTTAACGTTACTAAATTGTGACTACAAGATTACAACAAAAGCATTGGCAAATCGTATTAAACCATTTCTCCAGAAACTCATCTCCCACGATCAAACTGGATTTATTAAAAACAGATTCATTGGAGAGAATATCCGCTTAATTGACGGGGTAATTAAATATACTACAGCGAAAAACATTCCTGAGCTCCTGCTTTTTCTCGATTTTGAGAAAGCTTTTGATACTCTAGAATGGCCTTTTTATACAGAGAACTCTCCAGCATTTCGGCTTTGGCTTGCCTTTTCAAAAATGGATAAAAGTATTCTATCAAGACATTGAAAGTTGTGTTTTAAATAATGGATGGGCAAGCAATTTTTTTTGAACTTACGCAAGGAGTCCGACAAGGTTGCCCTTTGTCGCCTTATCTGTTTATTTTTCAGCTGAGATAATGGCGGAAAATATTCGTAAAACAAAGGAAATTAGAGGTTTAACTGTCTGTGGTGAGGAAATTAAGCTGAGTCACTATGCCAATGATATGACGCTTATCCTAGATGGCTCTGAAGAATCCCTGCGAGAATCATTGAAACTGCTAGATGATTTCGGTAAAATGTCTGGTCTCAAACTCAACTGTGGTAAAACAGAAGCTCTGTGGATTGTCTCCAAAACAAACTGCAATCTTAGGTTGTGCCCAGCAAAAAACTTCAAATGGCCGTTTAAGAAGGTTAAGGCTCTTGGTGTCTGGCTTTCAACTGATTCCGAGATAACTGTTTCCCAAAAGTACAAAGAAAAATTGGAGAAAATGCGAGCGATCTTGGGGTGTTGGATATTCTGCAGACTTAGTTTGTTGGGGAAAGTCGTGGTCTTAAAAAGCCTTGTAGCATCGCAATTGGTGTATATTCTCTCTCCCCTTCCTACATACTATGAAGCAATTCAAGTTATCAACTCACTATTCTACAAATTTTTGTGGAGCAATAAAGTAGATAAAATAAAAAGAAATGTCATAATAAATGACTACCCTGAAGGAAGAATCAAGATGATTGACATAATATCTTTCAATAAATCTCTCAAAGCTGTTTGGCGAAGAAGAAGTACCTGGATAACGAAAACTGTGGTCATTGGAAGCTTTTCTTTGACGCAGAACTTAAAAAATATGGCAGTAAAGTGATTTTTCGGGGAAATTTAAATAAAACAGATACAAGTAACTCGATAAGGGTATCAGATCCCTTTGTTAAAGAACTTCTGGCAATCTGGTCAGAAGTTTTTTTGAAGATAAAGTAACAACGACGGAACATTCCTATCATCACCCCCTATGGTACAACTCGCTTATAAGGATAGATGGAAAACATGTTTTTAACAGAGATTGGTTCCTTAAAGGTATAACCGAAATCAGGCATTTAATGGATAACTCCGACAAGTTTCTTTCACCTTCTTCCTTTGAAAGCACATGTGATGTCCAACTTCGACCCTTTCATTTTTTTGGAATTGTTGCAGCAGCTAGATGTCTTCGCAGACAAAACACAGATTCCCCTTCGAGTAATTACTGCTCCTTTTTCTCAAAATTCTTGCGCAGTGCTAAACCCTCTAAATTGACATACAATAAGCTGGTTTTAAGCAAAAGCGAGCAACCCCTTCAGAGCCAAGGAAAATGGTGCAGAGAGATTTGCCCAGAGCCAGAGGAGGATCATGAGATTAAATGGAAATCTGTCTATTTATTGGCTTTCGAGTGTACTAAAAGTTCGAAGCTTAGAGTTTTTAATTTCAAATTTTTGCACCGTCACCTGTCAACAAACAACTTTCTGTATAAGATAGGTCTTAGTGACAACGAAAAATGTACTTTCTGTAAAAGGGAAACTGAAACTCTCTTTCATCTATTTTGGAACTGTGAAAGTACTCAGTTGCTTTGGAATAATCTTGTTTCATGGCTCCAAACTTGCCAGGTTTTAACTACGAACATGCCATTACGAGCAGACACTGCACTGGGTATGAGACCGGATACGTCAAAATTAAGACTTCCAGTAAATTTTGCTTTTTTAGTTGCTAAGTATCACATTTGGACCTGCAAACAAAAGGGACGCTCTCCGAATTTTACGACTTTTGAAAAATATCCATGAAATAGAAAAAGGAAATAAAGGTACATCAAAAAAATGAGAATTACTTTTGCCACATATTTAACGGGCAAAACAACCCGGAGCCTCCCACCGCTGTATCGCTACGTATAGTGTTCACCAGTTTTTTGGCTCAAAACCTTCAGCCCAGATGCACTTCTCAGTACTACATTATCATAATAGTTGTAAAAACCTCTCGAGACAATGGTGTTCTTTTCATGTTATATAGCTACACGTATTTTTCTTTTGCTGTGCTTGGAACTGTTTTTGTTTTTTTCTGTATTTACTTAGTTGTCCTCGTACGTTTTTCATGTCTTTGTAAGTTTTTTCCTTCCTCTTTCTTTTCTTTTTGCGTGATTAGACAGTTTTTTTTTGTTTGGAGAAGGGGAAGTATAGTGAGTAAATTTGTAATCTTTGTTTTTTTTTTGTACTTTGCAATGCCTGAAATAAAGTCTCACTATTACAAAAAAGAAAAAAAACCCTCAAGATAATTTTTCAAAACAATTGCGGCATCAAATCTTTCCATACAAGGACCGCTTGAATCGTTCTCAAAAATCTAAAGTAATTTACAAAGCCAGTTGCTGGGATTGCAATGATTTCTACATCGGTAAAACAAAAGGACGGCTTCATGATAGAAAAACTGAACACTTCAAGGCCCTCGTTAAAAATGACCACACGTTTGCCATTGCAGACCATGTCAAAACCACCGGACACAACATCAAGTGGGATCATTTAGACATTTTAGCATCGGGCAAAACTGATTACCACTGCAAAATCAAAGAAACATTGTTAATCCAAGAACTGAAGCCAGCTTTTAATGTCAATGTCAGCAGTGAGAAACTGATGCTTTATTAGTTAGCTGTAGCTTTTCATAGATTCACTGTTAAGATTGTTTTCTTAATCTTGGTTCCAGACCCCTTATCACTATTGCATAAGAGGTTTGTCAAAATTATAACGGTCACTTTTGAAAATGTATGTTGACTAGCATACAAAACGTCAAGTTTATATAAAAATGCGTAAGTTTATGTTTATTACCATTGTTTGTGTTTTATTTTTGATCAAGCTATGATGGCCCACGAACAAAAGGACACTCAGGTATCTCAAAAAAGAACTCATCAGAAGGAAGTACAGATGCATCGAGGATATTGTCAGCACATGCTTCAGCTGCCAAGTGGCAACCAACACCCACCACACTGAACCTGTCAAGATGACAGATCAAAAAACCATGGGAAACTGTTGAAGCAGACTTCTGTGGACCCTTCCCTAACAATGAATATGTATGGTTGTAACCGATCAATACTCACGATATCCTAAAGCGGAATTTATCAGTTCAACATCAATCAAACCAGTTCGAAGAAAGCTAAAGAAAATCTTTGCTACGTATGGGGTACCACCATTCAACTCAAACGAGTTCCAGGCATTCGCAGCAGAAATGGGATTCAAGCACAGAAAGGTGACACCAAAACATCCTAAAGCACAAGGTAAGGTGGAGGGTTTTAACAAACTTGTAAACAAGACAGCAAAAATCGCAAATCAGGAAGGAATGGAAGTGTACGAGGCAACCCATGATATGCTTCAAGCCTACAGAAATACACCACACCCAGCTACCAAGAAGACACCCTATGAGTTGATGATGAATAGAGAAGTCCGGACAAAACTTGATAGCAGCGTCACTTAGGGCCAAAAAAGGCAGGATCGTGCATTTTTGCCTAGTCACCAAATTTGGCACAGATGTTCCTTGGGTGACACCAAACAGATTCAGAAGGGTGCTCCAAAATTCCACTTCTTAGGGGGGAGAGGAGGAGCAATTATGTCTAACTCATAGCTTTGGCTATGACACGGTTAACTGGGAGTTGTTTTGACGTGTACTATTTCAGTAGAAACACCAAACGTAGCACAGATGTTTCGTGGGTGACACCAAACGGATTCAAAAGGGGTGCCACAAAATTCCACCACTTGGGAAGAAGGGGAGGGGTAATTGTGTCCAACTCACGCCTTTGGCTATGGGATGGCAAGAGAGGATGAAGGAAGAGAGCGAATCCCCCATACATGAGCCTGTTCCGATGAACATTATTTGAAATCCATTTCTGATTCTGTGTCATACTGTGTAGTTATTGTAAGGATGACACCTCATTGGATGGTTAGAATGACATCATGTAATTATAGATTGTTGATATGGAAACAACAGATAAGAATAACCTCTGCAGGATGGGTGCGAACTAATAATAAATTTGAAATATCATGGGGTACGGGGATTCACTTTCTTAGGCCATTCTCTCTGGGGGACAGTTATTTAAGAGATTTGGGGGAATATTTTGTTTATTTTTTAAAATATTACGTTTAAATATTATTTCTTGCATTACGCCTAAAAACATTTAAGAATAAAAATCAGCGATAGTAAGGCCGAACAATGTTTTGATGACTCCATGTCATCATGATAGAATTGACCCTATATATAGAAAAATAGTTGGGGAATGAAGAGGTGTCAAGGTATTCAATTGTTATATGAAAAGTTTTGCGTGAACGGAATCTGACTGCACGTTAAAATGGCATGGGAATCACCCATACATGACCTGATTGAATGGGACCTGATTGAATGTCTGACAAGAGACATGGCTAAAGGGAATCATCGTCCTGACCAGTTTGATGTGAAAGTGTTGGGCGAATCTGCTATTGTCTGTGCTCTTCCTACTTCATCGGCATTCACTTTTGCTGAGTACGCAAGGGACTTCTTTGTGCCTTTTGCCGGACGCACTCTTGACAAAGCATCAGGGACTGATATTGTGTGGGACGATCTCCAGCCAGCAAGTTCAAAGGAAAGCACTCGCAATAAGAGAGGCAAAGGGAGCTCAAAGAAGGTAGTCGTGACCGTGAAGATGCCTCGCAACTGGAAAGCCTTCCTGGAGGACCCTTACAACAAGATGGAGTTGTTTGCCCTCCTGACATCCGAGATTAGCAGCACCATCTTCCCAGATGACAAGCTCGTTGTAATAACTTCCAACAAGTATCACCATTTGAATTCGTAAATATTATAATTATGAAAGTACCTCTAAATTAGTTCTAGTGCACGTTTGCAATATCTTCAAGTCAATATTAGCAAAGCACATCAAAGAATTCCGCTTTGTAACCACGAGGAGGCAGACACACATCTCCTTGTCCATGTTCGACATGCTGTTAAGAGTGGCGCCAAGGCAGTGATGATCCGCACAGTCGATACTGACATGATTGTCATCACTCTGACTAGAATCAGCTCTCTACTGCTGTTCCAGCCCAAGCTGCAAATCTGGATTGCATTTGGCACAGGCAAATACTTCCAGCACCTTGGTTAACAGCATGCATGTATGCTGGAACTCTGGGGCAGAACAAGGCCATGGTGCTTACCACCTCGACATTCCGAGGACAAGGGAAGACGTCGGCAAGAAAAGTGTGGGATTTGTATCCTGACATCACGAATGCCTTCTTGGAAGCCATCAACAATCCATTTATTCCCCTTGCAATCGACTCTCCTATGTTTGCTGCCATCGAGCGATTTGTAGTCCTGTATGATAAAACCAGTGCAAGTGGCTGTGTGAATACGACGCAAAGGGAGCTTTTCACAAAGAGAGCCAGAGAACTAGGGAACATACCGCCTAGAAAGGTCTCTGTCCTTAACATTTAAATCAATCTATATTAACCAGGCTACTGCGTGGGTTTCCTTGCAACCTCAGCAAGAGCTTCTAGAACCTTCCAGCTTTGGTTGGATGAAGAGCGATAGTCGTTGGGCACCAGTGTGGACCACTCTTCCTGAAGAATCAAATGTCTGCCGTGAATTACTCAAATGTAGATGTTAGAGTCGACAATCCAGCGTGTGCTGGTAATCTGCACCTGCTCAGGAGGCTGCCAGAATACGAAGTGAAGTTGCTTTCACATACAGTATACTCTGAGTTACATTAAATTAATACATTTATTATATTTTGTCTGAGCTGGACAGCTAAACCAAACAGATTCAGAAGGGGTGCCCCAATATTCGACTACTCTGGGGGGGGGGGGGGAGAGGAGGGGCAATTATGCCCAACTCATATCTTTGGTTATTGGACAGTAATGTCACCCAAGGAACATCTGTGCCAAGTTTGGTGATTGTACGCAAAACTGCACAATAAAATCCTTTAGCGACCCTACTACGAACAGTTCTCATCAGCAGTTGCACCACAGGACCAAGATGTCAGAATTAATGATCGAAGTTACAAACAGCGAATCAAGCAATACCATGATCAGCGACACCGGGCAATACAACTCAAACTTGAAGTTGGACAGGCAGTCATTGCCAAACGGGATGTCAAACAGCAAGCCCAGACACCATATGAGCCACATTAAGCAATGGAAAAACAATCTGTCAGGATGCATCCAAGTTCAAAGCACTGAAGAAAGACACTAGGAGCACCAATGCTGAAGAAGCCAGAATGTCACAGCTAACACAGATACCACCTGCATACAGTGCCCACAGAGAGGATGCAACTGGCAATCAGGAAGAGAATATTCAGGCCGCACCAGAGCCACAACCTAGACGATCAACTAGGGGACATGTATCAGTGTTTGATAGACACCTGAGAGGTTTGAACAGCACAAGGCCTATAAAAAACAATAGGAACATTGACTAAGGAACAGAACACTTAAAAAAAAAAGATTTCCTTGAGCTTTTAGAAGAAGGGCAGCCACAACTGAAGAAGGACAAGCAAGACGAAACCGGCTTGAGCCAAGAATTGGACGATTTTATTCCATTTGCAAGGTTTGCAAACACAGAAAAGAAACCAAATCACTCAATTCGTGCCAAAAGCAGCTAAAAAAAGCTGGCCTGCAAACCTTTACGTGATGCAGGCATTCCAGAAATTTTTGTCACACAGTTGAGCAGTAACAAGGTTTTGCAAAGTTTAAGCTCATACATGTCAGCTTCCCTCGCTCATCAGTGACAAATGGTGGATACGCTCCAACAGCAAGTTCCTTCAAGTTCCAAAATATTCGAAACCTGGCTAAATGCATTCTCCAAACTTTATGACATACTGCCTTTAAGTATTCATGTGTTCCGTGCACATGAACCTTGCATGTTAATTAGTTCTCGACTTTTCTGAGCAAAAATGTGATTGGGTGAAAAATTGCTATATTACAGAAATTGTTTGGCAACTTAGCATCGCAGATGCTATTTTTCGGCAGTGCTAAAGATTTTTTAACTGCTGCCTAAAGTACTTGTTTTCATGTTGTCACAGGAGAGAGAGAAAACTCTACTACCACCATAGGGACAAAGCAAAGAAGTATCCTCATGACTACGCTTGCATTGCCTGATTTCATACCGTGAGGGACTGGGGGGAATCCGGACTTTCACAGACAAGCAAAAACAAACATGGCGTCCTCTATGCCACTGCAAACAATTAGAAACAACTTGCAAGATTTTTCCCAAAGGTGCATTGTCGAAATATCAATATACTTTTGAGTTTATAAAGAATGAGCCTCAGAAAGGGAAAATAGAGTCTTTAGATCGCGAAGCATTGTCTAAATGTTGCGACAAACTTCAACTTAAGACATCAGGAACCAAAGGAGAACTCATTGAACAGTTGCTGCCTCTGAAGGTAATCTTAACACAGTTCGCACGGCTTGGATATTCATTCATACATTTGATCGAGTGAATGATTGATTGACTGTTTGATTGCAGAATGAGGTCTTATTTGATGACAGAGTGAAAATGATTAGTAAGGAGTTCAAATTCAAGACAGCGCTGTCTCAAGAAAATATTCAACTGCCAACAGCAGGATGGAAATTTGATACTTCCTTATTTCCAAGACTTGCACAGGAAACTATTGAAACCTCCCAATCTGCAAAGAGGCAAGGGAAAAGGGCCAGTATAGAAAGGCCTCACGAATGTTTCAGTCTCAAAGAATGAAGTCTATTAAAGTTTTGAAAGAAGGAGAGCAAATTTTTAGAAAAGCAAACGTCTTAAAGAGTTTTGCATTAGAAGTAACTCGCACAGTCACAGTACAGTTTAATGTAAACTGTCCACAGAAGGCGTACTGTGAGTGTGCAGTAGGCAAATGTGGCCTCTGTTGTCACAGCATTCTAGTACTACTCCAGTTGAAACATTTTACCTTGTATGGCAAGTTGATACTAGCCTTGACAGGCACACAGAAACTCCAAACTTGGCATCAGCCCAGAAAAGGACAAAAATGGCACAGCAAGTGCCATTAAGACTGCATCTCATGTCCGTCTCAAATATTTAAGGAAAGTGAGATCCGCCAGGAGGGCAGTAACACCAAGGAAATTAAAAAAGGAAGTGCAGGCAACCACTAATTAAGGCACGAACGTTGATAGCGGAGCTCGCGGAGCACCATGGGTAAGAAAATTTGGTAACCTGTTGATCCGAAAAATTTTGGTTCTGACGTCAGCGTACGTCCGTCCGTCCGTCCGTCCGTACAGACTCTGGGGGAGGGTGACAGGAGTCCCATGCAAGACAGCCTGACCGGGGGAGGTGGAATGACACTTTTTCTTGTAGCTGAAGTAAACAACATGGCGGCTGGTTCGTAGTACGGTCGTCTTTCAATACGATAATTGTAATACATTCTTGGAATGAAGACTTGTAGCAGTTCATCACGAAAAGGAAGAGGATTGCTATAATCTCGATGGCGCATATAGAAGATACTGGAGAGCTTGAAGGCAAGAAATCCTTGTTCGCGGACATACTGGTATTTTTCAAAGCTAAGGAGATCTGGAAAGAACCCAGCGACTTTTGTTTAGATTTTCAAGGCCTTCTTTCAGTTCAGTGGTAAAGTAAATTACAGATTTGAGTGTGGATTTACATTATAAAAATTGTTTAATTGAGCGACTTTACATGTTTAGTAAATTACGGTAATTTTCTTGAAATGTTTTAAACACTTGTTTAAAAATAGCTCGTAGTTCCCGTTTGCCGGCTTGCGAGTAACTTCACTCGAGGGGAAAATTGAATGCAGTTTGCTTTCCTAGGCAAACGAATGCTTCGCATGTGAATGTCATTTCATGTTTTTGAAGGTTTCTTGTCCTTTTTCTGTTTATGCATTAAAGGAATTTTCATTAGTGAGCAATCTGATATTTAGGCTTCAGTTAACTTAAGCTTAAAGGGACTATGTCAGCTGGGGCACATGCACAGTAGAGTCCGGTTGGTCGCTCTTTAAGAGGAGTATTTCTACGTAGACTTGCTTGATTTCTACAACCAGAATCACTTTCTGTAGAATATAGACAATTTTTCAAAATCAGTCGATATATGTTTACATTTACACCCAATGCGATATAACAGCCTCTTGAACTCTCTGACGGTATTTGAAAAAGTTGGGCCAACGATTTCAAAGTGCTTCTCGTCAACTTGCGCATGCACCTGGGGTGACATAGTCCCTTTAATGAAGCTCAATTTCCTTTTGAACTTTAGTGCGTAATTTTCAATATTTTTCTTAGAGGAATTCTACTGTATTTTATTCGAAAAGTGGAAATCGTGACTAGTTCTAGACTGAGTCTGCGTTGTTTTTTCAATGTAGGTTGTTTTTCTTCGGCGACGCGTATTGGGTTGTTTTGACTAATTCGTATTTATCATATTTATTTAGTATCCAACACCTGAAGAGTCGCTCTGTCATCATTTTTAAGTTTATAGTCTTAGTGTAAAGCTCCTTATGTTTTTTGTTCAGTTGTGGAATATTTTATCTTCCTTATATTGTTATATTTTTTAGCTTCTCCATATGAAGTGAATGACATTTCTGTCCCAATTTAGCGACTGAACTTAGACTCGCCGTTTCAGTGAGTGAGTTCAGTGTGGCACGTTTTCGTGATCGTTTTGTTTTTTGTTAAACCGCTAAGCCATTTCAGTGTGTGTTTAGTTACAGATCGAAATGAAATCTTTATTTAAGTAACTATAAGCAAAGCATTTCTTGGTTTAAGTCTACATGTATTTTGTCTAAAATGAGACTCTAAAACCTTCCTAAAATTTAATAGTTCAGGGTGTATTCTTGAAAGCGCCCGATTAATACTTCGCGGTTAAAAAACTTGTGCCATTTTCTCTTGATAATTATACGTGTGCTTGAAAGTTTCCACAAACATTTTTTGGAGAATTTTTGCCAGTAAACGCTTTGATGCCGGGAAAATATTATTTATTTTAGCAAGATAGATTTCGAGAAATGTTTCATGGTTAACAGAACTAAGCAGCCAGAGGGATGCATTGGAATCAGTGAGAAATGTGTATTTGCATGGAAAAGTCTTTAAGTGGGTTTTCTTTGTAGTTTTATAGGTACTCTTCTTGAACTCTATAAGCTAGCTTTCGAAAGAATGCTACAAGAAGAGCTGTCGGTGAAAGTCGTACTGAAGTCTTCTCTTTGATGAAAAATAAGCCAGCTCACAGTTTCCTCAGCGGTCCGCATGTTTTCCTTTGCTGTTTTTCACCTCTTGGGGAATAACTGCACAACTAAAATTTACTGTATTTTAAGGGCCAATTAGCATGAAAGAGAGACGTGGAGCTCCGCTTTTAGGCTCGGCTAAATCTATATATTAGAAGTGACTGGTTTGCAGGAGATGTTACTAAAATGAGCACAGAAGTAGAAAATGGACTGGTGAAACAGATGCAAATATTTCAAATCACTTCTTCAAGACTTTGAACAAGTACAACATAGCATCTGGACTACATACGCACCTTTCCTACAGAAATGCCTACCAGTGTAGACTCATAAAACATGACCATAACTATGCCAAGCAGTCTCCAATGTTTGACAGTAGTATCCTTTCCCCTCAATTTACTGGAAAATGTGAAGATGTTTGGCATCCAGTTCTGGTTCCATCTAGGGAAGAAAGCATTTCTTCTCAGTCAATCACCACAACTGATGATTCATTCAGTCATGAAACAGTGTTTTGTAAGGAAAAAACTGATGAACTGTTAAACTTGATCTCCCAGTCAAGTGGAGACACCATAACTATTAAGCTCCCAAAATGTGAGCAGGTGAAGATCTGTGCAAGTAATTATGTTGATGTGGTTCAAGGTACCAAGGACTGGTTTGCATGCAGGAGGGGAGTTATCACTGCCAGTAAGCTGCCCTCCTTACTGGGATTTCATGGACAGAAAGAGTTTGACACATCTTGCTTTTGTGTCCATGACAAATTGGATGAGAGCACGTTTGCACCAAAGAAGTTTAGAAACTTTCACAGAGGTAAGGTTTATGAAGCAGCAGCATTAGAAAATTTCAGTAAAATCACAGGTAAGTTGTAAATAATGGAATCTGTGGTGTAAATTAAGAGTGGTTCAGTGTACCTTTCTGTATGAGACCTTTGATGAAACACCTTTCTATCTGCTTCTTTGATGTTGATACTCGCATACATGAAGTTGCAAAAGAGAAGAATGAAGGATGGCTAATTGTCATGGTTTATTGTCATTGCGTTTTCAATAATTATGCATGTTTTTGTTGTGACATACATTTGTCTTGGTTTGATTTTGATCTTTCTTTGTTCCATAACCACTGTCAAAGTGACATCATCTAGACAAAAGGAAACTCAAAGAGAATAAAAAATCAAACCAAAAACAATTATGAACTAAAGCAACACAAATTGTCACCCCATTCTTAGCAACATCTCAACTTCACTCAACATAGAAATGGAAAAGTGAAAAAGTGAGCATGGCAATAAACTTTACAACATGCTTTTTCTTTCAAACAGGTGCCCCAGTATCAAACTGTGGATTCTTCAAGCATCCGTTAGATCCAAATTATGGTGAGAGCCCTGATGGGCTTGGAGAGGCATTTTCTGTAGAAGTTAAAACTAGGGCTGAGAACTCTCAAGCACCATTAGAAAAAGTGAGTGGGGCTCACCTAATTCAAACCAATTTTCAGATGATCCGCACTCGAGGAAAAATCACATTTTTGCAGTCCTACCTCCCAGAGAAGAATATCTCCAACTTCTTTCACATTATAAGAAATGATCTTTCACTGAACATCACAAAGGACATAACTGATCATATCCTAGGACAAAAAGTTTTTGATCAATGGCATCACGATGACAGCATCCACCTATGCAAATTAGGGGAGCAGGTTTTAGGACACAGCAACCTTTGAGAATTTGCATCATTTTAGGTCTCGGGTGAACAATATGGCAAAGAGCACCAAAATAGTTGTATTTCTGTAAATTTAATGGAGTGGCTATCAAATGTACTGGAATACCACCCCACCCCCTTTCTTTAGCATATTCATAACCTGAAGTGGTCTGGAGAGTTTACATAAAGAATTCTTTGCAATTGTTCCAAAGAACATGCATGTTAGTTAATCATTTTCCCCTCAATCTCAGATTCAAAAATGAATATTAGACATAATCTTCAGAACATGAAAGATATCCTCTCAAGATATAATAACCTGTTACATGTGATTCGCTTTTAAATTTGTTGGCATAAAAGGGATAAAGTTCAACAAATATGTAATTTGTGTCTACAGATAAGAAAGTTGTGCATTACACCAAACAATGACCGGGAAATCTTAAAGTTCCTTTGGGCATACTGGTTTCTTGAGAATGTTAACAACATGTGCAAATACTTTGTGAAAACAGCCAAGAATATCAATTCTACTTATGGGCTAGCATGCATCTAATATTGCCCCGTCTCTAATGTTACCAATACAGTTTTCATTGTAGATCCTGAGTGTAGCAATGTCAAAAATTTCTGCTGATCTCAGTTTCATCATATTGAGCATTTTATTTCAATGGTGGTCTGTTGTGATGAACGCCTTGGCAGGACACAAATCGGATATACCAAATCCTTTATCAGTTACACAATGGTGCCCTCCTCTAACTTGTCAAGAACACCAGATTGCTCTGTAATATCAGCATCTGTAATAGCGCCTGGGTAAGTATTACTGCATTGTATCAGTGATCCAGGGGGGTTTCTTGTATTGACTAAATGTCACATTTTTCACATCAAAGTTTTCTGAAGGGGCAATCCATGTTTCTGTGCAGTTCCCCAAGAAAGAGGTGTTTCCAAACCCAGCGTCCCAAAAGTCCTTTGGCAGGAAGGCCAACATTTCCCTTGGCAGAGGAGCAAGGTCAATACTATCAAATACAGTCGCCAGAAAAACTGACCAGGCAACAAACAATCGTGACTGTGTTGATATACTTGCATTGGTCATCCAGCCCATGACCCCAAGATGTAGAGCATGTCGTGAAACAGCCAGGAAACACATCAATTCAGTTCTTTTGTCCATCTTCCTTTGTTTAGTGCTTGTTTTACTAGATTTACAGTCTTGGTAAACCATCACATCCAAAAATCGTTCCAGGCACTCATATAAGCCATCAAATTCTACCAAGGAAAGCCCAGTCATGTATAAAACTTTGCCCTTTTTCTTTACATTGTCATATGAAAACTTTGTTCTCTCAAATTCGTTTTGAAAAAAGGCTAATTGTCTTTCATACTCTTCTTGTTCGGTTCTAAGTGTAGTTACTTCTTCAACAAGTTTAGACAATTCTTTTTTCTTTTGGTTTAACTTTTCATGCACTTCCAGAAGTTGATCTCTTAACTTTGAATTCTCACCTGAAATTGCGTCAATGAGCTCTTCTGTTGGATCATTACCTGCTGACCTATCTATCTTCCTTCTCGGTTTCTTGCGTTCTCCACAATCACCTTCCAATTCGAGGCTACGTTTTGCTGACTCGAGTTTTCTTTTGGGCGTTATGAAAGATGATTTGTTTTGAAGATACTTTTCAGAAGAAGATTTGTCAATTCCAGTGCCAGCTGGGCGTTACAGAAGGTACCGAGTCCACACTTTCTTTCTTATTCTTTGTTGTGTACTTCACATCAGGTAAATCATCCATTGCTTCACGTGTTCCTTTACTCCAGTGAGCTGAGCACAAAACATGTCTTTTCCAGTTCACATGTGACCTTCCAATTACAGCCAAATATGCATCTTGAGCTTTCTTTGGTGCCTTTTCAAATGACGTGAGAGTGTAATATTCAACACCTTCAGACCTCCACCAATTCTTACAGAATACAGCGCAGGAATTCCAGTGCCAGCTGGCCTTCTTTGCCGCCACATTTGTTTTTGCTTGTCCGCAAAAGTCCGGATTCACCCCAGTCCCTTACCATATGAAACCAGGCAATTGCACAAGATGGCATGGATCAGGCAAAACTTTTCCTCCCAAGCTTGATAGTTACTGCACATGCCTATGCCAATGCAAGAAAGTTTCGAACTCACTTGACTGGTGTGGTAAACCATGGTAGACAGCCAATAGGCCTTTTTGACCTGTTTCAGTATCGCCATGATGCCAATCTCACTATAAATATTCTGTCATTTGAGTTGCAAAGCATGGGAGAGGATCTGCCAGATACCCCTTGTTTGCAAATGGATAATTGTTGGAGAGAGAACAAAAACCAGTTTGTTCTTAACTTCCTTGCTGTCCTTGTAATGCTTGACATTTTTGTGAAGGTAAATTGAACCACACCTGCAGTGTAGCATTTACTGAGTCACAATTGAATGAAATCCTTACCATACATGGTGGGATATGTGGACATCATTTTAAGGCACATGGGCCAGGACTCATTAACAAATTAATACTCAATCCACTTTTCATTTTTGCAAGTGAAACTGAACTTTCTAATGGTCAGGCACACTCAGGAGGCAGTCGATCAGATGTTTAACAAGTAAGCAACTTTCACTTATGATCAAAAACCCTTCAAAGGGAAGAAAACCTGTGCCTTTGTTATGGGACTGTTCAAAGGCTGTGTTTATGTATCTTTCACAGGCTGTCAGAATTTCTAGTAAAGAAGGACACAAAGACCTTTAAAGGTACTATGCACGCATTTTTCTCCCCACGAATGACTTCATCCAAATGAGCCAATAATCTGTATTCTGTAATCTCTCTACTAAGGAGTTTTTGGAACCCATTTTTTTTGGGGGGGGGGGGGGTAAATAGAGAGGGGAAGCTTGTTCAGAACTGGATTCGCCATCTTTTGGTCAATGATGTGGTAGTCAATTCTGTTCATTTCATGAAGCGGTATTACAGTGCTGTACTAGCACACAGGGATCCATATTAGGAGTCATCAGGTCGTCCGAGACAACTATAAAGTGCTACGGACGAGTACCAAAAATTACAAACTCGTCCGGTGGACAAGTAGGTTTTAAGGAGCAGAATTTTTTCTTTTATTTTTCAGTAGTCAATGTACCTGAGTTTTGAATGTCCACCAGCCATTTGGTGATTCCGTACTGTAGTCAACAGAAGATTAACATTCTGTAAACAGCTTCATTTTGTTGCCCATACAACATCTTACTCTCAGAAATGAAATGTTTGCAGGCTTAATTTTGTTGTTCTGGACCACTGACATACTGCAGCAATATGCAAACACAAAGACTCTTGCTCTTTGGCCGCACGTGAGTTTTGCAAAATGTGGTGCTACTTTGACAAAGTGTCGCCACCACTGCAGAAAAAAAAAGGCGAGTCTTCCCGGCAAAGTTCTAAATACAAAAAAGAGGGCGCAAAACAGACAGGTGCATACTTGGATGTCGTTGACTAGGGAGAGGACATAGATGAGAATGACAGTGGTGTACAGGATGCAAGTGACATGGACGGCAACGTTGAAAAATGCCAAATTGAAAGTTTGATCAAGAAGTACTTGTAATTTAAGTAAATGCAGCAAATCAATGAGAAGAATCAAACTGAACGTTTGATCAAGAAGTACTTGTAATTTAAGTAAACGCAGCAAATCAATGCATTTGTAAAATGAAAGTGACGGGAGCCTTAAGCACTGTGGTGCCGCTGCAGTAACACAGTGAAGATAAAATGCAACTTTTCCACTTACTTGTTGTTAACTTTCAGTTTTAACTGTATTTTGATTGTTACACAATTTTGAACGGGCAAGTAAAAATATGTCAGGGCAAGTATCTTTTCTGACATCCTTGCCTGGCTGACGAGTTTGAAAAAAAGCTAATATGAATCCCTGAGCACAGATTATCTTTTGTCATCTTCGATTTTATATCGACATACTGCAAAGATTACCTACTTTAGCAAGTACACTTCAACAAAACAGATCAATTTACAGATTGACTTGATAGTTAAGGTCCTAACTGAAAGTAGAAAATAACAAAATCTTTTCAAAATCTTTTTTAATACCAGTTCAACTTTCAATATTGAGGGTCATGTCATCCTCATGTAATTAATAACCTGTTCAAAGGGGAGGGGCAGTTAATAGAAAGGGGGATTTAACAGAGATTTAATAGAGATGTTCCCAGAGCTCATGTACATTGTTAGTGCTGGAACCTTGATAAAACATAACACAAGAACCTGAGAGACTGTCATCAAACTGTGACAGGGTAAATTTGTCTTAAAAGGAAGTTTGTTGCAGCTTCAGTGTTCAAGTGACGCCGCACCATTCATCCTTGACCTCGACAACCATCAGATTAATTTCCAGCTGCATGCTCAATATTGTTCAGCCAACTGATCCAGTTGGCAGCTTTAAAGAAAACATAGCAAAGTGACCAAAGAAAGAAGGCAGCAGCTAGAAAGACTCTTTCCGTTGTTTTTCCTTCACATTTGTGAATTGTTTCATTCACAATTTGACATGTGCTGTACAAAACACTGTCTTATAGTTTTCTCGTTAACAAACATTTTGCGTGTTCTACGTTGCTCACTTTTCAAAGTTTTCTGTTGGAGAAGTCCTTCTTGAGGTGTTGAAGTCCTTCCTGCTAGTCATATGTATCCATAGGCCATTTCACATGACTTCAATCTCTTTCCTTTCCTGTGCCTGATTGACCACAAAGCGCTTGGGCTCGCACTTGGGTCAGAGTGCCCAGACACAACTCTGGAAATTGTTGATATTGCAAAAACAAGCCCAACGCCTAATATTTTCCCTAAACCAAAAGAGCTTGCAATACCTATGTTCCTAGAAACCAATCAAATCCCCCATATCCTTCCTGTTCTTTGAGCAATTAGTCAACTAATGTACAACACAATAACCTAGTACCTGAAAAATATTCTTAATGTTCCAGAAAGTGACCTACACTCAAAAATATTGGACTCGGTTGACAACTAAAGAAAATTTCTATGCGCAACATACAAGAACCAGAAAAATGAGAAGATCTGTTTCAAGATCTGGTATCCAAATCTGGAATAGTCTCCCACTGTCTATAAAAATACTTAACGAAACCAAATTTAAATCCGAATTAAACAAAATGCTTCTCAAAATCCTTGAAACTAAAGATGATTATACTGAAGTCTCTCAGATTAAAAAAGGCATTTTGAAGTTTAAACGTTAACAATATATTACACCTACACCGTTTGCCTTTTAAACATCTTTACAAATATCAGACCATACTTAACACTAGGGTGCATCTAGGAGTTTTAGAATTACTGTAATTATACATTTATTCTTTTTTCTTCTTTTTTGTGAGCCCACCTCGAATAGCACAATAGGTACCTGCGAGCTTCAAGCATTGCAAGTGTATTTTTATTTCAAAATGTCAATAAAGTTGGAAGTTGGAAGTTGGAAGTTAAACTGCAGATATGAATTGATGAAGACCATCGCAGTTTAATGATTGCAACTTAAAATTTTCAGCTATCCACAGATGCTTTGCGGAGAACTATATTATCAACTCGAACTGTCCACGTGACCATTTGTGATGGAGGATGGAGTTGCTCAAAGAGAACGCATCAATGCTTTCAGCCTCACTGCTGTTATACGTTCACTGTTTGGATTTCAACTGTCAAAGTTGTGTAAAATCAGCAAATTTAGCCTGCTGTCGGTTTCTGACAGTGTTGGGACGTGTCAGTTTCCCCAAAAATTTGAGAGAGACTTCTCAGATGCAAGCATTCGCAACTTTTTTTGCGGGGGTGGGGGGAGATTACTAAGGAGGATATTAAGGGTGTTTTTTTATATAAAAACTGGTGCAACTTTCATTCTGGTACGAGTTCAACCCTGTTCCCTCTTGTGACTGTATGAATTTGTTTACATGACATCAGCACAAGACCTTATACCCGAGTGAGTCACACCAGTGTGAGTTCACCCTAATTGCTGACCAAGATCAAGTTCAAATTCAATTTGAAGTTTAAGCCTTTAAACTGTTGTTAATGAAACTCTGTGGTTTATGTCATACTCATAACTAATTTGTCACTGGCTTTGTTATCTCAATGTTTTAGTTATTGGGCAACAGTCTGGGGATAATGTCTAACCAGAAGTAGTTATTCTGTTACTCTCTAAACCTGTATGACAAAGCTCCCAGTATTTTTCCTCTCATGCTTCCGTGTGATCTTGGCGTGCAATCAACAGTTGGTAAAATCCCATTGTCTTCTTACCCTGTCCCAGTTGTAAGCTACTCTTCAAGCTAGGTTGTTCTTTGCTTTGGTGGCGCACATTCTCTCAGCTACTGACCACGCCTAAACAATGCAGATCTCGCTCCAACCGTTCCACAACAACTGCCAACCAAACCAGACGTGGCCATTCCACTTCTGGTGCCGTTCCATCTCAGCTGTTGACCAACAATCTCTCCATGAACTACACAGCTATGCCAACAGAGACACTTCATCTTATGCTGTCCCAATGTCACCTCAGCCAAACCGGTCCATGCCTTGCCCTCATTGCCCGGCTTCAAGACAGCGACTCTCTGGGAAATAGTTCTGCTACTTCTGTGCCACCAGTGAGCAAATGAGCTAGCCACTCTAGCCATTCTTCCAGAAGCCGCACCTGATTACTTGTCAAAGTTATCCCCCTCCACTCCTATCAACATCCCTAAACTTTCCTCCTACTTGTATGATCACCCTGACCCGGAGGCTGCTCACACCCTCCCTAATGGTCATTCTCAAGGTTTTAAAATTGGTTACCAGGGTCGCCGCATCCCCAACGAATACTCTAACCTTCTTTCTGTAAGGACAACCCTTCTATCATCAGTAAAAATATCCTAAAGCAGTACAACTGGACCACATGGCTGGCCCTTTCACGTCCCCTCCCTTCCCCAACCTGCAGGTTTATCGAACTGGGGCCATTCCAAAAAATACTCCTTTGACTCGTTTCATATCCCAAACACTACTCCACAAGTGTCAATGCTCATATTAGCCCCGCATTAACATTCACTGCACTATAGAACTGTCGACAATGCCATCTCAATCATCCAGAAACTTGGTCAAGGGTGTTTTATGTCTAAGCTAGACATAAAGTCCACCTTGCACAATATCCCAGTCCATCCGTCTGACTGGGGGCTCTTAGGCATGAAATGGAATAGCCTGTACCACTTCGACACCGTCCTCCCCTTCCACCCCCCCCCCCCCCCCTTGTAGTGCAACCAGGGGATTTTAATCATAGTTGCGAGCATCATCAAAGTCTGCTTCACCCTCTATGTTTGTTTCCTTTCAGTACAAACCGCAGGGGCTCATTAATGCAGAATTAACACAGCAAACTCAAAATCATGACCTCTGCGATACCGTTGCAGTGCTCTAGCAAGCTGAGCTATCAAGCCAAAAGGGCAACATGTTTCTGACACAGTTTTTTCAGAAGTTCTTTCATTTCTAAAGTCATTAAACATCTTCGTATGAACTTAATTTTAACTCTTGTTACTTCTGATTGCAGTGTCCGGTAGAATCACCAATTCACTTGTTACGTTGGGAGAAGCTGTATAATGAGGGCAGCGTTACACAGACAACAAGAAGGAGACTCTCTTAACTTTTTAATTGTTGTAGATTCAAAAATAAAGCATGAAAATTGTAACTTTCCATGTTGTCATGCTTTGTCCCACTGCAAGTGCAGATCATATGAAATCTGGAAGTTGTGATTGCTTTAGGAAAAATTTTTTTTTTACCTTGATCATGAAATTAACTGTTACACATTTCATGTAACTTGCTACAATTTTTGGTGTTTCTTTGGCATATTTCTTAGACCTTTTGGTACAGTTTTGAAGATTTAGTATTTCTGCAGTAAACTGTAAAGTTATTATTTTCATCATTGGGTAATTACAGAGAAACTGTTGACAATAGTTTGATACATCCAAATGTGACAGGTGATTGTGCTACAGGTCTATAAACATATTGCAAAAATTTGATACCAAACAGTAGATGCTACATTTTCAGTATTTTGTGATACAGTAATAAGTGGCATTTGTTATATAAAAGGGCATTAAGTGAAGATTTACGTGACTACTTGTCGATAGTTTATCTCGAGCCAAATGCTTGAGGAATTAAATGACTCCTTAGAGTATAAGAATACAGAATAAATAGACCGAAAGCTGAGAAGAAAGACTTGGAGAAAAGAACTATGATGAAATAAACATATATGAATATATGAACAACATATACGAACTGCAGTATGAAATCTCTGGAAAGCAAAAAGAAAAACTTGGTGAAGCAGACCAGATCTCTTGAAACCAAGAAGGAAGACTCGGAGAACCTGGTCAGAAAGAAGATAATGGTTCCTTAGGGGGATTAACTTGGATCTTAAGGAGAGAGTTGGATGGATTCTTAAAAACGAGGAAGAGCAAAAAGGAGTATACCAAAACGAAAATGGAGGAACTGGAACAAAAGCTTTGCATGCAACCAAGTGTCCCTCCTGTAACTGCAACAGAGGCCCGTGAGCTGGAGTGTTATTTAAATTTGGTTGAGAACAGGACCTGCAAGATGTTTGGACAATCCATTCCACAAGTTGATCCCATTGCTCTCAAGTAATGCTGCTAAAAAAAAGCAAAGACCGTGATAGATCCCAGACCAGGAGCAATATTTAAACTGTAATTTTGGTTAGTTTAAGTAGTTACACCCTTTCATTTTCCTTTTTTTTCACTAGAAATCCTTTTCAGTCTTGAAATATTCTTTTTCAGGGGAACCATGTTAATAATGTCATTACATGTCGTTCAATTTTTATTATTTAATTTATTCAGTGTCGCCCACACGTGTCATTTTAACATCAGCTCATGGCTGATCATGCCACATAAGATCACGCCATTCAGTTATGCATAGCTCCAAAGGTTTTGTGATAACATATTGTACTAGTCAAGCTGTTCAAGTCAAGTTTTATCTTTCACCATCCTGCCCAAGAGCTTCCACTGTGAGGGTCAGATGTGTAAGTATTTAGTTTCTGTGTCATTTTTAAGCGCCCTTTCAACAGTTTTGTTATTATGTGTAATTAAGGTCCACTGTTTTGATTCCCTCAGGTACACATGTTAATCAAGTATTGTACTCAGGAATATTTCATATCGTTTTAAGTGCTTCATTGTGTAGTTATAAAGTACCTTCTACAAGTGCCCTTGATTCATATTTTGTATCTTTTATATGCGGACCGCTCGTAGTTTTGTTTCCCAGTTGTTATACATTTGTAATCAAGCCCCAAAATATCAGAAAGTAGTTTTACTTCGTAGTGTTTGGCTTTTCATTTGTCGTAGTTGTCAATTTAGTTGTATTTTGCAACCTCATTTTTAGTTTACAAGAATTATCGATTTGTATTTGCTGTTGGTTTGTTTCGTTAAGTTGGAACTTTCATAGCCTGCAAAAGATCTGTGTTGTTCTCATGTAAAGTACCCCCTTGAGGTCACAATATCACCAGTTTATCCTGCTACAAAAACTACTCCCAGAAGTATGGTCAACAACGTTGTGGTTGATGCTATCAGTTGTGTGACCATGTACTGTGAAAAAAGGAAGAGAGGTTTTTTGTTTTCTCAGAAAGAAAAATTTGGGCCACAATGGGTACAAACAACACTTTAAAGGATGTCAAGGAGGCGGTGAGGTAAGTGTTCTAATTTCCTCACTGTTCCTTGTTTATACCGTTCTAATCACTTTCTTAAAAGGACCGTGAGGATTAACAGAGTCAAAGAAGCCTCTTTATCTTGCTGCAACCAACCTGGAGAATGAAAATCTTTAATACTGGTACTGTGCAAGTGTGTCGGGGACTGGGGCACACATCACGTTATTGTGCAACTTGATCACTCTAATTATAAGAGTTTGTACAACAATTAAGGTGTCAATCCAGATCGGTATAGCTTCGAGTCAAGCTACCTAGAAACCTTTGTGAATCTGTGACCATTAAAGCTTTTAGAAAATCAACCTTCATTACAACTTTGCCGCGGTTTAAGTGTGTACCCACTTTTTGTGGGTCGATTATTATTCATATATTCCCGCTATTGTTCTTTCTCATTGAATATTCATAATTCACGGATCGATTACTTTCCGAAAATGCGGCTGGCCGTTCATGAGCGCAAACGCTTTGAAGTTAGGTGCGATATTTGTGCTTTGTTTCAAGATTTCTGCTTGATTGATTTTTTCAAATCCTGTTGTTTAATTTATGCAGATATTCATTTGTTTTGTAAGAAAGGTCACGAAAAGCTCAAAGCATGCACGTGGAAAGGCTGGGAAATTGACATGAACGCAACGTGTGGTGTGAACAGTCGAAAACACTCGCAAACATTCTATTACATGTATCTGAAATGATTTCCATCAATAAATTTGCTCCTTTTGTCAATTCCAGCGTTTATTTGACGTTAAGTGAGTGAGCCATGCGAATAACTTTGTTATTTTTAAGCCCGCATTATGTTTTGTATTTGCATAAGAATATATCGTCTGTTGTTTTGACAAGTGCAGTCAATCGAATCAAAACAAACTCATTTCTTTGCAATTTGTCATTTGACAGTATCTGATTGTTAAGCTTAAATAAACTAATATAACGAAAAGCTTAGCGAACGATTGGTAACAAATAACTACAAATAAATATTTCGCTTTTTACGCTTTCAAATCGACTTCCACCTCACGAACGAAAGCAAATTCATTCAGATATGACCAAAGACACGTCACTGCTTTTCTCGCCGCCGCCAGCAAATTGTGTTGTAATTTACCGAATAAAGCATTTCTCCAGCAAAACTGAACAAAAAATCCCGTTTAAACGCTCATTCTCAAGCTTGCAAAACACATCTGAATAATAAACCGATATTATCTGTCGCTTTTGAGCGAAACGTTTTTAGATGGAAAGAGATGGAAACGCGAGGTGACATTTTTTTTTCGAGAACACCACGCTTCAAAGAACAAAAGGATTCGCACTTGAGGGACCATAATTAGGCTCCATTGTTGGATTCTTTTGAAATACATCCACAGAATCGCCGCCCAAAAGTCACAAGTCCTATTCATTCGCTTGAACCCAATAAATCCGAAGATACTCAGCTCTTTCATCCGAGCAAACTCGAAGCTTACCGACTAGTAAATTAACGGGCCTTTGGTGTCAATTAGCCAGTGGTATGCCCCATTTTTGAAGAACCCATTTAAACCGGGCGAAAGTTGTAATGTTGTGACTTGGCTTGGATACTGCTACAGTGGCTGGAGAATTCCAGCAAATGTGGCAACCACAACGGGAGGATTGTGAGTACAATTTACGTCCTCAATTTGCCTTGTGCTTTTCGTTTGCATCTAAACAAACACGAAGCCGACGCCTAAACCTCGAAACATGGCAAACACCGAATCTACACTCGAAAGGACTGAAGATAAAACCAGCGATGTACTTAAAAGTGGGAAGCGATCTGTGGTATCGAGACACCTGACGAACTTAAAGGAATGTTACTAACAGAAGTGGATAATGCACGAAGAGCGTTCGAAGCGGAGAATATAGTGGCGAAGGTTAGCGATGAAGAAATCAACACGTGGAATGATGGAATTATGGCAAAAATAGAAGTAGCGGATGGTCACATCGAAAACCTCGAAGAATGGTTGGCGAGACTGAAAATGGAAGTAGAAAACCAAGAGCGAGAAGAGAAGATGCAGTTTGAAATTAAACTTCACGAGTCAAAGCTTAAATTACAAGAAGACCTTCAGCTCAAAATTGGAAACCTAAACCAGCCTGCCGAAACGCTTGTCAGTCAAGCAAAACTATCTAAGCTTGAGTTAACGAAGTTTAACAGAACATACGCCAACTGGCCAAGAATCTGGGGTCAATATTCCGAATCCATCGCCAAATCAAGTGTGATGCCTGTGACTAAATTCACGTACCTACGTGATTATTACTGGACGCCAGAGTGAGGAAGACAGTCAAAGCATTGCCACAAACAGCCGAAGGATACAACCGAGCCTTATCAATCCTTAAAGACCGATTTGGAAAGGAGAACGAAATTGTGAAGGCCTACGTAAAGGAGATTCTTGACCCGCCTTACACGCCAACTGGAACCCCAAAAGAATTCACGAATTCTATGAAAAGCTCTCCTACAGCATGCAATCCCTGGAAACACTCAAATCGCTTCATGAAGTAAATGGTATGGTTTCCCTGACGCTCGAGAAACTCCCAACAATCAGAGGAGACCTCGTACGAAACAATCCTGACTGGGAAACCTGGGATTTCGTCAAATTTACCAAAGCACTTCGCCAATGGATGCACCAAAACCCAATGGTTTATTTCAAAACAGAAGATCCACCGCAACACAGGAATTCGAAAGGAGACAGCATGTTTCAAACTCAGCAGAAAAAGGCACGCAAGTGTGTTTACTGTCAAGCGGATGACCACAAACCATCAGAATGTGGCAAAATTGCCTCATCGGCGGATCGCAAACAATTTCTGACCACGAAGAAGCTTTGTTTCAATTGCACTGGCCCTCACAAATCATCAGAATGCAAAAGTACCGCAACATGTCAAACCTGTGGTAAATGGCATCATACTTCAATCTGCGGTTTGTCAAAGGAAGTGAAAACTGAAGGAGTGCTGACAGCTCATCAACCACAAAACAAAGAAGTCGTCTATCCTATTGTTCTCGTGGAAATCGACGGGATAAAAACACATGCTTTACTTGACACCGGCGCCGGAAGCTCGTACGCCTCAACTAAACTTATCAATCTTCTCAACAAACCTAAAGAGACAGCAACTAAAAGGATAGACATGATGCTTGGCTCATCAACCACCAACGTAGAGATTTATTCAGCGACCCTTGGAGCAGTGGACTGAAAATTTTGACATGAACATTAAACTCATGAAAGTTCATAAGCCTCAACTTCTGACACTCGATAACCCTAATTATGCGACTCTGCTAAGTAAATACAGCCACCTCAACGGAGGCAAGATTGAAGACAACGATACAAGACCTCAAATTCCCATACACATAGTCTTAGGCGCAAGCGAGTACGCCACAATCAAGACAAGTACCGCACAAAGAGTGGGAAAACCTGGACAACCTGTTGCCAAGAAAACACTCCTTGGATGGACTTTAATGTCACCTGGAAGAGAAGACGTCGGTAGTCCTATGCTTCTAACGCAATCAGCTTTAACAGACTATGAGCAACTCTGTGCCTTGGACATCCTTGGCCTGGCCAACACTCATGAGAACGACCAGCAAGCAGTCTATGAAGAGTTCAAAGAACAGCTTGAGAGAAACCCAGCCGGCTGCTACGAAACAAAGCTGCCATGGAAGGGAAACCACCCTACACTACCGACAAATGAAGCTGGAAGTAAGAGAAGGTTGGATCAACTAATCCGCAAACTGGAGCGAAATGGTCAATACGAAGAGTATGACAGCATAATTCAAGATCAACTACAAAAGGGAATTGTCGAACCAGCACCTGAGACTCCAACTGGAAAAGAGTTCTATATCCCGCACAAAGGGGTGAATAGAGAAAATGCCGGAAGTACCAAGCTCCAAATCGTGTACGACGCCTAAGCAAGAGAGAAAGATAACCAGCCATCCTTGAATGATTGCCTCCACCCAGGGCCCACGCTCCAGAACCGACTATGGGACATCCTAGTGAGATCGAGATTCTACCCAGTATTGCTAACGGGTGACCTTAAGAAAGCCTTCCTTCAAGTTTGCATAAAGAAAGAAGAGAGAGACTCCCTACGCTTCCACTGGAAACCTCCAAACAGTTACAAGACCTCCGTTCTCTGATTCACCCGAGCTCTCTTTGGAATGACTTGCTTGCCCTTCCTACTCGGTGGAGTTATTAACCAGCATCTCGACACATGAGAAAGCCAATACCCTGAGCTGATAAAGGAAATCCGCGATGGCCTATACGTTGACGATCTAATGACTGGCGGGGAGACAGTCGAGCTCACTACAGAAAAGAAAGTCACCACCACAAAAGTATTCAAAGACGCCTCATTCACCATTCACAAATGGCACTCAAACACACCAGAATTAGAAGCAACCAGTGGCTCACCGTGCGAAGAGTTAACATATGCCAAACAGCAACTTGGAGGGCCAAAACCGTTGGAGGGAAAGCTGTTAGGCCTTCCTTGGGATAGAGAGCAAGATACCATCAGCGTTATTCTCCAGAGCAGCCAGACTGAAACAACCAAGAGAGGCGTGCTGTTCCATCTAGCGCAGATCTACGATCCTCTAGGACTTGCGTCGCCAGTGACACTTATCGGGAAGCAACTCTATCGTGACATCTGTGACACCAAGATACCATGGGACACTCAACTCCCAGGGCCCTTACTGAAACGCTGGAAGGAGTGGAATGCCACACTCACCGAGAACTTCACAGCCCTGCAAGCACTCTCTCCCTACCATCAACCGATTCTGACCCTCACACTACACGCATTTGGTGACGCTAGTGCGAAGGGTGTCAGGCTGCAGTTTACGCCATCATCCATCAAGATCAAGGACTCACTCAACAACTCATTTGCGCGAAGTCAAGACTTGCAAAGAAAAACCTGACGATACCAAGACTTGAATTGGTCGCAGGTCACATGGCCATGAACCTGGTAACGAATGTGCAAGCAGCCCTAAGTTACCTACCTCACACAGCTCACTGCTGGCTTGACTCAACGGTGGCGCTCTACTGGATCAAGGTAGCGTTTTTTGAGTAGTCTGCCTTGCTAACTCTCCGCATCAAAACGTAATGGCTGAAAAATTAGGCAATGCGATGGAACACCGCTTATCATCAGAGGAAAGTGTGGCGAAAGGCCTAGCAGCAGCAGTTCACCTCCAAATAAATCCGAATAACTTCAGAAGTCGTTAGAATTTCACATTGCCAAAGTAGAAAGCTTGGAAATGGAGAAGAAAGCGCTGAAGAAGGAGGTGAGCTCGCTTAAAAAAGCGGTACGCAATGCAGAAGAAGAAATTGCTGACCTAAATGACGACCTAGATGGATTTAAAAATGACCTTGGAGCTGCAATAAACCAAATAGACGACTTAGAGCAGTACACCAGAAAACACAATCTTGAAATTCACGGCATTTCCGAGTCTTCGGAAGAAAACCTTCCTGAAAAAATCATCAAGCTCTGGAAAGTTCTCGACGTACATATCGCCAATAATGACATCGATATCTGCCACAGAGTGGCTACACGTAGATCTAGCGGCTATCCAAGACCAATCATAGTACGCTTTAGGTCTTACAGGGCCAAAAGTGAACTGTACAAGGCCAGGAAACACCTTAAGTCAGTAAGTTTAAGCAACTATTTCCATAATACTGAGGCTGTTTATATTAATGAGAACTTAACAAACTACAGACGCGATCTGTTTGCTAAAGTCAGAAAATTTAAAAAGAACAACAACTGGTATAGCGCCTGGACCGTGGACAGCAAAATTTTCATCAAAAAGTCCCAAAGTGATCAAGTAAAGAGAATATATGAAGCCGAGGATTTAAAAAATATCTGTTAAATCGCTACCTAAACGTTTTTTTTCCTCTTCCTCCTCGATATAATTTATGCTATGCGCTCCCTTTCACACCTCGCTTCCCTTTAGCTTCAATTATTATCCTAATCTAGCAGAGAGTTTTTTGTAGGAGGGTTTTGTTTCTTTTCATAGATGTCTATGATATCTAACACCTGCACACTTTTTCCCTCTTATATAATAAGCTGCTTTGCGGCTTAATTAGTGTTCCTATTATGTTAAGTGTTAGTGGCTATGTATCATTTGTACTTTCTACGATCTATATTCACCTAGTTCTTACTCTGCCTATTGTTAACAGGCGCACTATCGGCACAAAGGCATTTATCAAAAGGCTAAACGCTATCGTCATGTTGCAGAGTGTGACACACAATTTTGTGGTTAGAAAGAAATTCATTTAAACGCTGTTTCCTTTAACGCAAGAGGCCTAAACAAATCTATCAAAAGAAGAAAACTTTTCCGGTGGCTTCATGTCAGAAAATTTGATGTAATTTTTTTTCCAAGAGACGTACAGCGATGCTACAATAGCTTGGAGGCATTTTGGCGAGCAGAATGGGGTGGCGAAATTTTCTTTGCACACGGTTCAAAACACAGTAGAGGTGTTATGATTCTTTTCAGACCCTCGTTAAGTAAAGAGGTGCTAAATGTCACTGCAGATAAAAATGACAGATTTCTGATTGTAAATACAATCGTTGATGAAGATGAATTTTGCCTCGTCAATATTTACGCTCCAAACGACCAGAACCAGCAAATTAACTTCTATCAAAAGATAACCGATTCCATTCGTAAATGCCAAACCGACAATATCCTTATTGGTGGAGACTTTAACTGCCCGTTGTCAGCTTTGGATAAATTCGGAGGCAAAGACATTCAATTTAAGAAAAATGTAATTCATTCTGTTGAGGCACTTTGTAACAACTATGACCTAGTCCATTCCTGGCGCGAACAACATCCACATGAAATGCAGTTTACCTGGAGAAATAGCTCAGGGAAAATCAAATGTAGGCTGGATTTCTGGCTTATCTCGAAACGACTTTTAAGCCGTGTTACGAAAACCAACATTTGCGCTTACTATGATTCAGATCATTCCCCTGTCACCATCTCGATTAAACCAGAAGATATACAAGAAAAAAGAGGTCCAGGCTATTGGAAGTTTAATAATTCACTTTTGGAAGATGAAGAATTTGTTACAAAAATGAGTTTCATTATCAAGCATGCAGCCGAGAAACACAAGGATATTGCTGACAAAAGGCTCTACTGGGAAATATTAAAAATGGAGATTAGGATGTTTGCAATCCGTTTCGTTAAAAAGAAAGCAAGCACGGAAAGAAATATTGAACTGGACCTTCTTCAAAAGTTAGAGGAAATGAATTTGCGCATTGATGCAACTCCAGGAAACAGTTCCCTCGTAAACAAGGCTAGGAAACTTCAAATTGAACTAGATGAAATTGCCGTGCAAAGAACTAAAGGGTCCATTATTCGGAGTAGAGCTAGATGATACGAATTGGGGGAAAAATGTAATAAATACTTTTTTAGCTTAGAAAAAAGAAGTTATGAAAAACGACATATAACAAAATTGAAGACACCTGAGGGTATCACTGTAGAGGATCCAAAGGTTGTACTAACTGTTATGAAAAACTTTTACAACCAGCTTTACACCTCTCAAAACCAGCCATCAGCTGAACGGTCCTCTAACTTCTCTAATTATGAATCCTTACCGAAACTAGACAACGAAAAGCAAAACCTTTGCGAAGGTCCAATAACTGCAGAAGAATGCCTTGCCTCGCTCAAGACCTTTCAACATAATAAGACTCCGGGCAAGGATGGTTTAACTGCAGAATTCTATCTCTGTTTTTGGAACGACATCTCTGGCCCTTTGATTTGCTGCCTCAGTCATGGTGCCCTACTAGGAGAGCTTTCTATCTCTCAGAGGCAAGGAATCATCTCCTTGATCCCAAAAAAGAAAAAGGACCCCCTACTACTTAAAATACAGACTATAAATTGGCAACCAAATGCATCGCAATGCGGTTAGAGAAGGTACTTCCTCATCTGATCCAAAGTGATCAAACTGGCTACATCAAAGGTAGATTCATTGGCGAGAACATCCGCCTAATTTCAGATATAATTGAACGACATGAAAATAAGTCTTCCTAGACTTTGAAAAGGCCTTTGACTCGTTAGAATGGGGTTATCTTTTTAAAGTGCTTGACACTATGAACTTTGGTCCAAGTTTCCTCAACTGGATTCATAATTTTTACTCCAATATTTCTAGTTGTGTCGTTAATAATGGCTACTCGTCCTCTTTCAGGATTGCTCTTTGTTCTCGCTGTAGAGCCTCTCGCCCACCAAATACGAATCAATGACTCAATCAAAGGTCTTGAAAATGGAAATAAGATCACTAAACTCAGCTTGTACGCCGATGACACCACCGCTTTCATTCGCAACGACTCATCTGCGGCGTCCATATTCACTCTTCTTGATCAATTTGGCGACCTTTCTGGCTTAAAAATTAATAAGTCGAAAACCGAGGGTTTGTGGCTTGGTTCTTGGAAGAGTAGATTAGGCAAAGACGAACCGTTTGGTATTTCGTGGCCGAAACAATACGTTACTGCTCTTGGAATTGCGTTCCCTTATAACGTTCTCGTTGGGAACAAAATAACCATTGTCAAAAATCTAGCACTTGCCAAACTTGTTTATAGCTGCTCTGTATTAAACGTTCTCGCCGAATTTGTAAAAGAAGTCAACAGCAGTATCTTCTCCTTCATTTGGAACTTCAAACCAGACAAAATCAAAAGAAAAACGCTGATTGGCCCAATATGCAACGGCGGTCTTAACATGGTCATTTTTTCTGACGTTGTCAAGTCGCTTATGACCGCCTGGGTTAATCGTTATTGCAAAGCAACTGACAGCCACTGGTGTGCCTTCCTTGATTCCATGTTAGGTAAGGTCGGACGAGCTTTCTTATTTCAATGTAATTACGACCTAAAATTCCTTGACCTTAAAAATCTTTCTGCTTTTTACAAAAATGTTTTGGCAGTTTGGCAAGAACTCAATTCCAAAGATCCCCTTAATGCAAATGAATTTAAACAAGAAATCATATGGAACAATCGTTTTATAAGGATTAATGGAAAGACAATTTATTATAAAACATGGGTTAATAAAGGCATTTTGAGAATTAGTGACCTCCTTGATACCGATGGCCATTTCCTTTCATTCCCAAGTTTTAAATGCAAATTTGGCGTTCGCTGTACTTTCCTTGATTATGCTGGTGTTCTTGCAGCAATTCCAAAAGCTTGGAAGAGCGAAATCATAGGCAATATTGCAAAGGGTGATGGCGAACCCTTGAAGACTCTTTCCAATGGCCATGCCATCTCCTCTACTAGAAAAGCCCGTTTAATGTTTGCAGAAAGGTCCTTCTCTCCTCCCATCGTCGAAATCAATCTTAAAAAACAAGTGCCAAATGTAAAGGCTGTCTACGAACTTCCTTTCAAAGTCACCGTTGAAAATAAATTGAGAAGCTTTCAGTTTAAACTCATACATAACATCATTCCCACCAATCTCTCTCTCTATAAAATGAACATAAAAGATTCTCCAAGATGCGATCGCTGCCTTTTCCAAAACGAAACACTTGTACACATGTTTTGTGAGTGCCCTGATGTTAAAATCTTCTGGAAAGACGTTATAATGTGGTGGAATACTAAGCGTCCGGACAACATCAATCCTAATTCTAGCGAAGTTCTTTACGGCTACAAACCAGAAATTACCAGCTCTTACGCGTTAAATCATTATCTTCTTGTTGCTAAATATCATGTATATCTTGCAAGAAACCAGTCAGAGACTCCATGCTTACAGGTCTTTCTCGCCTTACTGGAAAGTAAAATTAAATGTGAAAGACAAATGGCCATTAAAAACTCTAATTATGAAAAATACAGAGCTAAGTGGACCACTCTCTGCATCTGCGATGTGTCAGCATCTTATTTTTTATGCTCTCAAACAAAATCAAGCCTACAGTGTGCCTTTAAATATACTATAATGAAAGCTAAGGTGCCATATATATATATATATTATTACATCCAGTGTGTGTGTGTTAGAATATCTATCGTTTTTTTTCTATATGTGTACCTGCTCTGCATTATATAGTATTAGTTTTGCGTAAATGTAGTTGTTTGTAACCAGTAAATACAACGTTAAGTGATCATATGTGACATTATTTTATTGTAACTGTTGATGCTGTAATATACGGTTGCATTGTCAATGAATGAATTAAAAAAAAAGGGTCAAGGGAAGTATCGACAATTCGTTTCGAACAGACTGCATAAGATCCAACAACATGAACAAGTCAAGTGGCATCACGTCCCAACTGAAAACAATCCAGCCGACCTGGGGAGTCGAGGAAGAAATACGATCAACAACAACCTCTGGAAGCATGGTCCAACTTGGCTTAGCGATGCATCAAACTGGCCACCTGACATAATACTAGAACCTACACCTGAAACCATGGCTGAAGCTAAAGTGAAACGAGAAATTCTCTCCATCGCCATCCCCTAAACCTGATGCACTAGACCAAGTGCTTAACAACCACCCAAATCGGAGCGTGGGTGTGGCGGTTTATTCATAATTGCCGAGAGCAGCCAAGAAACAGAAAGAATGGTCCAATCACTACCGATGAAATGTAACGCCAAGAACTGTGGTGGCTCAACAAGAAAGCTCAACAATCAGCCCAACAGCAAGCCAACTTCCAAGGGAACAAACTACAACTAGACCTTCAGGACAACGACCAGCAAGTTTTGGAATGCCGAGGACGCATCATGGGAGAATATCCAATTTATCTGCCAGACAACCATCCCTTCACCGCAAAGTTGGTCTTCAATGCGCACCTATCCACCCTGCATGGAGGGGTTGGTCTCACTATGGCTAAGGTTCGGGAGAAATACTGGGTACCCCGGCTACGAAGCCTAGTCAAGAAGTTGAGAGGTAGCTCTTACAGATGCAGAAGATTCCGGGCCAAAGCTTACCAAGCACCGCCGCCAGGAAATCTACCCACAACCAGAACAGAGGGTTCAAGGCCGTTCCAAGTAATAGGAGTAGATTTTGCTGGACCGATCTGCTACACATCTAAACCCAAAACTGAAAGCAAGGCGTACCTGGCATTGTATGCATGCAGCCTGACCAGAGCTGTCCACCTTGACCTGTTGAAATCCTTGGAAACGTCAGAGTTTATAGCGAGCCTCAAGCGATTCGTGGCTCGAAGAGGGCGACCGGAAACAATCTGTTCCGACAATGGATCCACGTTCCAAGCCGCCGAGAAGTGGTTACTGAAGGTTCAACAAGACGAAAGATTCCACGAGTTCCTAGCTGGTCGAACCATTAAGTGGCGTTTCAACCTGAGTCGCGCCCCATGGTGGGGAGGTCAATTCGAACGTCTTATTGGCCTCTTCAAAAATGCATTTTCCAAGACCATTGGCAACGGGACCCTCCGCTGGTCAGAGCTAGAAGAAGTCGTGCTTGATGTCGAGGTAGCCCTCAACAACCGGCCCTTGAGCTACCTTGAAGAAGACATCCAGCTTCCTGTGCTGACCCCAAACTCCATGCTGCACATCAACCCGAGCTACCTTCCCGAATTACAACCCCATTATGTGCCAGATAAGGATCTGAGGAAACGAGCCAAATTCCTTCTTAAGTGCAAAGAAGTCATGTGGAAAAGATGGACAGCCGAATACGTTAGAGGCCTTCGAGAAAGCCATCGTCGAGCAGGAGGAAAACAAACGGCCCAGCCCAACTCCGGAGATGTTGTCATAATACCAGACGACAACAACAACCGGAACCAATGGAAGCTGGCAGTTGTGACCGACTCAATCAGAGGCAGAGACGGCATCGTAAGAGGAGCCAAACTGAGGACAAGCAAAGACAACCTCGAACGTGCAGTTCAACACCTGTACCCTCTGGAGTTACATTGTGCCCAGATGCCACCGAGGTCCAGGCTTAACCCAGCTGCCCCTGAGTACCATGCAAGGCCACAGAGAGATGTCGCTGCCGCGGCAGCAGTACGCATTCAAGAAATTGCGGAACAACCTGAACACTGAACATTGACATTAGGTCAATTTTATCTTGAACGTTTCAGAAAGTGAACATTGTCTTTAGTTATAGATTTATTTTCTTTTTGTTTGTTGAAGTTTGTGCCCAGTCCGAACAAGACATGTTAGTCCCTTCTAGGAACTTACATGGGGGAGGGTGTCAGGGACTGGGGCACATATCACGTAATCGTGCAACTTGATCACTTTAATTATAAGAGTTTGTGCAACAATTAAGGTGTCAATCCAGATCGGTATAGCTTCCAGTCAAGACACTGTGAAACGTTTGTGAATTTGTGACCATCAAAGCTTATAGAAAATCCACCTTGTGACTTGGCTTGGATACTGCTCCAGGGGCCAGAGAATTCCAGCAAACGAAAAAAGTGTACATTCCTGCAAATCAAAGCTCAGTGCCTAACAATGCCACATGGTTTGCTAGATGTCTACCACCCAGTTTTTTTTTTCAATTTTTTTTTATCGTAAAAGCCTGGGTACATACATGGAGCATCTGACAGCTTGCTGCTTTTCACTCCCTCATCAAATGGCCCATCCTTCTCTGAACAAACTAAAAATGGTGTGTTGTGGTTTTCAGTGCTGATTTGAGTTCTTTCTTATTAAAAGACACGAATCTATTTCTTTTTTATATCTTTTGTTTCCAGCTTTTTAAGTGTTTAAGTTTCCCTTTTCTTTTTAAATTTACATCTGCCGCCCGATATATTTCTGTAAGGTTTGGTTGAAAAAATTGTTACGCGTTACACCGTTACAACCGAGTAGAGGTCTGGGTTTCAAGCGACTAACCTCGTTCCCATGCTTTAGTTGTCACATTATTTCTCACATTAGTTGTCACAAGTTCCTTCGATCAACATGGCGAAGCGAGGAAAGAGTAGAAAGCGTTCGGCTGACATCTCTGTGGAAAGTTTGCGTGAGGAAGTGAATCTGGAATTTCGTCGACAAGATGTCTCTGAAAATATAGAAAAAGCTGTTAGGGGCTTCGATCTCGGCGGAGCTGAAGGTGCATCACAAAACGTTCTCCTGTGGGCCTTGATACTGAGGTTCGGCATGAAGACTGTGTTGTCCCTAAGTGGAATTTTGAAAGATGTTGTTGTTCTTCCTGCCACCTCCCGGCTGCAAGTGTTAAAAATCCTTTACCCTGCTATGGGTGACGGCGATAGAGAAACATTGTTTCGTTGTGGGAGTCAGTTATCTGATGAAATTATGGCATTTCCGTGTCAGGCTGACAGGATGTATGTGTTGTCGCCACCAACTGATCGCTGTTTTTCTTGCAAGTTTAACTTGGTTGCATACAACAGTCCAGTGAAAGTGGACTACTTCAATAGGCACGGATCATTCCAGGCGGTTAAGGTTTCTTTAAAGTGCAATCGTTGCAGTCTTTTTTATGGATACTCCAAGCATGGCAATCCAGAAGTTGGATGGAGTTTCTACCCTCAGGAGAGATCGGCAATCGAGGTCTCAGATGTGTGTTTTATGGAGAGGTCCCTACTCAAGTGGCAGATTTCATTTGCGTAAGTTTATTTTGTTTATGCATTAGCCTTCGAAAATTTACTAGTGCTTATTAATATTTGCATGGATTCGAAATCATGAGATTACCTATAAGCTTACATATTGACTTGAGCTCGATTTTCTCTCAATGTATTCGCCATTCGTATGAAATATTATCGTGTCTTAACTGCAGCTTATTTATCTAAATTCTAATTCTTCTTTATAGCTGTCATTCCTGGGTATCCTTCAGTGGTTTTGCTGTTTCTTACAATGAAGCTCACGATCTTGAACCTTCGGCTGGTAAGAACTTTTTATAAGCTCTTCGTTTGTATTTTATTGTCCAAAAGTCTCACTATTGCTGCAAATCTTTTAGGGCTTAGTGAAAAGCGTGTAGCCAATGCATTCTGGAATGGCGAGCTTGAGGCAGAATTAAGAAAGAGAGGGGCGCTTGACATGTTCCACATGTATCATAATGATGGAGATAGAGAGGTGGTGATGGAACACATTGACCAATTAAGAGCGAAATGCAACTACCAGCACACGGAAGGCGATTGCACTGAGGACTGCAAGGCTAGAGGTAAATAAACTCACACAAAGCTTTTTTTTGTTTCATTTCTCCACTAGCCTGGTAGCCCGAGGCTAGTAAAATTCACCAACAAAGTGATAATACCAATAAAGAAGGTAGAAACAAGTTTACTCTGCGCTCAATGTTAAATCCCGTCCCTTAACGGCTTTACTTTTTCCCTAGATATAACACATTAATATGTTATCTTAAAAGGCTAGAAAATTTTTGGTGCATCTGCACAAAACTCTTTCTCTTTTTGTCTTAGCGAGGTTTAACTACCAAGTTGCATTTTGGGGTAGTAAATTTTAGAAACCAGTGCAACCACTAGCCTGGTGGCTAATAATGCAGGTAGACAGATGTTGAACCCTACACTTGGTAATTATGATATGAACATTACAAAAATGCAATAAAAAATGGGGGTCACCTTGCTTGTTTTCGCACAGCAACTATGGAAATTGAGAAAGATACATCTTTATCATTTTGAATTAAATAGGCCTCAATGTTATGTTTTAAGCTGTTTTAGTTGAACGTCAGTCTACACTAGTAGAACAAATCTAAAGAATATGCTGCCTGGGCACATACCTGGCACTACCCAGATATACCCATAAAAACTAAAATTTTGGTAGATTGTAGCCGGCTGCAACAGTAAAAAAATATGATTTATCTCTCTCTTGCAGCATAGAAAATAGCCGCCTTTTTTTAGCGCGCACTCGCTAATTGTGCATTGCAACTGTATACCTGCCAATTCTCAGGCCTTGGGCGTGAGTCTCACGCCTACGAGTTGAAAACTTCGATCTCACACCAACTCACGCTTACCAACCAATTTCTCACGCCTAGTCGAAAAATGTGAGTTATCACAACCAAAAATGACACATTTTCCAAAAAATGTAATCTCAAACCAGTGTGAAAATCAAACCACCATGTAAAATGAGAAAATGGCGATACCTGCCCTGAAATGACAGAGTTTTGACGAAAAAAAGCATTGGGAACGAGGTCATGTTTGGCAAAACACGTCCACGTAGTATGTACTGGGATCGGAAGATGTTCGGAACGTCTTCGGAATACTTCGGACGTCTTCGGAATACTTCGGACATTGTCGTATCGTCTTCGGAAATCCTGGCACTCTCAGGATAAAAATCTCACGCCTTTGACTCAGAAAAAGTTGGCAGGAATACAACTGCTAATTAGCTTAAAATTCTGCGTAGTAGGGATGCGCAATACAATACTAGGGAATCACCTTAAGTGATAACTTTACATTCTTTCCTTACTAGTTCATTGATATTTATATACATTTCAGGATGTGGCAAGTTGTGGGTGGCTGATGGCCAATGGAAACTTATGTTTGCACACTGTATGATGAAAAGAAAGGTAAGATATGTTATTGTTGAACATAATGTCGGGTACAGTTACAAATTTTGAGAAAATTGTTGTTGTTGTTGTTAACATTTTGGTTTTATAGTGTGATATATTTATTAATTGCTACTATAAATTTTATATTTGAATCATATTGTTGACATTTTATTATATTCTCTCCTGTAGAATGTTGTTAATGGGCTTCCTCTCATAAACTACCCTGATGTGTGCACATCTGCACCTGCACATGGAAAAGCTTTTTGCCCAGAACATTTAGAATTTTTGCAGACAAACCATCCCTCAATCCCTACAGATCTGCGTGGCTTTTTGAAACATTGTGGTGTTTTGAAGGGCAATGATACAAATGCAACTGATAGTAAGTGTTTTCCTAAGTACTAACATTAACTTTCTTCTAAAAAAGTAATATTATTTTTATTACATGGTTGTTCATGATCAACAGGTGCCAATGTTAATGTGCTTCTAGAGTATAGGTTCATTATTCTCATTCATAAATGAACCACCATTGATATTGATTTCTGTTACACAGGTCAGAGCTTAACAGGCTTGCATTTATGTTATAACATACAAACACTGTTTTGCCACATTAACTTATATAATATCATTTCCCCATGGTGCCATCCAAATGTCTGCTTCAGCACATGCAGAGGTGAAATTTGTGGAGTCTGTTGTTTTTGAGAACTGTATAATTTACATGGAATCCTGTTATAAAACAATGGGAAATTTTATACTGTTTGAGAAGTCTCCTTACTCACCTACAGTGTATTAAGTGATTTACTTGTTGCAGACAATAAAATCCAAGTCATTTGAGGCTTAGGATAGCATACGTCTGCATTTTCAATTCATAAAAATTGTTTTATTTTGTGCTTTTCCTGTGCCAAATCCCAATACAATGTGATGGAGGAGACCGGCATGGCCTGTTAGTGAAAGCTTTGGTTTAATGTCACTCTTGGTTTTGACTGTAGTTTATTGGTTTTGTTTATAATATTTCTAGGTGTTGATGATGCCATTCTGTCCAATGATGAAACCAAAAAAGTGGATTCTGTTCTTAACTCTATTATAGACGATGTAGCCACGTCTCTTGGTCAATCAACCATGCTGTCTCAAGGTACATGACAATACCGATATTGTTTTAGTACACTAGTAAGCGATACATGATTAATTTTATATTATTTATACCAGACTTTTCTTTGATTTGGAAGCCACAATAATCAGGCATGGCATTTGTTATTTTTTGTGTTATTGGTTGTCAATGTGATACTGAAATGTTAGCTTAAGGCACCTGTTAAGCAGACATGTTGGATTAGGACAAAGCCTTATTTCAGTATTTATGTTAAAATGTTTTGTTGTAATTTATTTTAATTTACTTTTTACATATTTGTCAGTAAACTTGTAAAATGCTGACATGCACACCTGCATGGTAAATTTGTTTGATCAATTTTACATCACAAGTATTTTGTTTTATTCTGGTTTAGGCAATGAGGAAATTTTTTTACGCGCTGATGGCAATACTCTGCTCAGTGAATGTGAAGAGTCCTCTCCGACCACCTGTAACAAAGAGACTGGGGAAAAGCAGCGACTACAGAAATGGTCACGGGGACATTTTTTTGTAGTGAGAGGCAGTGGAATTATTGACAAGTGGAATCCCCTTTTTAGGTTCAGTAACTTTGCCCGTTTATCTTTTTCATTGCTCTTTTTTTTTGACAGGTGTTTTCTTTATAAATGTAGTCATGGTAATATTTTTTGTTTTGATTTGTTCGTGTTCCATCAATTGATAGTCTTGGAAAGAAACTCAAATTGTTGTATTTGCTTTGGAATTCCAATGATATATATTCCAGTTTTCAGATCTATTTATTATGTTTCCTCAATAGAATCACCAAAGAATTAGTAATATAATAACCCCTATTATTATTTAACTAATTTGTGCAATGCCAATTCATTGTCGTCTGTCTTTCATAAATAACAGATATCATGCGATTTACACTGTATACATTGGGCGGCAAATACATAAAATGATATACAGTTATTACATAAATGTAGTATATGTCTTCCATAAATAACAAATATCCTGCGATTTACACTGTATACATTGGGCGCCAAATACATAAAATGATATATATAAATGTAGTATAACTCAGTTTTTTTTGTTACTTCAGGTCTGAAAGCCCTTCACAAGCATTTCTTATAATTCTGAACTGGCTTTCCATCATTCTGAAGGGGCTATCAGCTTCTAAATGGAAAGAAATATTTCTTGCCTATGACAACATGTGTCATGTTGATGGAATGAAAGTTGCCCAGAAGCCTCTACCTTTCTCAGCACCCTATGACAATATGTGGTCAGCAATTAACAAGATAATTGACAGCTTACACGTAAAGAACCACAAGGACTCCGACTGTAAAACTAAGTATAATCCAGCCAAGCTAAAAGAAGAATTTCCAGATATGAACACTATGGCAGCAGAGCAGACATTCGTATGGCTGTCCCGCTTCAAAAAAATTTTATGTTCCATGCCAAAAGTTCACCATCTTTTCTTCCTGCATAGGATAGTCCTTCATCGTAACCGTTACACTGTTGCATGTTACAAGAGAGGACTTAAACCTGTCCTCCCTAAGGCACGGCCAGCATATTCTAAGTAGATTGTATGCCTCCAGAGAATATCCATACCTCCCCACAGAATGTTTTTCATTTGAACCCCCCTTCCCCTGTAATTTCCAGTTTTGCATCATACTCTCCCTTATAACTTTTTTATATTGACGACCCCCGCCCCCCCCCCCCCACACACACACACACACCCCTCGGAATTTCCAATGACCTTCCAGATGGATATTTTCTGGAACCCCACATTTTGCCAGGGCAGTTTTGGGAAGCTAGGATTTGCTTTGATATTAGCTTTGATTTTTTTAGCTAAAAGATTTTTTCTATCCAGTGCTGTCATACTGGCACATAACTAAATTTTTCCCTTTGTCATTAAAAGGGCCTGAAAAAGTTAATTTTTGGCTTATTCAGCAGAATCCCGATTTTACAAACCCTCGGTTTCCCAAACCTCCCTGTTTATTGACCTCCCGATTCTTCTAACCAATATTCGTTTTCCCTTGGAGGTTTGAGACATTGGGATTCCACTGTGTTTTTGGGCAGTTCTTTGATTTATCCTTAAAGGCTTTCTCTACATTACTAGTTTTCCTCTACTTGTACCAAGTTTCCCAAAATTTTCACCAGCTATTAAATTGAAGCTATGAATATATGAAATTCATATATTTGAACTGCGGAATGAAGAAGTAAAGAAGATCCTCGCAGTTATTAACGCAACTTATGCAGTTGCGAAAAGAGAGCCTGAAAAAATCAGGCTTGCCGGGATTCGAACCCTGACATCTGCGATACCGGTGCAGCGCTCTAACCAATTGAGCTAACAAGCCAACTGGGAGCTGGTCATTAAATTGGTTCGTAATATACCCGGGAAAGATGAAGATGAAGCTATGAATATATGAAATTCATATATTTGAACTGCGGAATGAAGAAGTAAAGAAGATCCTCGCAGTTATTAACGCAACTTATGCAGTTGCGAAAAGAGAGCCTGAAAAAATCAGGCTTGCCGGGATTCGAACCCTGACATCTGCGATACCGGTGCAGCGCTCTAACCAATTGAGCTAACAAGCCAACTGGGAGCTGGTCATTAAATTGGTTCGTAATATACCCGGGAAAGATGAAGATGAAGCTATGAATATATATATTCATAGCTTCATCTTCATCTTTAGAGCGCTGCACCGGTATCGCAGATGTCAGGGTTCGAATCCCGGCAAGCCTGATTTTTTCAGGCTCTCTTTTCGCAACTGCATAAGTTGCGTTAATAACTGCGAGGATCTTCTTTACTTCTTCAGCTATTAAATTGTTTGTAATAGCGCCAAGTCAACCGACTGAAACAAAATTTATACTAAGCTATGTATTATTGGCTATGTTTATTCTTCTGCCTTGCAAGGCTGGTGTAAGTTAACCTTAAAGGTCAAATGAACAGAAATTTCGATTTTTTTTTGATTTTTTTCCCACGTGTTTATTAAGAGCCAAATAAACATATCCCAAAGTTTCAAGGTAATCGGACATTGCATCGCAGAGATATTGCATGTTGAAAAAAATGTATTTTTTAGGCCTTCATAATCATAGAGTGCCTGGAAAAATTGTCGGAAATAAAAACTTTTGGCGTCATTTGGTGTTTTTGAAGACGACCGCAGGCCAATTCCGCAGACCGCACCTTAGAATTTAAATGAATGTGTTTAGTGACATTTCAAGCAGTTATTTCGTTCTGTTCGGTCGTTTTTAAGTTGATTGATTGTTGGTTGTTGTTCAGAAACGTGCATATCATGTGAGACAAAGGTAAAATGCACACTGGTATGAAAACAAATCAGGAATCTCTATTTTTCTTTCTCATTTGCATTTAACATTATTAATGAGCAGAATTATCTTCACATGTGTAATCTATGTACGTGCGTTTTGAATCTTGGTACACTTCAAAGCCCATTCTCTGCCGAACAACAATGCAAAATGACGAAATTCTCTGATTTTGGTCGACGTCAGCCACGACGGACAATTTTTGGTTTTCCTATTTGGGGTTGAACGCTCTCTTTGAATATTCAGAGGGAGCTAGTTCTTAAACCGATAAATAAGCAGAATACGTCCGAAAAAATGCGAGATTCTCAAGTAAAATATAAATTAATTTTCCACCAGACGTTGCCGTCGGTGCGCTCTGCGGTCGTCTTCAAAAACACCAATTATGATGTCAAAGCTCGTTCCGTTCCTTCCATTTCAGTGCGCAGTCATTCAAAAACGTTTTCGTGAAGCCTTCGGAAGTCTTTGTATTTTTGGCTTTAATTCACGCTTTAAGGCTCAGAGAGCAAAAAGTTTTTTTAATTTTACTCAATAATATAGTTCTAGCGTTTGGTTGGTTTAAATGGCATTTTGAAATTTCTGTTTATTTGACCTTTAAGTTAGCAAACAGACCTCTACTTGTTTACCATTTCAATAGTGAATTCGGTATGTGTAATAAACAGCATAACACATCTATAGGAGCACGCAATTATTTTGCTCTGATAATTACATCTTTACAGTATCCTAGGCAGCCTATGCCGTTAAAATCCCATTACTGTGAGTTATATCATTCAATGTGAGAATGTGTAGTGTCTGCTAGCATTTTCGAGGTGACATTTCTCTCGAACAATCCAAAAGATAAAATATTTTTAAAATTGTTTACTGCGCATGCTGCTATCCTTTTATCGTGTGACGATGAGTAACGCGTAACAATTTATTACACCAATGCACCTTAAAAATATATCTTGCATGGTATAGATTTCAATGATCACAAGTTTGTTGACCACAAGCTGTCCACAAAATCTGTAATGCTGAACATGCGACAAATGAATTTCAACTTGCAATTATCACATACATGTATCCTAAAATAAAAAAGAAGACATTCCTGGCAGTTCGTTGAATGGAAGGGACCCAAATTGGTTGAAAAGATGTGAGCTTGAATTTTGTTTAAAGTGTAGCGGCGATTCTTGTAAAGGTTTAGTAGCCAAAACACCACTTTGTAAGGGGTAGGTCATATTTGTTTACTGTCACATATTGTCATTGCTAAGGTCAAGTGTTTCATTTGCTTTATTCTTTTACAGCATGAATGAGTATTTGAATTCCAACAGTGACTACCTTCTGGTCAACCTGGAAGAAAATCTCATTATACCAAACAAAAGACAATTGAGCCAGGACACTGCTCTTCAGCCAGGGCAAGCTGACAGGGAAACTGACAACAACACGACAAATGTGTTATTCCCAACAAATGGATGGGTACAAAACTCGCCAAAAATCCATTCTTTACGCTAAATGTACAAATCAATAACCACCGCAAGGTTGGGGGAAAAGCAATACAGCAAACACCACTTGTTGCCGACAGGACTTAGTACTGCCAAAGCTTTTCTATATGGCAAGTATTTGCATGACATTTAAACTGCGAACGATCAAATGTATTTCTTATTATCACCCACCACGTTTTCACAGCTTTTAATAACAAATTTCTCCTTTACAAGTTCAGGATTTGAAGAGGCCACATGCTGCATGGTAACAGAATTTCCACCATATCCCTCTTTTCCATTGATGACTGCAATGGCTGTTGAGAATAACTGGACAGTCTGAGTGATAAAGATATGGAACTGCTGAACAAGTTTAAGGGAAATGTCATCGAGGTGAACAGTCTGGAGCAGAAAACCCAAGACTCACAGCATCCAACTTTGGAAAAATTGTACAAAGAAAACGAAACCATGGCAAGTTTGTAAATGATCTTTTAGCACAAAAGACATTTACGTCAGCTGCTGTGGAAGATGGCAAAACATATGAGCCAACTGCTTTAAATATGAAAAATACATGAGGAAAATAGGAAAGCCTGTTAAAGCAATCAAGAGTGGTCTGTTTGTTTCACCTAAAAACCTAATTTTAGGTTGCTCACCAGATGCAAAAGTTCTTGACTTAAGTGGCAAAGACATCTTTGGGATTGGAGAAGTCGGATGTCCCTCCTCTAGTTCAATGCCTCACCCTTTGATGCCTTTGAAGACCCTGGCTTCTTTATGAAAAATAAAGATGGAAAGCCCACATTGAAGAAAAGACACATTTATTATGACCAAGTGCAAGGTCAAATGGTACTAACAGGTGCACAGTGGTGTGATTTCACTGTGTATACAAATAAGGGGTTAAGTGTAGAGAGGATCAAGTTTGATCAACACACTGGGAAGGACTCTGAAAAACTCTGTGACTACTATACTTTAAGCACTCCTTCCTGTGGCTGCTCTTTAAAAACAATAATACATGAGCTATTGAACACTACATGTATAATAACATTATATCAATACAATATACAATACTTTATTAATGTGGTAAAACATTAGCTGAATGTCACGCAAGTAACCTACGTTAGCATTGCATGACAGCTATTTTCCAGGTATACCACAAATACAAATTAAAACATAACAAAAGTTATCACTGCAATATAATATTATTGCAACATTTGTCTTTGGATGGTAAGAAATATACATGTAAATGCAATACTGTTTTTGAGTCAATAACATATTCTGATTCTCCCTTTAACTTGATTATAAACACACTTATTTTAGCAAGTCTTAAATTTTTAAGTGCAGTACATACGTCTTAGCGCTATTTCCAGGTTGCAAACACTTAACATCCCCAAGAGTTTTGACCATTCCAGTAAGGGAAATTTTGCTCTTACCCCACAGAAAGTGATTTAAGAATTTTTCATTTGAGCTTAATAGATTAACACTTATTAAACTCATGGGAAACTTCTTTTAGCAGTGAGTTCTACACATTACTTAAGTAAGATTTGTTATGGAACAAGTTTATACTATTCATGTAGACTTTTTATCACGTTTGAAATGAAAGGGTATTCAATTGAGGACGGTGCATCCTTTTTCTAATGCACATAAGTTCTGTGCATCTTGTGTCTGATCTAATATATTCGGGTTTCAGGAATTTGCCCACTTCGAGAAGACTTTGCACTTGTTGGGGATCATGGGTAATCAGTGCAAACAAAAACAAGATGGCGGCCCTGCACTGCCTGTGATGCTGGTTGAACTCAATCGTTTTCCAATTCTTTGCAACTTTTCAATCCTGAAAAGGAAAACTGATACTAAAAAAATATTTCTTTGGAGAACATTTGGTGATTATTCTGACATTTAACAGCCATCTGAGGTTCACAGTTGCAAAAATAATATTCAGCTTGTGGTGTACTGTCAAAATCATGCCACATTATCGCTGCTGGACTGGGGATGTGATAACAATTCAAGGTATCTAGAAAAGATAATGAATAGAGGACACGTTACTGGGGATTTAACACAACACTACATTACTTCTTCAAGGATCCAGACGAAAGAGCCGTTTGGGTGAAAAACACTTCAAAGAGGCTAGAGGATTTATAAGGTAGTGTCCTCAAATCACTTCCAGTTTGGAAAACCTACATTTTCTTCTTATGCTCCAATGCTTTACCTACTTCTCAGTGATAAATCTAAGCACTCACCACAGAAAAGGAAAGTTCCAACCCGCAATGACAAAGGAAACCCCTTCAAATGCACCAAAGAAACGTTCACACTTCCAGGAAGCACAGGTGCAATGTAATATCAGCTTTACTTTTGAACAGCTTATGAGGGAACATGATGTCCGATTTCACACTGGATTACCCTCCTCAAGTGCTTTTCAGTTGCTTTTCCAACAGTTGTCAGCAAAAGCCAGTGAAATGCTTTATTGGACAGGTGAAAAACATTCCCAAACTTCACACATTAAGGCATCAAAGGTGATGAGAACAGTGAGAGCCTTAACTTTGGAGCAAAAATTGTTTTATGCCTCAACCTCAGAGAGCACTGTAACCTCCATCTTTACTACTTGCGTGAAGTTCATGTATAAAGAATTCAATTGGCTCATTTTGTGGCCTGACAGGTCTATAATCAAAAGAGGAATATGCCTGACATGTTCCTCAAGTATTATCCTAAATGCCATGTAATCACTGATTGCACCAAAGTTTATATAGACACCCTCTACCTTAGAAATGGCTGTAATGTGTTGGTCAAATTACAAAAAGCACTATACTATTAAATTCTCGATAAATGGTGTTATACATTTTTACATAAATCATACATTTAATTTAACTTAATTACCTTCAGACTTGACCAATTATTTATATAGATAATAGATTTAGCTAGATTTCTATATGTATTAATTTGTTCATGGTGTTTTTTAGCCAGCCCAGCTTAGTATATAGTTTCTTTTTAGCCTGTCAAACACTTGTATCATAAACCCCGGGCTCGGGAGATTGGGAAACCACTCCCTGTGTTCTTGTCATTAAATAATCTTATCTATCTATGGCATTACACCCAGTGGTGCTATATCATTTGTATCTCTTGTTCATGGTGGAAGGGCTATTGATGCATTTATTGTTAAATTGCCTCCAAGCTTATGAAGGAAAAAAGGCAGAGCAGGTTTTAAAATTCATGATTCACTGTCATTTCATCAATGCTTTTGCCCCCGCCCCCCCTCTAAACACACAAACTTGCAAATGTCATCCAAAGAGGTTAGAAACAACATCAAAGATTGCTAACGTCCAAATTTTTGAGCAAGCAATTAACAGAATCAAACACTTCCCTATTCTTAAAAGGGAAATTCCCATCAGTCTGTTACCGCTTATAGATTATAATGTTGTTGTCTGCTCCGCCTGTAGCATCTGTGACATACATTTAAGCATAGCTAGTAGAGGGAGACTGGTTAGGAAACTCGGCGAACTTCAAAGAACTATGTCTTTGTTTACGAATTTCAACGTCACGTGACATTAACCCTGCACACAACATTTCAAAATGGCGTCCGTATAGCAGTGCTTGCTGTGCGTGAGTTTCGAAGTCTTTTTACCGTGTTGTAAATCGTTTTGTGTTTCGCTTAGTTGTCAGATTCGAAGAAAAATAGTTTAGGAGTAGTTCTGCGGGATGCCAGGCGAAAATTGTGCTGTTTTCGGCTGCGGATCGTGCCGGAGAACAAAAGGTCTTGGCATATTCAAGCTGCCATCTCCGAAGGATCAAGAGCACAAGACGTGGAGGGGAGCATGGCTCAGCGAGATCACGAAGACCCGTGAGAAGAATTCGGAGTTTCAGAGGTTGATAGACAATGACTCAGTGTTTACTTGCGAGAAACACTTCAAACCTGATGACATAGAGATATGTAAGTAGCTGTATAAATAGCACAGTGTATAGTATTGTGCGATGAAATTCTTGTGTAGTGGTTTCAGTTGCAGCGAGCCGTTGTTTTCGGAGATTAAGTCTTATAGCTTCTATTTTACACTTAGTTGAAACAAAAAATTAAGAATCTATGGTTAAAAGTCTTTCGTTTGCCAGCTGAGGAAAATTTTTGTGCATTGAAATGCCCCAATCAATGTCACACAGTCCCTGTCAACTTGTAAACTGCACGACAGTTCTGGCGTTTTTTTATGGATTCCTTGAGGTTAATTCAATTAAGATTTCATTTTTTTTCTTTAACTTCTTTCAGTTGAATCTGCAAAGATGACTAGAAAGAAAGTTAAGTTTGGTGCCCTTCCAACGGAAAACATGCCCAAGAAAAGCCACGAGACTCGTAAACCTCCTTCACGGCCAGCCAGAGAAATTGTGAAAGAGGTTCCTTCTACAGTCACCAATAGGAAATATTACAAAGGGCTGACAGATGTTTCCAAAAGGATCAAGGGTTTAAAAACCATCAGTGAGTGGAAAGTGGAGGAACGCAGTGACAGAGTTGTTTTGCGTAGAATGAAAGATTGTTTTCAGCTGCCGGAATTTGAACTGATAATTGATGACAGTCTGGGATACACTATCTCGGTTTATGGATGGTTCTTACCAGAGGACCATGAACTCTATACAAGAAGTCTGAGGTCTATGAACAATGTAACAGTCTCTGATTTAATAAGAGATATAGAGTGTCAGCTTATTTGCCCTGGAGTGTGCCCCAAAGAATTAACTGGAGATGTAATTCCGAATGTCATCCCCAAGATTGTGGATCCCTTGTACAGTAACAATGAGAGTGGTTTCGATATGTTCCCTAAGAAACAGTTCTGGCGGCCTTCTGATTGTAGTTTACTCTGCAGCCCAAAATCAGAGCTCTGCACTGTTTGTGTGGAATACTCACATGCTAGTGACCTAAAAGCAAGAGCAAAGCAGAGGAGGCTTTCAGAACCAGCACATGTCAAGGCACCTGTGGCAAGTACAGCACCTGAAAGGCTCAAGCTCACACTGCAGATGCAAAGGCTGAAATGTTCTGAGCTTGAGCACCAGCTGGCAGAAATGAAGCAAGAAATTACAAATTCTTCAGTCCTGGTAGCTCATGAGCTAAGTAATGATCTGACTTCCATAATTGCTGACTGTGGTTCTGGTATGACACCATTCATGAATTTGTTTTGGCAACAACAGAAAAAATTGTTGAAAAGCAGTGCAACTGGTGTCCGATATCATCCGATGATAATACGCTTTTGCTTATCACTGGCTGCAAAGTCTCCTTCCTGCTACGAAGAACTGAGAAACAGTAAAGTTCTTGTGCTGCCAAGTCAGCGACAACTTAGAGATTACAGGAATGCTATTCGCCCCCAAAGAGGGTTCCAAGCAGAGGTTGTTGCGGTGTTGAAGTCTGAAACAGAGTCCTACTTTGATGTTCAGAGATACGTTATCCTATTATTTGACGAGATGAAGATCATGGCAAACCTGGTTTTAGATAAAGTGACTGGAGAACTCATTGGATTTACCGATCTGGGTGACCCAGACGTGAATTTTGCATCTTTGGAGAAAGTCGATGAGCTTGCCACACATGCCTTAGCATTCCTCGTGCGTGGGGTATGCACAGAGCTCAAGTTCTGCTTGGCTCATTTTGCAACCACAGGTGTCACTGCAGCCCAGTTGATACCCCTTTTCTGGGAAGCTGTTGCCATTCTTGAGACTACCTGTAATCTATGGGTAGTTGCAGCCACCTCTGATGGGGCATCTCCAAACAGGAGATTTTACCGCCTGCACAAGCCACTGGACGGAGGTGCAGACACGGATGTGTGCTACCGCACCATTAATCTGTTTGCACCCCATTGGTTCCTGTATTTTTTTTCTGATGCCCCACATTTGGTAAAAACAACCAGAAACTGTTTGTTACACTCGGGATCTGGTACGTGTACGCGGTACATGTGGAACAATGGAAATTACATCTTATGGCAGCACATATCACAGTTGTTTTACCAGGACATGGACAATGGGTTGAAGCTGCTACCAAAGCTGACCTATGACCACATCCACCTCACTTCCTATTCTGTGATGCGAGTGAACTTGGTTGCACAAGTGCTAAGCGCGACAGTGGCTGCGGTACTGAAAGAGTTTGGACCTCCCGAGGCAGCAGCAACTGCAAAGCTCTGTGAGATGATGGATGGCTTTTTTGACTGCCTCAATGTGCGCAGCACTACCGAGTTTCAAAAGAAGCGCAAGCCATTCCTTGCACCATACAGATCTGATAATGATGAAAGGTACCGTATGTCTTGCAGAGTAGGCTAACCTTTTAACTCCCGATATTCATATGCAAATTCTCCTTATTGAACACTGTACATTTGCTTACATATATTGCATCAGTAATGAGAATTTGTTTAAGGGTTTTAGTAATTTCCCTTTTGTGGTCATTTTATTCATTCCCATCATCTTTTCTCTTGTTTGTGTATTGATAGTGTGTAGAGAAAATTGATGTTGGTCACTCCTGTGACTTCATGGGCTAAGGTGAGAGAAAAAGACCACAGCAAGAAATCTGACTTTAGAACAGATTACAACACCACCAATTTGTTCTAATCAATCAATCTCTTTATTTCACCCCAGAAATGATATGTATTACAAATATGTAGTCTGGTATAAATAAACAAAGGAGCTCTCAAGGAACACTTGAAATTGAAGGGCTCAGTAGAAAAAGAGTGGTTTTCGCTTAAAATGAACATTACGAAAACAACTCCAAACTTTGCTTGCGGGTTTGTTTACATGTGTTAAACACTTAACTGTATTTATTTTGGTTGGTTTTTGCTTTAATTCCGAGAAATAATGTATGCAAAAAAAAACAGTTTGTGCAGTCGATGTCAAAGAAACACCAAAAGATTTCTCGGATTTGAAGCAAAAGTCAGCAAAAATAAATACAGTAAAATTATTCACAATTTAATTTTGCAGCTTAAAGTCAGGACGAAAGAACTGCTTTATTAATTCTCCAGAAACAGTCTTCAGTAACTTTTCATTTCATTCATATTCATTCTTTTTTTTTTCTGATTTCAGGTTCCAGTTCCTGATCAAATTCCTGGAGTACCTAAGGCTTTGGAAAGAGAGTACCGAGAACCGGCGAGGGAACTTCACCCAAAATGCCAGAGCCCGCATGTTCCTGTCATGGCAGACATATGAGGGCATCAAGATGACAGTCCATACAGTAATTGAGGCTACTAAGTTCCTGCTCCAGGAAGGAACAGAATTTGTGCTTACCGAGCGGTTTTGTCAGGACCCACTGGAGGAATACTTTGGGAATCAGCGGAAACTTGGAAGGCGAAGTGACAATCCCGACATCCGTGCATTTGGGTACAATGCCAACACCATCAGAATTCAGAGGACAGTTTCCAGTCAAAGCGGAAACACGAGAGGCAGAAAGGACAAACGTAGAGCATGGGAGCAGGTTACTGATGCAGTATTGCCGTGCAGGAAAAAACTGAAACTGATTTGACTTTACCAGAGCTTTGAGCTACAATTGTAGTCGAAAGCCTTGGGACACTTTTTTCAATTCATGCTCCTTTAGTGTCATGTAGAAATGTGCTTGCACTCCCCCCCCTAACAATGTTAAAGTCGGGTGTTGAAAGTGATGACAGATGTTCAACATTGTCTGGGGAGGTGGGGAGGGGGGCATAAACACGTCATAACAGTTGTGAAAGATTTCTAATCACAGTGAAGTTAACATTTCCATATTTCTCCTTGAAATATAACCAAGTGTCCCAAGTGTCTAATGACCAGCATTGTAGCTGTAGTGCTGGTGTTTGATAGCAAAACAAGCCCTGCAATAATGGTTATTAGTTTGTAGCACTGCAGTGACTAAAAGCTGATTAACCCTGATTGTAATAATTTGGTTGATAAAATGAAATAATTTTGTCTGAAAGTTTGCACGATGTAATAATGCTTAGGAAAGTGGACCCGCAACTAACCGGATTGTTTGTAAATAGAAAGGCACATGTATCTACTTTTTGCTGAGTGGTTTAATGATAACTAATGTGTAGCATTACATCTTATTTAAAATGGACGATTGAAAACAACAAACTTCCAGGCTAAAAAACATTAATGTCAAATTCACCTCTGTCTTGTAAAAGCTAAGGCAAGCAGTGTAATTTAGCTATTTTGAAAATATAACATGTATCCTGGATCATGGATCACAGACAGCAATGGTTTCTTATCTTTGAAAAAGGGGTAAACATTTACTAAATACACTGTAAAATCTCTCATCAGTGTCCCACCTTGCACAGGCTAGTGGTTTGTCCTTTTAGGTTTAAGATTACAATACCAAGAAAAACTATGGTCATGACACAACTGACTTCAGATTGGGATAAATGAACTAGAACATTTTAGCATCAAATATTATTGCTTCAGTGTATACTATCAATAAAATAATGTTTTCGTAAACCAGGAATATTATCCTTTTGATTTCACAGTAAAATGCCTAATTAACTACACTAGTTATTCCGTTCTTGAGTTTGTTCTTGACAACTTCTCTGGATTTCTTTGCGTAGAGCCTTGCCTTTACCCTGCTTTGATTTAATTTTAAAGTCTTGTATGATGTCCTTGGCTAGAGAGAAAGAGCGAACCCTCATGTACAAATTTACAATACTGTACAGGACATCCTTGCAAACATTCTTAGTGGGAACCATTTCAGCATCAGAAACCATGGTTTGGTAGTTCGATACCACATCACTATCACTGACTGAGTTCTGAGCTATCACAGCAATGTCCACTCTTTGCAAACTACTAGCAACTTTAGAAGTTGACTGTCTGAAATAATGTTCGGTCCTGGAGAATACTATTTGCGCAGACTCTGTGATAGACCAGAGGCCACCACGGCTCAAACTGGAAATCAGCTTTTGGGAGTCACAGCCATCCTCCAATTTCCCAGCTTTGAGGATAGCCATTGCCTGCTGGCTTTCACTGGAAGACTTTCTTACACACTTTTTGTGAAGATTTTGTAAAACATATCCCCCCAAGTACTGCAAACCAGCCTTCTCTTTCTCTGATAAGACAGTTTTGGATGGAAGAGTACTGTTGACAGGTGATAAATTCATACGCTTGCAGTGTGCTAGCATTCTATCGGCCACTTTAATTGCTAACATTGTAGCTGCATTTCGGGATAACCCTCTGAATAAACTTGCAGATTTCAGTGGAACCTGGGCATAATATTTCCCGTAGAACTTTTCAGTGTCTCCATTCTTTAAGTATCCATCATACAGTGGTTTAAACACAGAAAATCCCTCAGTATTGGTATGCTGTATATATTCATATTGGCTGAATTCGGCTCGTAAGTCAGCATTGAAGACTTTCTTTTCTTTAACTTTTGGTACAGCATCATTCACAATCTCGGCAAGAATGCTTGGCGTTAGAGACAATCGTTGTTGTTGATCGTTGTGTTTAGTAGCTCTGTGTCTTCGGTATCCTCCACTAGACTTGTATTTCTTTCCGCAGTCGCTGCATACAATTTCTGTCGATTGAACCTACAATTGACACGGAAACAAATAAATAAGAATAGAAAACCGGAAAGTGTTTGGAAAAAACAAGGTCGCTTTAATACACGAGACACGAGGTCGAGCGTTTGAATAAACAAGACAACTACAAAATTCTCTACAAACGACGCTGTAATTTAGAGCGAAGTTTAACGACAATGCATGGGCATATGCTAGCATAAGTTTTCTTATTGATTTTCATTACAGGAACATTTCCTTGAGTTCCAGCTCGAGTTAAATACGAATTAAATTTACCTTGAAGACACAACATTGAGGTGGTTGTTGGCACCATAGTAACTATGCATGTTGGCACGTGAGCTCGTGATTTTACTGTACTCCAGCCAAAACAAAGGCAACAATTTTCAAGTTTTGTACTTACATCGCTTACTGAGCTTTCAAATTGTTCCTCTAACTCTCCATCGTCTTCTAGAATATCCAAAATGGCTTCAAAATCTTCTCCAAAGTGGTAGAGATCGTGAATACCGCCCGCCATATTGTTTTCAGTGTGCAGGGTTAGTGTCACGTGACGGGTCAGTTTAACATCAGCGAACCGCTATTGTTTTCTTCCTTTGAAGTTCGCCGAGTTTCCTAACCAGTCTCCCTCTACTAACTATGATTTAAGATGCCCGAAGTGCACTATGGAGAGTGGGAAAGCACGTGGAATAAATAGAAGTTGTGTTCAGGTTACCTTCGAGTGTTAAATCCATTTGAATAGCATTAAATCCCTTTATTTCGTAACAAAATTGCTTTGGCGAGCAAGTGCTAATTTCCATCCCTGTGAAGGGTAATACTGTAGCAGTTAATTGTTACTTTATACTGTTGTATAAGCATCAACAGAATACCAGTAAGTAAGGATAGGTACTTTTTCTTTTTCTAAACGTTTTTTAAGGCCACAGTTCTAGACAGTAAAGAAGGCATATTATAACCGTAAACCTGTGGAATGGCCGCAAAAAAATTGGACGCAGTGTGCAGTGAGAGCATATCTATGCAAGATGGCCACAACAGCCAGCTGAAAAAGAGAAACAAATGCAAAGAAACCGGACCACAACAAAATTGAAGCTCTTCTGAAGGTTTCCCTCAATAAAAGAAGGAAATGGACTGAAAGTCTAAATAGAAAGAAGACCACAGAAAGTCGTGGAGGAGTATCCAGGGTTCAAAAAACATGATCAGGTGGGTACAAAATCATGTTTTTAGTGTGGGGTCACACGTTGGTTTACACAGAGTGTGAATTACACCGTAATACAGCCTCAAATACCTGTATTTTTATTTCACAGTTTACAAAAGGTTGACTCCGTTGACAGTTTTTCAACTAGCCTGCGAGCAGGCTCTCTATTCGGGGGGCAACGCAACGTGAATTATTTTCTTCGAGAGCGCCGAAGGCGCAAGTTTCGGCGAGCGAAGCGAGCCCGCGGTGAAAATTGAGAGCCTGCACGTATCCCATTGAATTTTGAATCCGGCGCGTTCGTCCACGAACGCAGCACTCTGATTGGTCAAAAATGACAGGCTCAATTAATATGAGTAATTAATATGCATATGGCTCGATTAATATGCATAAGTTCCTAATTTTTCGGGCGCAAGAATTACACACACGGCTCGACAAAGAAGACAATTTTACGAAATAAATACCAATGTTTTCGCACATCGTCGCCAATACTTGTCCGCGACTTCCATCGCGATTTGAAACTTCAAATAGATTTTCCGTGGACATTCGACCCGATTTTCCAGTTCCATATTTCACCAAAAAACTACAACTGCAGATACGGCAATGTCCACTTGCTTTGTTGACAACTTTTTTCGGAGTTAAAACGCGTTCTTCCCATCCTTCCATGAAGAGCCACAAAGATCTAGACGAAATCCCGGGAAAACTTCCACGTGCATCTTTCTGTCATGTTTGTTTATATTTTTCTCGTTCCCTATTGGCTAGTTATTTGACACCGGAAGCGTGGCGAGTTGTCAACAAGTTGTCACATTTCGAGGGGCCGGAATTGAAATTCAATGACTCACGTGCAGGCTCTCGTTTTTCACCGCGGGCTCGCTTCGCTCGCCTTCACTTCGTTCGCCGAAACTCGCGCCTTCGGCGCTCTCAAAGAAAATAATTCACGTTGCCCCCCGAATAGAGAGCCTGCTCACAGGCTATTTTTCAACGAGAGGGAGGAATTGGTACATGTAACAGGAATTAGTCTGCTCAAAAACATGCAAGCTAACTCTGTTAAGAAACAAACTGGCCCATCAGGATGGTGCTTAATGCCACTTTTAATCAGGTGGCTTAACGCACAATAAAGGCTTGATTGTGACAAGAGTGATAAAAGCATGAAATTTGGCACACAATTTGCTTACACCCTACCAAATAATATTAGAAGGGGTGCCCAAGTCAATCTGCTCACGATTCCGTTTTAAGGTATCAGAAAGCGGAAAAATTGCCATTTTTCATAATTTGACTTTTTTAAATAGTTAGATAAATTTCCATACGATCTTTCATTAAAAAAAAACTGCATAAAAAAATGTTATATCTGCCGATAGTAATTGCGCGTAAAAGATTTTTTGCATGTTAATTACTTAATTGAGCATTGACAGGTTCTGTCATATGGAAAATTAGCGGGGCAAGAAGTCACGTGACATCAAAGCAGACATGCGAAGTTGAGACGCGATCGATGCGCTTTGGTGATGCCTGGCAAAAGAAGGAGATCTTGCCCGTTTTCTTCGTCAAAACGAAGGCGAAAGAAAGCTAACAAAAGTTTCAACCAAGAATGTGCAGCCATTTCAGCAGCAAGCGACAGAGGGTCGAATTACAACCAGCAGGAATGGCTCGAAGAAGTGGAAGACCATGTAAACAATAGAGAGGTGAGCGAGCAGACGGTCGACCAGATGAGCGCGAGCCGCGCAAAATACAGCTAAATGAATCCGTGGAGGTTTTCCGCGTCTTATCTTGTCTTCCACGCTGATTTCCAGTGAAGAAGCAAAATGACTCCCATCGTAACTAAAAGAAAGTAAATCATTATTAGGGACTGAATAAAAGTAGCCGCTAGCACGTGGCACGGTTTGCAATCCGGCGGACCATGATTGTTTATATTGACTAGTCTTTCGTAGAATAAAAGAATCACCGGTGAAAAACCTTTTCTTCCTTACTCAGCTAATGTCATTTCTTCTAGCATCTTTTCCTTTGCATCGACATCGGAAGTCAAACTCTCGATGACGGCGCCCGCTCGCTCATCTGCCGCGTTTGTTTTTGTTCGGTTGGACGTTCTCGGCGACTTTCTGCGGGCCTTGGGCATCGTTAATTGACCTGGTCAGAATTTCGAAGATTAGTCACGATTGTACGTTAACTCCTACGTCGAAATTTGAACGCCGTTATGGTAAATCAAACGATAATTTTGCGTTTACTAACCTGAGAGTTGTGGCTTCACACGTGCAGAAAGCGGTGTATTCAGGAAAATTATTTGCCGCCTTCGCGGCAGTTTGTGCCTGTTCCATGTTAACTGTCATAGTCCCATTGTTAGAGAAAATTGATTCCTCTGCGGTGTCTCCTGAGGTGTTATAATCCCGAGTATAATCTCATTACTCTTGGACGCAGCCGAAATTATATTTTCCCTGTTTTTCGAAAGTAAAAAATAGGCGAGTTGAACGTGCATTTTGAATTCCAAGTCCGCAGCCCCTGGACCAAATTGGCTGAAATTTGGAGAGACTGTTGTCAGATAATTTTCCCACAATACCGTGTCGGCGAATTCTTTTTATCCCTCTCATCAAAAAGTTATGACTTTCTTGCGCAGGCAGTTCTATTTTTTTCTCTTTTCTAACTTTATCTTGTAGTAAAAAAATAACAAACGCACGTGTCAAAAATCTGAGACACAGTTTTGGAGGTCAATGTGTGAAGAAACGAATGCCATGTTAATCGTTTTCTCCCGGCTAATTTTAGCGGGCGGATAACTTGATTTATGGAGACATGCAGTTTTGTAGACATATTCACATTTTTGAAACACGGTGAAATTTAACCGTTTAAAATAGAATTTGTTATAATCTGTAATTATTAAGCTTTCAAAAAATGTATGGTTTATAGGGGTTTTTGTTAAAATAACGAGCGCTAAAGCGGACCGCGCACGGACAGTAAAATGGGTTATACTGATACCTTAAGGGGATATTTAGTTTGCAGAATTCAAAACCGACAAAATGACTGGCGCCCAGGCTTCGCTCGTCCATCCAAGATGGCGGCGCCCTTGCTTTCCTGCTGTCCCTGTAAGTATCTGAACAAAATGTTTAAGCTTCTTTGGAAATATGTTGTAGTTATGTGCAGAAAATAAAAATAACATATTTTTTATCCATTTGAATGGTTTTAAGCCTGTTTTGAGTGAAATCGTTCGTACAGAAATGCTCCTGTTCGAGTTCGACTAGTTCATCGTAAAAAGGAGAGTACTGTAGACCTACTACATGCAAATACTATTCTCTTTTGTATCTTTTGCAATTGGACATGTTGTTTCAATCATTTTTATAGTCTTAAGGCCTATCTTCTATATCTGTAGGTTCAACAAATACTGTTAATTGTTTGAATTGTAGGGAGAAAAATGGCAATGTTTTTAATTAAAGTGTTAAGAACTCGTCACAGTGTAGCTAACTTGAAAGTCCATTTTTCTTCTAGGAGCTTTATCGGCAATGTCGGTTGATTGGAAAAAGTGTATAATTTGCCAGGAATCTACAAAAGAATCATTAAAGTGTCCATTAAACAGCCATGGACCATCTGAGGTCAAGAAGGAAGCGTATGTGGCTTTCTTGCAAAATGTTAGCAGCTTTCGCGCAGCAAACACGTTACCCGTGGAGCTTAAATTTGCCGGCGATGTTGATGTAGATTGCCTTGTTCTTAATATGGCTTCCTGGCACAAGTCCTGTCACCTGAAGTTTAGTCTTTCAAAGCTAAAGAGAGCTCAAGAGCATGCCGGCCTAAAACGAAGCGAAGACAGCAGAGCAGATGAGGAGGGAAGAACACCACCGAAAAGCAGAAAACGCCAGCCTGTTTCTGAAGAGCGATTGCTGTGTTTATTCTGTTCAGGAGGAGACGATGGCGATAGGCTTCACTGTTTCTCAATGCTTGAAACTGATAGGAACATCCGTCAAATGGCCCTTGCACTTGAAGATTTTGAATTGTTAGGTCGTATGTCAGAGACTTAATTGCTATTGAAGCAAAATACCATTTGAAATGTCCGATCTCGTTAAGAAATCGTTATAGATCATTCTGTGCACAAAAAACACAAGATTCAAACAATAGAGTGGAGGATGAAAAAATGGACGAGTCAGTAGCATTTGTCGAGCTGGTTAAGTACATTGAAGGATGTGTAGGTTTACGGTTTGGGCATGTGGTAAGCAAATTTCCGTATTGTGAAATTCCGTTCGGGACTGGCGCTTTCCATTTGCAGAAATCCCTCCCATTTAAGAAAAAATTTGTATAACGGCGACAGCTAACGAGAACGTCACAAAACAAAAGCTTTAATTAACAAAACAACGACTCTGCACGTGCGTTATGTTTGGTACATTTCTGTGTCGTTCTGTGCACAAATACAACGTGAAATGACCAACCCAAAGTTTTGTGTAGAACGCGAACACACTGTCGAAGCTTCGACGTTTGATGAATACAGAGAGAAGGTATTCATTCCTCACCTCCAGCAGCAGCTCAATCAAAGCAAGCGTGTCAATGTTGTGTGGGATTCCTACGTTCCTGACAGCCTAAAGGAAGCAACAAGGGAGAAACGAGGCCAAGGGATCAGAAGGAAAGTAGCTGGCCAAACGAAGCTTCCAAACAACTGGATGATGTTTCTACGAGACCCTGACAACAAGTCTGAGCTGTTTTCCTGTTTTCCTTTCTGACGCTGAAGGTAGCGAAATTTCAGTGGTCCCTCGACAGAACATTGTACATTACATCTGGTAAGTAACAACACTAAAATGCATTTATATTTGATAGTTATTACGGTGCTGTTAAATCTATAATACTCTGTTATTTATTTACGTCACCAGTGTTCAATCTAGAAATTAGCGAAAGTGGGTCATATGTCCCACATGTCATTTTAAATAGGGTCATTTTAAAAATGGTCTCGGTCATGAACAGTTGCGGTAGTTGCTGAAGCTGTTGGCTCGTGAAGTTGACTTGTATTGATACACTGTACTTATCGAACTCTCTTCCGATCTTTCACCATCCTTCTCCGGTCCTTCTTTTTCGTTTTCAGGAGGTTCGTTAAAAAATGTTAGTTTTTGTTGTCGTTTCATGTTGATTTTACAAAGAAGAACACCCGAACCGTGAGAAAACATCGATGGCCCAAGCAACGTTTGCAAAACGTCGAAATGGGGGCTCTAGTCTCTCTCGGAATTGCGTGGAACGCCTGACACAAAAAGTACTCGTAAGCGCGCGCTTTTACTTTTATTTATTGCTGAATGCCCGCTACTTTATTAGTACTTCTATGTGAGGTAACTTGTTTTCTTTCACTCTTTTGGGTCCGTATGACACCACAATAATTTCATTTTGCGTCAAGATATAATTTACCGCGTCAATGACGCAAAGATGCGGCCTAGATTGAACACTGTATGTCCCAGGAACATCTGTCATTTCCCATGGATCTGTTTATGTTATGGGTCAGTGCAACCATGAAGAGGCCGACACACACATCATCGTCCACGTACGCCACGCTCTGGAGAGGGGTGCAGAATCTGTCCTTGTCAGGACAGTTTACACCGACGTTGTCATGATCTTAGTTGGAAAGTTCCATGATCTTTTAGCTTACAACCAACGTGCCAAATTGTGGGTGGCGTTTGGCATGGGGCGCCACTTTTTGCTAATGAACATCAACAAAATCTGTTCTACCCTTGGAGAGTCTAAGTCCCAAGCCATACCAGTTTTCCACGCATTCACTGGGTGTGACTGTACATCGCAATTCTGTGGCATCGGGAAAAAGACAGCGTGGAGAGCATGGGAATTAAATGGTCAAGTAACACCTGCCCTGGAGCACATCCCGACTCATCCCTTCCAGCACCTGACTGTCTCCTCAGAGATTTTCCAGAAGTTAGAGAGATTTACGGTCATAACGTATGACAAATCAAGTCCCCTGGATTCAGTGAACGACAAGCGACTGATGCTGTTTTCAAAGGGACCCTGGTGAAAAACCTCACAGGATCTTCAAGGATCTTTAAGGATTGCCAAAGACCTGCCAAAGATCCTTAAAGACAAGGATCTTTGAACGATCTTCAAAGATTTTTATATGCAAAATCATTTGTTAAGATCCTCAAGGATTTGACCAAGATCTTCCAAGGATCCTACAAAGATCCTAATAGAGATCCTAGCAAAGATCTTTGCAAGGATCCTTCAAGATCCTCAAGGACTAAACAAGGATCTTTCAAAGATCTTAAAAGAATCCTTTCAAGGATCTTTTAAAGATCTTAGCCAGGATCCTCAAGGATTTGGTCAGGATCTTTTTAGGATCCTTGTCAAGATCTTCACAAGATCTTTGCAAGGATCCTTCAAGATCCTCAAGGACTAAACAAGGATCTTTCAAAGATCTTAAAAGGATCCTTTCAAGGATCTTGTTAAGATGTTAGCCAGGATCCTCAAGGATTTGGTCAGGATCTTACAAGGATCCTTGTCAAGATCTTTGCAAGATCTGTGCAAGGATCCTTGGAGATCCTCAAGGATTTAATGAGGATCTTTGCTAGGATCCTTAAGGATTTGGTCAGGATCTCCCAAGGATCCTTGTCAAGATCTTTACAAGATTTGTGCAAGGTTTCTTCAAGATCCTCAAGGATTTATCAAGTTCTTTCGAAGACCTAACAAGAGGCATAAAGATCTTAGAAAGGATCCGTAAGGATTTGATCAGGATCTTGCAAGGAATCTGTAATTTTATGCCAATAATTATTGATGTCTTTACAAGATCTTAGCAAGGATCCTGCAAGATCCTTGAAAGGATCCTTTTAAGATCTTGAAAGTATTCTGTTAAAGTTTTTGCTTTGATCTGGGGATCATACAAGGTTCCTTCACAAGATCCTTGAAAAACTTGACACAGTTGACAGAATCTTCAAAGATTTGATGAGGATCCTTACAAACATCATTGCAAGGATTTTCCTAAGATCTTTGCTGGGTTCCTTCAATATCCTCTTTGAAAGGACTAAAATAATGAGGATCTTGCAAGGTGGTGAGTATTATTCTAATGTCTGATCTGCTGTGTGATAAAAAAACAAAACTGCCATCACTACAAAGTACATGTATCCAACACAATTTTCAGACTTTCAGATAAGCATAAGTCTTAATTTCTGCTTGGAATGTTATGCTTAGTCTGTGCAAGAATAAACCATAAATCAGAAAAAATTTATTTGTCGAAAAATAATCAGTTTTACTTTACCTTGTTAATTTACATGATCATATTTGAACTGTTCAGCAGTAGTTGCTTAAGCTTATATTTTGTCTTAATATTCATGCAGTCAGTTTCAGCAATTTAACGATGAAAATCCTTAGTTTTTGAACTTCTGTAGGGGTAAATTTGTTCTAAGTCTCCATAGGTCCCAAAAAAACGATTCAGGAGTGACTTCTTAGCAGAATGCAATCCTTAAAGTGAGCAAGAAAAACGAAGCCAGGAGCAGCCGCCATTTTGGAATCTCGGAGAGACTGGTAATGAATGAGCCGCTTTTGGTCAGCAGCCTCATCATTGCGGGCTCAGAGAAAACAGTTGAATTCATCAATTTCGAGTTCGTTTTAAATGGTCAACATATGTTTCCTTGGATTTCCTATTATTTCAAGCTTAAATGATGCCTCAAGGCAGCAAAAATTGGATATCTACTCTTAAGAAGGAGGTTAGTTCAAAAGAAAATGATTTGTAATGAAAGATTGGCTTCAAAATTAACGATTCTAAGAAGATCATGTTCTTTCCTGTCTTCTTATATCTGCTTCCATTCGAAACTATATAATTATAAGCTATCGGCTTATATATTTACATGTAACTAGTTACACTTGAGGCAGGCTGAATTGCGAGTTTATTTAACTAAAGAAGCAGTTATGGCATAATTGTGCAGTTTATAGAAAAGTTAAAATGAAACATCCAATACAATGTTCTCCAGTGCTTTTCCACTGTAGAGTGTTTCCATCACTGTAGTTAAAAGGACATGCACTAGCACAAGGTAACTGATCTGCCTTGAGTTTACAATGTCTTGATTTGAAAGCAATAATAGAGATCATCTAGAGAATTGAAAGAACGGAACTGTTAACTGAATACAAAATAATTCAGAAATGATTTTAACCACACAATGACCAATTTGTTCTGTTTTGCTCTACTAGGAATACATTCAATTCATGATCAGCTGCTGAGCACTGCAGTGTCAAGTCAGGAGTAGCCTGCTCTGTGCTCAGTATTAAAGCTAAGTCACTTTTAATGAACATAGCAGTCCAGTTTACTGATTTCCCTTTCTGTGAATCATACCTGCAATTGTAAATGTATTGTAAGTTATCGCTATAAATCCACTCTAAATGAACACAGCAAAATATTTTGAGAAAAAAGACAATCAAGACAATGTTGTCTGATTCACGCTGTGTATACTGATGAAGCTTTATGTAAAAGTAGTTCTAGGTGTAGCAATTCAGAATAATTATAATATTGTAATTTTCCCAATGTTGAATTAACTTTTATGTATTTAGTGATGTGAAATTCAGAGGACAATACATAGGTCATGTACATAGGTCTGAAAAATATGGTATTTAATATGTCATAATTTTATAAAAACTCTTGTGAACTTTATAGAGATGTTATTTTAATCACAACTGCACTGTGTCAGTACTCGATATAGTCTCCAAGCTAGTTTCCAGAGTGCTGAAATTGTGGTAAATTACAGTCAAAATACTCAGCGCATTCCGCTCATTATTTAGGAATGATTTTCATTAATCGGGAACAGATTGCACTTTTGGAATCAAACTTCTATTTTTAAATTGAAGATTGAAATGTTCCAACGGTAGACTCATGCGAAGTAACGAATGTTGATTGGATTGTTACTAACAAAAGCCAAAAGTTCACACATGAAGTACGAAACCGTTGGCAGCTGTTGGTTTCAGTCGGTTTGACATTACAGGGAATTTTTCTCAATTTTCAGGAACATTTGTGTGCATTTACAGCACACTTGTTTTTACGAAATTATTCTTTACAGTTTTACAACAACAGACTGCTTTTTTACGTGGAAATGTGCCTGCAATTAATATTTTGTTGAGCGAACACAAATCAGGCCAGACACGTCAAGCCACCAACAGTCTGCTACTTGCATGTGAACATTTGCCAGATGTCAGTAATAAACCAATCAGCATTCCTTATCTGGAACAAGGCTACTGTTGGAACCTTACAATATTCAATTTGAAAGTACAATCTTGATTCCAATAATGCAATCCATCCCCGATTAATGAAAGTCATTCCCAAATAATAAGTGGAATGCGCTGAGTATTTCGACTGTAATGCTCTAAATATATTCACAAGAAAGTGTTTTAAGGTTTCATAATAAAATTTTCATTTAATCAAAACAATGTTGAATTTGGTGGCCTAAAAGAAAACTTGTGAAGAATCCTTACAATTTTTGCAATAAATACTTAATCAACTTTAAGTTTGTTTGTTGTTTGATGTACATTACATCCTTATGTTTGCTATTCTCATTAATTCCTAGGATCTCAATTTTTTCTCAAATTTTATCAAATTCTCTCATTTTCCTAGAAATTTCTTCCATGCTAATCAAGACCATGCGAAGCTTGGAATTCCTAGGAATTCCTACCTTCATTTTGTAAGAGCTTGCAACATCCTTAATGGTCCTCAAAGATTGTTGTGGAACTTGAAAGAACCAAAAAGATCTTTGGGAGATTTTTGAAGATCTTTTCTAATCTTGCAAGAACTTGATGACCTTTTGAATATCCTTGAAGATCCTTAAGCAAGAATTGTGGAGAAATGTGAAGATAATGGGAAGAATTTTTAAGATCAAAAGAGATATTGGGAAGAATTTTGGAGATCCTTAAAGATCTTGGCAAGAACATTGAATATCTTGACAAGAATTTTGAAGATCCTTAAAAATCTTGGCAAGAACATCAAAGATCTTGACAAGAATTTTGAAGATCCTTAAAGATTTTGGCAAGAACATCGAAGATCTTAACAAGAACTTTGAAGATCTTGAGAGGAATTTTGACAATCCTTAAAGATCTTGACAAGAATTTTGAAGATCCTTGAAGATCTTTGCAAGAACTTTGAATATCCTTGTAGATCTTGGCAAGAATTTTGAAGATCTTTGTAGATCCTTGAAGATCTTGGCAAGAAATTGAAAGATCTTTGTAGATCCTTGAGGATCTTGGCAAGAAAATAAAAGATCCTTGAAGATCTTGGCAAGAACTTTGAAGATCCTTGAAGATCTTGGCAAGAATTTTGAAGATCCTTGAAGATCCTTGAAGATTTTATAAAGATCTTTGTCAGGATCCTCAGTAGGATCCTCAAAGGTCCTCATGGAGATCTTTAAGGATCCTTGAAGATCCTTCAAAGATTTTCACCAGGGGAAACAGCGACCTGGACAACATTCCTCCGACACAGTTAAAACAAAGCGTTAGCGGTAGGTTATTGATAAAAAGAAAGTACGGAGTTTTATTTTAATTTGATCAGTTTGCAACTTGATAAGAACGAAGAAAACACCTAAAAGAAGAAAAAGAACTTGAGCTTACTCTCTAAACAATTTAAATTTCAGAGTGCACTCCTGCAGCATGCTCAGAGAACAGTGTATCAGGCAGGAATTTGGACGACATTGGTTGCGCTCATTGCAGGACGTTCCTTCCCCTGCAGAGTTTTCATGGGCAAAAGGAGAGGACAACCAGTGGCAGCCAGTTTGGATGACTATCCCAAAAGTCTCAAATGTTTGCAGAGAGCTTATCAAATGTACCTGCAAAGGACGCTTCTCACGCTGCAAATGTGCAAAAGAAAAGTTGCAGTGCACGCCATTGTGTAAATGTGACTGTCCAGAGAGCAATTCTAAGAGTGATGGGCATTTGTGAGGGTTTTAGCATTCAACGTGAGAATTCCCGATTCTATCAGATTTAATGTACGAAAAGACGCGATCAATTTGCACGCATTAGTTCCGCTTTTCTGTTGCAGTTTTTTTGTCCTGTGTTATCAGCCGAGCGAAGACTAGATACTAGTAACTGTAATGTGGTTTTGTTCAGTGTTCAATCTAGAAATTAGTGAAAGTGGGTCATATGTCCCACATGTCATTTTAAATTGGGTCATTTTAAAAATGGTCTCGGTCATGAACAGTTGCGGTAGTTGCTGAAGCTGTTGGCTCGTGAAGTTGACTTGTATTGATGCACTGTACTTATTGAACTCTCTTCCGATCTTTCACCATCCTTCTCCGGTCCTTCTTTTTCGTTTTCAGGAGGTTCAACGGCCATTCTCGTTTTTGTTGTCGTTTCATGTTAATTTTACAAAGAACACCCGAACCGTGAAAAACATCGATGGCCCAAGCAACGCTTGCAAAACGTCGAAATGGGGGCTCTAGTCTCTCTCGGAATTGCGTGGAACGCCTGATACAAAAAGTACTCCTAAGCGCGCGCTTTTACTTTTATTTATTGCCGAATGCCCGCTACTTTATTAGTACTTCTATGTGAGGTAACTTGTTTTCTTTCATTTTTTTGCGTCCGTATGACACCAAGATAATTTCATTTTGCGTCAGGATATAATTTACCGCGTCAATGACGCAAAGACGCGGCCTAGATTGAACACTAGTTTTGTTGACACTATTTTAAATGCAATCTTTTCCAAAATAACAAAGTTTATAGAGAAGTGAGAAAAACAAGACAAAATTGCAAAAATTCGTTTCAAATAGAGGCAAAATATCGGTTTTGAAAATAGAGCCACAGGTTACCCAACCTTGATATCAGTCAAAACCGAAATATCCCATTAAAATGGGATCGTGAACAGATTGACTTGGGCACCCCTTCTAATATTATTTGGTAGGGTGTAAGCAAATTGTGTGCCAAATTTCATGCTTTTATCACTCTTGTCACGATCAGGTCATTAAGCCACCTGACTATTTCAGAACATGCAAATGTGATGGCAGCTTTTCAAAAAACTGTACTTTCTCTTCTTTTATAGCTTATGATGGAGGCTACTTTTACATTGAGGCATGGTCCACGCTACTGCCACAACTGTGGCAATACACTGTAGCCAACTCTGACAAAATATTAGAGGCCCATGACCTCTGTGAAAGCAACTTTCAACAAATGGATGAAGGACCGGCACATTTTGTACCTAGTAATGAAGTGTCTGAGTGTAACACATTCTTTTGGTCAACAGACTAGTATTCTGTATTGACCCATTTTCTGTTTAAGCTTTGTAACTAGCCATTTTCATTTTTGCAACAGAAGCATCATAACTTCATTGATGGTCATCATTTTAATTAATTTTGCAATGTGAACAGCAACTCTTTTCTTCTGTAAAGATCCCCATTTACTGGCGATGTTATCCTTATATTGTGCCAATACAATTTTCCACTAGATGAAAAGACAGCTAAATGGTTATATCCTGCTTTTCATCTGCATGGGGAATAACTAAACCATACAGTAAAGTTATAAAGGTAACGTACATATGTATTTAACTGTCCTAACTTAATGATATGCTATCCTATACGCCGATTCAGGAAAAAACCGGAAGTTGCATGGAAGCGAGGTCTAGGGGTCCTCAGAAAACAAAATGGCGGCAGAATTGAAGCACAACTTCACATTGCATAAGCAGAAAAATGGAAGAAATAGCCACAAGACCTGTGCTGCAGCATTCTGCAACAACCACAAAGAAAGTTAGCCAGAGCTGACTTACCATAACTTTCCTTTAGATTCCAAAACTAGGAAGAAGTGGGAAGTTCACATGCAAAGAGGAGATGATTATTTTAAGAGTGTCGAGAACAGATACTGCTGTTCAGAACATTTCTTAGCTTCCGATTATATATAAAGCCTCACTAGCGATAGGAAGGACTTAATGAAAGGAGCCATTTACCTGGTTTCCAGCGAAAACAGGCCAGAGGGAAGAACGTTTAAAGACCTTTGCAGGCACCAATCTTTTGAGTGTCTATGCTTATCCTTGTTCTTGTTTTATGTGTATTCACACTTGATGTTAAACAAAGGCATAAGCACAAGGTGACGTGAGAAAAGGAAAATGTCCCTTTTCTTATCTTATATTTTGGTTAATAAGCTTTTGAAAGGAGATTTGATGCTTCACTATTAACTAAATGTACAGTGTACAGAGTAAACATACAGAGGCAATAAAATTAATGCATGAAATGTCTGCTGGATGTCATTATTATTTTTTAGTATAACTGCTCAGGTGATTATAGAGAAGCACCCGCACTGATTGGTAGAGGATAATGTCATATCTTGCTATAATCACCCCACGCGAGGTGATTATAATACTGAATCACTTATTTTCAAAATGGCCACTGCACAATTTTTGATGCTTCTGAAGAAAAGAAAAAAGAAAATGCATTTGCTCTGATAATCACCTGAGCAATTATGCTAAAACAATTATTCTCCTCAGGCTCAGCGAATATTGTGGAATAATCCCCTCGACTCCACAATATTCACTTTGCTTTCGGCGAATAATTGTTAAATATTGACTCATTTTGAGGTTAATATTTTTTAAATAAACTGTACAAATGACTATAAATTTTCTCTGAGTCCTAAATTTACCTGTAGGAAAAGCTGTTTCTAACAACATAGAATAAAATTTCTAGGGTGAAGAATGCTTCACCCATGTGAAGATTATTTCTTGCAATGTAAAGAATGCTCATTCTTGTGTGAAGAATAAAAGTATTCAAATAAAGTCTAAAAAATTCTTTTGAGCAGGGTGAATAATTCTTACAAAGAGAACTACAGTTCTTGTCATGACCTGTATGTTTGATCAAGTAATGATACTGTAAGGAGAAATTAGATGCTTGTCACTATTCTATTAGGGCTTAAAGGGTTTAAAAAACCATTAGTCAAGTAGAGTAAAATGGTAATTCTAGGGGTTTTGGGCTTAATAAAGGCTCAGCACTTTATTTATTTAGGACATCTTTAACCTTGGTTAAGTGTTGTTCCCCAAATTTGAGAGATATGAAGACACTTGATTGAGTGTTACTAACTCAAACTTAAAGTGCATATGAAGCTAAATTTGTTTTTACATAGTTGTAAAATATATCGTTTAAAATGCACGATTCCCAAATTTGAGATGGCTAGGACAAAAATTGATGATTTTACAAGCGCTGAAAGTTGGGCCATTTTGCCCCAAAAAATGGTCAGAGGACTGGATCGAGTTTGTTGAGAAATTCCTTGGTTGTGACGTAATTTTGGGGACAGAGGTTTTGTTTATGCTCACTGATTGTATGTCACGAGGGAGGATTTTTAGGAGAAAACCATGTCAAATGATTCAGAAATGGGTAATAAATGTCTGAATCATCGAGTAGCCGCGACGAAAAGGATATTGCAGAGGAGAGAAATCAAGATGTTGAAGTAATTTACAACCAAATCAGATCAGGACGAACCACTAGCCGAAGTTGAAGACGACAAAGGAATCGAGAAGCCCAAGTGGAAGGACTTACGCGAGCTGTGTTAGAGGCAAGATACCGTAAACGCATGGTACGTATAATTGCGCTGTATTTTTTTTTAACAGATACAAGCCCTTGCTACTGGAACTTGGCTCTCACTATATTGACAGGCGGCAAAACCCGGACCAATTCAACCTATATGATATTTGTATTGAATTGTCCGGTCGCTCTCTTCGCGTTACCTCGAATTTATTTTTTGCTTCTACAATGCAGTCACGAACAAAACGGCTGCTGATTAGTCACTTAATCTTCCTCTCATTGGGTCAATGAAGTAATTACGACCAAAAGTTTTGGTCTGTTTATATCTTTCTCACATATACACTCCATGAACTATTGACATACAGTGACAACATTTATCTGTTTATATATCTTGCCCGCGGGCGAATATTCTTGTTTACAAGCCGCGCTTGTCCATGCGGGCTATATCTGTTATCTTGACTTTGATTCTTTTTTTTTCGGTCAACGCATTGCTTTTATCAATTTTGTTATGATAAGTAGAATGTCGTATAGCTCCAGGTTTTCAATTTACTGACACTTAGTCACAGCCTGAATTCAATGGAGATTATTGTTATTTGGGACTCATAGTTTTTTTCTTGCAGATTCATCCGGGCTGTCGCTTAGCGATGGACCATCCACTGACTTTTATGGCTCTCCACAGACAAGCATGAGGATATAATAATTCTTAGTAATTTTATCTATAACAAAATGCTTGCTTGTGCATCGTTGCATTTACTGTGCACCTGTTGCTAGGTAGCTGGAGTGCAATGACATAGGTGCCCAATAAGGGGTTAGCAATATATGCATCAGTCATTCCAATCAGGTTCAGTGAGATGGGCAGTTTCTCAACTGTTTGTAAAACGGATAAAATATATCTAAAGTTTTGATTAAAAAGATGTTCACATAGACATTCTAATCATGCTTTTGCTATTTGCACAACATCATTGCCCCGCAAAATCCCAATTTCTGGAACCTTCAAGGGAAAGCAAAACGAAAATGGTAATTTTGAATATCAGGTTAAAATTGCAGTGGAACAAATTAAAGGGAAATGACCTTTGGTCTGAGTTATAAGCTGGGAAGGGTGGGGGGGAGGGCTGACTTATACAGGGTATGGCTTTTGGCCTCTTTGTCCTAAGCAGGGTATATAATTTTTTCTGTCTGTCCTGAACAGATTGTATTTTGTGTCATTTGTCCTATACAAGGACCTAAAATGAAGGGTGTTGTCTTAAATAGGGTAGGTATTTTGGGCAATTTCTTGTCTTAAACAATGTCAGGGTTTCAGTCCCTCAGTAGCAGTCCTATACCAAAACATGGGTCAAGTCCCCCCCCCCCCCCCCGGGGGGTTATGAGGGGAGGTTTGCATCCTGACTACTCTTTTGGCCAATTTCAAATTACTTGTCTGATGACTTCCTGAACTGTACTGCACTCAGTCCAGTCACCATAACATGCTACATACTACCAATAGGATATATCCAGTTATGCTGCTCTTTCGTGCAAATGTATTGAGATTACAAGTCTGTTTTTCACGGCATTCAGTTTTATTGATAACCCCGATATTGAAACTTGAGGGGAAGGAACAACAATGATGATGCTGAATGAAACCCATCACTACTGTTTGAATTAAACAGATCATTTATTAAAATGTTACAATTATTTAACTTGTGATTTAGAGGATAACTAGACTCTCTCAAACCAGTCAAGTACTGAACACTTTTGCTGGGCCATTCCTTGTAATTGAGGTGCCACCCCCCCCCCCCCCCCCCACACACACACACACACCCTTGTTAGAGACTGGACTTTTTGACTTTTTGGCGTATAGTCTCACCCACTACGCAAGTCAATGTGTCATTTGTGTTAATTGAGACCACGGCAAACAACTACTCAAAGATCAGTGGCACAATCCAGGGGTACAAACCATGTAGGCCGTACTAAAACGAAAATATCTCTAAAATGAAACACTCACAGTCCCTGAAACTTAGCAGAAATTTTCCATAATAATTAAAGATTATTGGGATGCAAAAGCTTTTGGAATGGGAAATAAACGGTAATTTGTATTTTTTTTCGAAGGCTGAAAAACGCGCCATTTCAGGATGTATCGCGTGACAAATTCAAGAGATGAATCAAATTTTCTATCACTGTTTCAGCTAAATCAACCACACACTTCATTTATCATTAAAAGCATCTTAATTGCATTCAACTTACATGTCTGGCTACAAAATAAAGCTGAGTACACTTCACTGAACGACAAAATAAAGAATTTCATACAAAGATGTCTCCTGTAACACAATTTAGTTTAAACAGGTAAGGCAAAAGATTATTATAATCTAATATATCAAAGAAAAACACTTGCGCCCCACAAAAAATACGGCAAAGTTCTCATAAGACATAGTTTACGTATGAGTAATTTCAACTCAATTGCTTGAGCTGCTACTATGACAAATCAAAATATGTTCAACCCCGAACACATTGTTACAACCACAGTTTCATCAAAAATTAGCCTTACTTGCTTATTTCTTTTTTATCTCCATGGGAAGTGAAACATCCTTCAGGCATGAGACTGCGCATGCACGATTCTCATAAGCATACTATCATGGCTGGAAAACCTGTTTCTATTTTCTTCGCTTTAAATGGAGAATATTTCCATTTTTCTCAAACCCTGAACACGAATGCATGTTCCACCATTGTGTAACATGAACCAAACAAGAAGAAACTGCCACTGCAGCAGATTCTGGAGGAAATTTTCACCCCTATTTGGAGCTAAAGCGCATCCATTTTGTGGCAATAGACTTCAAAAACACTCAAGAATATATGGGGGGTCCTCACAGAGGTTTCAGGGCTAAAAACAATAGAGTCAACCACATGGGGTTTTGATAAACGTGACTGGTTGCATGACAAAGTCTTGGGATCGGAAATGGCAGGAAAAACCGACAAAACTGTTACTGTTTTAGTTCTTTTTGCTTTTTGGTATTCAATCAATGCTTTGATGTGTGTTTGGATATAAATTTGAGCTGGTTGTTAGATATTTTTTAGTCTTCATAGTGATTTTTATACCAAAAAGAGAATGATCATGCCTGCAATGCATTATGGGTAATGAATTTGTTTATTGATTTTTTCACTTTTTTATGGCCGAAAAACATTTTAAACTGTATTCTGAGCATTCCTTATGTGAAAATGTACTATTTTACTTGAAATGAAAGTAAATTTGAAAAATCACTAATTTTGGCCCACGTTACACTTTTGTACCCCTGGATTGTGCCACTGATCAAACCAATATAACTGTAAAATGTGTATTACATGCTGAAAATATCCAAAAGGAATCCAAAAGTACTTATTTAAAACAATTTTTAAAAATGACAGCTGACACTGAAACAACAATGGTGAACCACTGGCTTGGCTTGTGTATTATGGAAGTGGTGTGCACATAATAAAATAGCAAACTAAATTTGACAAAGTAAGAACAACAATTTCTTATGTTCACAAAAGTAATAAAACATGCATGTCATAATGACAGTATTTATGTTGCTTGGCAGCTTGTCCTGGTATGACCTGGTTTTTGCATTTGGACAGTTCTGAGGTTTTTGAGCTGTTCTGGTGCCAGTGGTTGTTCTCTCAACAGAAACAGTATTGCTCTGCTGCAATACCTCTTGCTCTGCACATGAATCAGAAAACAACAATAATTATTGTACATATATACTGTTTATTCAGGTGGTTTCAGAGAAATTAAATGGGAGATCAATTAATGTCAGTCAGATCACTCTGAGAACAAGGAAAAAAAAGGATTTTGTGACAACTGAACAACAGGAGAATTTGCATGTTGATGTCAAGGCTTTTGTTAGAAAAGCACATACCATAATCTGTCATTAGATAGCAACGGAATCCCATACGAGCACCATCCTTAACACGGGTCATTACTAACACAATGAATGATGAATGCCTGTGCTTTTCTATATATCAACAGTAGGGTGGGCTTAGCCTACCAAACAATATCAGTTTATACCATTGAATACATGTGCTACGTAACTGATCAAACATGTAAATCTTAATATCACAAATATTTGGCTTACTTGTCCTTTCGTTCGATCACTTGGAACTTCTTCTGGAGCTGCAGGAACAACAGTATCTCTTGTGGGCACAGTGGTCCTCTTTATATAATCTCGGATATTTACTCTCCCACTCTGCTCGATTGTATCAATCACCGATGATTTGTACTCGTAGCAATCGTCCTTGAAGTGCGCCGAACAGAGCGCAGTGCACTTGGAAGTCACTGGGATCTTTAAAGTCGGGCCGGTGTTTTCAAACAAATTTGACCCACTTTACCCTCACAACCAGATCAGTTGGAAACTAATGCATTCGAAATCCCTTTTTCGTCGTATTTTTTACAACTTCAACCGTTAGGGGAGCGAGCAACGCAGTTTCTCCCTCTTCTTGCCTCCTCTTTCTCTCTTTCCGCCATATTGGATTGCTAGTTTGTGTACCCAAATTGACGTCACAGGCTGTTGTCACGTGGTATTTTGGCCGCGCGATTTGAATGCCATTTTCGAGGCAAAACAGCCCAACTTTCAGCGCTCATAAAATCGCCAATTTTTATCCTAGACATCTCAAACTTTGGAATCATATATTTCAAATGGTGAATTTTATAACTGCGTAAAAACAAATTTCGCTTCGAATGCACTTTAAGGGAGGAAACTCCCTGTTAAGGTTTTCCTGGAGGCTCAAGTGACCCTTTTCAAATCAGTTGACTTTGATGCAGCTGTAAGTTTGTCACAAGATGAGTTTGTTTACAAATTTTCAGTTCAGGGAATTTGTATGTAGCGAGATATGAGCAACTGAAGTTCCGTCTCCAAGGAAAATTTCGTGGAAAAATTACCACAGCAGATGGCTAAAAAATGTAATTGTGGTTTACAAAATCATCCCCTACAATGCGAGAATTCGACAGCTTTCAATCTCCAGTTTCAATTGCAAAATTATCACAAGTCACAGTCACTTCGCTTAACGTGCCTTATCCATGCTAGTTCAAATGGGATGTTATGAGTTACTTTTTTCTCATGAAATACAATAGTTTTGTGGCGGTAGAAGTCTACTGAAATATATTTTTCTTCTACGAAGACAGAGCAATGCAAGTTTTGTTCGTGACATTAAAATACTAGCCGTCACCCAGAGTTATCGAAGACAACTTCTTACTACAGGTCGCCGAAATTGCCATCTTGTCTGCTGCAAAATACCACACAGTATTTAAAAATATCTCTGGAAGTTCATTTTATCACAAAGAGCAAAGATTCTTTGGTACTTCATGGAATAACTCTGATATTTGCAACAAAAATGAATAAATCTGTCAACGCTGTGCTCCCCAACATCGGTTGCTAAGGAAAGGTGTCATTGTTTATGCTGGCTTTTCTGATTGGTTATGTGGGGGAAATAGCCCACCTTAAAAGGAAAGAGGGACCAAAAGAAGGGCACTATTTTGCATTTTTCCACTGGAGAACATGACTGAAGGACTCAACATGGCTGCTATGGAAACAGTTTGGAGGAAGGCTGTAGACTGCTTTTCTTTCGATTCCAGCGCAATTTTGGGCTAAAAAATATGAGTTTCATCAAAGGTGGGGATTTATATAATATATAAATAAATTTGGTTCACCGGACGGACTTGAAACTTGCAGGACATAAACTAGATATGTGTACGGAGTTTTCTTCGGCAGTACGTCAAATGTTCTCAAATATCAGTCCCACGATGACTTCAAGAATTCTAGAAACTAGCGAAATTGAATTTTGCGGCGTAACAGTTTTCGATTTGCCTTTTCTGTGACGTACTCCCACAAGATTTAAGGTTTCGGTGACATACATAGATTGGAAAAAGCTTTTCAAGTTGAATGAATTCTCTTTGAGTTATATTTAAAAAAAATGGAGAACCAAGAATATTTTGACCACACCCAAAAGTATCAGATTACAGGAATTCTTTGCATACTTTCAGAATAAAACTATTTTTCAATGAATCTTCACATAATGTTGTACTGTTGTGTTAATATGACCAAGTTTGAACAAATATTTGTAGAGAATTGGGACATAAAAATAGGTGGCAAAACTGTCCAAATTAGCCTCCAGGAATACCTTAAGTATTAACCTTAATCTAGGCAGTAGCCTAGCCTACATCAAGCATCATATCCACGCAATAAAGGGAGAACAAGCCTTTGTTTATGGCTATATCCCCTAGGTTTAGGGGATACCCACCTTATTAACAAGACTATGAATTTCAGGCAAAGGTTCCAAATGCTCAGTTCGTAGGGCACAGAAACGCCCTCAATATGCATAAGGACAGTGGGTCCTGATACAGTGCGGTTTTCGCCCAAAAAGTGATTTTCAAATTTAAATATTAGCTTGGCGAATTACCTTTGGTGAAGATCATTTCCAGTCCACCTCATTCCCCTCCCCAAAAGCAAGTTGTTTCATCGTTTCGTAGTTGCCTGTCGAGCTTCACGCTTCCCTTTTGAGCGGCGTAATGGTCTGCTCGCCACACTGCAAGATATAAACACGTCACTCGGGTGATTCTGTACTTACAATACGCTTCATTAATTTCACAAGGATGTCATTATAAAACAGGTTCGGCCAGTAATGGTTCTTCACAATGATAAAGCCTAATGATGCTTATTTTTAACAAGACATTTTTCTTCCAGCTACTTCATGCCTGCTCGTGCTTCAGGTTTCTATTTGTAGATTCAGCTCAGTAGATTACCTGCAGCTTGACACACTCCAAAACAAGCTAACCTTTGTACTGTTCCCTTGTTCAAATGAACGGTGTTCATCATTTCTTACCTTTTATCCTTTGTGTCTTTCCTGGGTGCAGAACTCTAACATGGAAGTAATCCTCATAAACACAATTTGAATAACACCAGCTGAGCGGCCCACATGCATTCCCAGGGTCGTTCCCAGAATTCAACGCAACCTCCACCCGCTGACAGTGAGGGTATCGGCTTCCATACATTTCTTTTCTTGATACTTTCTTGCGTTCACAGAATGAACTCAGACGGTCTGACTTCGTCTCGGTCGCTGGACCTGCCTGGCAGGAGTATCCTTTAGGAGTGTTAGAAACCTTATTGTCCCAAACCGATCCATCAGCAGGGGAAACTCGATGAAAAGCCATCACAGCTAGGCCTAGCCAGAAATTGCTCAAAATGTTCTCAAAAGTGCCCAAAAGTTGCTCTTTTTTCCTGTAAAGTTGCTTAAGACGGATTCCGCTCAACGTTCGAGCAATAAGTGCAGAAAACTGTTCATAGCAGGGTAACATATTCAATGCTATTTGAGACATCTCACTCTAGTTCACTTGTCCAAGTGACCCCGCGATGAAATTCTCAAGCATTCTCGAAAAAATTAATTCTAAATCTCGTAGAAGTATGCTAGAAACGGGCGCCATTTTGTCTTGAACTGACATGAAGCTTCTTTTTAATTGAAATATGGATAACTTCAAATCCAATTTTCTCTGGCGGGCAGCCTGGGAGCAAAAGTATCGATAAGTTCTTCTTATCTGTTCTCAAAATGTGACAGTGCCGCAAGTATTTTTTTGGTATCTTACTTTTTGCACTTACTGCTCGAACGTTGAGCGGAAATCGTCTTAATTCTTTTTTCTCATTATAGTCGCCCTAGAGTTTGATCCTTTCGGCAGTAAAACGCGGAAGACAAAAACAGGAAATTTGGATATATACTAAATGTGAAAGATATATGCAACTAAAAACTATAAAATTTCTGTTTTCTATTTTTGCGTTTTAATGCCGTAAAGATCAATCTTCATTAACAATTCGAGTGTTCTACTGGTCCAGGTTCACTTAAGATCCGGCAAACTCTCTGGTCTTACCAGTTTTAAAGATGTACAGTTAAGCCTTTTCTTAAAGCGCCCTCGGCTCCTCATCCTCGATTTAACAGGCGTGGAGGTAGATGAGGTAGGCCTTATGACAGCGGTGTTGGAGAAATGAGCCCACGATCAAACAGGCGTTCCCACAGTCCGCGTTGCGCCACACCAGCGCTGGACTTACGCTCGACACTCTCGCTATCGTTTGGCCTCGAACTCTCGTGAACCCAAGGGGGGGGGGGGGGCGGTGGCTACTCAATGAAGTTTTGTACGGGGAGGTTCCGCCGGGAAGTTTAAACCCTTACTAATTTTTACCAAAATGGTCCCCCTTTAAGATACCTAGAGCAAAATTGCATCCCTTTCTTATACCTCAAGGATAAACCTTTAATTGCGACGTTTTTCCTGATTTTCAGTCGTTCTGATTCAGTTGTATAGTCATTTCTGGCAAAATATGGCACCCTTTGATATACTTCGCTTTAGCCACCATTTCTTTCACGTTGCAGCTGATTTTGTGACACTTTCGTGTACTAAAATGGCAATTTCCCTACCCTTTTATGTACTGTGGGCTTAAAAAAGGCACGCCTTTTGGGCGGAGCCTCCTCGTATAGCCCACTATAGGGAGTACCCACCCCCCCCCCCCCCCCCCCCCCGTTCGTGAACCATCATTGACTCTCTTCTGCTCTTATAGAGTTGAACTTTTCTCGACTCTGGCTGGGTATTACGAACTGTAGTCTGTCTACAGATAGGATTATCGGCAACAGCGTGTTTTGATATTTGCTGAAAAACAACGTTACCTCTTCAAGCTTCTCTATATGCCGATGTAAACTTTGCAACTAGGAAAGCTGCCGAAAGTTCTCTTTTGCTCCTTACGATGACAAATAAGGCATTCAGCAGTCAGGGCAATTCGACAGACTGACTTTGGTGAAAGGTATGGTTAAGGCAAGTAAAATAAACACCCGTGTCTGAAAAGAACAAAAGGACTCAGTTGTCAACCTTAAGATAATTTTTCAAAATAATTGCCGCATCAAATCTTTCTTTCCATACAAGGATCGCTTGAATCGTTCTCAAAAATCTAAATTTACAAAGCCAGTTGCTGGGACTGCAATGATTTCTACATCGATAAAACAAAACGACGACTTCATGATAGAAAAACTGAACACTTCAAGGCCCTCGTTAAAAATGACCACACGTCTGCCATTGCAGACCATGTCAAAACCACCGGACACAACATCAAGTGGGATCATTTTGACATTTTTGCATCGGGCAAAACTGATTACCACTGCAAAATCAAAGAAACATTGTTGATCCAAGAACTGAAGCCAGCTTTTAATGTCAACGTCAGCAGTGAGAAGCTGATACTTTATTAATTAGCTGTAGCTTTTTATAGATTCACTGTTAAGATTGTTTTCTTAATCTTGGTTCCAGACCCCTTATCACTATTGTATAAAAGGTTTGTCAAAATTGTAACGGTCACTTTTGAAAATGTATGTTGACTAGCATACGAAACGTCAAGTTTATATAAAAATGCGTAAGTTTATAATGTTTATTACCGCTGTTTGTGTTTTATTTTTGATCAAGGACTAAGTTATATCCGATACTCTTGCACGTGGAAGAAAAACTCAATTTCCAGTACGTTTCCTGTTGCATATGTTTATTGTTGATTATTGACATACAGCTGTAAGGCCACGAGGAAGTGAACAAGTCACTGTAACCATTAATAATAATAGCGGAGCCCGCGGAGCACCATGGGTAAGCAAATTTGGTAACCGGTTGATCCGAAAAATTTTGGTTCTGACGTCAGCGTACGTCCGTCCATCTGTCCGTACAGACTCTGGGGGAGGGTGAGGGGAGTCCCAAGACAACCCAACCGGGGGAGGTAGAATGCCATCTTTTCTTGTAGCTGAAGTAAACAATATGGCGGCTGGTTCCTCGTACGCTCGATTTTCCATACGATAATTGTAATACACTCTTGGAATGAAGACTTGTAACCATTCATTATGAAGAGGAAAAGGATTGCTTCAATCTCGATGGCGCATATAGAAGATATTGGAGAGCTTGAAGGCAAAAAATCCTTGTTCGAGGACATACTTGTTTTTTTAAAAGCTAAGGAGATCTGGAAAGTACCCGACGACTTTCGTTTAGATTTTCAAGTCCTTCTTTCAGTTCACCAGGCATAACTAATCGATGATCAATGACATCAATTGGTAATCAATGAGTAATCGATGGGTAATCAGTTGATTAGTCATTGATTATTGGCGATGATCAATGAGTAATCGATGACTAATCGAAGCCCAAAAATTTTGTGGCCTATCGATTACTCATCGATGACATCGATTACTCATCGATGACATCGATTACTCATTGATGTAATTGATTACCTATTGATGTTATTGATTACTCATCGATGACCCATCGATTACTCATCGACTATTATACTGCGCACAAAAGACACATTTCTTGCTTTCTTGTACCATTTTTTTTCATTGGTGATTTTTTTATCTGTGTTAGACCTATTTTTCTTTATAACTGGAGTTCCTGTTGACGAAATTACACCTTCACAACCTTCAAGAATGTCGAGACGTGAAGTGCTAATCACAAATACAGATTATTCTTAATTGTGCAATATTTCACTTTACCCAACTCTTTAATTAATAAGAAAGCATGTATAACTGAACAAACAAATAAAAGAACCAAATTTTCCCATCTGCAAAAAATGGCCGTTGAGGCCCTGTTCGAAGAAGGCAGATACCCGTCTCAAGGAGTAATAGAAGAATTTGCTAAGTTGAACAACCTTGACGGGGCAACCGTCAAGGTTTGGTTCAATAATAAAAGACAACGAGATACGGATGAACAAAATACAAATGAAAATAGGCCTTTTGACGCTTAACACACTGTAAGCTTAATTGTAAGGTTAATTGTAAGCTGGATAAAATAAAGCTGGAAACATCTGTTTACATTTAATAAGTTGTTTTTATTTTGTTCTTATTCGCCAAATACGGTTTTCAGCCACGAAATGATATCGATGAGTAATGAATGAAATCAATGACTGATCAATGCACTCAATGACTAATCGATGCAATCGATGACTAATCGATGACCAAAAATTTTGTGGCCTATCGATTAGTCATCGATTACTCATTGATCATCGGCAATAATCAATGACTAATCAACTGATTACCAATCGATTACCTATTGATTACTCATTGATTTCATTGATGTCATTGATGTCATCGATTAGTTATGCCTGGAGTTCAGTAGCAAAGTAAATTACAGATTTGATTGTGGATTTACATTGTGAAAAGTGTTTAATTGATCGACTTTACATGTTTAGTAAATTACGGTAATTTTCTTGAAATGTTTTAAAAACTTGTTTAAAATAGCTGTGAAATTACCTTGTAGTTCCCGTTTGCCGGCTTGCGAGTAACTTCACTCGAGGGGAAAATTGAATGCATTTTGCTTTCCTAGGCAAACAAGTGCTTCGTACGTGAAGGACATGTCATGTTTTTGAAGGCTTCTTGTCCCTTTTTCTGTGTTTGTTCATTAAGGGAATTTTCATTAGTGAGCAATCTGATTTTTATGTGCAATTTCCTTTTGAACTTTAGTGCGTAATTTTCAATATTTTTCTTAGAGCATTTCTAGTCAATAGCGTATTTTACTCAAAAAGTAAAAATCATGACTATTCTAGATTGAGTCTGTGTTGTTTTTTCAGTCTAGGTTGTTTTTCTTCGGCACCGCATATTGGGTTGTTTTGACTGATTCGTAATTTAGTATTCAACACCAGAAGAGTCGCTCTGTCGTCAATATTTTTTTATTAAGTTTATAATCATAGTGCAAAGCTCCATATGTTTTTAGTTCAGTTGTGGAATATTTTATCTTCCTTATATTTTTATATATTTTTGGTTTCTTCATTTGAAGTGAATGACATTTCTGTTAATTTAGCGACTAAACTTAGAATCGCCGTTTCAGTGAGTGAGTTCAGTGTCGGGCATGTTTTCGTGTTCGTTTTGTTTTTAACCGTTAAGCCATTTCAGTGTGTCTTTAGTTACAGATCGAAATGAAATCTTTATTTAAATAACTATAAGTAAAGCATTTCTCGGTTTAAGCCTATTTTGTCTAAAATGAGACTCTTAAAGCTTCCCAAAATTAGTTCAGGGTGTGTTCTTGAAAGCACCCGATTGAAACGTCGCGGGTGAAAAACTGGTGTCATTTTCTCTTGATAATAAATTATACGTGTGCTTGAAAGTTTCCGAAAACATTTTTTGGGTAATTTTTTGTCAGTTAACGGTTTGATGCTGCGAAAATATTATTTATTTTAGCAAAATAACAGAATTAAACAGCCAGCGGGATGCATTGGACTCGGTAAGAAATGTGTATTTGCAGGAAAAAGTCTGTCGAGTCGCTACCGGGAGCAACTTAAGTCGGGTTTTTTAGCAATTGTAGTTTTGCAAGTACTCTTCTTGAACTTGATAACCTAGCTTTCGAAAGAATGCTAAAAGAAGAGCTGTCGGTGAAAGTCGTGCTGAAGTCTTCACTTTGAAGAAAAATATTAAAGCCAACTCACAGTTTCCTCGGTGGTCCGCATGTTTTCCCTTGCTGTTTTTCACCTCTTGGCGAATAACTGTACAACTAAAATTTAATGTATTTTACGGGCCAACAAGCATGAAAGGGAGATGTGGAGCTCCGCTTTTAGACTTGGCTAAATCTATATATTAACAATGTATTAGAGAAGATTAAAATAATCAGGATAGAATTAATAAGACCTCACAAGCCCACGTGTATAACACATGATTAAGGCAAAGTACCTTAATGGAACAGAAAAACTCAAAATACTGCAGTAAGCCAAAAAATTCATTTGCATCACCTGTACAGGTAACACGGGTATTTTTTAATAGTCATGACGACTGATCAATCACCTCACAACTCGGAAACAACAAAATATACTCGAAGGCTGGTGTCGTTTTGCTTCGGTCATTAGACCTTTGGCGACCGCATTTGCTTTTAGCGAGCGTTATCTTCCATAGGTGACCACAGAGTAACCTTACAAAGACATCACATGAGTAAAGTTTTCAGAAAATCTCATTCAACATGTCTCTCATAAGAGATCTCAGTACTGTGGGAAGAAAAGAAGTGTGGCCACTCTAGACTTGTTTGCACATATAGACAATCCAATTGGAATCTGATTCCAACTCCTTTGTAACCAACTTAGGCCTTCAAGTAAATTTAAATTGGATTCTGATTGGACTCGCTGCACAGGGTCTACAGTTTGTGTCGCCCCGCAGCACTGATTTTTTCAGGAGTTTGCTTAATTGGTAAAAGTGGTCACACTAGTTTCCCACTGCAACATCTTATAACTCGAAGATTATTTGAAACGTTTGCCAGACACTGCCTTCATTCGCCTTCGAATATTTTTTTTAACTCCAGTTAGTTTTCGTCGGTTGTAAGATATTGGGCGTCCACGTCTAAGCAGTTCTAGTCTTATCTCTAATAGTGTAACATCGTTATTAATTATATCCAAGAAATTACAGAAATAAATTTAGGACGCTAGAGTGAGAGAAATTCTCACCTTAATTCACATAAATTAGTGTTACACGAACATTCAAAAGAAGCTTGAGTCTTTAACTTTAAAGGCGTAATTATTAAAAATAAATTAGTAGATAACTTATTAAGTAACTCACAAAAGGACTCTTCGCTTAACAAAAACCTTTAAAATTTTGGAGCAAATCCACCCCATAAAAATGTTTTTCCGCTTTTTAACTTTCTTTACATGTTTTCTTACATTGTTCGTCTCGTCAACTTCTTGTTTCTCTTCAGATTTCATGGCATTATCTTCTTCTGTTACTCTGGCAACTCGCTCCTTAATTGAATCACCGTCATTGCCATAGGTATCCTCAAACCTCTCCTCTTTATCGGGGTGATAACCGAAGAAATCCAACGCACATCACCAACATCAAAAACCTTAAAACCACACTGCTTAACATCAACAGCAATTACACCATCCTCATTATCAGCACAGCCAAATCCATCCTCACAACGATGACCGACAAGATCGATTCCGTCCTCTCCAACATCACCGTCGAGGCCATTCTCACGACTATCAAGAACATCAATTCCATCCCCGCCACTGCAACTAGGGAGCCGACCATCCTCATCACCAACTCCATCAAATCCGAACTCTCCTTCAACACCAAACCCAATCTCACTTACAGCGTCATCCAAACCCTTCTTACTATCAACACCATCATCAACACTATCGAAGCTGTTCTTATTGTATCAGCACCACCAACATTACCGTATCTGTAGTCATCTTCATCAATACCATCAAATTCCTCCTCTCTATCACCATTTTTGGAACTTTCCTCGTTGTCAGTAACATTACATTCGTCCTCGCTTTTAAAAGCATCAAATCTGTCATCTCCGTCAACATCATCAAAGCTTTCCTCACTGTTAATACCATTGCATTCGCCCTTACTTTGAACACCATCAAATTCGTCGTCTTCGTCAACATCGTCGAAGCTTTCCTCGCTGTCAACACCATTACATTCGTCCTCACGTTTAATACCATCAAGTCTGTCCTCGCCACTGATCAGAACCATCGAAACCATCAGACCAAGATATAAGCTCAGAATCAACAATATCAGAATACTGAAACCATCATATCCCTTGTCTGCATAACCACAATCACTACAACATTCTAACTGTTCTTCTTTTGTATCGTCTTCTTCCTGTTCTTCTTCCCCGCAGTCTTCTTCTATTCCTTATTCAATGTCGCCTTGTTCGTTATTTTCTGCAATCCTCATCTTCTTCCGTTTTTTCACCCTCCTCATCATTATCACTATCGTTGTCGATACCCGTGTCTTCACTATCGCTATCAGAACCATCAATGCCATCAGACATAGAGATGAGCTCAGTTAGCATCAACAACATCACACTTATTAAAACCAAACCCTTCATCAGCAAAATCACGATCACCGCTACTTTCTTCCTCATCACAATGACTAACGTTGTCACTACTACAGTCCTCAGTATCGCCATCGAAACTGTCAAACAAAGAAATACGCTCAGAATCACCAATACGGCCGACTTACTAAAACCACTATATCCTTCATCAGCAAAATTACAATCACTACAACTTTCTTCTTCTTCTTCTTTTGTATCTTCTCCCTCCTGTTCTTCTTTTCCGCAGTCCTCTCCTCTTTCTTTTTCGATGTTGCCTTAGCTTGTTCGTCATTTTCTTGTTTGTAATCCTCATCTTCTTCCGTTCCTGCACCCTCCTCGTCATTATCACTATCGTTGTCACTACCCGTGTCTTCACTATCGCTCTCAGAACCATCAATGCTATCAGACCAAGGGACAAGCCCAGAATCAACATCATCACGCTTATGGTAAAACCAAAACCAAATCCTTCGTTAGCAAACTCACGATAACCGCTACTTTCTTTCTGTTCTTCTTCCCTGTAATCCGCGTCTCTTTCGATGTCTCCTTGTTCGTAACTTTCCAGTTTATCATTCTCATATTTGTTGTTTGCTTTACCTTCGTCATCATAGTCACTATCGTTGTCACCACTACAGTCCTCAGTGTCGCTATCAATACCACCAAACAAAGAAATACGCTCAGAATCAACAATATCCGACTTACTGAAACCATTACATCCTTCATCAACAAAATCACAATCACTACAGCTTTCTTCTTCTTGTTCTTCTGTATCTTCTCTTTCTTTTTCTTTTTCCCCATAGTCCTCTTCTCTTTCTCCTTCGATGACTCCTCGTTCGGCCTTCTCTTGTTTTACATCTTCGTTTTCTTCCGTTTCTTCACCCTCCTCATCATGATTGCTATCGCCGGTTGTCGCTACCGCTGTCCTCGGTATCGCTGTCCTCAGAAGAGTACAGACAGGGCGAGATGGTTTGTATTTCAGTAAAATCGAAAGATCGTTCCACGGCGGTTGGTCGTGTTAGGTTAGCAAGTGCTCTGATGAATTTTTGAAGGTTGGCTTTAACGAGAATTTTAACTTGGTGTTCAGTCTTGAGGTATGGTATTATGCTCCCAGCATTCCACCGCATTTTCGTAACATCTAAAGGTATATCCTTTACGCAGGTGGAATGGGGAACCGCAGAAGTTTGTGAAGTATTCATGGTCTGTCAAAAGTTTGAATTTTCAAGGTATCAGACCAGCAAAGGTGAAAGTTTCAAAGTAGAGTTGATTTCTTATATTTGCCTGATAAAGGACTCTAGTAAGACGCACGCCAACCACCGTCTCTTCCCGGATCTTGGTTATCTTCATAAGTTTCATCTTCTCCCTTCTTGACTCTGATGTTGCGATGCATTCCACGTAGCGTTGGTTGTGGGTCTCTATCGTGGTCGTTAACACATGTACATTCCAATCGTTGGTAGTATAACCGTCCTTCTCCTCCTCCTCTTATTGTTTTCTCTTACCATATTTGTGAACTTGTCTTGGCTGTATTTCAGCGCTCATTGTACTCAATCGCATTTTGCAGTTGAACAAACCTTAGTAGCTGCAATCAGCAAGCTATGATAGGCGACGCACGAACGCTTGGTTGCCTTGGTGTAGTAATTCGGCATCGTAAAACATTCGAAATGCGATGTTTCAAGTAAGCGCGCGCAAATAGTGTGTTCAAGTTTTCGTAGCAGGATTAACACCAAACAAAGAGAGTTTCATTCGAAAAGGGACACTGGTTTAGTGAAAGGACAATGCTTACCTCGGTGTTTTTTTTTTTCTTAATTAGGAAATGGCTCTATTACCTTTTTTCACTCCTGGTACCCCTTTATCTCAACAGACCGTTTTCACCGTTTTCACTGTTCACCGTTTTCCCGCTCGTTTCCCAGGGAAACCCTCTGGATTGCACGGCGAAACTGACATCATTTGTTTTCTCAGGCTATGTAACCTGGCCAGACCTTGCCGCCAGATCTGCGAAGTAAGACAAGATATAATATTTAACAATTATTCTACGAGGGCGCGCTGGATATGAACTGACAGATAACCAACGAGGTGCGTAGCGCCGAGTTAGTTATAATCATTTGATATCCAGCAAGCCCGAGTAGAATAATTGTTTTATTAAAAACTTAACTACTATTTTTATTTAAAAAAATCAAGAAAGAAAAAGAAAAATGAGAAAAGGGATAAAAAGGGAGCAAGAATCGAAAAAGGCGCCAAAACCTTGCGAAGTGTTGCAGCGTTTCATTGCAAAGTTGAATGAATCAATGAAAACTGCTCGAAAGTGAACGAAGTGGCACAAGTTTGGGAAAAAAATCTTCTAATTATTGGCTCTGAAATATGGTACATGTTTGATTTTTCCCGAAACATTGTTGTAATCATCGTTCAAAGCGGATTGAAGCTGTACAATTTCACCATATTAGCTGCTGGAGTTTCGATGCTGGCCCGGAGTTGAAACAGAACAAGTTTGTAATCTGTTCGCACAACGGAGCCATCATGTACGTGTTTGATCGAAATTAAGACAGAACCAATTTGAACTCGAAGAAGTAATTTCTATGCAGCTCAGAAGCAAGATTACTGTAGCGAGGAACATTAGAATTCACCATCATAGTTTGTTTAATGCAAAGCACAAAATGCAGTTGTTTTTGGTTTAGAGGTTGCGGATAGAATGGTAAAAACAACATTCAAACAACTGGAAAACCGATTCAACTCCGTTTTCATGGCATCCGATTTCTATCTGAGCATTTGGACCTGCTGGCACACAGAGCTACAAGAAAGATAAAGACAGAACATTGTTGAGCAACTGGAGACCTGTCTCATTGTTAAATACAGATGTTAAGCTACTGTCTAAGGCTTTAGCCTTTCGAATTAAGAAGGTCCTACCAAACACAATAATAAAGCGGCTACGTGGAGGGAAGATTTATTGGTGAAATTATCCGTACGATTGATGATATCATGGAGTTTACAAAGTCTAAAGAATAAGCGGCATTTTAGCTTTCTTGGACTTCGAAAAGGCGTTTGATAGTATTGAATGGGAATTTTCACATAAATGTTTAGAAGTCTTTTAATTTTGGTCCGGACTTTAAGAAATGGGTCTCAGTATTGTACACGGATATTTCTAGCTTTGTTTGTAATAATGGTGTGCATTCGGACTTCTTTAAAGTTGAAAGAGGCGTTCGCCAAGGCGATCCTTTATCTCCATATCTTTTCATTATAGCAGTAGAGATTTTAGCGATAGCAATTACAACAAATAACGAGATTCACGGCATTAACCTAGGTGATAACGAAATTAAACTATTGCAATATGCAGACGATACAACTGGTATTTTAAGGGATGAAACATCTTTGGGTACACTTTTAGAACTCTTGAATAATTTTGAAAAAGTCTCAGGTTTGAAAATTAATAGATCAAAGTCTGAATGTATGTGGATAGGTGAGAGTCGTGATTGCAAACGTGAAATTTTCGGGTTAAAGTGGCCTAGGCGCCCTATCAAATGTTTAGGTGTCTATTTAACGTATGATTATGATGAATTTATTAAATTAAACTATAAACAGCGATTGAAGAAAATGGGAAGCACGGTTAGTTGGTGGAAAGGTAGAAGGGTCACTATTTACGGAAGGGTGCAAATAATTAACTCTCTTCTTCTCCCAAAGCTTATCTACATAGCGAGTATGTTTCCAATCCCAGAGCAGGTTATTAAAGAAGTCAACAAGATTATATACAAATTTTTGTGGAGAGGTCCGGATAGGATAATTAGGAGTGCTGTTATCAATGACTATGAAAATGGAGGTTTAAAAGTTCTTGACTTTGAAACGTTGGTGAAATCTCTCAGATTAGCATGGTTGAAAAGGCTTTTTAACGAGGAGGGCGCCGGCTGGAAATGTTATCTAAGGTAGTTACTAAAAAGCTTTGGTGGTGTTTTTCTTCTTCAATGCCATTTTGATTCAAAAGATTATGAGATAGATAATAGGTTCTACTAGGAATTAATTCAGTTTTGGGCGGAATGTAGGAATTCCTTCTCTGAACAGGACGGAAAAACGTTTATTATTTGGAACAATAAAAACATTAGAATGAATGGAAAACCGGTTTTTTATAAACAGTTTTTTGAAAAAAAAAAGTTAATTTCAATAAGTCAACTCAAACTCCAGCAGAATAGCCTAGAGTCCTTGGAGTCCACTCAGAGAGATTTGGATATACGTTGTAATTTTTTAGTGTGGGCAGGTCTAAGGTCCGCGATTCCTCCCTCTTTAAGAACAAAGGAGGATGAAGTCAGACATCTAGACCCTTTGGGATTCTATTACAATAAAAAGTTTTTTGATGTTACTTTAGCCAAAAGCACAGAATATTATAAATTGCTCCGATTCAACTTAAGGCCACTCTACCAAAGAGTGCAAGTAAGTTCCACGATAAATATGATATTGATTCTATTAGTTTACCAAAAATTTATCTTCTGTCACGAACTGTTTGCCTTGAAACTTATTTAAGAGATTTTCAGTTCAAAATACTTAATTACATAACATGTACTAATATTCTTCTTAAAAAAATGGGAAAAGTTGATTTTGATTTGTGTAGTTTTTGTAATACAGATAGGGAATATATAGAACATTTATTCTATCATTGTCCTTTCTCTTTGTTGTTTTGGAGAGACTTCGAGGTTTTTTGGAGTATTAATACGAACGAGGTAATAAATTTGTTTGTTCAAGACATAATCGTTGGTATTTTCAATGAGGACTGTGAATTCTTAAACTATTGTATCTTAGTTGGAAAATCTACTATCTTTCAATGCCGAAGAAATCATATTAAGCCCAGTATACAGTTATTCAAAGTTTATGTAAATCAAAAACACTCCATAGAATTAGTAATTGCTCAAAAAAAACAACAGTCTAGATACGTTTAAAAAGAAGTGGAAATTCAAGCCTCTGACTGATTGTCACCCGTAGTCATGTAGTTATGTGATTATATATTTAGAATTGCTCTGACATTAACTTTTTACAAAATTTTGTAAGACCTAATTTTTGTGTGAGTTGTGTGTGTGTATGTGATAATAACAGTCATTAATAAAAATGGTACATAGTAGCGGCGCCTGCGGTCAAAGCCCGCCAGCGGAGCTCGATTGCTAAGATTGCGGAGCTCGATTGCTAACCTATTGCTGGTTTTCACATGACGTCATAAATTCCCAAAATCATAAATCGCGAGGTCTTCAGATTTTATATCCCCACCAGGTTGAACATGACTTAAAAATATACCTTTTCACAAGTTTTCAGCTCGGAAGGGTCTTTCGTTTTGAAAATACAGAATATTAAATTTCTGGCTTTTCACCTTACGTGACACCAACACAGCGTCCGTGACAAGGCTTTCACCTGTGCAAAAAAGGGACTCTCCTTGTGATTTTTTGCAGTTTGGACAGTTAAAGCATTAGGAGATAAATTAGTGTGGTTGTATAGTAGTTCACGACAGAAAAGTAATCGCTGGAAGAGCAGAAGTGAATTCCAGATGTTTTCATTGATTTCCGGCGGCCATGTTTGTGCCCCTCCGAGGGACACCAACATGGCGTTTCCATACTGAGCTCTACAAATTTCAGTCGAACGTTTCCGCAAATAACTCAACAACGGAATACCATACAGACCTGAGACTTGGTGAAGTTGTTTAGTTGTGTATCCTTTATAACATGACAAATTCTTGGCTTCTTTCAACGACTGGTTTTGATTTTAATATTTTATGGCGTGACAGTGAAAACCAAGAATCAACCTATCGATCCGAGAAAATTTGGTTGTGACGTAATAGTCACGCGACCGTCCGTCCGTACGTCCTTACCAGGGCGGGAAAAGGTTGGGCGATGAAACGAGCAGTCCGCTCTTCAAGCGATGTGTGATGCGGAGAAGAACTGGCACGAGCGCTCTTTCCGCGCTTCCGGTGCGTTTGGTAGCCGGCAAAATTTACCTTTCAACAAACCGGAAATCTCATTTTCTTTCTTTATTTTTCAGCCAGCCGTGCACTATGATTAAAACGTTTTTTCACAGTCCTGCGTGCATATTAGTCAATCTTCTTCACCGTAATTTGGCTAAAAATGAGCTTAATTTGAGGGTGTCGAATGCTTGCTCTTGCCGCAAAACACGACATGGTTGTCTTTCATCGTCTCTTTTACAACATCTCCAAATTACTCCACCCTAAATCTTACATATTTTAAAGGTCGATAAATTTTACATAACATAATAAAAAATTAGCTGGAGATATTTGGAGATAGTGGCGTTTTGCAACTTTAAACTTTGCCTGCTTGCAATGCGCCATGGCGATGATTCCTCGCAACGCTGTCAACTGGATGTAAACAAATTAAAAGTGAAGTTTGAAGATTTCTCCTCCCTTTATCTCACAAAAACATGGCAAAGAAAATCGTCTAAACTGAGGAACAATTCTATTTGTAGTTCCTAAAGAAACAGACAAGCATAGGAGAGATTTTGGGGAAAAAGAGGAAGAAGCGCGGTGTTGATGTTGATTTGATTTAATTTATTAACTAGGGAAGTGTCCTGATTAACCTTGCACGAGCTGCGCGCATCATAAATACGCGTCATGCCACGCGTCATCCAAACGCCATTTTCCATCTTTTTACTTTACTCTGCTCGTTTTTATACAGTTTTTAGGCAGTTTTTTAGCATCGATCAAGGCGGATAGGATAAAGAAAAGATAACCAAAAGTCGGCGTTTTTCGGGAACTTAATAGATTATCAGGATTATGGAGGAAACCCAAGGAGGCAACCATTTTGATCTAGCACCTAATTTGATCCCAGTCCACTGCATCACACCTTTTTGCTCGGACGCGCTCGTTTCATCGCCCAACCTTTTCCCGCCCTGGTCCGTACATCCGTACATCCGTACGTCCGTCCGTCCGCACAGACTCTGCGGGAGGGGGAGGGGAGTCCCAAGACAACCCAACAGGGAGTAGAGAATGCCATCTTTTCTTAGCGGGAAATCGCGCGATGCTTTTGGGCAACCGGCGTTTTTCTTGGCGGGAAATCGCATGACCATCGTCGCTTTTGAAAAAGAAGTTTTTTTAAAGCTTAAGCTTCTTTAGCAAAACGATGTTTCGAGAGTACTGAAGTTTTATACTTGACAAAAAAAAACATCTAATGTCTGTAAATGGAAAGAAGAAGTTCAAAAGAATACTGGTAAAAGGCGAAAAGTTCAAGTTTCGAAAGCTGCCTTCAAAGGACTTCATCGCTTTGTTTTCTTCACGGAGGAGAGTTTGCCCTGTTCTGAAACACAAACGAGTAAGTGAAGTTTTTAAAAGGTCTAAGGTACATGGTTTCGAGTATTACGATGAAAGAAATTACGTTTTGAAATGTAAATTTGATTTATGCCATTAGAAATGTGTTATTTACTTTTGACTTTAAAAAAATATTAGAAAACGCGCTCAGATTTGTGACAGATTCTTGAATATTTTGCCATGTTGAGCCGATTTCACTCGCGTGGACCGACCTACGATTTCGGAAGTGTAACGTGAATTGCATTTTTAAAAGTATAAACATAGGGGTTTTCGAATAAATGTTTTTCAAAAATGATTTCTCTGTCCATTATTTTGTGTTTGTTTATTCATAACAGTAGGTCTAAGCACAGCCGCAAGACAACTGCACAAGCTTTGCTTTCAATTTTCAGCGTCCGGTCCATCTCTTTGTGCAACTGTCGATTTTCTTGTCGCAGAAGTTTTCAATACTAATAATCTTTTAAGCGAAGCAGTTGTCGGTTTAAAGCTATTTTATCCGAAAACAGTTTTGTGCGTTCCTCAAAGCGCCTAACTTTATATAGGCTTACTTCGCATCCGCAAAACTTATGCCGGCATAATAACAATTTAATTAAAGCGTGTTTGGCGTTTCTTTGTTTTGAATCTTGATTGTCTCTAGTTAGAGAACGAATTATAAGTTATTTGAAAAACTATAAGCGAAGCAGTTGTCGGTTTAAACCTATTATGCCCGAAAAGCTTCCAAAAACAGTTCAGTGCATTTTTTAAAGCGCTCGAATTTCAGACAATTTGCAGCCGCAAAACTTATGCAACAGAGTTAAGAATGTATGGCGGTGTTTGTTCGTTTGTTTTCAATCTCGATGGTCTCAAGTTAGAGAACGAAATATAAGCGAGGCAGTTTTGAGTTTAAAGCTATTTTATCCCGTAAGTAATGTGTGTTCCTCAAAGTGCTTGAATTTTTTCGCGGCTGCTAAAACCTACGCGACATTTCTTCGATAAGTTTATTACAAGTGCTTCGAAGCTCCCCAGATCCTTTATTTCGGGTAATCCCAGTAAAATGCCGGTGAAATGTCAGTATAAATTTTTGACCAGACTAATATTTTTATTTAGTGGCAGTTCATGTTATTTGTTAACATCCGAACGCGATGAAGATAACCCATTTAAACAGTCGAATAATTTTTATTTTGTTTTTGTAAATGAGCTCCGTTTCAAGTTCATTCAAGCGAACAGCCAATAAACCAAGGAGATTTGACAAGCCTTCACAGTTAATGACAGGATATGGAAACATTGCAAACACCAAGCTAGACGGCTCGTGAGTAAAATAATCAAGCTGTGCTCAGCCTCTAGAACGACCTTTCGAGCTTGGTTTTACAGAACAGATCCCCAAAATATTGAAGGACAATTCGGAACACTTTCAGGCTTTTTGAGAAACACTTTTCGAAAGCGAACGAGCCAAAAAAAGCCCCGAAATGTATTTCAGACCGAAAAGTTTCAGGACTATTTTTGAGAAACGAACACCAGTTTATTCCTTCGCGGCTCCGCTTTTAGGCTTGGCTAAATCTATATATTATTAATAGTCCATGCATGCTGATACGAATAAAACACGTCGTGCTATCTGGTTGCACAAGAACTGTATAAAATATATAACCCTGGTATACCCAACATAAGACTTGTGATGTGCTCTAAAGAAATTGAATTAGCTGGTTGAAAATCAATGCATGGGGCATTCAAAAACCAAATAAAATAATAAATGATAAAGAAAAGCATGTCCGTATAATACACGTCGGTAGCCATAGTTGTCTCCAATTCCAGTCTGCACAACGTCCTCATTTTACACTAAATCTTCAGTGTTTTACTGTTACGCTAGGGCACTACTTAATTCATCATTACACAATTTTCTTTCATGACAGTAAAACAGCAGTTATCACCGCATTTACCTAAAACATCTACTCTAAATTAAAATTGCCTTTAAGGATTTAAAAAATTCAAGATGATGAAACCATCTCTTTTTTCATCAATTCAAGCGCATCTGGGCATTTTTTTCTCCATTGCGTATATGTAATAGCTGGCATCAGCTCTCTCAACAGTTAAAGCCCAAGTCCCTACATTAAAAACGTAAAAATAGAAAAAATTATAATTATAACAACAATAAAACAATTACTTCTAATTAAAACTTCTGTTAAAGTGCATTAAAACAACTGTAAATATAATTCATACGTTTACTCTTTAAAACTCGTGTAAACCTACATACCTTTCCTTTAAAATGTGTTGATGTAATCAGGCAATGGGAATGATTCCTTTCAAAGTTTTAGGTCCTTGGTGTGGATACTGAGAGACAAGGGTAAAGTGCCTGACGAGCCACGGGGCGAGGACAAGGTTGAGGGGCAAACGGCCTGGAGATTAACCCCCGTTTCTTGAGGGCCATGGAATTCGGGACTCATCTTTCAAGCTGTGTTTTTGACAATTTGGGGTGCTAGTCTTCGAAATTTTTACTACTATTTCAAACCAGTTTGAACGAATTCTATAAAATCCCCCATATGTATGCATGGGAAGACATTTGAGGAAAATGTTCAGCTTAAACAAAGGGCCTTTTTCTCTCAGGGCAAACTTTCCCATGCGTACCAACCTTACGTGTGAAAATCTTTTGTTTTCAGTTGGAGTGCTGCAGATATCAGGTATATCAATAAGCATGCAATTGATTTCCTTTGACTTGCATAAATATCATAAGGCTATCTTCAGACATATTTTGCCATCTGACTAATTGTTATCTGATTCTTAACCCTCGGACGTACTGTGGGTGGGGATCGGCACCTGCCGTTTGTAGTAGCTGGGCATATTTTGGTAATGTTAGGGGAGAATCAGTTGCTATGGTTGCGATATTTGACGGCAAAAGTACCATGAGGTCAAGCCATGTCATTTTGAATTAAAATGGCGGGGTTTTCACCCTTAATAAGAAAATGCTGACAAAAGCGGTAAATGGTTTAGTTATCTCACATCCTACTTGACTAGCATGAAAAAAAAAATATTCAATTTCAGCTGTTTCTTTTTTATACGTTTTTTTTTCTGCGAAATCCAAGATGGCGGTCCTCTTGGCCGCCATATTGGATTACGACAGAGATCCCCAGCAGCGCCATGACCCATAATATTTACCTCATTTTGTAGAAAACACCACTGGCTATCTTCTGTCAAAGGTAAGATCTTTTTCCAAATATCGAAAACCTATGTCCCCCCCCAACACCTTCTTGCATCACCGTGGTGGTATCAGTTTGCTTGTACATCTGAGGGTTAAAACATCACCCATGCATTGATGCAACAGCATAGGCAATGAAAAAGTGCAATGTGGATAGTACTGTGGTATTTATAGTTATTATCCAAAAAAAAAAATTGAATCAACTAATAAAAAGTAACATACTTTTGTGAGTCACTTTTCAGCTGTTGCTAGCTAAGAACAGTTTGGTGAAAGTAAGAACGTAACTTCCAACTGGTAGGAGGCTGAAAGCAATGAATATGCTGAATGTGCATGCATAGCAACAGTAACGATGCATCGTATGTTAGCAACAGGAAAAATGAGGCTGGGGCGTATAATTTGTTTTAAAAATCCATTTCAGAGTGTTTCCTTTTGAGTTTGAGATATAAAACAGTTTATCGTTTGTTTGTCTTAAGTCATTAATAATTCACATCTCAAGGACCACCTGATTTATACCACATCATGTGCATGCGAAGTGCATGTATTTGATACCCGATGAAAAATGCTATACCACTCTCTAGTGACAGTGGTATGCTACCAATACACTGCCTATCTATGCTCATTCCACAACTTACACAAAGTTGTCAGTTGTATTCACTACTCGTACAATGGTTCATGTACCGTCAAAGTTTACGTTTCAATCAGTACAATCTTTGATCAGTTCTAAACTGAACACTCCGCTGGCAATTTTTTGTTTTCAAATTCTATAATTTGTGCGCTGGTACTTGCTACCCAGAGGAACAAAGTTCAAACAGTTTTAGAAACGTAATCATTCTGTTCTTGTGTTGTGTGCTCCAAGACGCACTCGGTGAATATCAATGTGTGAATTCATGAGCTTCCCGACTTCATATCAGCAAATGTTCTTGCTCACTCCCTCTGCCACTTCTTCAATAACTCGATGGACAACTTACCTTTCTAACGTGCACGTTTAGGCTCGCACAGTGCCATTAAGGATTTTTCCTCTCTACAATTTTTAGCCGGTCGAAACAGCGATGACTGTGCAGGTTGTTCCATCGCACGACTGAAAAAGGAGGCCAATGCAAAGTGTCTTAAGAGCCAGTCCACGAGAGGTTCAAAGATTTTTGGAAATGGTCGGAAATAACCCTATCTCAAACTTTCCCTGCTGAAAGCTAGTCATGAGCAAGTTATCAAATCGACATTATTTTGTCTTCTAATCCTATCGTGATCACGTTACAGGCAATTTAAGTTTGACCCCCTGGGAGCAATTTTGGCTCAAAAAATTTTCCAAAATTTACCAACTTTGAATATCTCTTGACAGAACAAACATTGGCCAATCATAAATCAAATGATGTTTCTTTACTAAACTGACCTTCTTCTTCATAAAAATACTAATATTTCTTTCAGCTATTGAAGTCGTTCCTTCCCCACCCCTCTCCCGATAAATTTTAAGGTGAGTCAGGTCTGTATTATTTAATTTCCAGCAGAAACTTATTTCAAGCTATTCGAATAGATTTATTTGGCTTTTCGGTGTCGTTTTCAATCATTCAGAATCTAAAATAAATTTATAGGCCATAAAAACAGGCTGAAATGAGAGAATTGAAGTCGAGAGGTTGCGTTACTGTGCGTGACACAGAGAATCGACTTTCGTGTATGGATAACTTCTCGACGGCAGATTTACTATTTTACAAGGGGAAAATGGCAACCAAATAATTCCACATATTCGACGAGGAACAAGAATTTCCTATATCAGCCTACACCTTACACATAACGGAGGCTTAACGTTTTACAGTTAAACAACTGTTATACCGACTTTGCGATTTGTCTGTGTATGAACCGTGTATCTGATTTGTTGCAGTTAGTCGGTAACCAAATGTAGCTTACATTCTATTAACTCTCAAGAATTGAACCATTGTTTCAGCGGTGTTTTTTCTCTAGATACTTTGTTTAGGGATTGAATGGGTTTTGCTGAATGCCCTTCGAGGATACCAGTGATTAGACATAATAATAATAATAATAATGATACTTGTTTCGCGAAATCGTTAATGATCTGTGAGAACTGATTTCGTCACTGGATAATATCAAATTATTAGAGCTACAAAAGTGGATTAAAAAGCAAACGAGCTACTTTGGACCATCTTAAGTCTAGCTCAAAGGCGAAATTAAAGTACCAATTTCTCCGGTTCCTCTTCCCGTAAGAACTTGTTTATGCATGAAAACACAAGCAAACTAGCGCATACCTCAGTGGTAGGAGAAGCACCGTCAACTTAACTGTGACCTACGTACTTGCATGGAGAAATCTGTTTGCTTCCATCGATAGTAAAATGCCCGACCTAGCCGGCCTCGTTTCGCGTCATATTTCCAACCTTACACCAAATACCCGGGGTTTGACCGGGTAGGGGGGAATGGGTGCTCTTGGATTTGACATGATACATTACCACGAAGAACAGCTGAAGAACCTGGACAGTTTTTCCCGAACCGTTGCTCATAAATTTTGTCAAGGAAGTTATTAGATTTAATGTACGTTAGATGAAGGCATCGAGTAACGTTTGTCAGAATTGTAATTGCCATGTTATGTCCACGTAATTTGCGCAAGTTGCTCTTTAAATATGCAGGTGTTTGACCTTAGATCACAACCCGTAAGAGATTGATCTGGTGTTTCATTTATCCAGCTGACCCAAATGGACGTCATTTCTTGGCTGATCACTTTATGAAATAACGAGTTTGAGATAGAAAGTCTCAAACTTTGATCTAGTATAATCAGATGCAATCGAGTCCTATCCAGTCGAATCGAATATGAGGCGGTGGCAGTTTTAAATGAATGTTCATGGTGATGTAACCCAAATTGCATTGAAAACCGTTACGATTACTGGTGTTAAAATAGCAGACTGTTATGACGGAGACTGTGTTCACTGACCGGAGAGGGGAGCGTCTACACTAGGGGGGAAAGTTCCACCCCTAAATCAAATCGTATCTCCTTCAAAAGATTCCGTTACCACGCATTCATTGGAAACTGAAAGCACACGAGTGAAAAACGCTGTAGTGCACAGTGTTTCTCAGAATCAAAGTTACGTCCACTGAAGGATCTCTATATGTACAAATTAATTCTTTATTGTCTGAAAAAATCTTTCAAATACGAAATTGTAAAATAAATATCTATTTAGGGTTTTTTCATCTTCCATCATCTTCTTTCAATTAATCTTCAACATTCTCGTCCTCCTCCATAATGGTAGGAGGGATATTTTCTTTCACAGAACTAAGGAGGTCACGAACAGGAGAGGGTGCCGGCACCAAATGCTGTAAGTGATTCCATGGAAGAAGATCAAAGTATGAAAACGTGAATGCTCTAGTTAGTCTCTGACATAATGAAAGGTAGTGACTTTCTTTTAAGATTCCTGCGATAAACAAATGTCTCTGTAGCTGTTTTTGCCGCAGTACTGCTAGCGCCTCCTCTCTTTGCCTTCTCTCGTCCTCTCTAAGCCGTCTCTCTTCTTCTTCCTTTCTTTTCTGTTCCTCCAATCTTCGCCTCAACTCTTCCTCTTCTTGACGCATTTTCTCCAGGAATGCGATTCTCTCAGATTCCTCCATGGCTTTGATTCTTTCCTCCTCCTCCCTGAGCCGAGCAGCTTCCAGTTCAGTCTCGATTTTCTCCCGTTCTCTTCTCATCTCCTCCTCAAGTTTCCTCTGCGCTAGTACTTGCTGTTGTCGTTTCCTCCATTCCTCGCGCGCACGGTGTTCCTTTTCAGCTTTCAGTTTGGCTTGCCGCTCACGCTCAAGTTCTTCATCACGTTCCCGCTGCTTTGCGTCCTCTTTTTCTTGCCGTCTTTGCCTGAGGAAGGAAACACAAATCATCGATTTAATTTGGACAACACACGTTAGAGAGTGCGTGAAAACCCAAAGCAGACGAAGCAACAAAAACATCGCTTAAGGGCACGTTGCTCACTCCAGTTCAGATTCTACGTTAGCTGAATATTCAAGTCAATACGTTTTTCAAAATTGATCCTAGCATTTATTTCCACGATTTATAACAGTTTGCCTTTAGTAGCTACATGTAAAAAATGAAACTTAAATGGTCAGCACATGAAGGTGATAACTCTGCTAGACGTTGTCAACATTCTTTTTAGCCGAAAAATGCAAAACGACAACAACAACAAAGCAAAAGAAGAGGAAGAAGGGAAAAAAAGAAACCAAAAAAAGAAACCATGTAATTTTGTATAAATGGGTCACCCTCAGAGGGTCACGCAAAGTTGGGTGATATTCAGAAAGTCACACAACTAAAGCTACTCCGCGCTAGATACGAGAGTCCGTGATTAAGAATATAAGCCATAATAATCTTATTTTTTCAACAGTGGATAATTCACCCCGAAGCGTCGTCACACGAGGAAAAAAGCGTCTACTTCTCACTCTTCTATGATAAGAAAGAAACAAGTTTCGACAGTCTCATCTACCTTCACCATGCAGTCGCACAGGTTAAAAAGGACGAACTTGAATATGTAAGGGTAAGTTATTATTGTAAGTTATTATTACTGGAACTCACTTTTATAAACTCAACTTTGTGTAAGAATCTAACGAATGGCGCAGATAATACTATCGAACATTTTGTTGTAGATTTAATATGAGAACTATACCCTTTTGTTGCAAAAGAGACAATAAAAAAGAAGTCAACCAACAAAATGATGATTTGAAAAAAACACAAAAAAAAACGAGAACTTATTAGAAAATCCTTCAGACCTAACGCGTAAGGACAAAACTAGAAAAAGAAGGATTGATCCCCATCAGCCGAAAGGAACTCAGTTGAGGTACTAACGTGCACTGATTTTATTTATCGGTTAGAGTGGGTTCACTTAACCCGTGAAACAATATCCAACAATTAGTGTCTAATAGTCAAAAGTGAACAAAAGAAAACAATGAAATTAGTGCGTAATAGTGTCTAGTTGTTTAGTATCTATTTGACGGGTTAAGTGAAATCACTCTATCTTACCGTCGTTCCTCTTCTCTCTTCTTCATTTCTTCCTCTGCCTCGAGTCTCAGTTGCTCTAATCTGGCTTCCTCTTCAATGACTCTCTTCTTCGCTTCTTCTCTTTCCTTCCTCTTTCGTTCCACCTCTTGGCGTCTTCGCTCAGCAGCAGCCGCTCGCTCGGCCGCCCTCCTAGCGGCTCTTGACTCCTGAGCTTGTTTCTGGTCTTCTGCTGGGGAAGGCTGCTTTTCTTCAGGTTCCTGTGGCACGGCTTGTAGGGCAGCCTGTGGCACGGCTTGTGGGGCAGCCAGTGGGGCTGCCTGTGGGGTAGCCTGTAGGGTAACCAGTGATTCGGGTGGTTTCGGGACAATTCTCGGGATCTCGGGAACTGACGTCACGCTGTCAGATGGTAGATCCGTCTTGCTCTCATTTAACTCATCCGAAGCTTTGGAGGAAATCCTAGCTGACGTATCTCTTGACAGGACAGAGGACGCAGCAGTTCTGTCAGACGATTCAGGTTCATGTTCGCCTGTTTCTGAGTCAACTCTCACAGGTTCAGGTTTTTCTTCTGCCACCTCCTCAACAATCTTCTCACTAACATCCTCTGTTTTCTTTTGTTGTTCTTCCTTCTTCGGTGCCTCTGTTTTTCCCTTAGCACCTTTGACAGCTTTGCCTGGTTTAGTCTGTTGTTTGGATGGTTTCTTTCCGGCCTTCTTTTTCGCCTGCGCTGCTTTCTTTGCCGGTGCTGGTTTAGCTTTCCCCTTGGCTTGTCCCGCCGCCTGTTTGTTTTGAAGCCCAGGTGGGGGTTTGGAGGCTATTGGGCGTGGAAACTTAAATGGTTGTTGATCCTTCTTTGGAGACGAGACCGCCATTCTTGACTTTGCCTCTATCAGTGTATAGTCCGGTTTGACTTCGGTGACGATAGCATTCAAAGCTGTTTTAAATTTTTCGTCATCTTCGTCTGATTCTTCGTCAGCGATTTCATCGGCCTGCACTCGTTGAAAACTCGGCTCCGTTGTCGCGTAACTGAAAATATCAACTTGCATGTCAGCATTAGAAACTCTCTCCCAGGGAATGGACCGAGCAGCGCCGGAAGAAGCAGATCCTTTGGTTGACACTGATCCATCTTTCACTAAAAAGAAAAGATACATTACACAACACAGTCAGTCAGTCAGTCAGTCAGCTTAACAGACATTTATTCACTATTTTACAATCCTGTTGATACATGTACTCTATTTTTATTTTACTGGTACGGATAACCTGCATTCAGGCCGAATTTTAGCAGCTGTCCCATATGCTCTTACGTGGGTTGCTCCCTAAAACTCGCGTTTCGCTTTTCCAGCAGGATAGGTTTACAGGTACCAAGCAAAACGACCCTGATCGCAGGTGAACAAACCCACATCTCAGACCATCTCAGACCAAAGTCAATTTACTCACGTGGTTCGTAGTGCGCATGTCCACTGGTCACTCCACTTGGTGGGTGTGGTCGTGCATGCTCGTGGAATCTTTCCGGAAGTGGTGGCAAGTTTCTCAAGGATTCAATTTCTGGTATTTCCCCTAGAAACATTTCAAGACAACAATGGGTTAGAAAAATGTTCTCCAGACATGATTCAAGGCTGTTTACGCTATCGTTAAATCCAAAAAACGCTCCGAAGTATGGTCCAGCGTTAAATAAAATAAAATAAAATAAAATAACAAATTTGCTTTTTGGATGGTTTATGTCATGGCATTTCGACTGATCTTGGAATTTTTTCGTTAATTAGGGGAACCCCACCTTAACGTTAAATTGTTCATTTAACGTTGAAATCGTGTTGCTTACCTAAAATCACAGTCACATATGCTTAAGCAAAGGTATGATTTAAGTAAACCAATTCACTGATTAAATATCAACACTTGAGATCAGGGGAGCTACTCAGTAAACTTTTATACGGGGAGGCTCCGCCCCGAGGCTCAAACCCTTACCTTTAATATGCTAATTTTTACCAAAATGGCCCCCCTTTCAAAGACTTCGAGCAAAAATTGCACCCCCTTTTAATAGGATGAGCCAAAACAGTAGACTATCCTGTGGTTGCCGCGTTTTTTGTTTCCCTAGGTCAGTTACTCAGGGCTCCACGCTCTTGTGTGTTTCGGGTTGCGATTTTGCCAAAACGTGGCATCCATCCATACTCCTAACTATACATGTGCTTCGTGTTTTGGCAAACCCAACTGTTTTTTAAAGCTGATAAAACTCCTCAAATGACAATACAGGGTGCTTCAAATAAATAATAGCATAGTGTTAAGATACTTACCCCCAGAAATCTTCAGAGCTTTCCTCAACGCCGCTATCGACGGACCCGCTGATCGGCTCACCTTCCTGTACCTTGTGGGACGGCTTGTTACTCCCTGAGGAGCCAGGCCTGGTCTCTGTTGACTGGCTGAACTGACACGTGCATCTGCATAAAGAAAAACACAAAACGACATGCAAAACAATATTCCTCTTTCAATGAAGGAAAGCCACAGATGTCCATAGATGACATTGTTTGCAAAGGGTGCTTTGACAGGTTAAAAGTGAGATGTAATTAACTTCAAAAACAATTACAAATCAGTTACAGAAAATTGCGATATGCAATATTCTTGTTCTTGTCTAATACGGTTTTATTCAGTAATAGTGTTAGCTTATCTCTAATTTAAATAACTTAAGAACCTGATGAGCTGATCCTGCAGTGAACAAAAGATGTCATCACACAATTAATTTTGTTTAAAAAAATACATATTACTCAAATCAATGGTGCATGGAACTCTGAGAATTTCAAGCCAATTCCCATCTAGGATCAGTGGTAAAAGGCTTCAAACTGAGGCTCACAAACAAAATACAATTTAACACAAGTTTGCGAGTAAACAACTGTTTGTGACAAATCAATCACGTTTAGACTTTTAATACCCCTGCAGTAAAAGTCAATCTCCTCATGAAAAACAGCATACCTGGTTTGGGGGGTCCTAGGAGGTTTGTTAAGCGATCAGCCCACATTGCAATTGCAGTCTTTACATCTTCCATGAACACCATTCCTGACTGAGGACGGCTGAGGACTCTGTTGGCAACAGTACGGGCCTCATCCTGTAGCTCTTCTAAGCTGATTGGCGGAGGCAGCTCAACTGGCTCAGGAGACTGCATACCTGAAGTAAACAAAATGGACACTTCACTTCTCATAGTCCTACAGTTTCTTGCTGTGCACTGATCAAGTGTTACTGCTCCAAAAAGCCATAAAATTGAAAAAAAGGGTTTGGAACAAGGTTTTACTTTTTTCTTATCGTTTTTTTACTGCAAGGTTTCCTTATGTCCCTTGAATGAGACAAATTTATAAAGAAAAAACAACAGGAAAACAACAATAACTACAAAACACATTTGAAAAATGCAAAGAAATGCATTTTCACACTGTGTAGGAATGTAGCTACCTTCCTCCATGGCTGCTGCCCCCTCAGCTTGATTCAATTCTTCTCCTGTGTCCTGCTTTGTGTTATCATCAAGTTCTTCTCCATCAAGGCCAATACCTTCATCTCCATTTTCAGATCCCATCTCTCTTGGCTCCATATCAGCTTGTTCTGTCATCACTGGCTCACCATCAGCTTGTGTTACACCTTCTGTGTTGTCCACCATTTTGCCATCATCTCTTTCAACCCCTTCTGCTGCTTCCTCATCTGCTCTTAAAGAAGTTTCTTCTCTTTCTGTTATAAGTTGCTCTGCATCATCATTACTTTCCATCTTCACATCTTGACTTGCATGTTGATCCTGCATAGTATCACCACTGCTAAGAACAATGTCATCAAGGGCTACGACTCCATCATTCTGTGTCATTCCTTGATCAACTATTGACTCTTCACCAGTGGAATGCTCTTCAGGCACTGGCTCTTCATTGTGAACAACATCCAAGGGTTCCATTGCTGAAATTAAACATATATATAAAAATTATGCCTTATGGGTAGATTGAATGACTAAGATGGCTCAGATCCATTCCAGAGAAATATCAGACACACTTTTAACACTACATTGGTTGATACTTAGAGTCACTTTGATGTGCATTGCATAACTTCAACTGTGTAGTTTACTAAATTTGTAATAGAAATTATTATTATTACATGTAAGTTGAATGGCCACTTTAACAGTACCTAGGGGTATACCAATGTAGGATGCACTCAATAGAAGTCAAGAACCAAATGGGTAGACCTGAAGGTTTAAACAGGTCATTCAATGAAGACTTTACCCTAATAATATCCTTAGTAATGGGAAGAAACCTAAGAGCTTATGGTTGTAGAGCTGGCTTAATTCAAATACAGATTTTGATCATTTGCTTTTAAATAGGATATACATGTATATTCCCTTCCTGTCTGCAAGAGGGTACCTTGTATCACCAGTGCCAAGCCTTAAGCCCAAACACACAAAACACACAAAACAAAACATAAGGAGAATTATTAAAATCTTAACCTTGGATCTCAAATAACTAAGATTCCTAATAAGGAGTTGCAGTGTCTTTACCTTCTTCACTTGTGCCTGTGAAAGGTGACTGACGGATCTTTTCAGCTGAATCTTCTTGTTTGCTGTCATCTTCCTTCACATTGTAGTCAGTTTCTTCAGCACTAACAAAATCTTCACCACCTTTAACATAAGATTGCCATGAAATAGCTCAGGAGGCTTGATTGATGGGGACTGATTAATAATAATCAATCCTTCCAATAGTATAATAACAAACTAGTTGTTAATTTAGTAACAGGAACACCGTACCCTGTTGTTGGAACTTTACGAAATGTACTATAGTTTATTATGTGTCATGTAGGCCACACATCTAGATAACATACGTGGCAGTTTCTTAAGCATGAAGCAAGTAAATACAATTTCTTTTATAAAATTAAGGTTACATGTATACTGTCAAACTTCCAAGAACAGCTACTTCTCCATAACCACCACCTCTCTATAGCAGCTATTTTTCTTGTCCTCGTTAGTGAATGCCCACACATTCAAATACCCTTATTGTAACCTTCCCATAATGGCCACTGACATCAGAGGGTTGCTGTTGTCAAGAGGATTGAGGGTACATTAACACGTACCATATTTACTCGATTAAGCACCTCCCCCGATTAAGCGTCGCATATGAGAGCAAAATATTAAAGAGCGCCGGCCTCAAGTAAGCACTGCATTCATTCACAACAATGCAGCGCTTAATCGAATCAACATCAGAGTGAATTGTTGGAGGAGCCAAACTAAAAAACAAGTACAGTACAACTCAATCTAAACCAGCCTCAGAAGTTTATTCTCCTGCATTACAATGTTTTTCAGTTCAAAGTGGGACTATATTTCATTATTTTGTTGTTCACATTTGATTGTTCTCATTTACAAATGTTATGATTATTTTGTTAAAGAGCGCTGCCCTTGAATAAATGCTGCCCCCCAATAAGCCCCGCATCTGAAACACTCAAAATGTAAAGAGCGCCACGGTGCTTAATCAAGTAAATACGGTATTAACTCCCTGTGAAAATACTGACCACTTCCATGGTTCGAAATTAGTGGGAGTGATTGAAAAAAAAATTCAATGACAAAGGAACGAAAGGGTAACATTTCCTTTTACAGTGTATCTTTAACATTTCTTCAATACTTTTCAGCATAAACAAGTTTAAGAGCACCTGGTTTACTCTGGTTTACATGTATAATTGTTATTAACTTCAAGGGTCAGTCTCTGGTCCCTGCACTTCACTCTTGAAGTCATATTTGGGGGTCAAAACAGACACTTATAATGCAGTCAATTTTCTTGGATCTGGAAATCGTGTTACACAACCAACCCAGTAACACACATCACACATTTTATGGCCCATGTGTCAATAGGTTTCACTGTTTGCATCACCAGCATGGCCTCATGTACACACAGCTCCTGGGGGCTTGAGATACTTACAGGATATCAACTGCTTATGTTACTAACCTTCTTTGTGGTCAGCTAACAAAGAACATTCATCCAGTGAACTTAAGTCTACATGTATTGAGCCAGGGTCTAGAATATCATCTGTTTCTCCTTCTTTGTCAGATGAACTGTGTCTTTGTTGATCAGCTGTTATGTCAGATGATAACTGTGGCAATGTTCTATCTTGTGTTAATTCCACAGGTGTGGTTGGTCTTGCCCGCGCTGATTGTATTGGGGGTAAGCGCGGTATTGACGTTAAAGACCCTGATTTTAAACTTCCTCTGTGCTTGGCTTTACTTTTTGGCAAAGTCACTGTAGCAGCAGGTTCATGCTCCTCCCCTCCCCTGTGGTCTGGGTAATTAGTTACCCATCCCTGAAGGTCTGACAGATCAGAATTCATGGAATCTAAAGTTTTTTGAAGCAGAAGTTGAGATAACAAGTCTTCTTTCTGTTTAGCATTTAACTGAGCATATGGATCTTTTCTTTGTGGCAGGAACTCAACTTCAGAGAGTCTATTACTCAACGATTCTGTTGGACTCAGAGCTCTGGAAGATGGAGCATATTCCTCAGTTTCACTGTTCAAAGAAATGAGTGATGCAGCTCCAGTGGACATGCCATTCTTGTAAAAATGAAATGAGCTTTCAAACATCGAGCTTGACGGGGAGAGTGGAGGAAGAGACATTGTACTGTATGGCTGTGGTTTATCAGGAAAGAGAGTGCTCATTGCACCATCACCATGCATTGGAGCTAGTTTTGGATCAAAAGTCAGTACGGCTGGGTCCTTAATAGATCCCGTTGCCGCGAGCTTATTCCGTGTGTCTTCTTGCAGTGAATTTCCAAGAGTAGCAATGTAACGTTTTGGTGAAAAGCCTGGTCTCACAGACTGGTCTTTGTAACCACTTAGTCGCTTCTGAAGCAATGCGAGAAAGAGAGGATCACCCTACAATAATAAAAAAATGATGAATAAGAGTAACATAGAAAGACAGTTTGAAAATGAAAACAATCACTGAGGCCCAATTGCTTGAACAAAGTTTCAACAGGTATTAAGTGGCTTTGTCTAAACCAATTTTACAAGCAGGGTCATGGCAATTAGGCCAATTTGTTAGACTCTATACATGTATATATTGTGGTTCAATTTTATCCTTGGTTCAATTTTTATTTGGCTTTGTTTTAAGCTCACTATCATACATTACCATACACAAAAACAAAAGAAAATAAAAATTGAACCACAACATATACACTGTACACATGGCTTTGGTTTGTACAAGTTCTATTAATATCATTGTAACCACTTAGGTGTGTGTTTTATGCAGTTCCAGTATCAACCTCAATTTGGTCTTGAACCATGTCTATGTTTGAGTCACTTTAGATGGTACAACTTTGTTGCATGCAACACGCTGATGAATGGCCTACACAAATGACGTGTTACGATTTCTTCAATTACACAAACAGCACACACTACAGAAGTCATATGTGATGGCCATTAGCAAAAGTCACACCATCCAAATTGGTCCTTTGACTTTACTTCAGCAATCAGCTCTACATACGAAAAAACAAACAAAGCAAAACAAAAAAACCACCCACACACAAGCATACAAGAATGTTTTTGGAAGGAATATATTGCCACATTAAGAGCATTTAAAGAGCCAGTGTCACCCAAAGTGCTTTGCACGGTTGTGTTTTTGTTTTGAAGTTTGGCTGGCGCATTTGCTGGACGCTTCGCAAATTATACCCTGCCGCACTGGCCTTTCAGCAAGCTGATATTTACAGTAGTAGCCTCTGAAAATAGTAATATCTTCATCACTAGATGTTACCGGAGAAAACAACTCTAGATCTGACTTTGTAGTCAACGCGTATCGATCGATCAATCGATCGATCTCGATGGACGTAAAACCAGAGTAGCCACTTCCACTCAATATAAAAATAATAAGACAAAAACAAGTAGCAAGAACATTGACGTCTTCATTGGTAGATGTCACTGGAGAAAACTACTCAAGATCTGACTTTGCATTCAATGCATTATATACATGGATCTATTACATTCCGATCGATTGATTGCGCGATCGATCGCATCGACCGATGTCGATGGATGCAAAACCAGAATAGCCACTTACACTTTTTGTAAAAATAAAACATAAACAGACAGTGAACACAAGGAATAATTAAGCAGAACAGCACAAGCTCATGACCATAAGCATTATTTTGGAGCAAGCCTGTAGCTACTGTTATTTTGTGGTAAATTAACGTTCCTTCTGTTTTCATTAGGCAACGAATGTAGCACTATTTCGGCAAACACAGTGTCAGTACTATTGCTGAAACCTGTAGATGTTTTTCTTTTCCTCCGCTACTGATACACGGACTCCTTCAGCCATACAACTTTGGCAGAGCCCGGAAGACTCGGCCTTCAGCTCAACTTTCTGAACCCTACAAGGCATCCAATTTAAAGATCTCCTTCTCAACTGCGAAAACACTTCAGAATTCAGAAAAATACAACGAAATCGATATGACGACACTTAAATGTTAAGTCAAAATTCACACTAGTGCTTTCGGATCGCTAACAGCAGTGATGGAATTAGATACAAATCAGACTTCACGACAATCAAGAAAATGGCGTATTTTTCATATATGAAAATTGTACCTCGGCGCGCAAAGCACTTAAGGTGACACTGGCTCTTTAAGTTTCAGAAAATATGACTGCTGTCAACATGGATTCACAAAGACAGCTTCAGTTATTATGTGGTTGAACTGGGTCTTGATGAAAAGGAGCACACACTTAAAATTGGTCTCCCAATTGCAAGCAACTCTGTTCTCCAACAGACTGCTGTTTAGTGTTAAGAATACTTTTTCCACTAGAGGTATTGCCAAAAATTTTAATGGGAGTGTTCTAATCACTAATGACCTGTATCTTAATAGTGTGTATGTGTGACTCTATTCAGCCTAGATATGAATTTTCTGACAAGCATGCATTTTGACTATAGGAATTCAAGGTAAGAGTACATGTTAGACAAAATTCCTGCGATGTCATCACCTTACCATGCCATGACTAAAGCCCGGGGGGGGGGGGGGGTACTCCTGTCTATTTACAATAGGTGTGTGCCACAAAATTTCTTAAACCGGTACTCCTGTCAATTTACAATAGGTGTGTGCCAAAAATTTCTTAAACCCTAACCCTATTTAAGGATTACAAATTTCCAAAATTTATACCCATTTTAAGGCCCAAACCCAAAAAAAATTACACCCTATTTAAGGGAATAGCAGTAGCTAAGATCTGTGTTAACAGGTCATGTTTTGTTTCCTTTCTGTTGTAAAATTGCTTTTACGGGTAGTTCACTTTTAATAGACCATATCTTTTTTAGTTTAGTGGATTTACGTGGAGCAAATTTATCTTACTAATACTTAAAACAAACCTTATCTCAGAATCACACCAGAATCACAACACCAAAAAGGGCAAAATGTACACCCTATTTAAGGACCGAGAACCTACAAAACCCATAGCCTATTCTGCAGCAAAAGCACAGCATTTACATACCCCATTCTTCTTGTAGTCCAATATAAAGTTCCTTAAATCACCCATTGTTTTGAGCTTTACTGGAGTTTGCTTTTTAATTCTATGACGTTTCTTTCTAGGTTTTGGAGATCCAGGAGGGAAAAAGTCCTCTGCATACAGCAGTAATGCTCCTTTCCTGGTAGTAAAGGTTTTTGGTACGTGTATGGCACTTTGCTTGGTGGTTTCCACTTTAGGTAGTTTAAATGGCTTGTTCTCATATCTCGGACCAGTTTGGTAATCAGACACCTCCAGTGGTGCTGCCACCCTGTAGTTTGAACCAATCGGTGGCAAGTGAAGATCCTCCAGAGAGAAGTAATCCTACATAAAAAACACCTCAGTTAGTTACTTGTTTTTACACTGGCAAGCTTTGCAATTTCCCAGAAAACCATCGAGTTGTTTCATTCATGGTTAATACATTTCACCTGGCAACATGAATTGGGGTTACAAAAACTTCAAAAAAAAAAAAAGACCAAACAATGAGGAAAATCATGCAAGTTCATTTACAGAACACAGGCAGCTTTTCACCTTCTTTCAAAACCTGATACTTAAAATGCATGGTACCAACTAAAGACAGCCATGCCATTTGCAGTTGAGGGAACAAGTACCATTTGATGGCGAAATCTTTTCTCCGAGAAAAGACTGAGCCCACGATTTTCGGGATTTGGCCAGTGGGCCACTCAGATATGAATCCTTGAGGCCTCGATCACCTCGAGTGAAATGCCAAAAAGGGCTCCATTTTTAAAACTATTTAACCTGAGGACCAGTTTATTCTGTTGCTTCAAATGGCGGCTAGCTCTCAACATGGAAGAAAAAGCAGACCGTTTGAAAATATTTATCAGGACAACTACGTACTCGCTTTTAAATTTGGATGACATCTATTTTAAGAATTGTTTGTGACGGGTCGCATAGCACAGGTAAGGGCCAGTAATGAAGTCCATAAGTTGGCTGAACGACTGGTCTCTGAAATATCTTGAGCATGGAATGGATGGGGAAACAAAACTACCTCTCAACAAACACTGATTGCTACCAACGACAACGATTTCGCCGTCCTGCTTGTTACTAAACCCGTACGTAATCCGATGTTTGGACCCGACTGATTGACACGCTTATGGATTCAGATTCGTATTCTTATTCTTTGTAATTTTTTACTTTATCACAATTTCAGTCTTGATAATGATGTCAGCGATATCAAAACGTTGCCTGATCTTGCTTTAAGATCTGTATTTATGGCAAAATGCTTGAGCAAATGAGCAGTAGTTTGTCTTGAGACCAAGAATAATGAGCGCTAGATCCATATAATACTTCAGTTTCAGGTCAGAATTTGTGGGTTTCTTGTGGTTCTCCAATGTGAATTCCTTCTGGGCTTGAATAATAAAGAATTACAGATGTGTTTGTCTTGGAAGTCATTTCTTTGTTGGTCATTAAACAAAGTCAGTAATACTAACAAACTGTTGAGAGTTATTGCGAGAAGAATCAAAACAACATGCGGACGGCTGAGGAAACAACAAGTTTAGCTCTTGTTTTTTGTTTTGCATGTTATTTCAGCGGTTTTTTTCTAGTACAAAATTAACCTGGATTGGAATAGTGGTCATTGGGAATAACACAGAGTAAATAAGGCTTTTAAAACTTTGAAAATGGAGAATTACTTTGTTCTCTGGCCGGTAAGTGCAAGAAAACTTTCATGCAATCAGCTGTTTTACGCTCCGTTAAGTCAACTTTTTCCTCAGGTTATGCATTAATGTGAATAAGGACAGGAAAAAATATTTTAAAACCTTCTTCTCTTCGTGAAGAATACTTGCTTCATCAGAGTAATCAGCGAGGTGTAAATACAGTTCGAAGCACTCCTAATATACTTTTCTCGCGCCTTCGTGGAAACCTGTCTTGAATCATGTCAAAACCATGAGTGAACCGCATTTAACCCGACCTTAACTGCCTTACCTAAGATCAGGTAACCTTCTTTTCTGTCGGATCTTTTAACGTGCTTTGAATAACGCTATATTCCAGCCTTGGAAAGCTGTAAAAACTAAATGGTTTTTTAATTCAGTGTTGCGCCCCGGCGAGGTTAATGAAGAACAATCTAAATATGTAACCAATTAAGCTCCAACAAACTATCTTTAACCATTATTCAACAGTAACGCATAAATGTCAGAATTTCCAACAGCCAAACTTCTCGTCGATGCTCCCAAAGCATGTCTGGAAGTAAGGTTATGGCCTGCAGTTACCTCCGTGCTAGGGATGCCATGTTTAAAACTTGAATACACTCCTTTCATTTTTGGGCTCAAGTTCGTAGTTCTTTCTGATTGGACAATATAAATCAGAGCTTCTTCGGATCCCTTCGGGCATAAATACGAAAATTGACCAAAAGAGGTACTTGTTCCCCTGTTTGTATGAAAATTGTGCATGAATGGAGAGAAGTACTCTTTGTGCAGAAAGTGACATATTTGGTCAAGTCATCAAGAGAACACGTTACAAGTCATGTACAATGTAGCTTCCGTTGGATTGCTGAGTTGTGATTATGTAATATTTTACTAGTCAGTACCCCGTCAGTTGGATTCTTAACAAGTTTTAACATTTTCAGAAATCATAAGGCAATTTTCAGTGTTTCCACGTGTAGCAATAGCAAATAGCTAATTAGACATAAGACAGAATGGGATGAAGTAGCTATGCAATCCTTTCTCATAGTAAATCATGAGCACCCAACTTGGAGCTGTAGAAGAGATTTAGGAAACAAAACTTGCTGGACCAAGGCTGAAAGATTGTCTGAAAAATGAACAGTTGGCTAAGAAGCAAAGCTTTGAGTGAAACTGTCACCCAGCAAGACAGAGAGGACATTATTCAAGTTATAACTGACTTTGACTAATTTTGATTTTCGATGTCGTAGCCGCCTTATTGTGGTAAACAGAAGATAATCAGTGATGACCACAGCATGATTTTGGCTTAACAAAGGCAACTGACGGTTAGTTCACTGCATTACCTAGCTAAAAAGTAAAGACCTGAAAATGCTTTTTCCCAATGTCTTTGTTTTGTTCTCATTAATAAAAGGGAGGCTACTTCCTGCTAACCAATGTGTGGTGAACCAGTGATAATGGATGTCAGTAAAATGCCAACTTGGGATTGGGGTTTGGGGCCAGGGTGTCTAGATTCTTATATTTTTCTCTCTTATTAGTATTATTATTATTATTGTTATTTATTTTTTGTTCCTGTTGCTTTGTTTTTGTTTTTTTCTTTGTTGTAGACAGACAAGACACCCCATCACCACACAAAATGAAAAAAAAAAACACCACCAACAACATCAAAACAAAAAGAAAAAATATAATAAACTTAAAAGGAAAAATATAATTGACTTGACACCCGGCTGCAATACAACCCTAAGGTGGCATTTCATTGACACCCAAAGAAAGGTAGAAATTGAGAAAATGCTTTGAACGTGCACCTAAAAATCAGTCATGCACATTATTAATTCTGAATTGCAGCCACTGCAAAAACTGTGAATTTACAGGCATTCGATAAAATATGGTTACAATAGACATTTCAACCCTGAAATGCGGGAATTAGCGCTGGAATTAAAGACTTACGTCCTTTTGATTTCTGAAATAACACTATTGTGCTTACTGTTGTGAAACTTTTTCACATCGTTGGTTCTTTGTTTACATTGTGAAAGAAAGACTAGTTAGTAATTAATTTTTTATGTTGGTACCTCTCAACCCCTAACTATAAAGCAACTGAATTCTCAACAGAAAACTGCTGTTTTGCAGTGTAAATTAGAACGTATTTTCCTTTTGCAACTTTAAATCTTGTCAGAATGTCAGGCGCGAATGGAATCGGAAAAGACATTTGTGTGCGTGCTGAAAGTTGTAATTTAAACATTCATGATCTTTCGCTCGCAGCCCTTTTTACGTTCACAGCGGAATAAGATCAGGTTTGACTACCACACGACCAAAAAGGGACCATTTGTGCTGATTCATAGAAACTGCCAAGCTAAACGCACGCAATCCAAACTCGATCAAACGGAACGCGATACAGCGGACAATGTCTAGAACTAAAGTCACTAAAGCGAATATATCAGGTCGAAGCGCGATAATTTGAGGGATTAGTTTGTTGACAAAATGCCGCAAATGACGCCAGGACGCCTTCACGCTTCCAGCCACATAAAAAGAGTTAGCATTTAACGGTGGAAGCGAATACGGCAGTGCTGTTTTGGGAAGGATCATAAAAAATGGCAACATGAGTTCCTTCCTATATAGAGCAAACATCTTGTTGTCAGTTCTTTACCTTTTGGTCCGGGATTTCTTGCGGATCTTTCTTTGCCCTACCGTCATACGTTCCATATCCTTGGCTAAGTAGGGAAAACATCATGTTAAGAGCTCTCTATCACAACACATTATCGACAAAACCCCACAAGACACGGCAAGGAATTGACTGTCCCTTTTGCCGACTGTTGAGCAAGCGGTTGCCATAGAATGTGATCTCATTCATAATTAACTTATTAATTTATAACTCCAGACATCCATTGTTCATTTCAGTTGTTCCACCAATCAACAGCCAGACACGATTGAAGTGGACGGTAGTCTATTGGGCTTTTGTCAGTTTTTTAATGAAGTTGAAAAAAAAAATGTATTTCTGTCCGAAAAATATCCGGAATCAAGGTAAAAAATATTTACAGATATTTTTCTTTATCACTACCAGTGAGATAACTTACAGACATTTTTTTCCTAGCGAGTTTGTTTAAAAGGGAAGCCCGAAGATTCTATAGAATATATAACAGCAGAAGCTTACTGTGGTTATGGGTTTCTCAAAAGAGCTGACATTGAAAAGAAAAATAACAATTAGAAATTAGAAAATAGTTAGGAAATAGTTCGATAGTACTAGTTTCAGATGTTTCCCAAGATATTAACGGTCAAGAAAATTCTCTCAAATGCAAGTTTAAGGTCATCTAAGGCCAAATCCTTTCTCAAGCCTTTAAACCCGGTCCACAGGAACTGCCGCGCGAGGAATGCCATGTGCGCGCTCTCTCCCCTGTTCTCATTGCTCGAGGTATCCATGAGTCAAGACAGACTGTTTGCAGTTGTAAATCGTTTTATCTTTTAATATGATGCAAACAAAATTATTCAACCGGCTAATAACTTGGCGATGGGGTGGGTGCCAGCCTCTAGAAGATTACTACAGGTTTGGAACATGCTGATAACGTTGTTTCCGGCGTTTCACACGAATTATTTTTAAAAAAAAAATCAATAGTATTAGTGCCCTTCAGTGTTTAAGGGATATTTTTATAAGCCAATATTTTAGACATTGTTATCTTGGTCACTAGAAGGTTCTTGACACCCGAAGATGCCCCCTCACTTTGCCCCCGAGCAGCCCGGGCAATTAATGGCCTCGAGCGGGCCTAAGGATCACAAATAGGAAACAGTCCGAAGACACCATTAGCAGTTACAGTACAATAACACTGGCAAGACAGAAAACAGGATAAACAAACAAACAAGATAGTGTCTTGGACATTTAATGGTTTTGTGTTAATAAATACTATCCACGCATTATTTTACTTAAGAAAATACAATTCAAATACATACACAACGTATTAAATATCTGCGTAGAACGTTTGCTATATTAGTCTACGATCCCTCACATCGCAAACTTTTGAAATTGAATAAAGGAACAAATCATAAATAAAACCAGGCAGTTATAGGAAAGACATTCAATGCCTTTAAAAAGGCATCATTAATCACGAAAAACGAGCAGTGGTAGCTTGCAAACGGGCTCCACGGTGGGGGAAATAAAGCCAGAAAAAAATTGGCGACCCCCCCTCTGTCACAGGCTCGCTTCGCTGGCCAATCTTTTTTGCGTTATATTCCCCAGCGCGGTGCCTGTTCACAGGCTAGAGCAGTGGCCGCACCACCAATAACGGCTGCGTTGGAGACTACAAAGTCAACGTTTAAATTCTCCTTACTGACTCTGAAATACGGGTTTATGCATTAGTTGAGAGGATAAAATCAATCATCAAGTCCCTTTCACGATGAAGTTCTTGTCACCTCCCGGCCGTAGGCTATGCAGGATTGACTGGAGTTATGAGAAATGAAATGCTGATCAATGACCATCAGGTTTTCAGGTTATCAACCTCTCAATTCTTGAGTAAGCGAGCAGGTTCACAAACAAATAACCAACAAACAAACAAACAAGCACTGTGAACAGACAACACTAAAACACTAAATTGCCACATTTACAAAATCAAACACGTTATGCAGAGGTAGCCACAAAAGATGAGAATTCGTGAATATACTTCTTTACAAACTGAAACAGTGTACATTTAGAATAAAAGTACGAGAAAGTCGCAACCAATAAAATCTCGACAAAAGAAAAACAGCCAATGACATTTCACTAAGTATATATCCAAACATATCCCAAAAATTACCATTTTAATGTAGAAAACATATAATTTACTTTCAAATATATTATTGTTAATAATAAATTAGAAGCCATAATTCAATGCGGAAATCCTAAAAAATTGCATATACTGCATTGTAAAACTATATACATAGTTCATATATATACTGGAATTAAGAACATACTACACCAGTTAAGACGGTCGCACAAAGTGACATCTTTTTATAAATAAACTCGAAAAAACCCTTAGCCCCTGATTAGGAATCAGATTAGCGAGGACGCTACTTTTAGAACAAAATGTTTTGGGAAAGAAAATTTATTGCCTAAACGCATTATTCATATTCATAAGGTAAGTAAATATTGGACATATACAGCCGAGTGGAGGTAGGTCATGTCTAAAGTACCCTAATGCCTCAAATTTTCGCGAAAACGTTTAAACTCAAGTGGGCTGGATTCACGAAGCCCTCCTAAGCTAAGTTGTGTCCTAAATATTTAACAATTATTCGCCGTAGGCGAAAAATGAATATTGTGGAATAATCCCCGTGACGAAGTCTAGGAGATTATTCCACAATATTCGCTGAGCCTGAGGAGAATAACTGTTTTAGTATAATTGCTCAGGTGATTATCAGAGCAAATGCATTTTCTTTTTTGTTTTCTCCAGAAACATCAAATATCGCGCGGTGGCCATTTTGAAAATTAGAGCTTCAGTATTACAATCACCTCCCGCGGGGTGATATTATAGTAAAATATGACGTAATCCTGGGGTGATGTCGCACCTCTTACAAGGTCTTCTCTGATTTGCTGAGAAAACAATACACCAAACAACAAAACAATGGACCCCAGCCCTGAAAACAATAGAGCTGCGTGATACCAAGGTCCAATGAAATTAGAGGTTGTTAAGAGCTGCAGGGCTACTGTAATCCTCGACCAATCAGTGTGCGCGCTTCTCTATAATCACCTGAGCAATTATACTAAATGTTTCTTAACAATAGCCCATTGCTGGAATAACAACAGGCTACTGTTAAGAAACAATATATACGTACATCTTAACATAGGAAGGCTTCATGAATTCAGCTCCGGAAACAAAAAGCTAACACGTAGTAAAAGAAGCATGATAAAGCCCCCCCCCCCCCCCCTTCATTTAAATAGCCTTATTCTGGAATGTATCTATGTTTGTATCTTAATATTGTGTGTAGGTAAGACGGTCGTAAGCGTTACCACTAGTTAAAGTTTAATGCCAAGACCACTCCATTTCTTCTTACTCTGGAATATGGCCAGTTTGGCGCGAAATGTAATCCTTGTGGTTTTAGGGGGCATTAGGGTATCTCGGACTTTGTGACAAAAAAGGGGAAGGCCAAACTCTTTTTGCTGCTTGGAGATTGAACACCAGTAATGATAACATCAACCTACAATGAACAAGCAAATAATAGTGAGACATAGCAATTAGCCCCGCAATATACAACTCCTTGTCCATGGACGCTGCACCCACCCTGGGTACCAGAGGATTTCTTGTGTGCTGTCATGGCGTGGCTGACTGAAAAAAGTTCAACGAGCAATGGAGCAGCTGACCAAGCTTGCTGGAACCAGCTGTGGAAATATTGGCTAAGCTCTTTTCTTTGTTCACATGTGGACCAAGATGAACAAAGAAAGAAACAAAGCAAATTAAATAAAAAAACAAACAAATAAACAAAGAAAAAAACATACACAAAACACGCATTCGGAAAGGTAAATGCACTCTGGCTGTCCAGACCAAAGAATCTGGACACTCGGGCAGCCAACCAAATCGCACGATTCAACTCATCTAATCGCGTACGGAACAAATAAGTAAAGAGACACTAAGGATGGCTTTATTTGCAGCATACGTGTTCAATGTTCCCCGCCCATTTTTATAAAATGATCTGGAGCAAATTTTCTTGTCTCGACGATGCAAAAGCGAGGACTCGAACCACAGACCTTCCTTGGGTGCCAGAGGAAAGTCTTGTGTGCCTAAAATACGAGCTTTTCACAAGCGAGTGCACCAACTGTACCCTACAACAGATCAACGTCCCATCCGAGGGAAGAAGTAATGCCTTTAGTCACCTCACTGCTATAGAAACTGAATTGAGTATATTTGAAAGATAGAAAGGTGGAGTTGGGTTCAATTCTAGAGTCGTTAGTCAGTGATCTTATTGACCTGTGCCTTTGTGTCTATCAAGTGCAGTGCACACACAGAACTACGCTCGCATGTCGTGTGTAACGTACAAGTTGCAGAAAATCAAAATAACTTGCGCTGCTACTGACCTTAGTTCATTGCTCATCCTTGCTCAGCTGAATATCGTTAACTGTGAATATTGACGCCACTAAAAGAAACACATAATCCTTCATTACTATAAAGCTACCAGAAACTTCTCAAGGGCTGCATTAGGCATAAAACAACACGGCAATATCAAATTAGAAACGAATAACTCTACGAAGATTTGCCACTACGCTTACTGAGTGGGCAACGTTTGTGAAGAAAGTGTGAAACTGTATTGCAAGTGCTATTCCAGGAGCCATCTCATGGAAAAAAAAGGTTTAGAGGGCTCCCTGCTGCAATATTCGGACGGTTGTAGCTTCAGCAGAACATCTTTCTGGAAAGACCTCGTGAGTATCTTTCTGGAAAACCTTATGAAAACTGTGCGAGTATACTTAAATTGAATGATGATGACCATCACGCTAAATTGTCCCAGGACGCTAACGAGAACGCACCATACAGGTTATTTACACTATATGGAGGGTTAAAATTAGAAACAAGATCTCTCACTGTGTATAAAAGAGAGAAGCAAAAAATGGCGGTTTCTTGATGATATCGTGTTTAAGGACATCGGTTAACTTCAATTTAAGTCTGACGTATAACTGGAACTAAACAGTGCCTACATTTCTTCAAAGCAAATTTAAGAAAAATTTATAATAAAATCAAGGAAAGAAAAAAAAAGGAAAAAACAAAAACAACAAAACGCAGACAAGTCAGACAAAGACAAGTATGTCATACCATCTGGTAACGTGAAGACTTCCTTTGGTAAGTCACTAAAGTAAACATGCCTTATAGCATCAGTTGCTGATATTCTGTTCTTTGGAACGCACTACAAAACAATGATTTATGTTACTAATATGTTCGTATTCTCGTTACGAAAACCTTAAAAATATGAAGGGGCTTATCTATGATTTTATGAAAGGGGAAGAGTGTAAGTATGAGCACCAAAGGAGTGAACACAAATGCGTGTCCAGGTAGGAAATCCCACCTCTGAAAAAGTTTCAGTGAGGAGGGAGGTGTTCCGCAGGCAAAAGCAAATAAAACCTACCCATACCACACTACAGCTGAAAAAAAAAAGCGGATTCAAGAGATACATGGTCAGTGCTGATTTGCTACACGTGAGTTATAGACCCTCCTATATTAGGGTTTAGCCCTGGCCCCGGTTGTTCAAAGAGCGGATAACTCTATCCAGTGGATAAATCACTATTCAGTGGATAGTGTACTCTGTTTTGTTATCATTTATCCACTGGATAGTGATTTATCCGGTGGATAGTGTTATCCACTCTTTGAACAACTGGGCCGTGGAGTCTAAGTGGTCTGTTTAGTGTGATCATCCGGGTGAGAGTAATCCTAAGAAGGACGCTTGAGAGTCAGGTAATTAGTGTATCGTCAGTTGATGGCGTTTATGTTTCTACTTACTGTTCTGATCACTCAGTTAAAAGCCATGATGTTATTGGATGTGAAGAAATGAAATAATGACTGGTGGGTTTCGATCTATCACTTCTTTGATTCTCATTGGTCTGTTGTTAGTCCAATTGTCAGTTGAGAGTCTACTGTTTAGTTGTTCTGTTGATGTCGTTTATAAGTCATTTGTATTGCCCAGGGAACGATTGACGTCGGTTCAGTCAGTAAACCTGCACATTTGAGTGAATCGTTGGTAGTAGTCCGTACTGTAATTGAGTCTCAAGAGTTATTTTGCGAGCTTCTGCGGCTCGTTTGTAAATGGTGCTCAACAACGTTATTGTTGGCATCCGTGCTTCTAGTCGCTCGTTTGTAGAAAGTTGTCAGTTCAAATTTCGGCTTGTGTCTGTCAGTGGCCTGGCATGTGCAGCATTTGATTTTTCATCTACATTTCAGGGTCTCAAAGGGGAGGTCTTTGGAGCCCGGAGCCCAAAGCCTTTTACTACTTGGAGCCCGGACAAAAATGATGTTTCTTGCTAATTGGATCCCTAGCGTACAGTTGTGGAGCCCTTGAGCCCCAATTTTTCTGTGTTGGAGCCCTGGAGCCTAAGTTTTTTGGCCCTAAACCCCTTTGGGACACCGACATTTTGTTGTTCAAACTTTTGTCTCTTGTTGTCAGCCTGTAGTACCCATCACATACACTAACGCTGTAACGAATTTGCCGGCGATTTGGCTTGTGAGGCTTGGCTTGTCTACTTTGTAAGTGACTCATTATCAGTAAATTAATTCATTTCATCATTTACCTGAACCATTTCTGTGGCCAGAGATTCAGCTCCAGCGATAAGCAACAACCTGTGGTGATCACAAATACAACAAAATAATACTGTTACTTTCTACCTACATCACAGTACACTTCACCATGTCATCTAACTACTTTCCGTACATTGTTTTTTATCTTGACGTGAAAATTACATGCACGTGTTTAGTGCAAAAAAGTAAAGAAGAAAGTGGATCACTTACTTTGGGGCAACAATGCCAAGTCGCTGAGGTGGAAAATCAACAAACAATTCTAAAGAAAATAAAAAAATCCTTTCAAACTGACAGTAATGTAACTGGACTCGTCTTACACCATTTCAAGTATTTTTTAGCTTAAGGCGTTCTCGGTCAAGCACAGCTGTTGATTAGAATTACTTCATTTCTTTAGTTCTTCTTTCCAAAGCAGTGGTTCCCATGGTAATAGCTGTCTTCTTTTTATTAACACACTGCCACCTAGTCAGATACCAGAGTTTCAAACAGCTAGTGCCAGTAATTTCAAAGATATGGATTGTTTTAAGGTTGTATTACACTTTTCTGTTTCAATCTGATAGTCCACCCACCTTGGCCCACAGTTTATTAGTATGTCAGTACATCCTAATTTGAGGTCAAACCTGTTATAAAGTGGTATGAGCTACAAAATCGTTTTTAAGGCTTATTTTGCTCGCTTGCAATGTTTACCAACCTGCATTATACTCAGATAGTCTGGTAACACCAGGCCATGTCTCCTCAGTTGCTGTTCCTAACATCTAGAATAATTTTGACAACACCAATACATTCTCACTCAGTTGCAACATTAATGATAAATATTTAAACGGAGTGCTCAAGAAGGCTGTCAAACAACAGAATTTTGGGGATTACCTCTTCATCAGTGTTCTAAACTGACAAGGGCCTGAGATGAATATCTTACAAGATGAACTCCTATTACCATGAAATCACATGTCAGCCTTTCAGTGTAATTTTACTTTATTTGTTGTGTCAAATGGCCCCCATATGCACTATGAATCAATCACCTCTTGGAAAAAGAATCAAGTGATGGCTGTCCAACCACTTTTGAAATACTGACTCTACTTGTGATTTGCAGCCAAAACAATAAAGAACAGTACTGAATGGGTGTTAGAAGCCTAGAAGAAGCTACCTGCAGAAGTATTGTGTAGTTCCAAAAAAATATCCATACTCCCCCCACAAGGTTTTTTTTGTTTTGCACCCGACTCCCCCCCAAGAAATTCCAGTTTAGCTTCGTACTTTGCTTCTTAAATTTTGGCTTTTCGGATTCCCCCTCCCTCTAGGAATTTCCGATGACCTTCCATGGAGTGGGTATGGATTTTTTCTGGAACTATACATTTCAGACGTCCTTTAGGGTGTACACCAAGCATCAAACGTGTGCACAGTGTGTAAACAAATAACATGTATCAAGCCTACATGGTCCACCTCAAAGACTGCTACTGACAAGATTTCCCATTCCCTATTAAGCCCCCCCCCCCCCCCCCGAAAGGTGCTTGACTCAAATAAGCACCCTTGGGGCTTTGCTAAGTTTTTGGAAGGACACTTGGCTGCTAAGGAAGAAAAATCATTTTCAGCACTGCTAAAGATCTCACAAGTGTCTTACAAATGTTCAGATCGGAACTTAATTAAGTGTCATATTTTATTTCATGGATTACAATCAAGTTGAAGCCAACGTTTACCTGCCATATCTTATTGAGTTGATCAACAGAATCGCTCACTCCAGGAAACAGAGCAACTCCCGTTATCATCTCCACAAAGATGCACCCAGCACCCCTGAACAACAACAAATCAAACATAGAAATAAATTTATTAAATTTATTAAATACAAGAATTATTAAGTACTAAATACTCATAAATGAAGATTCAGTTCTGCCGGCAAATAGCAGAAGCTAATCAAAGTGGGCGGAGCTACAAAGGTACAGCAGTCTGTCCAATGGTTGAATAATGGTTTATGGTTTACTTACTGAATCTTTATCAATAAAATCACCTTTACCCTTTCTGTTATTCTACCTTTTGAGCCTGTGAATGAAAATCCCTAATTGTGACCACTAAATGGAAACTGCATAGTAACACATTCCTGTGCCACTGTTCATTTTTGAGCATTTTACCTGTTTTCAAAAAATGTTCTCTTTGAATCCTTAATTTGCTTACTAACTTTTGTTGCTGTCTAATTTTGTCTGCTACTTCACTCACAAAACACACAATCTTCAGAGAGTGCATCAGAAAACATGACACCTCCAAGATCAAGCCACAAGGACAACCAGCAATACAGCTCAAGACCAATTCATCTCACATCCAATTGGCCTTCCCTTACAATATTATAACACAATAAACACTTTATAAGTAACTGTACTGATTCATACTGTTATATATCTCACCAGATATCTAGTGATGTTGTGTAATCTTTTGACCCAAGAAGAACATCTGGAGGTCTATACCTGCCCATTAATGACAAAGAGCACCAAGTAAATAAAGTTTATTTTTAATGTGCATAATAGTAGTAATACAAACATTTTTTGTGACATGTTCTGAAGGAATAACAGTCATTGTCAGTTACAATGGACATAACAATTTTGAATTTTTTTTTTACAACAGCACAAGATAGAATATATAATTAATTAGGAATAATGTAGAGTAGAATAAATTTGGAAACAATGACACTAACAAAACTGCTAGTGTCAAGTTGATACGATTAACTTGTTCACTCTGTATCTCTTTCTTTTTAAAAATTGCTTTTTGTTTGCTGCTGTCATTACCTTTTCATTCTATCAATCTCTAACAACAGCATGGCTTGTGATGGTCAAAACAAGTAGTAAAAAGAAAAACAAATTTTCCTCACCATAGTGTGACAACTTCATGTGAGTATGTGTGGCTGGGAACAGATTTGGCACGTGCTAAACCTGAAAATATCATAAAGTTTTAGTTCTTTTAGAAATTAAAGGTGTTTGTAGCAGCAGAGAAGCATTACTTCTCAAATAAATTACAACACAAATTAAATTAGCCTGAATGTTTAAAGTTTATTTTTACTATCATAGCGTTTTCTCACTGGATTTCCCAAGGATCCTAGGTCACTGCTGGGTGTCCTTCAAAAATGTCTCACGTGCACTGTTTTACAAAAGACCATGGCAAACTACTCAGCAGAAGAAAGCGAGTCAATAATAATTTTTTTCTGCAGGACATCTACAGAGGAAAATCCTCAAGTTAACTCTAAATGTTAATATTATCTCTGAGCTGATAGCTTTGACTATACCATGGTCCAGCGAGAGTCACTTCCCGAGGGGGGGGGGGGGGGAGGGGCAAATAACAATCAGTTCCAGTTCAGACAAAGGGTTGCTAAACTCACCAAAATCAGCCAGCTTTAATTCTCCAATTTCATTAATCAACAAGTTCTGGGGCTTTAGGTCCCTAAGTGTAGGAAAAAAGGATATGGCCAGCACAACATGTTAAATAATTTTACCAAACAAAGCTATGCCTTTTGATGCTCTGGATAATTCAGAGCATCAAAGCTTAGGCTTGTTCATTTTGTGTTTTTGTATGTAATAACTTAAGACCAGGCTTGAACAGATGACCCTCAACAAACAAAGTAAATGTATGACAAGCTGTCCAGAGTTTAACCAACATGTTAGCCAGCAAGACATGCGATACATGGATCAAAACACGTGGGACATGCAAGCAATGGATCCAAACAAAACTAGTATTTGTGCCTTGTGTGAATTCTTGTTCCTCACAGGTCTGGCTCAAAAGCCCCACTGGCTTACTACCATCCTACTACCCACGACTAAAAATAAATCATTATCTCCTCTGCCATCACATCTTAACTGTGTTCTTTGACATTCAATTTTCTCAAAAAGAAACTTCCCTCTAACTAAATGGCAGGGGTAACCTTACAATGGACTAACCATCCGCTAAGAGGGGAGTAGTGGTACTTTAGTTGCTTGATGATTGATGAAAGCTCATGCCCTTTGAGCTGCCTGTGACTTAACATATCATGGTTAACTCAAGTTAATGCTGGTTAGCATTCACAATACTCTGACATTATTGTTAACACTGATTACCTGTGAAGAATTTTTCTTTCATGAATGTAAGCCAAGCCTCTTAACAGCTGGAACAAAAAGAGCTGCAAACAGCACAGTGGAGTTAAACATGAGAAGCACTTAGGAAGCTAATGATTAGTACCAGTACATGCTTTATTGCGTGGTTAGGCACCTGAGAAGTCAACCTTAAAAGGCTGGTTAAACACAGTGCACACTCAGTTACAAAAATCTTCAATAAAAATTATCTCGAAGGCTTCTGGGTTTCACGCAAGTCACATTACATTTAAGTCACATCCTGACTCTCTGCACTCGACTTAAAGAGTACATGATTTGGACTCTACAAGAACCTTTTAGTCAACAGTACACCGCTGAATAACAGATCAATCGTTGCAATAAAGGGGCCCTACTGGGGTTCATCCCAACAAGCCAAGTAGGCACAAAAGTGGCAACAGCACTTCAAATGAAATAGCAACAAGGTATCTGTTATCAAGGAAATACAGACAGTAGCAACTAGTACCTAATAGAACTTTAAAATAAGCAACAAAAAGCATTTTGAAAAAGAGGCAAATATCACAGGACCCCCTAGCAGGGACTTAAAAAACTACAAGCAATAAATGAGTATACAAACCTTGACATTATAGGGAGGGATTCCCCTTGGATACTTTTCCAGGTAAATATTTAGATCTGTGTCCTACAATACACAACAAACAATGTCATGTTTGGACAGCACCATTAACTCGAACAAGAGTTTTTGTTACACGTACAAGTATGAAAAAATGTCAGAATGTTCCCCAGTATGAAAATGATTTAGTGCTGTAGTTCACTTATCACAAGTCCTGCACATGCATGCTCTGGGTAGTTTGTGGCTACAAAATAATGGGCACTAATTATAATGCCACATAAGTATAGCAGGCATTACCCCTTGATCTACCCTAAAAAAAATAATTAAAATAAATAGTGAGCCCAAGTGTTAGCAGCTGTGGACAGCTGGGATAGCTACAATGTAACACTTAGGCACTGGGTTCCTGCAAAAGTAATCAAGTGGCGTCAAAGTGAGACACTTGATTACTTGATTACACTTGAGAGACACTCTGATATCACTGGATTTTACCTTTTTTCAAACTTTTTTAAAAGTAACAAACAAAGGTAAACACTCAGAAAAAGATAATCTTAATTAATGGATTAATGGATCTAAAAGAGAAAGTTCTTAACTATCCTTACAAATAAAACAGACATATGGCAAACTTGACTCCAATTTGACTAAATTGCTAAATAATCAAAACTAGTACAATGACCATATTTGTTCTTCATATCAGCATGATTCAGTAATTAAAAAACTCACCACAAATTCAAAGACAAACATGAGAGTATCCTTGGTGTGAATAATGTCATGTAATGTCACAATGTTTGCATGCTTCAACTGCTTTAACAGAGAAGCTAAAAAAACAAAGAAAGAGTTACACTGTACACTAAGGCCGTGTTGTATTGGAATCAACCGTTTTTGGTTGGGTTGGTTAGTTGAGTTTTTTCGTGTTCTAGAGAGAAAACCGTTTTTGGTTGGTTTGGTTGATCAACTTTTTCAACCAGCGCACAGCTTGGTTGAAATGGTTGAAAACGATGGGTAGCATCTGCTGACTCTTTAGCAAGCATCAGTTTTTATGCTTTGCATCATTGTTTTTGTGCATAAACTGCTCAAGTGTGCTTGTCGCCACGGTAAAATTGTCAACATACGATGACGCTCTTTTGAAACGATGATTTTCAGAACCTTGATACGAGAGAGGTTTGTCGCTTGATACAGTCACAAACATGACCAAAACATGCTGCTAAATATTCTGATTCATTCTTGTAACAGTTCTTAAGAGACAACCGAAGCAACAAGGCGGCCTTTGAGGAAGTCTGGAAATGACTATATGTCCAGTCACAACCGCATGTCAACCAAAAACGGTTGAAGAAGTGTTCTATTTGGGAACCTTAACTGTTTCAACCAAATCCGGTTTTGGTTGAAATGGTTGATCCCAATAGAACATGACCTAAGAGTCATATAAATACTAAGTATATGCATGTTCTTCATGCAGGAAGAGCGATGGAATACAGGATCTACAGGTACACGTCAAACAAATCATGTTTCCAGTTAGTAGTAAGGGTAAAGTGTATCCAGAATACAGAACAAAGTTTACTTATTTATAAAAGACTTTGCTTTATGTTTATCATAAAATTTACACATTAAAATACAAAATGTTAGCCACATAGAGTTAAACTATGCTGTATGCAGGATAGCTCTTGAGTGACCCAGGGAAGAAAACAAACTCTTCCTTGCAAGGGAACACTCTGAATGCTGAACAATATAATAAAAACAATGGCTGGAAAAGTGTTAAACACCTTTGTACCTTCTCTGATGGCAGTAAATGGTGCTCCCTCCTCTTCTTGTAATCTGATCTCTTTTAAAGCCACGAATTTGTTGTTTGCACTAGGATAAAAGAATGCCTTTTTTTATTACCAGATAACGGGCATATTCTTAATACATGCTTTGAATCACTCTTAACATCACCACACATGATTCTTGTTTAGTACTGATTTACAAATTCAGCTGTGTAAGGTAGTACCTGTTCACTATTTATCATTATTTTTAAGTGATTCAAGCCAGGGCACCTAAAATTGGCAGGTAACAAGACAGTGCAACAGCACCAGTTCTTTTTTAGAACTCTTGGTTGAGCAACGGGCCATTACCATGGCAACAAGGCTGTTGGGTTTGGCTTACTATAATCTGTCTACATCTTGACATTCTAATCACAAGTTCCTGAGAAGTTGGTGCATTTCCAAAAAGTCAGAAAGAACAATCAATCTCATTTTTTTGGTAAAATGCACACATGCAGCATTCCATTGGGTTTTCATGGAAGAAGTGAAAAATGTGCAAAAAGGTTGGGTTCTTTGTGAACTTACTTTCTTTTGCTCAGAAACATGACAAAACATACGAACCGGAAATGAAACAGAATTTTGCAAATGAAACTAGCCAGCAAATTTGCAGCTAATGGAAGCAATTGAAATTGCTTTAACACCTGTATGTCAGTTGCAAAGTTACCAATCAAAACACCAACACTGGATGACAATGTTGCAAAGTGGTATGAAAAGAACATCCCTTTGACTGTAAAAATAAGCTAAACCCTCCTGTCTTCCTTGTATTTCTACCTGTTTATGCTACACTCAAAAGCTAACAAGACAGTCAATCATACATCTATCCAGTTGACTATTCCAGGGTAATACATGTGCTCAGTTGAATCTTGTACCTACAAACTCCTTTGAAGACTGTTGCATACGAACCCTCCCCAAGTTGTTCAAGCTTCTCGTAAGCATCAAGACAACCAAACGGAGGTGACAGGGGCTGGAAAACAAATTAAAATGCAAAAGAAGTTAAAACAAGATGCAAATATCATGTCATCAACGATAAGAATTATGCTGTAGGTCTTCCAAGAAAAAAAAAACATACAGTCTGATTGATTTCCATTGCAAAGACTGCAATGACACTGGTTACCACAAAGGTTCTTTGATGAATTAAAAACATCACCGGAAATCATGTGGGACAAACTAAATCAAAACAGGCAGCATATGGACACAAGCAACTCACTTCTTACTCTATAAAAGTGTTTCTCAAGAAGGTAAAATTGATATGCATGAGTCCACAACAAAAATTAAATAATGAAAATAATGTCTTGAGGAACAAATAAAAAAGTATATCTGACGCTAATTATGAGCAGAACCACTGACAGAGATCTGTTTACAACAAATAATATGGGTGATAGTATATAATTATCAAACAATAAACTTGATAAACTAATGACTGTTGGTAACTGGAGAGTGCTGTTTTCATAAAATATTGCTTCAAATGAAAATTTCTTCTTCATAGTGATTAAATTAATAAATTCAAATAATTAATCAATGAGACTTTTCATCATCAACTGCTTTCAAAAGAAGTAACTATATACTGTAAGCACAGACACAAACCTACTACAAAGCTCTAAAAATTTATTGCTAGTAACAATAAAATATGCAGAAAAAAAACCATGCTACCACATAGTTACTGCATGACTTTAAACTAATTGGTCTGGCTTTTTAATCCCAGAAAGCATCACCTATTTAAAAGGGAAAAAATCACGCTGATGAAATGAATTTTTGATCATGCAGATAACACAATACAATTAAAAGAAATTTTGCATACTGTAGCTGCATGCTTGCAGAAGTATTTGACATTTACAATATTAAATGGTTAGAAATTAAGATAATCCAAAGAGTTTTGAAAACCTCTGCATTTCTTGTAAAGAATTACACTGTACTCTCACTCAAAAAACCACACTAAACAAACTGCATGTATTTGATATTTGTTTTCATGTTTCCTGTAAGTCTCTTGGCTCTTCAAGGTGATAAAAAGCTGTCCATTTTATATGTGACCCTCCACAGGACTTGAGGGAATAAGGTGAACGCACGCACACAGCACTTTATAACACGCTCGCACGCAACTAACACAACACGCTTATCGTGCAGATATGTGCATAAAAACAATAAATTTATGTTAGCGTGTTAGTGGTCTTTGTTCGTATTTAGTTAACACGGAAGGGCTTTGTTTTTTAACACGCTAGACTTCTTTGTTCATTTAACATGCAAGATAACTTTGTTTCTTTAACACGTTGTATTTCTTAGAACGCTAGCCATCCTATTCAAGAATCACATTACTTCAACTGCCTTGCTAAAAAGTTCTCAACAGATATTCATAGTTGTAAATTTGTTATCATGCAGTCTCAAAATCAGGAATATTCATACTTTCTAACAAGTGAAGAGGATTTGGAATCCATGGTAGACGCTTATTACAGCGCTAGATCAGTAGATGATCACGAAGATCAAGAAGAGGATTACAGCAGCGGAAAAGAAGACGACGAAAGCGATCAGGAATACGAAACTGACCTCGGCATTGAGTTCGAGTTTGAGTCGGATTATGATATTTCTGAGCGATCGAGAGTGCAGGCTCTTGTGAGTAAAACATGTGGTTGTACTCACAGTGACAACGAGAGTCCATGCAGTACCACGGTGGTAAAACTTGAAGACTTCATTGACTGTAGAAACAATTGTGCTGAACTTACCTCGCATGAACTCGACCTGGTAATCCTAGGAACTATTCACAGCTCCATCAACTGCGACGAGGTCAGCTACTCAGGAAGAGCGGAGAAAAAGCGGCAACGAACCAGCATGCCTTTCTATTTCCACGGCCATCGAATTTGTCTCAAAACATTTTTGTTTATGCATAGAATTCATAAGACAAGGTTTTACAGTCTTGTCAAACATTACAGAAAGAATGGGTTATCACTTCGCACTCACGGCAATAAGAAGCGTCTCCCAAGCTCAACTTTTCCTGCTGAAACCGTTGAACGCATTGTGAAATTCATAATGAATGTCGCCGAAGAGCAAGCCCTTCTCCTCCCTGGTCGTGTTCCTGGCTTCAAAAGAATTGATGTGAAATTGCTGCCAAGTTCCGTGACAAAGTGCAAGCTGTGGAAAACTTACAAAGATTCTTGCGCTGCTGCTGGCCACGTAGCCGTTGGCTACTCAAAGTTCTGTGACTTGTGGCGCCAACTTTGTCCTTTCATTGTGATAATGCGACCTGCCTCGGACCTCTGCTGGACTTGCCAAAAGAACAATAACCAAATTCTCAAGTCAGCTAATTTACCCGAAAACCAAAAAGCGGAAGTTGTAAGACAACAAGAGTTACACTTAAGGCTAGCGGCGGGCGAAAGAACATTCTATAAAAGCTGCTGTGAAACAGCAAAGGAAGCACTTGCTGAACCTCTAAAAGAAATAAACTTTTCTGACAAACGTGCACCGTGCAGTCTACAGGGAACAGTGCATTATTCCTATGACTATGCCCAGCAGCTGCACTACCCTGCTGACCCTTACCAACCCGGTCCGATCTATTTTAAGACTCCACGTAAGTGCGGTCTTTTCGGTGTTTGCTGTGAAGCCATTCCCAGACAGGTGAACTTTTTAATAGATGAAACTGTTTTGACGGGAAAGGGAGCTAACAGTACCATTTCTTACGTCCACTACTTTTTCGAGCGCCACGGACTCGGTGAGACAAGTGCTCGGATACATGCAGATAACTGTGGAGCGCAAAATAAAAACAACGCATTTATGTGGTACTATCTCTGGAGAGTAATGACCGGACTTCACGAGAGAATTGACTAACTTTCTTTTGGCGGGACATACGAAGTTTGCTCCAGATTGGTGCTTCGGACTAGTAAAACAAAAGACCAGAAAAACGTTTATTTCTTCACTGTTTGACATAGCAAGGGCAGTAGAGGATTCTGCGTCAGTAAATACGGCTGAATTTGTTGGCCTACACAGTGGACGTGTTCTTATACCGACGTACGACTGGATGTCGTTTCTTGAAGGATTTTTCAAGAAGATCCCACAGTTAAAAACTTTTCACCACTTCCGCTTTGACAAAGACTACCCTGGAACTGTGTTTTGTAAACAGTACTGGTATTCTGAGGAGCAGGCCTTACGCATTCTTAAAAACGAAAGTAACGCACCACAGCCAGGACCCTTGCCACCTGTTATATCCCCTAAAGGCATCACTCGTGAAAGGGCTGAATATCTTTTCAAGGAAATTCGGGAATTCTGCCGTCCGGGAACAGAGGATCTTGTTGCTCCCGCAGTGATCTCAACATGAAGCTTTGTAAATAACTTGTTTAGAAGTAATAAGATTGATTTTTTTTTATCAATAAATAAAATTTTTATGAAAATTATACTTAGCTTTTGTAGCGTATTATTATTATTTCAACTGAATACTGCATGTGAACTAAGTTTCAATTATTCATATTAAGTTCTTTCTTACAACGCCTTTCAATAACACGCAAACAAAGTTCAAAGTGTTCAAAACCGTCGCGATGAACGGAAAACTAGTGCCGTTATCTCCTGATCTCATCGACTCGTGTAAGGTCCGCTCAGCAATCGAAGGGTGGCTTGACAAAATGGAAAGAACTAGTGCGACTTTTTACTTTGTGATCACCCGCGATCAGAAAATAGCGAGTTTTTCCCTTGCTTTGACTTGATGTTTTAAGTGCGCCAAACTTCACTCAAAGCGCGAAACGCTTCTTGTTTCTCTATTGCGAGTGGCGGATAATAACACAAGCGCTAATTAGTAATTTTCTCCCTTGTGCGCCTTTCCCTTTGTCGGCGCATTTCCTATTGTTAAGTATGTTTACGTGTGCACATATTCAGGGAGTTGTTCGCTTTCGCTGTCATTCGTCATGGAGAAGATAGTAGAGAAGATAAATTGTATTCGAGATGAGCGCTTGGATTTATTGGAAAAACTGCAAGAACATCGAGAAGAGGTGGTCCACGTGCTGAGTAACATGCCATCGATAACCCTGCAAGATTTATCAGAAACTTTAAAAATGTACTACAGCCTGAGAGATGAAATTCTATTGATGATAAGAAATATGGACATCGTGGAGCAGAAACTGGTTGATAGATTACACCACACTTAACTCACTTTCAAACGGCTCTTTTCAGAGCCAAAACCTCAACAAAAGTTTTTGACCTACAAATTGTTATCTGTTATGTTAGAATCGTACTTACAAACAATCCGTCGATGACAGAATTTTTTTTGAAACAACCTGTTTCCCTTCTTTGTCATCATAGTTCGTTAAGTTTGCGTAGTTGAACGTTGTATCACACCATTACGCAATTGTGATGTACTTCTATCTACATTTCTTTTTTAGTTTTATTAAAAAATTTTACCTGACTATATTATTTATACTAACGACAAAGACGTTGTCTGCTTTTTCTCCCAAACGTTTTACTAAAAGCCTTAAAGTTACTTTTTGCCCATGCCTTCTCCTTGCAGCTTCGCCGCGTGGCAAATTGTTTGGCGGTAAACAGCGTGGCTTTGCCGCCAAATCATTGTTCCCGCTCAGAAATCAACTGTGTCAGAATGTGTTCACCGTGGGAAAAACGCTCAAACAATGCATGCTTTCTGGTTCGCTTTATTTTATTTCGATTGCACAACGCAAATATATTTGGTAATAACTTAAATTAAATCTTATGATTTGGCGGCAAACCTCGCTGCTTTGCCACGAAATAGTTGTTCCACTCCCAGGCGACTATGTCAGAATGTGTTCACCGTGGGAAAACTGCTCAAACAATGCCTTCCGGTTCACAGGCATTAGAAAACGATTTGTAGGCGCAAAGATGAGAGACATTTTCCCGCTTTTCCCGCTTATTTATGTTACCAAAATATTTTGTTAGCATCATTTTATCCCACGTCTGCGCTTCTTATTAGCTGATTACCTGATAACACGATCATGGCACTCCGTGTTCTTACAAAAATTCCTAAACTTTCTCTGATTTATTTCAATTCCGATAAATCAACTTCTATCATAGAGACCAAAAAGTTAAGAGATAAGGAAACGCAAACCTCGTTTACTGAAACTGTGCCTCCAAAATTGACAACTGTCACACTGAAACACAATGGTAGAGTTTTGGAAGTGATTGGTTATTGCATCAGACGGTAAGTTTCCTTACGATAGTTTCCTTGCTGTGAGTTTTTCGTGTCACTGGCTTAGAACAAATAACAGGAGTAGTTTGTTTGGATTTGTTTCAGACGATGAAGAAAATCTCAACAGCCAAGAGAAGCTGTTTGTTGAGGATCCTAAAAACGCTCATCTTTTCGATGTGCCGACCCCACCGAAGCCCCTAAAGAGTGGAACAAAACGGAGGGCAGAAAGATCTTCGAATTTGGGGACAAAGAAAAAAGCGGACAATTTTGAGGAAAATGAGGTGAGATTATACTTTCTTGTTAAGCTATACTGGTTTCAATAGATTCTGATTAAAAAACATGACAGATTGGATGTCTGAAGACTTGTGTGAACGTGTGTCGCAAAAGTTAGAAAAAGTGACGATTTACTTTCAGAATACTTTAGGCCACTATTTGTCGGCTTATGAAGTTTTCATGACAGAGAAAAATGATGAATTATTGATTACGTTTGACTTAAAAAATCTGTCCTGGTGTTAAGTTGGTGCCTCTACAATACGCTTGAGGACTGATTATCCACAAGTTTATCTTCCCGCCAAAAGTAGCTGTGAGGGTTCACACGTAATTCCCCGCTTTTTTCTATAATACATGTACTTAGTAGTACTCCTTAGTTATTAAGTATTCCTAGTATTCCTTACTTGCACTTACCTTCAAAACACGGCGACGAGACAGTACAAAATCACTGGACTCTCTCACTTACGACGTGCTTACAATACACTAACAAGCGTGTTTATTTTAGATTCAGATGTTGGCAGAATTACAGCAAGAGCAAGACCAGAAGCAAGCAGAGCTAAAAATGAAGCGAGCAGAAAAACGAAGCAGTGAGACAAGGCACGCAAGTACTCAGTGCAGTAGTGGTGTGGCTTCACGGTTAACTGCTGATGCAGCAGTACAAACCGACCACTATGATGTCATAACCGAGCTTAGGGAACAAATCCAGGGGCTTAAAGAAGTAGTAAGAGATTTGACAACACTCAAGTCCGTTCATCAACATGAGACGGAGATGACTCCTTCCTCGGAACCAATGTTTAATGAACAGCTCCCAGATGTTCAGTTAGATCCAGCATTCGCTGCTGCAATAACAAGTTTATGTAACAGCCCTCCTGAACAAGAGGAAATTAGTACAGAGCCCACTGGGTCTCAGCCATCAATTGTTCAAAACCAAGGAGAGGAAATGTTCCCCACTTACAGTTCCCGCACAGCTTCATCGAGACAGCCTTTGATGTCGGTTGAAAATTTCGTCCCACAGCCACCTGTTAGTCATGGTCCAACGGATGAGCAGCGCAGCAGGGTTGCAGGAATTGTTGACCTCAGTCCAGATATGTCCAACGCGACTCTTGCATGTGTGAATGTTTTGTTCAACGATGATGAGCTGGCGAGAGGAAACATGTCAGGAACTAGAGGATATCAACAGCTGGACACCTACAAACTTGGATTTCTGATTTCATCCTTAAAAAGGAAATTTGAGTCGCCAAATTTTACCGCTCAGTGGAACGAGATTGTTCCCCGGATAAATTCCAAATGCAGAGGAAAGAGAAGAACTCTTATCAGCAAACTGAAGAAAAACAATTTGTTTTGAAAGTGCTAAGAACATGGTAAACGAGGCCAGTTTTAAGTTAAAGTTGACATGACAATGTGTATGTACAAAAATCGTTTGTTTTAGTGATGCGAACACGTTTCTTCTACTCTTTCGATTTCTTTCTGTAGGGTAGATTTCATCTGTTTTAACCTGTAAGATAATCACATACTAGTTAGTTTAGTAAAATTAATTACTTGGAATACCATTTTACTGCATGAGAACAATATCCGGTAAAACCTAAGAAATACACAAAGAGTTGTTGTTGTAAATTTTTATTTACTGTAGTTCGTTATTCAGTTAGTCAATCAGCAGTTTGGAGACCAAAATTACTAACAAAACAGAATCCCTTTTTTTGCCCAAACCTGGATTTTATTTATCCGTGATACCCTGTGCGCAACTGACATTCTCCTCACTGTCCTCAATTCCCTATGCAAACGTTTTGCTTGAAAAGTTGAAGCAATTTTCAGATTATATTACCGTTAGTATTCTTATATCAGCGTCTTCGATACATCTGTTGCTTTTTAGAGTGACTGAAGTGCAAGATTCCTCGGTTAGTGTCTTTTTGCAATTATTTTATTATGAAACATAGCTTGTTGTAACGAAATCCGCTTTAGATTGCCAGGACGTTGAAAATCGACCAGGCATTCTTTTGTTTTGACCGAGTAGAACTGGACGCAAATCTTGCTTCTTGTTCAGCGAGTTCGGCCACTGTTCGGCATTCCAGTGACTCGAACGGCTATCGAATGTTGCAAGAAAGTAAAGCGAACAGAAAGGGAATCCATGCAGTATTTACGACAAAGAAAAGAGCTTTGAGAGATTAAATTATAATTTGTATCTTTTGCTGCACAAAAAAAAGAAAACAGCTCGAACGTTGTTTGTGAAATCCTCGATGTTATTCCGTTTTGTTATCGGCAAAAACCCAATATTCTTTTGGACAAGTTCTTAGCAAAATGGAAGACAGGAAAGCGTAGAAAACAACAGCTATTTGATGTGTCTTCGGTGCTTCACCGATATAGTTATGTAGACGATTTAGCGTTGAATAGACTTTCAATAAACAGGTAAGCACATGTGATGAGGAGGAAGCTGCAGCTATAAACGAATTAAGACGTCAGTATAGTACGAGGCGAACAAGCATGGACCTCAATAAACTTACTAATAAGCTAGAAGCTAAATTTAACACGCTCAGCGTGTTAAATCATGCAACATTTTAGGCAAAGATCCTAACACGTTCTTTTGTCTCTACCGTGCAAAGTAAAACAATGGCTAAGAGTTAATGAGGCACGCAAGTAACACGCAGCTAACGCATTAAGAGTGAGTTCTTTTGTTTTAGCGTGCAGTCGTACCGTGTGCGTGCGATCACCTTATTCCCTGAAATCCTGTGGAGGGTCACATATTATTGACCACAGAATATCTCAAAAGTCATTACATGTGATTGTCAGATCCCTGAATACAAGTAACCTCAGTTACCCCAATAACATACAGTGACAGTTCATGACATAGGGAAGATTATATTATGCTCATCATATATGGCAAAAAGGCAAAATAAAATAAGTCAACCAAAATCAAACAAGTCAAGAAAAATCATGAAAGGATGGTAAAACCTTTGATTAGGGATTAAGAATTGAGATTAAGAGATTGAGATTAAGAAAAGATACCTTTCAGGATGGAGGAAGACTCATAAGAAGTGTTATGGATACTGACAATTATGACATGCAGTTATCTCTAGATGCTTTTATGACATGACCATAATGTCAAGATATAAAAAAGGAAGTATGGAACTCTGCACTCTGTTGGAGGTAATATTACTTTCAAAACTAAAAACTGGTTATACATGTGAAAAACAAGCTGTTCAATATTTGTTCTAAAAGAAGTGTGATAATTTTTGCAGAAATATCCAAACCCCCACCACAAAGGAAATTTCACTAAGGACCATGTTGCCATGGTGACATGTTTTTGTAACCATGAGACATGTTGCTGTCAATTTGCAACTTTCCTTGCAAAAAGTTCATCATAAAAATTTGCCTGCAATTTGCAGGTCTGAATGAACTTTGTATTTCAATTGTGTGATTTGGAAAGCTTATTCTATGAGCTATTGCAAATGTAAACATATCCTTATGCAAATGTTACTGAAATTAATTTTTTTCCTCTTCAAAATGAACCATCTGCAAACAACACAAAACCGTCCACTTCCCTCCTCTCAAGAACTTCCTGAGCCTTTGATCGATTAATCTACTGGGTACCCCTCTGGAATTTCCAATTTCATCCATGGAGGGGATGTGAATATTTTCTGGAACCAGATAATACCATATCTAGCTACAAGCCAAGGGGTCAGACATGCATATTTGTAGTACAAATTTCTAGCATAATAATAATTTGTAGCATATTATTTAGGGCAGACGATTAGGTTAGGCATAATCTCTAAATTGGGCCAACTAAATCCTCACAAACCAATGGAGGCCTTCAGATCAGACTATGAGTATGAGATTCAGTACAAGTGTGCTTATTCAAGCCTTAAGTGTGACAATAACATTTGGGCCAGAGACTCCTTCTGTAATGATGTGCAACAGGGAGGAGCAAGGGCACTGTTTGAAACTACAAAGTCATAATCATGCTTGATGTTGAATATTAATACTATAAATATGAATCTAGACATGACAACCACTCAATAGCTTCACAGCTGGGTTCAGGCAAGTTGCACTCTAATTTTATATGTCGATTGAGCAATTCTTTAGCATGATAGTCATAAGACTTTTACAAGCCAATAATATTCACTTATTCACATAATACGTACTAGTTACTTAAAGAACTAAGGTCTAGCTCACATCACTATCAATCTAGCTATTGAGCACTAGCATTTGCGATTTCAAAAAATGCCTCATTTTGGGCTATTTTGTTTGGTAGCGTTTTATGGCATGTTCCGCAAATCACACCTCTTACCCACATCAGCTAATCAATTTAACCCCTCTCAGCAACTAATTAAGGCCGACTTCAAAATCTTTTCGTGGGGTACACTTGTTTCTGTCCAGTGGAGCAAAACTATTCAATTTCATGTAAGGGTAGTTGAAATTCCTCTCCCCTCCATCCAGGGTTCTGCGCTCTGCCCAACTACTGCCATTACTAATGCCTTCCAGTTCACGGTGCCAGCATCTGCTAAGAGTTCACAAGCTTTCAACCGGGAAGATGGTTCCCATGGTACCCATGTGTTTACTTATAGCATGTTTGTTTCAAAATTGTGATCCCACCTTGCCATTCTGGGGGTGGACCCCAAGCTTTACTCAGGTCATTCGTTTTTGCAGGGGCGGCGTTTCCTTTGCCTATCAATCTGGCGTCCCTATAGAACTGATCAAAGCTCTTGGCGATTGGTGTTCCAATACCATTTTAATTTATTTAACTATGCCATTAACTGTACGCCTACACGTACATTCTGCTAATAGGCTATGCAAAGCCATCCTACTACATACCTAACACACACTCCTGATTCACATCACCTATTTACCCTTTTCACTTTTAACCTTGGGTTTGGACCTCTAGTTATCGTAGGTTCATTTCTGAGACTGTATAAGAATTTTTGTATCTTTCGTGTTGTATGCAAGTGTAGGATCTTTAATAAACTGCCTGATCCCAAAACATGGTTCTAGAGTGAGTTTTCTGTGTTTAGCTTGTACTTGTACCCTGAACTGAAGGTCACTAATTTTTAGGATGCTTTGTACATACAGTTTAAAAACATACCTGCGGTATGCTTTTAAATTCTTGAGGTGTAAACTCATCTGAGGCTCTCCTGCCATTACCAATCTCAAAGCTTATCTTTCTCAGTCGTGCACCTATTGAATCTGACACAGTCCGTCTCACACCTGGTCTGAATGCAAGCTTGTTTGAAACTGGTGATGGGGTGGTGTTAGTTTCAAAAGCATCATTCTGTGAGAAAACAATAAAATATAATGTAATTAAGTATGATATAGCTCAACTATCAGTATTTCCTAAGGGTTAGGTGACAAATTAGAACATACATAATTCACATGACTTCGTGTTTTTACACAAAGGTTTTCTGGGAAGTGGGAAAAGTGACACATGTTTTAAAACACTGTAAATAGAATTTTAAAGATAAAAGCTGGGGATTTCCCCAGACCATTACAATTCTGAGACAGTGTCAGCTACTTTTACAGACAAACAAGGCATTGAATGACACCAACAGAAATGTTTTCTCTAGCTACATGTAAGTTTTCCATTTTCCTGACTTAAAATATTTGCAATATTTGCAATATCCCTGGTTTTCAGGTCTGTCTCCCCATAACTTCAGTGGATCATATTACTTATGGCTTCTGCTTTTCACTCAATAAAGTTCTTTTCAGATATGTGTATATGTTGTGGTGAAAATTTGTTTTTGGTTTGAACAATTCAAACCAGTTGGATTTTAAAATGAATAATGAATTATATTGAATCTGGTAAGGAATCTGACGCAAAGGAAAAAAATTGAATGACTTACAATTTTCCAAAACAAGCTCAAATTTAAAAATATGACCACATATACAACAACAATATTAACTGCGACGTTAGCTTAGTTGGTGCCAGTCTAAGGTTTGAATCCTAGCCAGCTTACCAACCAAGACCATCTTAAGGCAGTGATATGAAGCTGTAAACACCTTAATTTTCCAAACCTCAGGGGGATGTTAAAGAGCCCACAATACTACCTGAGTCAAACAGGGATATACATTGTACTAAGTCCTCAGTGTGCAGTATGGCCTTTTACATATCTATGACTTGGGTGGGGTACATTAAAGTATTCATTCCAACAAAACTAACCCAAATACAATTATTTTTAAGTAAACAGTTACTTAATTATCAAACAAAAATTAAACACGGAGCTTGTTAACCTTTGATTTAGCGAAATGACCGGAATAAAATTTTGCTATTCAGTTTGATTAAATTTTGTTTTGAAATAATTTCAAACTTAACAGATTATTTTACATGTGGAATCTGATTTTATTTGATTCTCAATCTCAACTGAAAACTATAACAATGGTTTAATTTTATTTAGTTCAAGAACCAACATCCAATTTCACACCCTGGGCTTGTAAATGTGATTTGTAATCTCACTGTAAATTGCTATGGTAACTGTTGACATCTTTTGCCGGCACATGAACCAGACATTCATTGACAAACAATTCCTCAGGAAGTCCAGTGTATGGTATTTTCTTGCCCCAATGCTGGGTAAGTTTCTAAAACTTGGCCTAAAGGCCTGGCTTTATTTGGAGTCGGCGCTTATTCAGGGCTTGGCATTTAATTTTTTTAATAATGGTAATTTTTGTCTTTTTTGACAGCTTTAATTCATCTTCAACAAAATGATGAACATTTCCCTAAATATGTCTGTAGTCAAAAATCTTAACCACAGCAAGTCAACTTTAATACACTATCTTTCATTGGCTTTTGTAGCCGTCATGCCTGCATTCCTTAAATTTTATGTCGGTCTGTTGGCGCCCTCTCTTTTTAAACTTAACAAGAAAGCTCCATAGGGGTTTATCCGGCCATTCTGACCCACCCCACTCCCAGGTTAACAAAACTTAGCACGACTCAACATATGCATCCTGTATCTTTATGTCGTTAAACATGTGAAACATGTGACTGTGTGACTTAATCAAGCAGAGTGAGTACAAATCCCTGATGACTACAAACTAGTGCCTTTTGATGTGAAATCACTGTTCACCAGTATTCCACTTCAACTGGCTCTAGACGGCACCGAGACCTACCACTACCACTACTATAGACAACTTAGAGGATTTACTGAACCTTTGTCTTACTTCTACTTATTTTTAGTACAACGACAAGCATTACAAACAGTTGCACAGAACAGCTACGGGCTCACCAGTTTCCGTTGTTGTTGCAGAATCATTATGCAAAACATCGAGAAAAAAGCCCTCGCAACTTACAAACAAACACAACCACTCTGGCTACGTTACGTTGATAATGCCTCTACAGCCACACACAAAGACAAAATCGACGATTTTCAAGAACACCTCAACAAACAAGTCGCCAACATCCAGTTTACTAAGGAGATCGAGGAAAATGGTTAAAATTAATACCTTTTCTAGACTGCTTAGTTGCCCGCGACAAAAACCAAACTATGGACAACAATTTATAGGAAACCGAAACATACCAACAGACTACTCGACCAATCACCTTACAACCCTACTTCTCACAACGCTACGACCATACGGACCTTGAGAAGACGTGCACAACTAGTTTGTGACTCACCCGGCAGCTCAACGGACAAAATCAACTACTTAGACAATGTTTTCAACAAGAACAATTACAGGCAGGACTTTGTTAGACACAACACTTACAGAAACTCTGAACCGAATGCTACAAACACTAACACAACACTGGTCACTAATGCAACCATACCTTACATCAAAGGGACTTCTGAAACTATCGCATGAATCCTACAACTCTACAACATCCGCAATGTTCACAAACCTATTGCTACTTTACGACAGCTACTGACGAACGTTAACGACAAGGACGAACTGAACGACAGACAGGGAGCAGTTTATAAGATCGAATGCTGCAATTGCCAGGTCACTTATATTGGTGAGAACTACAGGAATTTAAACATCTGAATGACTGAACACAAATGTGCGACTAGAAATGGTGATATCAACAATCACATTACTGAGCACCATTAAAAAAAAGCAAACCACAGAATCACCTGGGACTCTGCCAAATGCGTTACCTACAGTACGGACTACTATCAACGAATCACCCTGGAAAGCTGCTTTACTAACTTAGAATAAACAACACTGAACCGTTGCCAACAGCTACCTGCACCTTACAAATGACTTATTGTGGACAATAACAAGATGGACAAACAAAAGACGGATGCACCAATCACGTTTTAGTCTTCACAGCTTAACTGAGACCGTCAACCAATCAGGACAACAACCAGAGACTTATAACATCTACTGACGATACACAGTTCACTTGACTCTGATGATGACTTCCGCTCAGATTGTCGAAAACGTCAGTCAGTGTCGTCACAAACAGTCCTTCTTAGGACTACACTCACCCGGACGATTGTAATTTACTGACCTATCAAAACATAATGCTTGATGAACAAGAGTCATCAGAGATCACCAGAGTCTGGGGAAGGCGACATTGTCTCATGACATAAATGTTTAAGTCTGGTTTGCTAACCTTGGAATGCCCTTGCAAAAGTAAACATTAAATTGACATGGAACTCGTAACGATTTAGTCAATTTGAAAATCAAACTATCTTTTCTAAAAACGAACAATTAGCTTTGAAAATGCAAAAAGATAATACAAAACAAACTAAACATGTTGAGAGAATTGTTGCAAAATTGGTGAAGCTCATTTCTCTTCTTTGTGATGTGACAAGTTTGTCTGTTTATAAAGTGGTCAAATATTTACTGAAACAAATGAAATATGTGTTGTGTGAGGATTAGCAAAATAAGTTAAGCTCGTTTCTCTTCGGGTCACAATGTGACCAGTCGTCTTTCTCACGTGGTGAAATATTTATTCACATCTTGTGATATGACAATTCCACCTTTATAAACCTGTCAAATATTCATTGAAACAAACAAAATACATGTGACTTTTTGACTTACTGTTACAGTAGCTCCTTTTTCAGGGGTGGAAAATATACTGAGGATTAGTAAGGATTAGCGAATTAGTTAAGCTTATTTCTCTTCAGGTCACAATTTGACGAGCCCATCTTTAATCACATTTAGGCAAAGCTGAATGTAATAGGTAGCATTGGGTCGAATTCACTTGTGCATGCATTATATGTAAGACATGTTCCGCTATATGTACCGCTACCATAAGGTTAACAGCAGTTTGTCTGTGTCATATAAGTATGGAACCTTGACATACTAATAGTAACGTTGTTAGTGTGATGTGACCTGCTCTCGTTTTGTTTACCTTGCATGACGTAATCCTGATGTCATGGCTGCAAGAGTCACAACCAGAACCAGAAGTTTTATATCGGCGGTCACCTTATGGCGACGGCCGGTTAACTAATGGAGTTAGTGACACTGATCTTGAACCTATTAGAGACAATACACTTATTGATCAATGAGAATCTTTTACACAAAATTGGATTCAAATTAACACTTTACCGCAAATAAATGCTGGTTACTGCAAAGCCACCAGGCTTCGTAGCAGGCTAATTCAGGCTGCATACATACCAGCCTGGGTTGCCTGTGCCCAAAGCCAGAATCGTTTGAGATCTGTTGGATGTAAATATGTGGCTATGTGGATATGTTTATCACCAAATTTAGCTAGATTTCATGCCCTCGAATCGAGGCCGTTGTCGAGCACTCGACTGTTGACAAAGTGGGATGTGGAAAACTTATACCGGAGAAATCCTGTTTCGCCTGTTTTGTGTAGAAAGCCACGCTCTTGCGAAGGCGGCAAAGAGTTTGAATTGCAACCGATACGTTTCTCAGAATATTCTAGCAATTCCTGGAACCCTAAAGAACACTCGACCATTGATAAAGTGGGATGTGGAAAACTTATACCAGAGAAATCCTGTTTCGTGTAGAAAGCTATGTTTTTGCGAAGGCCAGCAGCGAAGAGTTTCAAAGCAGGTGAAGAAAATGTTTACACAATGAAGTGAGGATTGAACATGACTCATTTTTTGAGGTAAAGCAGTTCTTATCTGAGTTAATGCTTTTTTAAGCAAAGCACTTCTCATCTGATTAAAATATTTGCCTAAAAACAATTGTTGCACTTTGTTCTCCATTCTTCCATTCAAGATTTTGGGGAAACACACGCTCGTCACTTATGTGTCACGGATGCGTCACTGAAGTCCGTCACAGGCACTTGCCTGTCATGCGTTTCACCAATGACCAAGATTTTTGAGCTCAAGGCCATCTGTTTTCTTTATAAAAGAAACTTCACTTTTGGCCGTTAAACCACTGTTTGTCTGTATGCGCTTTACCCACAGCACTTCACTTTCCAATGGAAACCATTAGTACCTTGATTTAAAGCCAGGGGAGTTTGTTTAACACTTGATGTGATAGCAGTGGCATTCATTTTAATCCAGTGTTTACCTGAAGCTCTTCATTTCATTGAGAAAAGATGCCATGTTATCTTAAACACAGAGTGAGCGAATAAGAGGATCATGGGAAGCACTTTGTTGGCTTCATTTGGCAAATTCAAATGTAGAGGAAACCATGGACGTGCAACGTTTGAACAATAATAAACTTTTTCTTTGACCAAATGGCTCTCTAGTGTGAAATAAAACAATAAAAAACTTGAATAATTTACAACTACAGTTAAGGCTCTCGTAAGCAACCACCTTGGGAATTCAAAAACGTGGTTGCAAAGTAGAGCTGGTCGCTCTAGTAACCGACCACATGGTAAAACAATAGAGGGTGGTTGCTTATGAGAGCTTTTGGTATGAAGCGTGTTGTGTTAATGGTTACCTTCATGGGCTATCACAGAATATAGTTGCCTATCACAAAAGAGGTTCGCGAATGTACTAGTCAATGGACTAGTATGTATTACTCTAAATTTCATCAAGATGTGTATGCATTTATTAAAGCGTTGACTGAGTGGTCGCTTACGAGAACTTAAAAACAAAAGAAAAGACCAGGTGGTAATTCATAAAAGTGGTTGCAGTTGCTTATCCAAGCAGTTGCTTACGAGAGCTTTTAATTACAGGGTTTAAGTGATAGTTAAAATGGGGTTTCACAATGCTGGTCGTAACTGGAGCTTGTTGCATACGAGAGTGGTTGCAAGAAGAGCTTCGACCGTAAAAAGTTGCTCTGATGTGATTTACGGTGAAGACATCAACTGGAGTTCAGTTTGCAAAATTAATATAACCACTTTAAAGAGCCAGCGTCACCCAAAGTGCTTTGCGCGCCGAGGTACATTTTTCATATATGAAAAATACACCATTGTCTTGATTGTCGTGCAGTCTGAGTTGTATCTTCTTCCAATGCTGCCGTTAGCAATACGAAAGCACTAGTGTGAATTTTGACTTCACATTTAAGTGTCGGTGTATCGATTTCGTTGTATATTTCCGAATTCCAAAGTGTTTTCACGGTGGAGAAGGAGATCTTTAAATTGAATGCCTCGTAGGGTTCAGGAAAGTTGAGGCGAAGGCCGAGTCTTACGGGCTCTGGCAAAGTTGTACGGCTGAAGGAGTCCGTGTATCAGTAGCGGAGGGAAAGAAAAACATCTATGGGTTTCAGCAATAGTACTGACACTGTGTTTGCCGAAATAGTGCTACATTCGTTACCGAACGAAAACAGAAGGAACGTTGTTTTACCACAAAATAACAGTAGCTACAGGCTTGCTCCAAAATAATGTTTATGGTAATGAGCTTGTGCTGTTTTGCTTAATTATTCCTTGTGCTCACTGTCTGTTTATGTTTTATTTTTACAAAAAGTGTAAGTGGCTATTCTGGTTTTGCGTCCATCGACATTGGTCGATGCGATCGATCGCGCAATCAATCGTGCAATCAATCGATCGGACTGTAATAGATCCATGTATATGCATTGAATGCAAAGTCAGATCTTGAGTAGTTTTCTCTAGTGACATCTAGTGTTGAAGACGTCAATATTCTTGCTACTTGTTTTTGTCTTATTATTTTTATATCGAGTGGAAGGGGCTACTCTGGTTTTACGTCCATCGAGATCGATCGATTGATCGATCGATCGATCGATCGATCGGTTGTTATAAAAGCTCCATACGCGTTGACTACAAAGTCAGATCTAGAGTTTTTTTCTCCGGTAACATCTAGCGATGAAGATACTACTATTTTGAGAGGCTACTACTGTAAATATCAGCTTGCTGAAAGGCCAGTGCAGCAGGGTATAATTTGCAAAACATCCAGGCAAACGCGCCAGCCAAACTTCAAAACAAAAACACAACCGAGCAAAGCACCTTGGGTGACACTGGCTCTTCAATGTCGACACAAAATTATTTTGCAGAATAACCGAAAAAGTCGTTCTAACGTAGATAAAAGCCAAACAATTCAATCAATACCTTTAAATTTTTGGTCATTTCATGAGTGGAACTGATTTAAAACAATTTAGTTTAATATAATTTTCTACAAGGTTCCAAAATTATTTGAACTGTTTTGTTTACATGTGCTATTGTTTTGATCCATTGGCTCTCATTATACTCTGATTAGTCCACAGCTTTACAAAACCAAATTGTTTTCTTTTCTCTGAAACATAGGGAATACAAAATATTAAATATAAGGTAAAATTTTAGTCAATCTTTTTTTGATGCCTGTCATCTTTGTCATGCTTGAACTATTTTTCCCTACTCGTTTCAAATTTTCAAGCATTAGTGGCAGGTTTTTTTCCATCTTGATCATTTTTTACTTTTTTAACTTCACAATGCAAAAATCCAAGCATAAAGACAAAAACTTTATTTTCAATTATTCATGCAATGAACTGAAGTTTGCTATTTACCTATTTACTGTCTCTTTTGCACAGCAAAAACAAATTATTTCCAGTATTTACAGAGCAGAGATTTATGAGAATGTTTGAAGTAAATTTGGAGCACTTCTTGATGGCTTCCTGTCTGGTCGGTGAGCCAATCAAATGTGCCCGTTTGCCTCCCTTTGGGATTGTCACATAGGCTTCTTCCGTGTTTAACAACAAAACTAGATGTAGCCTTCTTCAAGGCTGTACTCTATTATGGCCACAGATTTAGTGGGTAAGTAATGGCAGTAAAGAACAAGGTAGTATAGAAGCTTAAGGATTACATTATATGCCCCTTGCATTTTTCCTCATAAATTTCTTAGGTAGTAATAATGTAAAACTATGGGAGAGATAATTTATGCATTTGAAGATCTATAGGTAAACCTAATCTAATGCTTTAGTGATCATTTCATTAATTCCAGTGACAAGTATGGTTGACTGTTAATCACTATTATGACAAGGAATTATACACTGATCGCCGCATCGCCAGATGTTCTCATATTGGTACACCACTGAAAAAAAGAATATATTAAGTGACCATAATTGAATAAATTATCAAGCTGCTAACCTCAACCTGCAAATGATTTTGCTCGGGGTTGATATCTGAACTGTCAGTCTCGTCTCTTACGAATGCTACAAAAAAAACACACAGAAGAGAGATCAATAGTTAGCATGAAAAATATTTCGTAAATTTTCTTTGTCTTGGTGGCTTTATTCACGATATGAAAACCTCGACACCTTCTGAATACGCAACTAAGAGACGGTCTCAATTCAAAACAACTTGTAGCGGTGCCGTCGATATATTCAACTTAAGAGCTTATACCCTTTAAAGACAGGAAAAGCTTTTCTTACAAGCAAAATACCTGTGAATTATACTCAACCACAGGAAGTAGCAATGTCAAAGAAAAGACTAATAACTTTACGACAGTTTGGATTCTGCAAGGACTTGACCTCGCCGCGCGAAACAATATCGGCCTTCAATAATATTACTCACATAATCTCAGTCCTTGAGATATTTTCCTTCGTAATTTCTTGATTTTTGAATCCGAAGAAGACCTCCTTATTCCTGCTTTAAAAAGCAAGATAATACCGGTCCAAAATTAACATCGACATTTACTAAATACGAGAATTAAAATCAAAACCAGAGGTGGTAAAAGCCAATACAAATAATAGGCCAAACGTAATACAAAACCTGTCAGTGATCGATTGCTTATGAATACTAACCTTCGCAAGGAGTTGAAACTTTTTCGCTGCTATTTTCCGTGCTATCTCCGTCTTCCTCGCAAATCTCATTATCTTCTACAGCAGACGCCATAACCGATTAATTTGTCCCGCGAAAGGCTCAGTAGACCGACTCGGATGAAAATCTGTGTCGATGATCTATTGCTCTTGTGTTTACCGACAAAGCAACCAAACTCTTTCTTATTTAACATTCGTCCATAAGTCACTTTACCTGTCCTCTCCAAGTAGCCCTTTTCATAAATATTTTTTCTAATATAGCATGTAATAACCCTCTATTGTCTTCAAAAATAACATCACATTCACAATCAATTCCCACTCGCACAAAGCAAATTAATCCGCCATGATAACAAGAGACTACCCACAGTGCATCTGATCGTTGTGTGTCCACGGCTCAATATATTTGCTAAAAATTAGTGTCTCAGATAGTGTCATCGTTATTGATTAAAATTATCGCTGTAAAGAAGGCTGGAAAGAATGCGATATGGAATACCTTGCAACTACAAATGTCTTTTATTTTCGCGTGGTTTTTATTTTCGTAATTCTCGAGAAAAATTAACACACAGAAAGAATATACTTTCTTGCTAGACATAGCACAGATGTATACGTAGGACCGTCTTTGTTATTGCGCCGCTTATACTTAACAATAAAAATCAATTGACGATTGTTTTTACTTTTTCCTTTTTTTTTTTTATCAGCTTGTGGAGGGTTGCTCGAAGCCCCGTAAGATGGAGGGGTGGGTGGATGGGGTCGTTACTGAGCGGGCATCAGTCTCCGCTCCTACTCCGTGCAAACAATTGGCGATAGAGTGCGTTACGCGTTGAGAAGTTTTTATGATAGTAACATCTTATACCCAGAAGGTATTAGAACCTCTGTGATATTTGGATTTTTCGGTCCACCGTCAAGTATTAAATTTAAAACAAGATTCTGGCTAGCACTGGGAACACCTTGTGGCCGATAAGAAACACAAGGTGTTATAAGAAACATCTAGTGTTTTTTTGTTTCCAATAACATGAAAGAAACGATGAAGGGGGTTCACACTCCAAATTCAAATTGGTCTTTTTCAGGTCTCGTGTTTACAATATTGAATGGTGAATTCTACAATGCAACTTGCAACACAAAAAAAGTTGCGGACAAAATTGTGCGTGGAACAGCCCCTCTCTCCAACTTGTCTCGCAACGAAAAATTGCGTAGCAAGTAGAAGGTAGAAAGTCGTTTACTTTTCCCAGCGTTGCAAAATACGTTGTAACGTGTAACATGTACCCTGCAACTTGCCGCTTGCAATCTCTCATATATATTCAGATTCGTGATGCAATCCGAGTAGTATGGCCCGTGCGTGTAAACGCAGAAGTTACTGGATTCGTCACGAATCCAGTAACTTTTTTTCTTGTGTAAACTTAGGAGATATAGGTGATTACTTCACGACACGATTGTAGACTAAAATGTGAAAAACATTGTTCTGATTCTGACAAATTGTGTAAATTAGTCAAAGTAGAGGGGAACTTCTCCTCTGGCGTAGGTCGCTCACATCTCTTCCGCTGACGAACAAAAAGAAAAGGTCCGCGGAATTAAGGTAAAAACGACGACAGTAGACTTGTATTCGTTACCCAGTCGGCGATTAATTCGTCAACCAACCTGCCAAATATAATCAAAATCAGTTTCTATGCTACTCTAATTTCTTATATCAGGAAAAACTTGTTAACAAAATAAACGATTTCAAGGCGCGAGGGCTGTAAAAACAATAGTAAGTATTCGAGTTCACTGAAAAAAACGCGGGTTTACAAAATAAAAGATTCCGGATTTGAAAGTATTCAGATACAAAGTATTAATTCACTTTTTTCATCGGATTCAAAGTATTCCGATTCGAGACGCAATCCTGGTAGTTTTGACCCCGGATTCGTCCTTAGGTGTGTAAACGCGAAAACGAATCCGGTACCAAAAGTCACCGGATTCGTGCTCTGACTTTCTGTCCTAATCTTGCGAAGATATATATGTTATTGAACTCTGTATTGAGAAGATATTGGTCGAGTTGCTTTTTTTTAGACTTTTATAGACCGAACGGAAGGCGAGGTCCATAAACTTCTAAAGAAAGGACGAGGCCAATATCTTCCCACACGAACCGAACAAGCTAGTTCAATCGAAGGATTTATTATTATGGCTCATTACAAATTTGCGAACAGAAAAGCGTATTTTTATTAGTAAGAGCGCCCTGCGAAGACGAAAGAAGGGAATAAACGATTTTCATAATGCCATTTTCGCAAAGGTTTTTGCCAAATTTATAGGCAAGAAAGCAAGAACAAGGTTTCAACTTCACTCAAAACTGTCCTCTCTTCTAACATTTTTCCAAAACACGGTTTATTGAGATGTTTTCGCGGGCGATCCATTTTAGCGGTCCATATAGGAAAATTCGGACCGCTCAGGGAACCAATCAGAAAGCTCCTTTTCAGCGCGGACCAGTTCTGCCATATGATAAGTCTGAATACTACAATCTGAACTATGCACTTTGACTGATTGTGATCCTCGTCTTTTATCTTAGTCAAACATTGCGTTAATTTAATTAAAACATAAACATATATCTTAGTGGCAACACACTTCTTCAAAATTCAAAGACGTTGGATTTTTATAGCACCTTCAGATGTGAACTAAGTTTTAGGATTTAACAGTTAAGTTCTGTACCTTAGGCTGTGCAATACCATGCATTGTACGGTCGTGCAAATATGCTGAACTTGGCATCTAGAAAAAAAAGGTCATTTCGAAACTGGAGATGGGTGAGTACAATTTGATCTGTATCCAGATATTTAACGACTTTTTTCCCCTTCCAGTGGCGTTGTTAACCTTCAAAGCGGTAAAATACTTAGCGGAAAATGTAGCGTCTGAGAATGTTGGGTACAGCGAAGGTCACAGTGGTGGGTTGCTGGGGGTGGGATGGGAAGGATGTATGGGGGAGGGGAGGGTGTGCAAGATGTTAGAGGAACCGGAAACTGGGGCGTGATCCCTAAAACTGTCAACGACTCAGACTTCCCAAAAGCGCGTTCTACCAGTCACCCAATCCACACCCCTGGATCTACCCATGGATTTAACAGCCGAGAGTTATTTTTTTACCAGATGGTAAAGGTAAACCAGAAACGAGACACGACAGAAATAAAAATAGCATGTGTTAACGCCTGAGAAAAAAAAAGGGAGACGAAAAAAGCCCTCGGTTTGAAATATGTCATGTAAAACTAAAACAAAAAAAACTAAAACTCACTCAGCTTTTTGGAGCTTTAATGTGAGTGCTCTTTTTTCTGTCTTAGCATTATTCAGTTAAAAATTATTCTATAAGCTGCTTCATGTTGCTGAAAACAGTGTTAAAAGATAAGTTAAGCAAATTGGTAATATCACATAACTAGAACACTCGTTACTGCGTAAACTCTTGGCAATAACATACATTTTCACATAAATTATTGATGTACCATTAGCCACCTACCGATCCATCAGCGGGACATGGTTGGGTTGAAATGGGACGTTGAATTTTATAACCCACACTTCCAAAAGAACAGCATAGAACAATCGTGAATGAAAGATAAGCTATGAAACATAAAAGCTCTTTTATTTTTGTAGGTATGAAGATTAAGCTGTTCGGGGCAAATCACAAATTGTCATGCACCGACTGACAAGTTCAGTATTTCAGTTTAAAACAGCCGTCAATACTTGTTAATTAAAGTATACAATTTTCAGCTACTTCGACAACCTGGCTGTCGTCCCGGTTTGCCGCTGCAAAGGCTTCACTCGGCCTTTAATAATACAAGTAGCAAATCGGATTGAAGCAAATCTGCTTTAATCACATTTGTTTTAATTTTAAATGCCCAATTGAAGGTGATTGCAATCTTGAGTTGTTCCGCCAGTTGAAAGCCACTTATGAATAACAACGATAGCTCTGTCGGTCTATTTCTGAAAAGAAGATTTTGTGGGACAAATTCAGCCCGTGTTGAATTATAGTTATCACCCTTTTATAGAAGAAAAAGGGGTAAAGGCTTTTACAAAGATAATGCAACCACGGAAGCCTTTTCTGTAAAGCTTAATTTAATTAATATGGAAAGCCGGCCACAACCATGTTCTGCTAACTGAAAAATTAACTGGAAACTTCTTTAACACCAGCTTTCCTATTGGAACCTTTTTTTTTTTTTGCAGCCTGAAATAAAGACAACGTCTTTAGTTAACAAAGTAACTTTTCCAAAATTTCATGTCTCTACTTGTCTTACCTCGGTATCTTCATAATTTGAGAGCAAAAAACCCTGTTCATTTTTAAATAAAAACCTCTATGATTGCAGAAACAATCAAGACGAACAAACTTGCCCCACCGTAAGATTTTTAATCGACTTTTATCTCTTCTTTTCTATTTTCCGGTACTGTGACTGCAAATACTTTCTAATTTAGACTATTTACTTTTTATTAATACTTCATGTGATTTCGCCACAGCCAATAAAACGGAATTCGGCAAACGCCTTTTTCATGAAAAAAAAAAAAAAATCAAAACAGCAGAACAAAGAAGGTAAAAGAAAGCGGTACGTTTGAGAATGTAAAGAACGCCCATACCTCAGGAAACCTCATAACACTAAACAAAAGCTCCTGAGGAAATGAACTTATCTATGTCTGGTTTATCTTAGTACAAAGGATCCTATATCAAGACTCAGAAATTTTGTTTACTCAACACAAGAGCTTTATCAAATGCAAACGCAAACCAACCGCTCTAGAAATCGACTCCCTGCCGAGTTTAATGTCGCGAGTTTTTAATTCCACGGCCAAAAAACGTCAACAAGAAGTGCATTGCATTCAGATGTCGCTCTTCATTCAAAACAGAGAAACAGCAAGGGGCTTGCTTTGTTGATTTGTTTTTTCGCAAAGGTTGTGTTTGAAAGATCAAAAGTACACCTCCCCTATCGGGTTTATCTTGCACTGTTTGGTGTTAAGTGCGCATTAGTGAATATTGAAAAGCCAACTCAATAGTAAGCCGCTTGTACCTGTAAATTCCAACTGTGAAAAAATAAACCCAAAGGGTTTCAAAGGAACTGATCGAATATCCGGTGGCCTTAACATGGAGACGTTGTTTGACTCTTAATTAGAAAGATCATGCCATTTCAGCCAATCACAACACGTTTTAGTTTGTGATTGTAGTTTTCTGTAACCGCTAGCCAATCAGAATTTGCGCTCGAAAGTATGCTAATTTGGTTGACACTTCATTTTAGTCATGCATGAGTCGATCAAGGCTATAGCGCCGGCGAAAAGGTTAGTGTTCTCCTTCGATTTGGAGAGTGGAATTCTTTTAGTTGGGCCGAACGTAGCAAGATGATTTTAGAAGCCTGTGGTACACGTTTTGCGCGATTACTGCTACCTGTGGCGATCTTTGGGCTTTGTTTATTGCCCTGCTTGTGCCAAAAGAAGTGTGAATCAGTGACAATACCTCTTTGCACAGGTCTACAGTACAACACCACGATATTTCCAAACATGTTGAAACACAGAACACAAGATGAAGCTGCACTAGAAGTCCATCAGTTTTTCCCTCTGGTGAAAGTCGGTTGTTCGGAATATTTGGCGTTCTTCCTGTGTTCGGTTTACGCTCCTATTTGCACGGTTTTGGAGATACCTGTACCGCCGTGTCGACAGCTTTGTGAAAGCGCGAGAGAGGGTTGCGAAGGCCTCATGAAACGTTTTGGATTCACGTGGCCAGAATCGTTGAGTTGCGAGAAGTTTCCTAAACTAGGAGAAGAAATTTGTGTCGGTGAGAATACAACGGCCGGTGGTGGTGGTCCCGGTGGAATCCCTACGAAAAAACCGGAGACCAAAGGCAATGAAACAAAGCCCACAGAAGCATTCGACCCTACTGCGGTAAAGTTCCGATGCCCAGACGAACAGTTAACTGATAACGATCATTACACATTTTTCGGAGTAAAAACGTGTGCGGCTAGGTGTGAAAACATTTACTTCGACGAAAAGGAACGAAAGATTGCTCGCCTTTGGACAGGAATATGGGCAGTTCTTTGCTGCATTTCCACACTGTTTACAATTCTAACCTTCCTCATCGACATGAGAAGATTTCGCTACCCAGAAAGGCCTATTATTTTCTTGTCGGGCTGTTATTTCATGGTTTCTGTTGCTTTCATTATTGGCTTTGCTGCCGGTGACAGTTTATCTTGCACAGAATCCCTGTCTGGCACAAAAGTGCTCGTCCAAGGAACTAAACACGAAGGCTGTACAGTAATATTCATGTTGCTGTATTTCTTCAGCATGGCTTCATCAATCTGGTGGGTAATTCTAACTCTCACTTGGTTTCTAGCAGCGGGACTCAAATGGGGACACGAAGCAATTGAAGCAAACGCACAATTCTTCCACCTTGCAGCCTGGGCAATCCCTGCCGTCAAAACAATCGCCATATTATTGATGACCAAAGTCGATGGCGACGAACTAAGCGGTGTTTGTTTTGTTGGGCTTTCAGATCTAAGTGCGCTTCGAGGGTACGTATTGGCACCCTTGTTTGTGTACTTTTTTGTCGGCGCTACATTCCTTCTAGCGGGGTTTGTGTCGCTGTTTCGAGTGAGATCGGTTTTAAAAGATGATTACAGCAAGAGGGAGAAAATCGAGAAGTTAATGATTCGAATCGGCGTGTTCTCTATTCTGTACACTCTGCCAGCAATTTCTGTTTTAGGCTGTTTGTTTTACGAGCAATCAAATCGTGAAAAGTGGCAGGCTTCGTGGCAAAAAGGTTGGGTTTTTCAGCAAAGATGCAAAGAACAAAATCCCGACGGTTATCCTTGTCCTAATCTAGCTAACGACAAGCCGGATTTTACCGTATTTATGGTCAAATACTTGATGTTCGTGATTGTTGGGATAACATCAGGATTTTGGATTTGGTCCACCAAGACGATAAATGCTTGGAGAAAGTTTTATATCTCCGTGTCACACAAAGTTTTCGGCCCAAGAGGAAACACACCTGTTTGATTCTACAACTAATAGTAAAACTCCTGAAAGCATTCATCCTTCGTTGGAAGTTGAATGTGAACATTTTGCCCGCCGTTCGAGAAGAGGCAACGTTTAATATATATTTGATGCCGAAAACAGCGTCAGTAAATTAAATTTACCCCATATGACAAAGAACCCTGAGATGAAACTATCGTTTCTCGGCATGGTGCCATGCAATAAAGTCGATTTCATCAAGCTTTCAAGATCAACAGCTAGCATGGAGAGAATTTATTCACGAATCGCGTGATCAAAAGGTGCCATGTTTGAGAACAACATGCCGCGCGCCATTAATGGCTGCAGTAAAGTGGCTTCCTGAGCAAAACGGTTGTCGGCGCGTACGCCGAGTTTGCACGCAAAATTTTTGTCATATTTTGCTTTAGTACCAAATCCACAGATGTTTGTTCGATATTAGTTTTCTTGTGTAAGTATCTGTTTAAATTGTAAATTGCGCACTAAGTGGTTATATAGGAGACACACATTTTATTTTGCATAACGAAAGAAATATTTGCTAAAACCACACCTTCGTGCAGACTCTTAGAGATTTAAAAAGAGATAAATCATTTATTGACATTATTTTGTTGAAATCTTTACGGAATCTTGTATTTCACTTTGTTGAGAAAGTTTTCGTTATAATTGAATTTAAACCAAACCGTCATATTTGTCTTTATATTGTTCAAGGTCTGGTTTGATGTGCTTATCCTAGATCATCTGTTTACATGATTACAAGTAAATCCTAAATATGATGAATTTTCTAGATAGATTAGAGACGTAGCTTACAACAGATTTGTTTTTTGTTTAGATTTATGACTTTTGCTTGGGATTTTTTAAATGGAATTCATGTGCCATTTGTATGCTGTCATTGACAACAAAGTACTGTGTACTTTAACTACAGACTCTCAATATATTAGTGATGTCTACGTAGGAAGGGTGTAGAGATTTTCAGGATGTAAACTGAAATTCCATCATTTATATGGAGTTGTCATAGTACTTACTTAATCAGGCTAATCCAAAAGATTGATTTGCTGTAAGCTGACCCTAAAATCTCTTAAACATACAAGCTTTAATTATACCTTGTTGGAAGATAAAAGGAAAGAGAAAGGTGAATACTTTATTAAATCCAGATTTGAATAGGGGCATAACGTTAAATAAAGATGGCATGTAGCATCTGTAGATGTCTAAAGAAAGTTTACAGTTTTGTTTAGGGCTACTGCACTTGAGTCTGTTTGCATGTTTTGTTTGCATGTTAAAAATGCTGTCAATGTTAAGTTGTTTTCTCAGTAGCTGATGTGACTTGATTTACTCAGTGAAGCCTTTATTTTATATACAAATAACTTTATTGTATATTTACATGTTTTCTGCTACGAAAATAAGTCTAGTCATGTAACATAACTAATACTACCTACAAACAGATATTAAACATTTTTTATTGATAATCATTGTTACCTGGTTTATTCAATTTTCTAAATTGTTGTAAGGAAGGATGATATTTCACTGATGCTTTTGATTACTTGCCACAATTAAGTAAATTTGTTGTTGGGTGGCATGGCTTGTTTTAAATGAAAACCACTTGGTTTAAAGAATGTTTCAGAAGGACACTTCACATATTCAGTGTGGTCACTAATTCCTCTTTAGTTGCCAAAGAAAACAGACTTTGAACACAACACAGGAGAATCATGATGTGCAAAAACATCAGTGAAAGACCATGGCATAGTGTGAACATGGCAGAACCAACTGTTCTGGGTACAACTACTAATGTTGGTGTAAAATAGCACAATCCGTGGCATTAAAGAATTTCCTGAAAATAATAAAACTCGTAGGTTTTTTCTGTAGTTCAAAGTTTGAAATTGATCATAGTATTTAGATTTGTATGGTAAATTTAACTCTCTGTAAGTTTTTTTTTTCTTATAATTTTTTTGGGGAAATCATTTTATCAGCACCTGCCATTTTCAACAGCTGTAAATTTCTCCCTTGGACACATTTTGGCAAAGTTTGGTCACAGGTAGCCAAAGCTTTATTTATGACTGAAAATCAATGAAATTTTATGAAATGAACAGCATTTCTTTATATCTTACTTCTTTGCTATTTGGGGCAAAGGTTCGCTCTCTGAGCAGGAATAAGCATCTTCTAATTTTTGCTTCAATTAGGATGATAATATTATGGAAGGTTGTTCACCAATTTCCCATTTCATCTGCACAAAAGCATAGCTATTTTTCTCAAAATGTGCAAATTCCACTCACAATTTCCTCAAAGCAGAATAAATCCGTAGTGAATAAACTTTACTCCAAAAGAGTTCCATCTTTCCGAGTGTTTGTCATGTTAAAACGCAATATTTTTAGCTTCTTGCACAAGAAATCAAATGTCAGTATTCGTCCGCCGAACTCTGCGCACAAATATATGCAAATATGCTAACCTCATCTTGCTGTTCTCTTCTCATTGGACAATTTGCACAATAGCGCAGACATGACAAAATCTACTGTGTCAGAGTGTGTCATTTTGTGTGTGAAGCGTGGCTATTTGGGCTTGCTTACCGTTCACACCTCCCGACAGTAGATTTTGTCATGTCCGCACTATTATGTGAATTGTGCAATGAGAATACCAACATTTGATTTCTTGTAAAGGAAGCTCAAAACTTTGCTGTTTTATGGCAACAAATGCTGGGAAAGATGGAACTTTTCTGGCTCATAGTTGTTTCTTGACTATGGATTTATTCTGGTTTGAGGAAATTGGGAGTGGAAATGGTGCATTTCAAGAAATATAGCTCATTTAATAAACAGAGATATGATTGGTGCAGGTGAATTGTGTATTACCTTTCATAATCACGATACTCATTAGGAGGATATATTAAAAAGACACCTATTCTTGCTTGGAGATCAAAATGTTGCCCTAGATAAGTTAGCAAGATGCAAACATAGAAGCACTGTTAATTTAATAGATTTTCATTGATTTTCAGTCATAACTTAAGTTTTGGCTATCTGTGGTTTGGTGATAATTAGTTGCCATGGTTATGAGATATGAAGTCATAAATAGCATAAGGTCAAGGCATTTTTTGAAGAGAAAAACGACTTGAGTCTAGCATGAACATTTTTCATTTTAGTTATTTTTGGTAAACTCTCAAGTTTGAGTAGAATACAAGATGGTACAACCTCACTGGGTATGCAGGGTGCTTTCATTGGAAGGTGGCTACCGTTCGTATACTGACCTCTATTTGAATACGATAACAATATCTTCGTTTTCATGTGTACCTCTTTTTAATATAGATGGAACAGCATCAATTTTTGTTAATTCATAATTTCTGTTACAATATCAAAATGACATTTTCCACTTCCCACTCCCCTACCTCCTGCGAATAATTTTGTAAAAAAGGTCAAGTCGCACACCCGTCAAAGATCTCCGTCACTATCCACATCTCCTGCAAGTTTTGCTCTCATTTGAAGAGTTGCCAGAAAGGTTGCCATAGTTGAAGTCAAAAGTTTTTTTTCTTGATTTGCATGGTATGTAAAAACAAATTCTTTTTAGTATTTCAAGATCCCTATTGATCCTTTTAGCCTCTGCCACTCAAGCTATCAGTAATGTTAAACTGTCAACTCACACTTGTCTCAAGTGTCCTCTGCTAATCCTTTTTGAAAAAAATTGTTCTTATTGTATTAGTGACAGACAAAATTCACTAAAGGAATAGTACAAAATTCACTAAAGGAATGTACAGGCTTAGTCAAAAAATGATAAAAATTACAAATCAAATGCATCCTTAAAAAGATAAGTCTTGAGCTTAGTTTCGAACACGGTTACTGATGATAATTTGTTCTATAGTCTCAGTCCTGCCACACAGTATGCCCTATTGCGATACGCAACCATACCCCATTTAGGACAGACTCACATAAAAATTATATACCCTTTAAGACAAAACCATACCCTGTCCAGTGACATGTGCATAAAATTATATACCCTTTCATGACAAAACCATACTCTGCTCAGCAACATGTCTTTGTATGGGCCACATAAGGTAGTACCCCCCCCCCCCCCCACAATGGGGGAAAGAGCAGCTGAGAAACAACTTGTTTTCAGTTATATGAAATAACTGAGAAAATGCTGTTGCCAAGGAGTTTTTATGTTCAGCAAGCCTACTGTTTTACAGGCATTATAATTTTTTTTTGTGAATGTGAATTTTGCCTTCTCTCTGTCCACACCCCTGTATTGTTGATGTATGGGAAACAGAGTCAAAATCAAGTAAAATAAAGAAAAAAACATTAACTGCAGAGAGAAAAGATTACTTGTTTTCAGAAGTGAAATTAAGCCCATCAGTTACATGAAAATTAGAATTATATGCCTACGGTCAGATGTAGTGAATGAATGCCTATTTTAGGTTTTAAATGGGAGGATCACTGGCCTAGACATTGTTATCCTAGCCTTAGCAGGTTGAGTGGGGCTGGCCGGGGAGGGGGAGGTGGAGGGAGGAATTGGAGGCAAAGACAAGTATACTTGAAATACTCAGGTTTAAAAATTATTTCACAAGCACATGCTGGACATGAGGCAACAAATAACCAAAGAGATGAGTACCATCCCCTTCGTCATAATCACCTGACATTTAGCAAGAACATTTTTTGTCATAGTTTTGGACAAACTTTTGCTACCTGGGCAAAGTTTCCAACAATGTGTCACTTGACATGGCATCCAGTTTCCTCATGTGATAAAGAGCAGGATTATTTGGTGGTGGGTGGGGAGGGGGGGGGGCAGGGAGGGGTCCAAGAAGGAATTAAAACACCATTAAGAGGAGGTTAGCAAAAAGATCAAGAGACTGTTCAGCCTAGGGGATGGGTTAGGTAAGAGGAGATTTTGCATCTGCTGACTCAGTTAAGTGAGGTTTAACTGAGGTTAAGTCCTTATGCATTGGTTCGTTAAGATAAGTGGAGTTAGGTCTGTTAAGGAAAGTGGGAGGCTGAGTAACAACAGATCATGAAACTGTTAGAGCTACTCAAGTCCTAAATTTTTTTCACCATCCTTGATTAAATTTTCTTTATTTCCACTATGATGAAGTTATGTTTTAAGCGTAAGCATCCTTACTTGCTTTATCCACAAATGAGTGATTTTTACCGTTGTGTGCCCAGACCCGTACTGTAACCAGAGGGGGTGCACGGGGTGCGTTTGCGCCCCCCCCCCCCCCACAGGCCCCAGAGGTCCACATTTTGATACTCAATGTCCACGCTACCGAGTATAGTCGGTTAAACTGAAGGATACTAGTAAATCTTTAAAACATAACAGTGATAGTTAAACAAAACCAAACAGTGGAAATAGCAGGAATGTATTCATTGGCAAACTAAAACCAGCTGCAATCTAGTAGCCTCAGCCACTCAGAACATTTCAATAGGCGCAAAGATGTCCGAGCTTATCTAAACAGATAATGAAATTAACGTGCTGCACGCTTTACACGGGTGTTTACACGAGCGAGCCATTGACAACGGAGCGATCTCACGATTTTTGTCAGACTCGTCTGCTAACGCGTCGGGTAGTATCACTCTATTTGTGTATTAGTTCTCTTCCTCTTCTTTTGAACGAGTCCGACCGTTATTTTGAAAACATCGCTTTCGCGAGCCGTAAATCGCCACAATAAACACAGAAACACAAATCAAAACACATGGCAGCAATTTTATGAGTTTTTATTTCATATTCCTCAGTTTTAAGGACGTTCGCGCGAAAAACTTCTACAATACAGATTTTTTTCATACTTTGGCTACAGTCAGATAATGAGTTACCTATGTCAGAAATGGAAAAAAATTGGGGGGTCACCGACTTCGTTTTCGAAATAAAGCGAGTCAAAAACTACCCCAATTTTGACAAATCGGCCCTCGTAACTCGACATGGCCTCAGTGCTTGTTAGTTGAAAAATATTAAAAATGATTCGCTGTAGACCCACTTTCTTAGGCAAATTTTACTTAAGTGGGTCTGTTAAGTAAATAATTTGAACCGGTGTCATCCTTTTAGTTAAATTCAACCTCTAAGATCGACTTTAACGAACACCATGCAGCTTCAATAATAGTAGAATTCGATGATGCGAGGGCAGAAAAGTTGAAAAAAATTAGACTTCTACAATACAGATTTTCTTTAATTTTTCACAAAACGTAGATAATCGACAAAGAAAGTGATCTATCAAAAGAAAATATGGGGTCACCGACCATTTAAGAGAGTTAAACCCGTGCATAGAAATTAAAGTGCCCACTAGCGCTATATATCTCCACATTTCTTCAACAGCGCGCGCGCTCAATGCATGACGTGGCATGACATCACGAAGTGAATTGCGTGCGCAGTAAGGATGCGCAGAAACAATTGGCGCGAACGTCCTTAAAACTCCTAATGTTTCTACTGGTCTCTTATCGTCATTTCCTGATGTCAATATTCTATGAGAAGCCTATGTGTGCTTTCTTAACAGTTGTGCACTGTTAATAAAATTGTAGAGACTGCGCAAGCTCCAGTACCTGATAATACTGATGGCAATCTAACGCGGCATCACTTGGAAACAGTGAAGCAACAAGAAATAAAGACCAATAAATGACATCGAGAAGATTTCGACGACCTCTGAGGAATTTGGTTCTTCCGAAAATAAGCTGCTACTTGGTCAGAAAATATCACTTTTGTCAACAAGCCTTTCATAAACTGGCGTAAACTTCAAGAAAAGGCAAAAAAAACACATGAGCAAATCAGACCATCACGACGCAATGATCGCCACCGAATCCTTCCTTAATTCTGTTGAAAACCCAGAGCAAAACGTGAACAACCGATTACCTGACGAGAAGGGAAAAATATTATCAGAAATAGGCACATCGTTAAATGTGTTTCAGAAGCCATCCTTTTCTGCGATCGACAGTGCATTCCCCCTGCGTGGAGATAACAAAGTCTTGAACAGTGAGAGTCGTGGGAATACAGGCAACTTCTTAGCGGCTCGGCAGATGACAGCTAACCACGACGACATTTGCATGGGCCAAGAAAGGCTGTCGTCCCTAGCACTAATGCTCAACCATTATCAAGTTAAAATTGATTTGGATGAGGTGGTTTAAATCCGTTTGCCACCAAACACCCTCGGAGGCTGGAGCTTGGGACAATCCTGAAGGTTTAGTCGCGCAGTAGTATATCAAGAGTCAGACAAATACCACCTGATTGTCAGAGGTTTATTTTCGAATTTTAAACCCCCCACCATAATAACAAGCTCCCTTTGCTCGCTTGTTTATTATGGTGGGGGGTTTAAAATTCGAAAATAAACCGCTGACAATCAGGTAGTATTTGTCTGACTCTTGATATACTACTTACCCTAAATAAACCACCCAGCATAAAAAAAATTTTAATTAAAGAATTACATATCTTTGTTATATCCAAGTTGTAATGTCTGCACTTAACATAAACATTGAAGAGCTTTTGAAAGAACTTGATCCAGCAACGTTACAAGCTTTAGAGCAATTACTTGCAGAGGATACTCCTGCTGTTCGAAAAACTATTCAGAACATATTGGATCAACCTATTTCTGAGAAAGTGGAGAAGAGTTTAGATAAACCTTTAATTCCTAAAACATTTCAACCGACCGCTCCTTCTCGTAGAAGGGGGAGAAAAACACAAGAAATTTTGAGGAAGTTTGATCCAATTTCTCGAGAAAATATCCGAAATGTTACAAACTATCAGAATGAGATTCTTGATTTATATGACACTTCCGAATATGAGGGAGAAGAAATAAGTGGGCGTCGTTTCATTCGTTGGCGCATCATTCGAGATCTTGAAAGAGATTTAATATCCGATTTTATGACAAAAATAAGAGAGAAAGTTCACACATCTTTTTATGTTAGACATATTTTTGGCAATCAGTTACGAAACATTGAAAACGATTCGTCAATGGTGTATTACACAAACATTGGTTCGCCTTGGTTTGATCGTTTTTCTGATGCTAAAAAATGGCTGGATGAGAGGGAAAAAATTCGTCTTGGCCCTGACAACATAAACAGACCTGACACAAAATGGGTGTTTGAAGACCACTTTAATGTTGATATAAAGGTTGTTCTTGACCGTCAGCCACTTTTAGGTACAGGACCATTACCAGATTGGCTGCGTAACCTTGCACATAGTCGTTATATGCTAGCTTTAGACACTTACAGAGACAACTTATGTCTTTGGCGGTGTATTGCGGTACACTGAGGTTCAAGAGCAGATCGAAGTACAACGGCAGCACGGGAACTTGCTAAGAGTTTCTTTAACCTCATAGCTATCCCACAAGATTGCCACAAAACATCTTTAGATGAACTTGATGAGGTTGAAAAACATCTTAATAAAAAACAAATTTTCAAAGATTGGTTGGGTATTCGTGTATATGAGCCTGAACGTTTGGAGGATGGTGAAGTGGTATGGCATCTTAGAAGGACACCACCAGCCAAATTAACAAATATTTTGACAATTGGAATTTACGAAGGGTATGCTTTCGTTATAAAAGATATTTCTAAGCTTGCAAAAATTTATGCATGTGTTCATTGTCGTTCAAGATTTACTAAAGCTTGCAACCTTCAACGGCATATCCAAACATGTGCGCAAGGGAAGACTGGGATTGAATGTCCGGCCAAAAAAGTTGAATTACCACAAACAGCTTTTGAGAAGGCTTTTTATCCAAAACTTTCATCTTCTTCAGAATCTCTTCGCTGGCTTGAACAAGAAGCAGCACTTCGTAAAATTCACATTCACCACGCTGCTTGCGGGCATGGAGGTGAAAGATGGGTTGAGCGCGCTCCTGTAGACGGTTATAACCATGAAACAAAGACTGTTTTTCAATATCATGGACGTCATTGGCATGGATGTCGAAAATGTTTTCCTCATGATCGAAATAGAATTATTACTCATTATGACCAAACAGGAGAAGATAGATTTAAAGCAACTGTTGAACGTACACAAAAGCTTCGAGCTGCTGGCTACCATGTAATCGAGGCATGGTCTTGTGAAGTAGGAGAAATAAATATTAAGTTGCCACAGACTCAAATACAAAGTTATCCACACGCTGTATTGTATGACTTCGAAGCATACGGAGATAAAAATCAGAGGAAGGAACCTACAGGCATGTTAACTATCGAAAATACACACGTACTGTTAGCGTTGGTGACACTTTAGACAGAGAACCTACTCATATCTGTGAAAGAGACCCTGCGGAGCTTGTTCGCAAGTTTATGGAAGAACTTGAGAGGCGTGAGAAAAACATTAGGGATCAAGTAAGAGCAGCCTTTATACCTGACGACATAAATATGCTTACAAAAGCGCAGCGGCTCAAAATAGAAGAATGGTGTAATCAGGTGCCAGTTCTTGGATTTAACTCCGGGAGATATGATTTGAATCTTATCAGAGAACATTTCGCGGAACGTTTATCTGATACAACTGGTAAAGTAAGAGTTGCAAAAAATGGAAACAAAATTATGTTCATTTTGAGTAAAAACTTTCGCTTTCTCGATATCATAAACTACTTAGGTCCGGGTACAAGTTATGAGAAATGGGTAAAAGCTTATGAATGCGAAACTGTAAAATCGTGGTTTCCGTATGAATGGTTTGACACACCTGAAAAACTTGATTTTCGCGGACTTCCGAAATATGAGGATTGGTATTCGAAGCTGAAGGGTGGTTATGTTCTAACACGGGATGAATGGGAAGGGTGCCAGCGTCTGTTCAAAGAAAAGTGTATGTGTACCTTCGCAGACTGGCTGCGTTACTACAATAATCTTGATGTAGCTCCTGGCCTCGAGGCGCTGGAAAAGATGCGTGCTTTCTACACTGATAAAGGAATCGATATTTTGAAAGATGCTGTAAGTATCCCAGGTGTTAGTTTACATTACTTACTTCGCGGATGTGTTGAGAGGGGCGCAGATCTTTACAGCCCGTGCAAAGAAGCGTATGAGATGTTGAAAAAAGCTGTTGTTGGAGGACCGAGCCTTGTTTTCACAAGATATCATGAAGTTGGAGTTACGAAAATAAGGTCTCATCGAATAGCGGAACCTCGTTTTTGCAAAAATATAGTGGGTTACGACGCCAACGCTTTGTATTTGTCAACCATGCTTAGAGACATGCCTTGTGGAAAAGGAAGGGTTGTGCATTACAATAACGAAGCCGCCGCTCCCATACTGACACAAAGGCTCAAAGAAGAAAAATGGTTTGGATTTGCAGAAGTTGATATAGAGATCCCTGAGCACTTACACCCAAAGTTTGAGGAAATGTGTCCGTTCTTCTACAACAAAGAGGTCCCTATTGAAGCTGTGCCGCAGCATATGCTTGACTATCTTAAACGCACAAAAAGTAACCGCGGAGACGGAAAGAAGTTAGTGGGAGCATTATCTGCAAAGAAGATATTATTATACGCACCTCTTCTTAGATGGTATCTTGAGCATGGAGCAGTGATCACAAATGTTTATCGGACTATTGATTACCAACCAACAAAAATATTCACTTGGTTTGTGGAGCAAGTGACTGAAGCTCGTAGAACTGGAGATAAAGAAAAAAGCAAGGCGCTGCTGGCTGAGGTATTCAAACTGTTAGGAAATAGTGGGTATGGAAAGCTCATCGAAGCCTAGGAGAGGCAAACAAACGTTATTTACACCAAAGACGAAAAGGTTGTCGACAGAGCCTTGCGAAGCGCATATTTCAGTGATCTTGACGAAATTGGGGAAGCGTATGAGCTGGAAAACCGAAAGCCTCGGATCACAATCAGAAGACCATTTCAGGTTGGAATAGCTGTATATCAACTGGCTAAACTTCGAATGCTTGAATTCTATTATGACTTTCTTGACAGATATTTTGACAGAAAAGATTTCGAATTGATTCAGATGGACACAGACAGCAATTATATGGCAATCAGCGCAGAAAAGTTGGAAGACATCGTCAAACCAGAGCTGCAAATAGAATTTGAGGCAAAAAAGAAAGAGTGGTTAGCTTGGGATAAGTGGAGCAGTCGGACCCCTGGGCTTTTTAAACTCGACGGTGAAGGCAGCAGAATGATCGCACTCTGTTCAAAATGTTATTACGTTGACGAATCTGAGGGTAAAAAAAAGAAGTTCAGCACGAAAGGGGTGTCGAAGAAACAAAACGAGATCACGTGGCACCGTTTCAAGAAAGCTTTGAAAGGCAGCAAGGACATAGCAACTAATAGAGGTTTTAGGATGCGGGACGGGCAGATGGTTACTTACGAACAGCAGAAGCTGGGGTTGAGTGCTTACTACGACAAACGCTGGGTATTGGAAGACGGTATTCACACAGAACCGATCGAGTTTCATTGTTAGATTGCTGGTGGTAGTTGTGTATCTGGAGGGACAACCAAAAGCTCTTCGCGGACAAACCAGCGTTTTGGTCCGTCGAACAAATAATAGATAACCGGTGCGTCTGGTAATCTTTTCAATCTCGTAAACATTCAAAGACCAGATTGGGTCGGTAGCTATTCGCCGGCCACCTTCAAGTTCACCGGGTTGATAGAGATAGCGAACATTTAAACCGGAGGGGAGCTTTTTTTCGTTCACACCAACGGGTCTCAAATAAGGTGTCGAGGGTTTGGATGGAACAGTTTTCTTTTTGATGGCATCAACAGGTTTTTGACCAGTCAGTCGAGTGACTTCCTTATTCAAAGCTGAAATAACAGCGGGCAGTCGGGCCACCCATTCAGTCGATCTTTTGTCGTCTGGGAGGCGCATTTCAACCCCCTATTGGTGTCCAAACAGCCGTTCAGCCAGAGTGCGGTTGAATCTTTCAACGATAGCTTGATCACGGTGAATATCCACACGACCACGTCTAACCTCAGCATTATGTTTCGAAAGCAGTTGATTCACAGCGCCCATAAACTCACGACCAGGATCGACCTGAAGCAATTTCGGCCACTTCAAAGGACCACGACTATAAATCCGTTCCAGAGCAGCTGCAACTTCTTTAGCCTCTTTTGTGTTCAACGGTTCGGCCTCTTTGTATCGAGAGGCCACATCAACCACCGTGAGAGCATATTTAAAAGTTTTACGGGAGCGTGGTGGGCGATCGTGTGGGAGATACAGAAGATCGGCTTGCTGAACTTTGTTTGGAACAGGAACATCAAATTTCGGTCTTGGAATGTACCGTGGGGCTGGTAAATAAATCTGCCAAAGAGCTTGCTTCATCAACCAGTTTTGAGCCACATTTTCCGAAACTTTTGCTGCCTGGGCTAATTTCTTAATTGCTGCAAACCCTTTCCAATACCCTTGCGGGCTGTAATAAATTTTTGACAACTTATTGAAAATACTTGAGCTCATTGTATACCATACACAATAAAAAATGGACGACCCGTTTGGTTGTTTGCAAGGTGAGAAAATTTCGTCGAAAATGATTAAAGAAATGTTGCAAAAAAAAAAATGAAATAAGCCTGTTATCAAAAAAGATTAATCGTTGTCCTTCATGCGAGGAGCAAATAGTTTATGTGGTGAATGAGTTATGTCTTGTATGTCAAAAATGTGGTAGAGTGATTGAATGTGATGATTATGAACACTTTGAAGAAGAAAATCGGAGGAGAAGTTCCACTGCTCTTCCAACGAATAATGCTCATTTAAAAGATGTTTTACGGAAATGTAAAACTGACAAAATGTTTTCTTCCAGCGAGGTCGCTTTTCTTGGTAACGTTATTGCTCAATTTAAGGGGGTAACCGGCAAATCAGTGAACTACTCCTGTTTTCTGTACGATTATTTTGAAATGGTACCTTCTGAATGCTGGCCCAACAAAAAAGAAATTATGAAATCTATTTCTCATCACCTTCCTAAAGACTTAGAAAGAAGTTGGTGCGCAAAACAGGAGTTTGATAAATGGTGGTTGAAAACCAATCAAGGTTCTTCATAAACATTTTCATATTTGCCTGTTTTCGGATTTTTCACCAAACGCATGACAGTACCCTTTTTTGGATGAGTCCAAAATTTCTTGCTTGTGACGCCAGTTGGTCCTGTGAAAGCCTTTTTCGCAATAACACCTTTCCAATACCGATCGAAAACATGTTTTGTGGAAGGAATCATTTTTTTTGTCAAAGTTTCAGCAATTTTCGCTACTTCCAATGGTCTATCCAAAGCACCAGTTCCTTTTTGTTGTTTCAAACCCAACCCTAACTTTTGTTTAGCATTGATTGCATTTCTTGCAGCCGCATGGCCCCACTGCCTCTGTTTGTAAGGAACTGCTTCAAGAGACTTAACCATTTTTTTATCCACTTTGTGTTTGCATTTTTTGAGATTTTCACCGTATTTTTTTTCGCGGTTGGAACAAACATCATAATCGACATCATGTTGCATTGCAATCGCATCTGTAGCACCTGTTGGTGGTTGATATATTTCCAGAATTTCACCCGTTTCTGGATCGTATTTCACCTGCTTTTCAAGAGGATTGTATGGCCCTGTGTAATTATGTCACGGCAATGTCCAACCTTTTTTTGGTTTCGGAAATTTACCAATTGCTGCATGTATATCAATACCACTGCCCTTCACGTTTTCCGGCATAAAACTTGTTTTTGTTATTCCGCAACTAGCGCATTTTGCTTTCAAGAGTCTTCGATTGTTCTTTTCTGTGATTACAACCTTTTCACTTCCCTGCACATTGGGTGTGTTTCGCTTTTCTTTCACACAGTACAATTCCATTGCATATATATTTTAAGAAAAATAATTTTTCACTATTTCCTCGTTTTGAAGTAAATCGTTGGAGAACATTTTCAAAATATCGGCAAAACTTGTTCCTTTATTTCTTTCGTTTAAAACGAGAAGGCAGTAGTAACCACATCTCACACTTTGTTCCCATTGAATTTGGTTATCATTTCTGAAAAAAATGTGTCATCCCGTGCATTGACATTTCTTTTTCCCATTCCAAAGGTGGTGGAAGCCCAAATGAATCGAAATACTCGTAAGTACCATCATTAGGCCAACAACATACCCAGTGAGTTCCCAAACTTCCAAAATCATCCAAGTTGATAATGCATGGAGAACGAAACAAGGGTTTTTTTTTCGTTTCTGCTAGAAATACCTTTGATGGGAATTCGTAAAAAGTTGCACCATTTTTTCAAGTCAATGTTGGATAGAGGTTTATCTTCAAATTTCACTTTTTTTTTAAACGATAATAATCCTCCCAAGTTCCATAAAAAGGTTGAGGTTGAATTTGCATTCCTTTACCTTTTGGTATTGGTGGTGATCGTCTTGTTCGTGGCGGTGGTGGTGGTGGTCGCGTTTGCATACCTTTTCCGACTCCACCACCCTGAGCAGCACTTTGAATCTGTGATTGGCTTAATTTTATTACCATTCCTTTTCCTGCCGCTGATCTTTTTTTCAATCGCGCGATTTGAGTATCAGTGAGAAAAAGTTCGTCACCACGCCCAATTTTGTCTGGTTTAACTTTCAGATTAACAGGTGTCTTCATAACATAAGCTTTTTGAATCTTTTTTTTCTGACCATCAGTCAGTGCAATTTTATATGGATGATAAGTTGTGCTCATCGTGTGTGTATATTATATTAAGAATTTTTTTCATTTTTTTTTCTAGAAGCCGGCAACAAGCTCATTACCAATTTGCTTCAACACAAATTCTTCTTCATTCAAAATCGCGGCGAAAATTACATAATCTTGAGCGTTAGCGGCTTCGTTAAGTCTGTAATGGAATTCGAGCTGTTTTGGATCGTCTGTCAAACCTTCTTTGGAATTTCGCAGATCGAAGTAGATAACTGGGTATAACTTCTCAAAGTAGGAAAGCGGCAGCTGAACGCCGGTGTTATAGTCATTCTTTCTGTATCTGAAATTGATCAAATCATTCAAAATTCTTATTTTAAAGTCATAGTCATGTTCAAGCTCAGGATAAAATTCTGTGCCATACTGAAGACGGCAAGTGTCCAATCTTGCTGAGTCATCACCATCGATATCAAATGTGTCAAAAATGTAAGGATTGTATTGTAAATTATTTTGTTTCCGAGTTTGTTGAATGAATACAAAAACATGCTTGGGACTTTTTACACCAGGTGTAATCAACCACCTACCATTCGCATCCCTTCGGGCGCTGCTCTGTGTCAAATTTTCTTGCAGGTATTTCCATTGGGTTGGTTTCAAGAAATTTTCATTGACCATGGTTTGTCCTTTGCCAGTGAAATGTAATTGTGGCACCCACAACTCAAATTTGCGGACAACAATCCTTCGAGCTGTTCCATCGTTTTGCCAAATCATTTCATTATCGTCTTGCAGATTAATTTCAAACTCAAAATGTAACGGTGGCAGCAGCCTGTCGGAAAGACTTTCGAAGAAGGAGTATCTGTTCAAAGGAATAATGGAATGAACTGTTTTACCTTGGTCTGATACAATCGCCCTTGCCCGCATTCCATTGTTCTTCACAGCGGCTTCTGCAACCACAGTGTCATCAGCATTATCAAGATACCAAAAATAGTTTTTTGCCACACTTCTCGAAAAATCATCCGAAACGTCAAGCAGGTTTTTGATGAAAACAACCTTGTGAATATTATTCGCCTCGTATAATTTTTTCCCATATGAATTGACGACCAAACTTTTTATCAATGAAAAAGAACCGTTGATCGGAGCCGATCGAGTGTCTTCAACAATATCGGCTCCGTTTGCTGTAGCTTCCAAGTCGAAATCGACGCGGAAATAAGCGTTGTACCAGTCATAAAAATTGTCCCGGTCTTTCAAGGCAAATTTGTATCCCATCTTTTTTTGAGTGTTGTTATTTCCAGGGAAGTCGAGTGCAGTGTCCAAATCAACTCGAATGTATGTAGTCTTCTCGAGGTATGGTGGAGTTCTGAACATTTTGACAAGAGTTATATTAAGAGAGAAAAAATTTTTTTATTAAATTTCGTTTGCCAAAATTTGATTTAATTTCACAAGGGCGTCTGATTTTTTCGGTACTTGATTTTGTAAAATATTTGCAAGTTTCTTTTTTGCATCCTGTGACAACGGTTTTTGCTTTTTTCGCTCTTGCAGTATTTTTCGTATTTGTTTCGAACCTTTTTCCACAGCAATTTCACCCACTTTCTGTCCCGCTTTTTCAGCAATTGTTTTTGAAGCTTTTTTGGCGGTTTTCTTTGCCACGTCCTTCATATTTTTTTTGAATATTTTACCGATGGTCATGAAGGTGTCACGGATAATACCCGATCCTTTGTGTTTATATCGATAACGTCCGGTGTTTTCGTCAAAGAATCTTGCCAACTCGCTCGGATGATTCATGATTGTATATTTATACAAACAAAATCTTTACTCTTCTTTAATCATTAAGCTAATTGCAATATCTGTCCCGTTAAGATCCAGAATGTTGTTTCTTCCATCTGTCACCCGAACCCTTATTGCATCAATAGAGCTTTTATTCACAGGTTGCCACTCAAGCCGGCGCAGCTCTTTTCGAAATGGATAGCTAACCCGAAGATCTGCTGTTGAGAAACTGTGTAACACATCGCTTGAAACATCGTTGTTTGGGCGTGCGATGAGATCGCAGTGCAAATATACCCAATCAACACTTCTTGTAATATTTGGAACTTTTCTTCCGACAACATCTCCACTCAAGGTACTTTTGCCATAACCAAGCAATTCACCAAAATTTCCTTGAGAAAAGTCAAGCTCATAATCATTATGTATCAAAGTCACAACCCTATAAATTGACATATCGAAATATATTGTGAAAATGTAATTACGGTCTTTGTTTGTCGGGTCTACTTTACCGGTGTGTTGCTGAATAAACGTGTTGATTCTTTTGTAATCATACATTCCATTCGGGAAAGTTAAGGTCTTCCACACTTGTTCTGTTTTTTTCTTCCAGCGAATTTTGTTATTATCAAAACGAGAATCGATGTTATTCCATGAGTAACTCATTGTAATAAGTCTGTTTAGTGCAGCTTTATGGTTTTTTTTTTGAATCCAATTCGATTGGAGGAAAAAACTTCACTGTAAAATCGTGTGAAACATTCCGTTCTCCACCTCTTTCTAGTTTTGCAAGGCTCGAGTCAAGCAGTATGTCAAAGCTCATTATTGTTTTATATAATCAGAAATAATTTTTTCTTTTCTTTTTTATCAATTGTGCCAAGTTCAACTAGTGAATCACGCAGATATAATACCTGTTTTTTAAGTTTTATTGAGCTATTTCCTGCTTTTATCGATCCTAAGCTCAAATGAAGTTGGTTGATCAATTTTTCAGCTTCATTCTTGATGCCACTTCCTTCGGTTTCCCAATCCTGTTTAGAAAAGTCCTCTTCATCGTCAGAAAGTTCAGAAGCAGGTCTTCGGCTCATGACAGCTTTTTCCAAAGGGGTTGGAGTAGTTTCTCTTTTTTCTTGTGGGGGAGTGGACTTCAGTCTATACTTCCCCGCCTGTAACTGTTTCTCAAAAACTGTTTTTTACCCCTCTTTTCGCATAAATTCCATCTCTTACTTTTTTGATTTCCTCTATTGAATAACCATATAATGGAGATTTTTTACTTTTTACTTTGTAATTGGGATCATTTCCAAATTTCGTAATCAGTTGATTGACTGTTTGCAACAGGGTTGATTCATGGGAATATTCTGTTTTAACCGGTTCCGGCACCCCCCACTCTTTACGTGTGGATTTTTTTTCTTCCATCAGCGTTTGGGGTGGTGGTGGTGGAAAACCATCATCATCATCATCATCAACAACTTCTTGATATGAGGGTGGTGGTGGTGATGGTGCTGGTGTTGGTGATGGTGCTGGTGTGGGTGCGTCCGGTCTGAATTCATCACCAAAAGGGTTAATTTCGTCAAATTCATCCTTTGTGTAATCAGGAACTTCCTGCTCCTCCTCTTCTTCTTCTTCCACAGTGGTGCTGCTCTTTTCATCAAGCCTTTTTGTAATTGGCCTAAAAAACTCTTCTCCTGAAAGCTGACCAAACTCTTTGTTTATTTTATCCATTCTGAATTTTTGCTGAATTTCTTCTGTTTGCTGATCTATCGCCGACTTTTCTTTAGCCAACTGACGCAATTTTTTCATTGATATATTTCCAGCGTGAATATATAGAAGCGAAAAAAGAAAGATTCCAAATTATGTTCTTCCGAGAGTGACTACAAGCAAGGTCACCCTTGTATGCCAGCAGATGTTTTTCGGATGTTAATTTGTGGGCCCAGTAATTCTGGTAAAACAAACACATTACTGCATATGCTTTATGAGTTGTTAGAGTATGATAAAATTTACCTCTTTTCAAAAAACCTGCACCAGAACAAATATCAGAATCTTTTGCAGGACTTTGCTGAAAAAATCAACCCCCAGGTTGGTTATGATGTTATTGAGGCTTACGGTGATGAAATCATTCCACTCGAAGAACTTCCGGCGGACAACCAAAAAATAGTTGTTTTTGATGATCTTGTTTGCGAAAAAAACCAAAACAGCATCATTAATTATTTCATCAACGGGCGGCACAGAAATTGCTGTGTTATTTACCTCACTCAAACCTTCTACAAGGTGCCGAAAAACATCCGTGATAACTGCAGCCATTTTTGTATTTTCAGATTTCTTCCAAGAGAAAACAAACGGATTGCAGACGAGATAGGTGTGGATCATGACGCTTTAGATCGCGCCACCGATAAAAAATATTCTTTCTTTTACTATGACAAACCCCAAAAATTAATTTTAAAAAATTTTAATGAAGATATATAATGGGGTATATTAACAGCCAAATAGGTGGAACTAGCCAAACTACGACGAGTGAAAGTGGAAAAGTGGGTCCTCCTGGCCCAGGGGGCCCTCCTGGCCCTGAGGGTCCTCCTGGACCGAAGGGTGATAAAGGCCCTGGAGGACCACAAGGTCCTTATGGCCCAAGAGGTGAAAAAGGGCCCGCTGGACCACAAGGTCAGGAGGGGGCACAAGGACCGCGGGGTTTAAAAGGTGATAAGGGCGACAAGGGCGACAAGGGCGATAAAGGTGATCGTGGCCCTCAAGGTAGTGCCAGCGGTTCTGCTAATATTGACATGCAAAATAAGTACGATATTTTACGATTAAAAAGCAACCCTTATCCTGTCCACGGTGATCTGACAAAGGTAATAAACTATCAGGACACGAGAAATATCTTTCTTTCAAAAAAGGAAGGCGGAAAAATGGAAGCAAGCATTGATATGAACAATAATACAATCTACAACGTAAAAGACCCAGTACAGGCAGACCAAGCCACAAACAAAAAGTATGTCGATAATCAGCTTGCGAAAAAATTGGATAAAGGAGCTAATATTGATATGAAAAATAAATCAATTATCAATCTTGATCTTCCATCAAACAAAAGAGACGCTGCATGTGTCGAGTTTGTTAACTACAGAATTGATGACGTAACAAACAAAAAGTTTCTCAAATTTGATGGCACTAACAATATGACTGGAAACTTGAATTTAAACAATAATAAAATTGTTAACTTACAAACCGATTACAAAGATTCGAAATCCGCAGTTTATGTTGCTTTTATGCAAAGCGAAATAACATCTACGAAAGATCTTGTCACTCAAAAAATTCATGAATCTCAGATCATTAACTCGGGACAAAAAAGGGACGCCTTCAGATACTTGATGGAAGACACTGATGAATCTTCGAGTGAAAACAATATCGAGGTTTTGGGTATTAACGATTTTCCCAATTCTCCTCATCAAATTAATAAAAAAGCTTACCAACTTAAACTCTTGTTTGGAAAAGGCTCACCCAACCAGTACCGGTCACGCCTCGGTTTTAACCTATATAAACTTCCGGTTGGTTATTACACAATGGTCGTTGAATGGTTTCCCCTGGAAATGGATGAGTTGAGTGTGACAGTGCAAGCTACGACGATTTCAATTTCCAATTATACAACCAAAACATTCGAGAAGTACACCAAAACAGTTATCAATTTTCACAGATGGGGTAGCTCACCCCCACAACACCTATATCTCGATCTGCACGGTACAGTCAGTAATCCATCATTTTTAACAATTGGTCATTTAATTGTCTATGGTGTTAAAGAAACAATTTCAAATGTTGACCCAAGTGTCTATGACACCGCTTTTGTTATTGAAAACGGAAAAATGGTAATGGAAACAGATTTGTCTTTAAACGGGCATAAATTAAGTAATTCCGTTCATTATATACATGGTCGTTTAAATACCAAAAATGGGCGCAAATTTTTATTAAATGGTTGGGATAAAATAATCATTCCAAATTTTAGCCACATGTTAACTATAAAAGCGCTTTATTTCAACCTCAAAAGTCAATATACACCCATTTCTTTAAATATAAAACACAGTTTTCATTTAACTCAATCAATCACTCGCACTTCAACCGAAACAACTCAATTACAGACAATAAATATTAATTTAGTACTGGCGTTTGGTCTTATGGCTGTAGAATTAGCTTCGAGTGTATCAAATGAGGAAATATTACTATTGATTGAATATAGAGCTCCATAAAAATTTTTACATTTATTATATAACACAATGCGGGACATTTTCGAATTCAACCATATCGACCAAACACTTTCTACAGAGAAAGTTAAAATTCTGAAAGATTTATACGCTTATTACCATAAGAAACATTATGGCTATGAAAAGTTGCACCGCGGTTTTCGAAGAAAAAATTTGTTTGTAATCTTTCGGCTGGCAAATTAATTATTAGTGCCGCAGTAGCCGGAGGAATTACATTGAACCCTGCTGTCATGGCAACTTTAACTGGTGTTGGTCTTACTTTGAAAGCAGTGGCAAGCCTTAAGAAATACGATAAGAAAACAGAACAAGCAAATTTTGCGCGTATCGAATACCAGAAAATTCTTGATGAGATTCGCTTTTACCTCAGATGCGAAGCTTTCGACGAAAAGGTCTTCCTTGATAGACTGAAAATGATAGATAATTTCGTCACTGATCATTGTATGGAAATTCCGCTATCTGTTCAAAGAAAGTATGAAAAAAAATTCACTCAATTGTAGATTTTCAAAGTAATTATATATCTTTCGAAATGATTGCAACTTTGCAAGCTATTTGCAATTACCTAGTTGAGCTTCTCACGCCCCCCGAAATTTTGCAAATAAGATTTATTACTCGTGAATGTGTTTCAAAAATATTGTTACCAACTCGTGACAAAGATGGCTACCCAATTTCAGGACAAGATGTGGTTCCATAATACGATTTCCGACATGTGTTGTGAAGAACACCCTATTAAACAAATGTGTATTTAACATATTCTTAACATGGCTGTCTGCACAGATCAACAAGCGATCTCACAAGACAACCAAACAGAGAATGAATTATTAAATCAACAAGAAATCCCACAAGACTGGCTGAAAGATCTACAAGAAATCTCAGAAGAATGGCCAACTAAAGAAAGTTTTAAAAGAAAAGAAATTTTAAAATGGAGAAATATTTCAGACGATGTATACAAAATTAAAAAGGTTTCACACCGGGAAAGTAAATATGGGATTTCAGCTATTTTAACTTTAAAAACAAAATGTGGAGATGAACTTCTTGTATGGGCTCCTAAACGTCTTGCTGAAGATCTTGAAGATGAATCTTATCAATTTGTTTATAAAATAGGTCTCAAAACGTCTGCTGATGGTAATGAATATTTTGATTATGAATTAATGTAATGATGTCTGTGTGAATATTAATTAAGGTTTCACTGGACCGCGAAGTCACGCACCTGTAAACACAATTTGGGAAAACCCCCGATCGGAGATAGAGATTATGTCACAGATATTTTAAAAATAAATATCATGTGAACAGTCACTGAGACAAAAGCCGTTTCACGTGTAAAACAAAAGAATACATACCAAATCTCCCTGGCAACTAACTGTTTGAAAAATAAATCAAAAATCTATTTTCACTTTTTCAGTCGCCAGGGAGATTTGGTATGTATTCCTTTGTTTTACACGTGAAAAGTAATTGTTTTTAACTTCCTTTTTTTTTCGTTTCAGGTGAACGTCTGTTCTAAAAAGGTCACTGGTTTAAACTTGTTCATTAGACCATTCGATACGTAACGTAACGTAACGTAACGTAACGTAAAGTAAAGTAACTGGGTAACTTTATTTTTGCACTTATTGCTCAAACGGTCTGTGGAAATCGTCTTTTTTTAAAACCTCTAATTAACTGCTTCAATGAGGTTAAAAAAATTAAAATAAATGACAAAGGAATTTTTTGGAAGGAATGTAGAATCAGAATATTCGGTTTTGTAAGGCGTACTTCAATTTGCCTCCCAGACTTTCTGTAGTCACCTTTTATTGAATTGGCCATACCGGGCGCCATTTCAAAGCAGCAGATCAGTTTGTAATAAACGCCCCGTGCATTTATTTCAGAAACCACGGTATGTTTATAACTAGACAGGGTATAACTTTTGGCCTCTTTGTCCTGAACAGGGTATATAATTTTATGCTAGTCTGTCCAAAACAGAGTCTGAATTTGTCCTAACAAGCTGTGGTTGCACCGGATTGTCGTCGTTAAATAGGTTAAATATCGCTTATAAAACATCCAGCAATCCTAGATCGGAGACATTTGCCGGTCCCTAAAACACTTTAATACAGATGAACTTTTCACATTTGAACGAGCAACTATGAAATATAAGTCACATCCCAGTGTTGCAGGTGCATTTTTGTACTGCTTCACCTTAACGAGGCTCGCAACAGTTTTTTTTGACCTTGGAGTGTATCTTTTGAAATCCAAATTTCGCATAGAAGATAAACTTCGATTTCCTTGATACTACACCGCCTTTTCAAGATATGACCAAAGGTTTTTTCACTAGCAACAACTGTCACCATAGCAACGGTAATGGACAACCCCTCATTTTAAATAATATCAAATATCTCGAAAACTAGTTGGACACTTAATAACGAAACTTGAACTATTTGAACTACTCAACCTACACAACTTGTATGCGAAATTAGAGAAAAATCTGTAAGAGCGTTTTCAAGTAAATCGTGATTCATTTTTGGCGGGCTGATCTTCGTCATTCCTGCGATTTTCTCCAGTATTTCAAGAGAGATAAAACTTAGCACTTTCTCTTTTCGGTTGAAAGTTCTTTTATGACAGCAAAACATTCTTAATGTACATTGAGCTTCCTGGGTGGCTGCGATTTTAAGATATTTATATTTAAAAACTGCTAAAATATAGCACAAATCAGTCAAAAAGTTCGTAATTTGTATAAATAGAAATATTTCTACACTGCCCTTACAGATTTTTCTCTTAAATTGATTGCCGTTAGAATAATAATTCTTTTTGATGTCCAGCAAGTTTTAGGCTTAGTAAACATTTCGTTTATTAGATAAGAAGGCTGAATCTCGGTCAAGTTTCAGTCGTTATTAACTTTCAAAGAGCAACAGTTTTATTTTTTTTCCTGGTCTATTTTACGGTTATTCACGTGTAATGAATATTTAAACACGCTGCGCTTGTGTCCTCTCGTGCATTTATAATTTCTTCTCATAATAATAAAAAAAAAGTTTTGTCTTCTGAGCTTCTTCCTGGAGACCCTTTTCCATTATTCTTTAAATACTGACTGACGTTTAAGCATTTTAAATTACGGATTGCATACATGTTAACGCCCACGATGGCATTACACTGGGGCAGAAAAATAACGAGAAATAAGCTCAGAAGACGAATATGTTTTTTTATTATGAGATGGAATTATAAACGCACGAGAGGACACAAGCGCAGCGTGTATAATTATTCATTGCACGTGGATAACCGTGAAATAGACCAGGAAAAAGAAAATAAAACTGTTGCTCTTGTTGCTCAAATAGTTCAAGTTTCGTCATAAAGTGTCTGACTAGTTTTCGAGATATTCGACATTATTTAAAATGAGGGGTTGTCCATTACTGTTGCTATGGTGACAGCTGTTGCTAGGAAACCAGTGAAAATAATAAACTTTGATCATATATTGAAAAGGTGGTGTAGTATCAAGGAAATCGAAGTTTATCTTCTATGCGAAATTTTGACTTCAAAAGATACACTCTAAGGCCAACTGCCAGGATCTCCTACCGTGTGGCGCGAGCAGAACATTTGCCGTCGTAGCTGGCGGTAATGTTCGCGTGAAGTTTAAGCTCTTCCCATGTAGGTTTCCCCCTTTTCTGACACTCCATAACCGGCCACAGATTCGGAGTTGCAGTCTGTTAATATCACAGTGTAGTAAAATGAGAAAATCAGTCAAGTCAGCAAACCAATGTGCGAAAAAAATCTTACTAGTTGGAGAGCACGTGAGCTCTAACTGGAATTCCATCTTGAATGCATGGAAAACATCAACAGTGTTTATCTACAGGCACTCGACAATGCTATTTTAAGATACATTTCAGACTAAGTCCATGGTGGATTATTCAGTGTTTGATCCTAGAGGTCAATTCCACAGACATTCATATTGTTATATTTGTCCTATCTATATATAGAACATGTTATCTTTTACTCTCATGGGATACTGCCACCACCACCCTTTAAAGACAGGCCTGTAGGACGCCGTCTTGTAGTTCTGCAAACGTTTCGTCGTAGTATGTCGTTCATCACGATGATGATCGATGATTGATTGGTTGATTGCTTAATGATATTCTATGGGGGTACAGACGGAAGAGGGCTTATGTTTTGACGTCGGTTTTCTTGGGAATAGGGGTAGAGACATTGCAGACGCAGTACGCAGTACGCATGCATCCGCATCTATGTCACCGTCTTTCAGACTTTGTTTGTTTGTTTGTTTGAGTTTGGTACGGGTTCCTGAGTCTAGAGTAAATCGGGGTAGCGTTTTTCTTGGGGGTGGTGAAGTTTATTCAGCGGGGAGGTGTAAGGGAGTGGTTTGCAGAAGCCTGGGCTGTTTGGTCAGCGGTGTAGTGTCTTGGCAACCAAACCGCCGATCAAGGAATTCTTGGAAAGCTAGATGGTTCCCTTTTTCTAGCCTCCCACGCAGACGCTCTTAGGGTTTCGTCACGCGTTCCTCCCACACGAACGTCTGCTTAACGGAGCAGCCACTTCCGTTCGTCATGTGCTTGCCTTTGTTTCAAAAAAACCAATCAGCGTTCATCAATTGTTCTATCAATAGCCAATGGAAACTCGCGTAAGAATGGATATTGTGACCCGCCGGGTAATTTCGGCGAAACCGCTTTTCAGAGCTAAGATATTCATCCGCGCTCTTCATCTTAACATATTCATTATATTCCATGTTCCCATTATATGACATGAATGGATATTACCCCTAAAAAGTTAGTCGGAAGCGAGCTTCTCTGTTTTCTTTGTGGATGCACACTCACCAAAGACAGAGCTCGAATTTTTGGCAAAATATCTGTCAACATTCAAGGCCTCATCAAAGCCGCGTCGTCGTGGGGGAGGAACGCGTGACGAAACCCCAAGAGCGTCTGCGTGGGAGGCTACCGTTTCTCTTGATTCCTGAAAATGCTGACACGATCTGCTGGAACAAGCTAAAGAGCTTACGTAGTGTGAGTACGACATTGCGTTCGCCTGTTTCTGCTTCATGTTTACTACAAATTTTTTTTGCTAATTATTCTGGTTTGATTTCGGAGATATTTACAAATCAGCGTCGGGTAATGTTTATTGACTTGTACTCACTTAAGGTGGCTTACTACAGTTTTCAGAAGAGAAAGAAAACCTTTTTAAAGCGTTAGATTTAAAGCCAACAGGACTTTTCTTTTGGGTCATTTGCTGCAGAGAAATGAAATTAACCCTCATTATCCTGGAAAAGAAATACGAGAAGCTTAGAAAATATCAAATACAACAGACCGAGTGCCAGAAGGGGACTGGAAACTAGACTTTTTCAGGGCTTTTTTCTCAAAATCTAGCCGTACGACCTCCTACCTCAAATTTTCAGGATTTGTAAAGTGGCTATAAATAAACAATTTTGCTAAAAAAAATGAAAATCTGTAAGACAGAATTTTTGCTAATGAAGAAAATGTCGAATTTTCGCTTTTTTGAGAATTTATAAAAATATCTCTTACAGATTTTGCTAATATTTTTCTACAGGTGAAATTTACTACTATGAATTGATTCTGAATTTTACTTTTTATTTTTTACTTTTTCATATCGGAAAATGAGGAAATTGGCATAACGCCCTTATGTGGTGATGATTCGTGCACTTCGTGAGGGACTTCGGTTTTCCGCTTACGTTCAGTAATCCGATTTAAGTTAATTAAGAACGTACTCCAACTATTTATAAAGAAACAAAAATATGTTGTTTGGGAGCTCAACATTTTAACTAGCGACGAAAAAGCAAAAATAAATTACCTACAGCACGTTCGCGTGTTTAAAATCACGCAATCTAAAAGGCTGTCACCTTTCAGTACTTATGTTACTCTAGCCAAGAGTCACACAACGAACTTTATCTTTTATTAGGTAACTAACTTGAATTGACCAACACTTTTCATTGCTCGATCACTACTGAGTCGAATCATGATAAGCAACTCGCGTTTTAAAAACACTCGTGTGCACATTGCGGTAACAGTCGGCTAAACGCCGATTCAAAACATTTATTTATCAGTCAGTTTCAGACGTCCGCATATGCCGTTTATTAAAAATGGTTGCCCGAACGAATGTTGTTCGCAACGGTTGTCAAGGCGGTTTTGGACATTATGCGGATCCAAATACGCCATTTAAAATAAAAGGTGAAAACAAATGGGAAAGCTTTATTTTGTTATTTTTTAAATTTATTTTATACTGTTTGTTAACAGAGTATCCACGTAGTGGCTCTTCATTGGCGGTTACTAGATAAGAAATATATATTATTTGCCGGGCTTGGTCGGTCCGTATTGAGAAAAACTGTGCCAGAGGTCTTGAGTACGGCCCGAGGCCGCAGGCCGAGGGCCGTGCTCAAGACCGAGGGCACAGTTTTTCTCAATACGGACCGACCAAGGCCGGCAAATAATATTTTTATTTTTTTCTTGTTGTTTTTCAAAAGTTAAACGTGTCTTGTTGTTTTCGGAAAGCAACGTTTTGCAAGCGCGCGTAAAATGAACCATGAAACGAAGCCGTTTGTGACACCAGAGCAGCAAAATACGCTTTTTTACTCTGTTAAAACTCAGAAATGTTTGTCGAAAGGGAAGAGGCGATTTACATTGTACAACCTTCGGTATTTTAACAAGAAATTTTGGAAAGAAAGTTTTTAACGACAATGTACAAAAAATTTCAGAATTCTAAGTTTCGGAGAACGTTTTAAAGATTTTAAAGGTTTTAAAAACCCATTACAAATTTTTTGTTATTGACGTTCCGTTGACCGCGGTCAAGATCGGAAAATTCCGCCCGCTCCCGGAACCAATCAGATTGCAGGATTTGGTTCATCTTGCCCGCTCACGCGCTGAGAAAAAAATAATGCCGAATATTTACCTTTAAAATATAAAATTAAGTAAGCAGTGTATAAATGAATGCTGTATCTTATGACTACAAAGAACAGAAATATTATCTATTTAAATATCACTACAATTATAGGCGTGCCATTGCGCGTTTCTTTAAGAATTGAAATGCACGCGACGTAAAGAGACTAAAATCATCGCACGTTTTAAGATTTGTAGGAGGCTGTTAAAAAGGAGGGCCGCAGTGTCGTGAAAGGTCCCTTTTTCTAAAGGAACTCGCTTTAGAAGAGTCGATTCAAATGGCCTCAAAGGAAAGAATTAATTGCTCCAGGACAGAACATAACATTTTCCTCTAAAAGAAAGCTTATCCCAGTGCCGCAACAGATAAATGAGGCATATATCATTGTATATTTTGGGCCTTGGAGTTCCTGAGGCTTTTTGTAGCCTTTTCTGGATAAAACAGGAAAGTAAGTTACAAGTATAACTATAAGCTAAGTTATGACCGTGTAATTGCAACATCTGTCATTGTGCTCACACAGAATATGCCAATTCGTGCATTTGAAATCTTGCTCATATAGAGGGAACAAAACACAGGATTAATTTGTCCAATCAAAATATTTATCAGTGAAAAAACACTTAGTCTTAAACAAAATGCGAAAGACTTGTTAACTTGTTGACAATTAACCCAATTTTATAAAACACATACCATTTATTACTGCATTGCAGAATACTGAAATGCAAGGGTTGTAGTAGAATTCAAAGGTTTAGTTCTAGCATTTACGGTTTGGTATTAAGTTTTTGCTGCGGGTCTTCATTTTTGCGATATGTGTTTTTTTTTTTTGCAATATCCAAAACAGACCCGCAAGTTTTTTATTTGTAATACCCAATAGACTGAAAATCCATGAATCTTGGTGTCCACAACTGTAACTGACTCCAGCTTGTAAGGGCCCGTGTTTGACAAACCACAGGTTATCCTGTTGAAAATATTTATGCTATTTTCCTTTGTCATCCTGTACTTGTTTCGGTGACTTGGGAGACCATAGAGTTCACCGGTCCACTTAAACATAGGGTGGTAATCCTGTGGTTGGTGCGCAGGCAGAAGGTTGTCGGGGTCGTCAAGTGATAAAGAAACGAATGAATCTATTGGTTAGTTCCCAGGTCTACTTATCTAATTGTTCAGCTCTTTCACTGTCAGCTCAGTGAAACGAATTGACGGTCAACTGGGCTCCTGCACAAGTCAGATATCACGATCTTGAAATCGAAAATCGTAGGCTGGCTCCGGCCTCCACGATAGTAAAATATAAAGTAAGTGGACACAAAATAAAACGCGTGGAACTCGGGAGTTTCCAGGCAGTAAAGGCTGGAGCAGGCTAGAAGACCACATCAGTAGGTGCTCAGTGTTGTGCTCCTATGTTTATCTACGCAAAAGTGTAATTATTAGTAATTATAAAGGCAACAAGTAACTTTGCATTGACCACCGTAACAAAATTAGGCTGTTAGGAGTCCCTTTCTGGGTAGCCGAGAGGGTGTGCGAAATAACTGAGCAGAAAAGCTCTTCTCGTTTTCGTTTGTTTTCTCCTTGCTCCAATCTCATCGCGCTGTTGATAGCTTGCGCTCTCGGCTATCCGGAAAGTGACTGCTAGCAGTTTATAACACAATAAAAGTACCAGATGCTGTAGTAAAGGATCTATTAACCACACCGTAAAGAAGAAAGGCCGTGCTTTTCCAGAAATTGGATTTTTAAATATATATAAGTTTCGCTACTGTGGAATTATCCTTGCGTTTTTATGGTATTTAATTATAAGAGGACTGCAATACTTTGGAACATCAGAAGTCAGCCAAACAAGGGGCGGGTTTGGTGATTTGGTATAGGCATGAAATTGTTTTCAACCCCTTAATTCACAATGATTTTTTTTCCTTGGGGTAGGTGCTTGCATGATATTTTTTCTCCCTTCAACATTCTGCATGAATTTTTTTGTGTTTATAGATGGGGTTGGAAAAGTAGACATCCATTACAAATCAAATTATAAAGGAACTGTGAAAGAACCTTTCAACAAACAGATTAATTTTTATCTAAGAGTTTTTGACTGACTTTTACAATACAGTGCATTTACTTTCACACCGAATGTAAAAGCCGTGAGAAGATACTCCTTCCCACTGATGAAAGGAATCAGGCCTGCTCCTGGATTTCAGTCATTGTGCAAGGCGAAATGTACCTACAGAACATTTCAGGTCCAACAGAGACGTTATCAGCATTTGTTGACAAACTACTCCAGCTGATAGGACAACAACAGAAGTCCTATCTCAAAGATACAGTCAACTGACTTAATTAATTTCATTGAGAGGACTAACGTTCCAGAGAACGCCACCCTAGTATCAATGGGCGAAACAAGCTTGTATACTAATATTCCACAAGAGGAGGGAATACATACAGAATGCGAGGCATATGACACTTTCTATAAAGTCACGCCTCTTATCCCCACACGTTTACTTGCACAAGCGCCCAGGCTAACAATCCTGGAGAACTCGTTCCAGTTTTGTGGCAAAAATTACCTACAAACACACGGAACTGCCATGGGCATTAAAATAGCGATCGCATTTGCCAAGGTCGAAACATAAATCCTTGGCCAAAGTGAATTCAAACCTTTGTAATTGTAACGATATATCGACGACATTTCCCCCCTCTGAGAGACCAGCGGAGGGGAATTAACTGAGTTCATGCATATGTCAAGCAAATAACCATCACCCCTTTGGCTATCAAGTTCATGGCTGGAATTTCTGATACAGAAACTACTTTCTCGGACACCAGCGTTTACAAAGGAAAAAGATTCACATATGAATCAGCGCTTGATATGCGCAACCACTACAAGCCCACTGAAACATTGTAGTACACACTTTTCTCCTCGTGTCATCCACCAGGAGTTAAGAAAGGTTAATTTGCGAAAGGAGAGGTCCTGAAAAAATTACTCTAAAACAGCCTTTGAGGGAAAAATCAATCACATAGTCTTTGCAAAATCACTAGTTGTGTACATACAGTTGAAGTAATTTTTATCAATAGAATAAAGAATTTTATCTTTGCACATTGCAGCATCTACGTCAGTACAATTGGTTCTATTAGGTGATGATACCAAAGTTTTTCTGTCTCATAGAGACTCAGACTGCTTGGTTAATCTGTTGAACACTGAGTTAGATAAGTTGTCCCTTTGGATCAGAGCTAATAAGCTTTCATTAAAAGTAAAAAATCTAAATTTATGGTATTTAAACCAAGTCAAAAACGTACTTACTTTTACGTAATTTTGATAAACGACCAACAAATTTATCGGGTAAAAGAAACAGTTTTCCTGGGAGCACTCATTGATGAAAACTTAAACTGGAAGTCGGAAATTTCTCATATGGCCAGCAAAATCTCGAAGTCTATAGAAATAATTAACAAGTCGAGCTTCTACTTACAGAAGAAATCTTTACGAACATTATATTATTCACTAGTCTATCCCTACCTTTGTTATTGCAACTTAGTTTGGGCCCTTACTTACAAAACTAACCTTGTTCGTCTTGTAATTTTACAGAAACGAGTGATGAGAATTATAGCTAAGTCCCATTTCGATGCACATACTGATCCAATCTTCAAAACCTTGGCATTTTAAAATTCCATGATATACACTTACTACACCTGGGCCTATTCATGTACTCCCATCAAACCAAACTCTTCCTTCCAAATTCGCTTGTAAATGTACCTTAAATAGACAGGTCCATTCGAATCATACGAGAAACTCTCATACCTTTCGTTTGCTTTTCTGTCTGGCTAACATTAAAAATGTTCTGTTTTTTTTTTTGCTAAGGACCTAAGTTTTACAACTCTTTTAACACGGATATCGTCAATTCGACCTCTCCAGCTTCCTTTCAGACATCACTTTAGGCATTTATTTGTAATAACTATTAGTAGTCTTGAGATATGTGTCTACTTTTGCCTCTAATTGTTCTTGTAAAATATCCAGTAACTTTTCCTTTTAATTTTGTAATGAACTATAATATGGTGAAACTGTGTTGGCATCCGTCGCTGCAATCTCAATTTCAACTGCACCATTACAACTGAGGAGGCCTAATTAACATAAGCTTCATAGTTTCCTTTAGAGCTCCTCGCCACTGTTACCATCATTCTTTCTTCTTTCCTTGTTCTTTAATTATTATCTTTGTATTGTCGTCTGCGATGTGGCAAAATAAAAAATAAATAAATAGAAAAAAAAAACATTTGTGTTAAAGAGATGTTTAATTAGGTTTACTTCATGTTCAAACAGCTATTCTGGCATTCTTGATATAGAGTGCACTTAAAACATTGCTCTTCATGTCACAAAACCAGCCGTGATCTTGAATTTCACAAAAATTGTACCAAGTTTGGTATTAAACCACAGGTGCTATAAATGTAAAGAAAACCCCATCTGAGAGGGACAAATTATTGTGCTATGAATCCCTCTTACCAAAGCCTAGATGCTGAAAGCTTTGAGTCAGGTGATAAAGTTCAATGTGTCAACCCAGAGAACATCTTGTCAGAATTTTTTTTCCAGCCCATTATGCGTGCGTGAATGTTTTTGGGGACGATGGCCTTGTGCAGGAATTTTTTTGTTATGCATATGCACTTGTAGGATATATTTTTTCAAAATCCCCCCCCCCTCCGCCCCCCGGTCCGACCCTAAGAGCACGAGAGCAGTCACCACGAGTTACCACGTGATTAGGCTTGCATGCGGGTTACGGAGGATGGGCAGTCCACGTGCGTGAATCAAAATGGCGGGTCTGTGCGCGTGAATCAAAATGGCGGCTGGTTCAGCGGAAGGAGCTCAGTATCCTTCTTTTCACTCTCTTACCTCGCGTGTAGCACAAGCAATATTCTGCGTGCTGTACACAAGCACTCGTACCAACGCTTTCTCAGCACGGGAAACTGATAGTTTTCGTCCCAAGAAAATACAAACGAATTGGAGCCCCGGGGCTTGGAGCAAGTCTACCACGTGCTCTGGTATCAAAAGAGTGCTTAATAAATGATATCGTTTCCTCTGTTATCATCTGCACCAGTGAAAAATTACCCTTCGTAGAGTAGTACTCTTCCCTCCAGGGGGTACTCGGTTATATGGCCTATACGGGGACGTGCCGCTAGACCGGGTATGGTGGGTATGGTTTTTGGTCTCTGTGTCAACTCTGCGTCCTGAACAGGGTATAAAATTTTATGCGAGTCTGTCCTAAACAGGGTCTGAACTTATCCTAAACAGGGCAAGGTTGCACGTTTGTCGTCGTTTAAGTTTAAGTTTAATAATACTTTATACCACTGTATAATAACATAATAAAGGATAAAAATAAATAAATAAATAAATAAATAAATAAAAGTACAGTAGGTAAAGGAAAGCAATAAGGGGAAACTGAATTCTCATATAAAAACTGCTCTCCTAACATATACAGTACTCAGCAATGCTAGACCGGAGACGTTTGCGGTCTTTAAACTTGTGTAAACAGGAGAGTGTGTATTTTGTCATTGGTCCTAAACAGGGACCTAAAGTGGAGGGTGTTGTCCTAAATAGGGTTGGCATTTAAGGCCTTTTTTTCCTCAACAGGGTCAGGTTTTCAGACCTTTTAAAAGCGACACCCCAACACCCAAACATGAGTCTAGTGCCTCCCCGCCCCCCACCCATCCCGCACTCTTCTTCGTGAAGGCGACGTCTGAGCAGCAATTTTCACTCAAACTCTTTCCTTGTCAGAACGATATCGCTAGCTACGCAGCCTGGAGAAACATGTAGCTCTTTCACTCCCTAACAGCCTAAAAAAAGCGTAGTGAGAGTTCCAATCCGTGAATACCATAGTCACTCGTGTACAATGAGAATCAAGTCAGCAAACTAATGTGCCAGCAGCTGGAGAGCATGCGCCATTGGCTGGGGAGCATGCGCCATCAGCTGTAGAGCATGCGCCATCAGCTGGGGAGCGTGTGACAGCAGGTGAACTCTAACTGGAATTCCAACTTGAATGCATGGCGAATATCAACAGTGCTTATCACTACAGGCACTTGACAATGCTATTTTAAGGTACATTTCAGACTAAGTCCATTGTGAATTATGTAGGGTGTTTAATCCTCGGGGTCAATTCCATAGACACCCATAGCGCTATTTGTCTCCGTTGAACAAACCACCATTCACTCCCACGTGAAACTCTCGTTCCCACTAAGCCGGATGAAAGCCTGTTCTTTATGACTGCAGCACGTGGTTTTCACTGAATATGTCCATGATGCAACTACTGAGCAAGGTAACAACTGAACTTTAATTATGGACAATTAATAAAATCTACCCTCTTGAACGGACATCTCTACAATGTTTTTTTAGGTGGTTATGTAAAAAGTAATATTTCTCACATAGTTTACTTTTAAAAAAAATGATATTAAATAACCATAAATAAAATAAAATACAATAAAATCTAGCAATAGAATCAATATAAATAATATAATAGAATATAATAAAATATGATAGAATGTAATAGACTAGAATAAAATACAACGTACAAAAAGACCTGAAAAGCTTGGAAGTGCTCCCCTGATATCAGTTGATAGTTGTGGGTTGTTCTTGGCGAGACCAATACTTTTTTATGCAGCAAAAATTAAACTCAACAATAGGGTGGTAAAGTCGGTTAAATTTTATGTCAAGATTTGTTTTCTGGTAGTCGCATTATTGTTTCTCTAATTTCGTTCAAGCCTGAATTTATATCACACATTCTTAGTAACCCATGTAGTTGCTAACATCACTTCGAGAATCTCTCACTCACAGTTCCTTCATCCCCGCGAGGATCGCACGTATGATGATTTCAGGTATTCACTTTTGATTCCATGTATTTCGGCATCTGCGGATGTAATTTTAATTCACAGATGACCAACTCTAACAAAGTCTGTCTGCCATGGACCAGGCCTAGTTTGAGCGGCCGTATTGTATACTCGGAAGTCGCTAGTTTGCGTTTCCCGCGGAAATGGTTTCTAATAAACCAAAATACAGCTTGATCACAATAGCTTAGCTGGTAAGAGCATTGCACCGGCCAATATCTCAAGGTGACGGGTTCGAGTCCCTTGCAAGCCTGAAATTTTTTCCCAGGTTTTGTTTGTAACTAGTGGATCTGCTAAATTCACTAGAAGGCTGTCCTTTACTCCTTTATCCGCACTTTACATACATTTACATATTCATTTCGCATATTCGGGTGTTCTAAATATACCTTGAAGTCTCAATTTTTCCTCTGTTGGGTCAAGTCGTTTTTGTGGCTCAAGACATTTTGTAACCGTTGTGTAATACCTTTAGGAGATGAAGGCAAATTTAGAAACACCCTAAAATCTGAGGCCCATTTAAAATTTCGCACTTTTTTAATCATTAGAGATACTAACAATATTCCTCTAGCTAAATTCACAGGGATGATCCATGTGACCTTTTTACTGAGCTACAATAAGTTAAATGCCATGTTAGACATATCCGACAGAATTAGTTGGTCTTAGTTGTAAGAGTTCTAAATCCGCTCTCCAACTTTCTTATCTTTCTTTGATTAGCACACAGATCGTTTACCTCATCACGTTTCATTTTTCATACTGTTAAGTTACACTAAACACGATGTTCTTGTGGTTAAGTAACCCTTATGTTGTGCCCAATGCTGGAATGAAATTGAAATAATGCAAGTTTTCAAAGTTGTAAAATTGAGTATGGATTGCATATTTTGCGTGTCTTTTCGCACAACATGTTCTTAATACCTGGTCGGAAACAAGCTTCTTAGCTAGGGCGGCGCTATAATGGGATTTGAATCAGCTTGTGGAAGAAGCCGGCGACAGATAAACTATACTCAGCGACCTAACGCGGCCCAACTTTACTGAGCCATTGTCGGCAGAATTGAGCGCCAAATGATATTGCCTGTCGAGCAAGACTCCTTTTTAGACCTTTCGCGACATTCAACTATCAAAAACCACAGATTTTGAGAGATAAAAGTGAGACTCTGCTACACAACTTCGGAAAATTAAAACACTAACAAATCAAAACACACGAATTGTTGCATAAATTTGCGACAAACGGCATACATGGGCCGTCATTTCTCCACGAGCGTAAAGCCCCTGCCGTAAAATCATTTGCTACAGTATTGCCACTAAAAGCGGTCTTGGCAGATTTTACCATTTATTCACATAAATCCGTCAGAGTTGTGAGCATTGCACATCTGGGCCGACCAAATGCTAATAGTATTGGCATATTTACTGGCTGTCTGTTTATCGCAAAGAATTAACACCCAAAGGCCAGTATTCGAGTGCCCTGTTACACTATTCTAGTCACGTACAATTATTTCACTGCTTCTAAATCACGAAAAACTGTTTTGTTCCCCCTGTAACTCGATTGTCCCGTAAACATTTCTTTCCTACTAACAGCCAAACGAGTTTCCACTAGTCAATCACAAGCGACAATTTGGTTTCTTTGACGAACAAATACATCTCGTCATTGATTCGAAAGGATAACTGTACTGACAAGAATAGCATTTATTCGCTTTAAAGTATTGTTTTGAGTAACATTAATGACAGTCTTCGATAAACAACAAACTTGGCTGTCTGTGGGAGGAAAAGTTCACGAAACAAGGCCTGAAGGGCTTGTTATCGCGTTCAATTCTTCTCTAGACGAAAAAGGCGACAGTGATTAATAAGCGTGTGATAGATGGCGTCCTTGGACTGCCCTGCTAATTAGTGGGTTGGATTTTCCACCGCAACTCAACCTTTTGTTTTCTTAGTTCGTTAAGTGCTTTGTCGTGTGTAAAGAAAAAAGATGAACGAGACAGATACTAGTTCACTAATTGCTTCTACCCTCGAAATCGGTCCTCAATTTTTGCGCTACTGAACACAAAATTCCTGCCAAAAAGACTAGAATTTAAACTAAGCACTAGAGTTAAAAAACGTCACGACAAACGCATTTGTTCTGCAAGAAAAATATTTCTTATTTAATGTAAACTGGAATGTAAATTATCTTAAATTAAATCCTTCAACAAACACAGACAGTTCCAGCGACACCTTTATAATACATGATGTAAAAATGATGCGTGTTCAGATAAAGATTTTGTTTACTACTGAGGAAAGTGTGAATCGTATATTGCCGACTGAACTGGCGCTAATAGCCTTGGGGTGGACACCCCTCATGGGACCTTTAATTAGCACCATAATTAGACTGTTGAAAAGATTGCTAACGTCCATTGCGTATCTACAAAAACTATTTCGGCTTTGCCGACTCCTTGGTCAGCTGTCCACGGCTAAAAAGGCTTGTTTTGTGAAACGCGCAGATGTTTCGTTTATGAATCCAGGCGGAATTACGATAAAAACGTATATTTTAAAAGCTTCGCATTATGAATAACGACGCACTGCGTTCAGAAATGACTTCTAAAAGAAACTAATCCATTAGCTCATGCAAATTTTACTTGTCTTGAAGCTCATGAATGTTTGAATCGAAGTTGCAGCGTGGTTGATTTTTTGAGTCAATAGTGGTCTTTTATACAGTTTCATCAATCCGGAAGGATTAGGGCTTGTGTGTATACTGGTTTGGCAGTTTGCTCAAAGTGTTGTGGATTTTTGCCATATTCCGCACTTCACAGTCCAATAATCTGATATTGTGCATTCAAAAGGCCTTTATTACCGTACGCTTTCTCAAGCGGCGAAGTGGGCTGGCAGGTATTAAATATTTTTGATTAAAACAAACACCAAGTCAGCTTATTCAAACAGTGGCCGTTACAGTCTTTGCTCCTGTTTCCCTTCGTCCTCGTCCAAGTAAGCGATAGCAGAATTTTTTCCATGATTCAATTGTCTTACCAGACCAGATCCAAAATCCTGATGTTATGCCGACTACTAACGCCATGAAATACTTGATAATAAACACTGAATGGTCGGGTCGCACTTGATTTTCGCAATCCGCACAAAGCACCGATTTCTCCCAGCTTTCCCTGTTCACGAATTCATAAAAGTAGCAAGCCACAACGATAGTAGCTGGCACAGTGTACAAAACCGAGAATACTCCGATGCGAATCATGAGCTTTTCTAGTTTATCGGTTTTAATCAGTTTATCGGCTTGCATACGCAAAACGTTCCGAATGCGAACCAATGAATAGAAACCGGCGATCAGGAAGGACGTCCCGAACACCAGGTACACCACCAGGGGTACCACAACAAACACAATCAGGCTCTGAAGGTTATGATTTCCCACAAAACAAATCCCGCTTACTGGATCGCCATCAACAGTGGACATGGCCAGTACAGCGATGGTTTGTATAGCGGGAACAAGCCAGGCCGCCACGTGAAAGTACTGCGAATAGTTAGTAATGGCTTCATTGGACCACTTCATCCCAGCAGATAGGAACCAGGTAAAGGATAATATGACCCACCACAGTGAAGACGCCATGCCAAAGAAATAAATCAGTAAAAACACAATGGTACACGCGGCAGGGCCTGACGTTTCGTACCGCATAAAACTGTCCGAATCACAAGCCACGTTTTCACGTCCGGCCACGAATCGAATGATGTAACCTATGGCCACAAAGCAGTAGCAGAATGAGAGAAAGATGATCGGTCGCTCGGGATATCTGAAGCGTTGCATGTCGATAAGAAATGTCAGCGAGGTTACAAGGGTAGAGATGAAACACAGGACAGCCCACAACCCGATCCAGAACGACGCGAAGTTTTGTTGATCTTGAGAGAAATAAGTTCTATTGCAAGACATCACGCAGCCTTTGATTTCTCCCGTAGAAACGTCCTGCAAACTGGGTTTAACTTTTTTGCCAATGACTGATACAAACGGTGGTCTACACGAGCAGCAGTTCACGGGCCGATGCCCACTGGCCTCTACTTTCGCACTGGCAGTCTCATCAGGGTTACCCTCACCAGACGACCCTGACGGTGGCGCTGTTGTTGACGTTAGGTTCGTTTCTGTTGCGTTACGACCCATGCATAACTTGTCGCCCCCGTATTCAGGAAAGTTTTCGCATCTCATTCGTTCGGGCCACGAAAAGCCATACTGGAGCATGAGAGGTGCGCAGCCTGTCCTCGCTCTCTCACAGATCGATCGGCACGGGGGAACCTCGTCTTTGAAGTTCGGCTGGCACATGGGAGCATACATAGAACACAGGAAGAATTTGAGATCAGGCGAACATCTGATCTCGACTAGCGGCCAGAATTGGTGAACTTCAAGCGCTGCTTCCTCCTGTGTGTCGTGGTTGAACATGTTGGGCATATAAGTTAAATTGTAGCCAATACTTTGACACATAGGAATCTTGATCTTTTCGCATTTCTTTTCTTTGCTAGAAACGAAACAGAACGCGCTAAGAAGCAGTAAGAACGTAAACACGATTTTGTGTGATACAGCCATTCCGCTAGCTATTTTGAAAGAAAGTGACTTCATTCTGGTTTTAGCGAGGTGTTTTGTCAGTGTTTAGTCGATTGCATGTCACTCTTGTCATTAGATTAGCAATATTGACAGATTGATAGAGGGACCAATCAGCGAGCGAGGCTCTCTCATTAGTGAATTGTGCCATGTAATTCGCACATCAGTGAATGGAACTTTTAAGCCAAGGCCATTAGCAAAAGAAACGCAATTCCTTCGAAATTAGCGCTTCATCAGGCCTATTCTCTTCAGTTCATCTGGCTTTGTTGTAAAAGTTGGACAAAAGATTTGTTGTCGTGTTTCGCGTTCTATTGAGGAGGCCTTTGATCTGCTGTAAGCCGCTTGTCGTTGCCTTACTTGGTCTTCTGTAAGATGTTTGCTCCGCAAACGTAATGCAAATATTCCAAGGCTTAAGCTTAGCAAATATTTGCTCGCGGATTATTGGCTGGATATTTCTAGATCTGCATATCTTTTCTCGCATGTACTATATATCACGCCTCTTATGCCATTAACACGCCAAGATAGCAAAGCGTTGACAGGCGAACAAAAGATTGAGGCACAGGCCAGTGATAAGGACTCGCTCTACAATATCACTCCAAATTGAATAATTGTAAGTCTTGGGTTTTTTTCAGCTCAGTACAGACAATTTTATTAACTCCTCGAAAATCGAAGAAATCACAACAAACGTATTTATGCATAATTGCGAACGGTAAACGGTAAAGTGTTGATTCCGCAATTTTGACCGCAAAACCAAACGTTGATTGTAATCAAGGAAACTGTCATACTGGGAGGGAACCAAAGAAGTGATAAGTAATGTTTTATAAACTGACAACGTTTGTGACGCTAATGAAAAGTGTGAGGCCGTTTGCAAGAACTTAACGAGCTTCTGGGGCGCGTTTCGATAGCGTAGCGTTTTAGCGAAAATTCAAACTTAGGGGGAAACAAGCGATCAGAATAAAATAATACGTGCTACCATCAGCTTAAGTGTCAAGTCCTAAAAACCTCAAAAACAAGATGTTTCCGACACTCGAAGATTTTATTCTGAAGCTTTTTAATTCCAATATCATTCATGGCTCCTCGCCTCATTTGATTGTAGAGTGTTTTAAGTGTGCATATTTAGATCGCGTACGTGCTTCTTCGTGAATTAAATACAACCCCACGTAACAAGTGTGTCGTTTAAAGGTGCAAATAACCAACTGTGCTTGGTATATTTTTAGCTAAACTCGCTAAACTGGGCCTGATCTAACTGCTTTGATAACAAAGGTGAACACTCAAATAAAGTCAATGAAACGGTAAATATTAAGTTCTACCCCACGACCTTGAACAACTGTTAGCAACCATGCAATGTCGAGTGTGGTTTTATTGCAGACAACTGCTAAGAGTTTGCACTTCGCTGTTATTTATGTTATAAATTTTTTTTGCCAATATTCTGTCAAAAATTGTCCATCCCAAGAACAAGGAATTCGTAAAGCTCGGAATAAATTTTTATTTAAACTTCTGCTTGTTTATGTTTTTCATATTTACAAGGTTATTGGTGCTTTTCAGGGCGACAGCGAGACAGCGTGTCCATAATTACGGACAGTAAACTTTTGTCTTACAAATTTCCCGTCTCTTGTTTCACGAAGCGCAAATGCGTTAACCACAATGAAATCTGGAGAAAGAAGTCTCCGCCTCCAGTACTGAAGAAACAAAGAAACGAGAGCAAAGTGCAAAAGAAAGAAGAACTCATTTTTAATGGCAATAAACAACAAAGAAAACAAAAGAAACTTGTTATCATAGATTAGGAGCCTGAAGGGCTCGTCACGTTCTGTTAATTGCTTTTCTGGTGGAAATGCTTAAAATTATTGGTGCTATTTTTATAGCACAATATATCAAAGAGGATCATTTTTACGCGCACAATATATTAAAATGTATCGTGGGTTTTCCAGAAAAAGATAATATCACAGACGGAGGAAATTTGTCGAATGTTAACAAAGAAGAACAAATATTAGTCAAGAATCTATACAAAGAAATACTCCTTCAAATATATCAAGAAAAAATGCACACAGATAATCCGCTCAGTCTTCATTACACTAGTCTGCGAAAAACAGGGCCTGCTGAGATCAGACAGACAAAGAACTTAATTTCAGCTAGTCTCCTGATTTCAGCTTAACATTTTTGATGAAGATATTGAAAAACAAATGACGCAAATTCTGTAAATTTGACATGCAAGAGATTTTAAGTAGAAAAATAGTATCGTTTGGCTTGAAGACGATTTAAACTACTTTGGAGATTATGTCGGCTTGCTCCAATAAGATTCTAATACTCGGCTCATGTTCTGTGACAAAGAAAACCGGCTCCACCATGATATTGTATCCGGCATCACAAGCAAGCTAAAGAAACCGTGCTTTATAAAATTGTTCTACGGCCACCAACACTGTCTATAAAGGCGCACACACCTGAGATCTGTTTTTCTTCTATAGCGCGCGAACTCGCCCACGCCCCCCGTAGGAGCTAATATACACAACACAACTCAAATCGGGAGTTCGAGTTATCGAGAATTTTCGACAAGTGCTTGAACATCAGTGGATAAAGTAGTGTTTATTTCGCAGCTACATTTCATTACTATTTTAAAAGTGTTCTGTGTGTAACCATTAACATGGAATAAATCATAAGGAGGATTTGCAGTATACGCGTGTAACTGTTGCGTTTGCACATGGGGAATTTTTGTCGATTCAAAACCAAAATTGCCCACTCCCCTCTCTCGGTTGACAAAAGTTGCATTTTTGCCCAGAAACGTCACCTCAAAAATCGAAAAAATCTAGAAGGGGAGAAAATTGTTACTTGTAAATTGTTATTTTACTAAGTGCCATATTTGCTGCTAAGAGGGACAAGAAAAGCAGAAACGGCAGTGTTTACCTGAAAGAATACAAAACAATAGGCGTGATTGCAAAAAAGAAATGGCATGTAAATAAATGAAACTGAACAACTTTTTCTATTTCACTAGACTGTTCAATCTCGTGCCGCCAGTGTCCTCGGGTTTCTTCGTCAGTGGGTGGTCACCGGGAGAAACACTGGCGTAGTGAAAGAAAGAAAATATTTTTTTAATTGGCTGTTCACTCCAACAAAACTAAGATCCGATAACCGCACGTTTCCACGGTAAAAATTTCAGAAGCCCAGCTGACTCTCTCCAAGCGACCATCCCCTGACCAAGAGGCCTGAGGACTCTGGGTACGAGATTGGAGACCGTTTTACATGAATAGAACGTAAAAAAATCACAGTGTTACCAGGCTCAAAACAGGACACCCAACGGCAAAACTATAACGTGTGCGGCGGTTTAATCGTTACGATCAATAGGTAGAAAATGACGGACAATGCCATCTAATGTTTACCCCAGTTGCATATCAAGCGTTGCCCACACGTTTGTTTATGGATAATTTAAAAGCCGGCAGTTACAGCTTTTGAAGGCTTTTGCCTTAAAATTTCCAAACAACAATTGAGTGAATTTGCATGCAGCGCGCGTTTAGTAATAGAAATATGCTTTGCTGTTCGCAAATTTGTAAAGAGCCATAATAGCAAATCCTTTACTGAACTAGCTTGTTCTGTCTGTATTGGGATAACATTGGTCTCGTTCCTTTTTTTGGAAGTTTATGGACCTGGCCTTCGGCTTCGAGTTAGGGATTTGGACACGTTGTCGGCTCTTTGGCGGGCTCGAGGCAAGGTCGACGGGGATATCAATAGCCAGAAAGCCAGCGTTCATGTAACCTACCACGCAGTCGTTTTTAGTCGAGTCGTTCATGCAGCGGTGCTTTGAATCGACCAGTTAAAGAGCTTTCCTTAGGCAGTTGTTTTTTAAATCATAGTTGACCTTGCCTCAAGCCCACCTAAGTTGCTAAGAAGTGAAACAGGTGACGATAATCCTATCTGAACTGCTGTTAATAATTCAAATCGATAATGCAAATCCACACTGGTCACGCGATTCACACAACGCAATAGGGTCGCCTTTTTGGATTGGAAAGAAGGTTCGTTCAGACAAGCCATAAAAGGTCCAGGGATTAACTGTGGAACTGTCATTTGGTGTCCCTCATGCTGTAGGTTAGACGCTTGCTTCCCGTTGTACGAAGCTTCACAGCTGATTTCACTTCCGCACGCAGAACCCAGTGAAAAGTGGAGACGGTAATTTGCTGATCCTATTTCTTTGATTGTATTTCTGCCGTGGACTCTATTCACCCTCTCGTGACAAGCCTCCCCCCACCCCACCCCACACAAAATGATCCTGGAAATTTGCGCACGAAACGAGTTACAGAGGAACTACTGACTAATTTCCCGTTGCAATCTACCCCTCACACTAAGAATTAATGGTTGGATATATAAACAGTCACATAGAACCGAACGTTTTCTTGTAACGTTTTGTAGCCTGTGAACAGGCTCTCAAAAAGAGCGAAGGCTAACGTTTTGTGACCACGGACAAATCCCAGTCTAAGTGAAGTTAGCTGTCAGCACTTGCAATCTAGCACGTACAGAAGTAACATGATGTAAAACTTGCCATTACACTAGGCAATGCACCCATCCCCACTCCCTTGAATAATGTATAGAGAATATCACAAGAACCACGCAAATAACTTCAGAGTTTATTAGAAATCACAGGTCTTTAACTTATACAATAACCAATTATCAGAGAAATAAATACAGAGGACAAACCTGTTTAAACGGTCATTTTATTTTAGTGTTGAGATACCGTTTGCCTTGATTAAAACAATCCAGTCAACGGTAACCCAACACAACAACAACCACCATTTCTTTGGAGAAAATAACACTACGTGAAACCACGGAGATAAATTTGTCCTCCTGATGACAAGGTCGTTAAGACACACAGCCACGAACTTATCAAAATATTTTCACTTCGGCGCTTACGAGACTTAATTTTAGATAATTTACTAGGGAACCTCGTTACATTGCAGGGGCTGGGTATCACCTGGGACTCCGACGACGGCAACGCCAACGGAAACGTCACTCAAGAAATTCGCATTTACATTGTTAAATCACTAGTACTTCATTATTCCGAAGCGTCTAATGAATCCGAACTATCCAGGCGATCAAGTTGTAAAGACCGCTTTCAAATTCAAAGAGAGAGAAAAAATTCACTGTCGCGTGTTCACCGGCGTTCTAAACGAAACTTCACAAAACATCATTGACATTGTTGTTTTGCAGAGATCCAGGAGGAATTTAACAGAAGATACAACAAATGGGCATGTAACGTTCTCGATGCTGTCGGTGTCGCCTGAAGTCCCCAATACCTTGATGCAGGCAAACAGACAATACTAACCACAACAGAAATACCAAGTCACACGAAAATTACACAGGGCTGAAGGTTAAACTAAAAAAAGGCAAAGCATTGTCACATTTGGGTTACCGGGTGGTCCACTCTACCCAGGGTAATACGATGATGCGACTCTGGAGCAAAACAAGATGAAAATAGATCACATACGTTATAAATAGCGTGACTGATCAAGGCCCATTTAATTAGTATCTCACTCTCAAGTCACCAACAATTTTATACCTATTTCTCTGTTTACAAACTTAGACTATACCTGAGTTTATGATCACAATGAACCTAAAGTTAAATTACAAGCCGAAAACCAACAAAAAACAAGGTGAAGGAGGGAAGATCCTGTCACCCGTGCATTTCACACCTAGTATTTAGTCTCTCAACCCTCATACCTTAGTCACATAAGAACAACCTCAGAAACCCCGTGTCTTTCGTACATAACTGAGCTATCCTCACTGTGGGTATTTCATGTTATCGTATTTGATGGCTAACCTAACCTAGCCCCTCAACTCTTAGAAACCTTAAGCAAACAGAGCCTGTTTCAGCGGTTCAGATAGTCTAGTGCAGCACGAAGAACAGGCGAGAGGAAAAAGGACAGGAGACTCAGCAGAGGAGGCAACGAGACCACCACAAAATAAGGTTTAATAAGCAAAACAGTGGATATAAGGTGTGTATTCACGTGCAAAGTACATTTTGGTCTGACGTTCTTGGCACAAACTATAAGGTGAAGAAACCAAGGTCAACCCACCAACATGAATTTTCGTTTCTCTATCTGAAGTGGAAAGCCATTCCTACGATTTCAGCTCCTGGATAGTTTGGACAAATAAAGCAAATTGAATGAATTGGACTAACATCGAAATAGTAAAAAAGAACACACATTATCTTTCTAAGCGACGTTCTCTCTCTCTCTTTCTTTTTGTGGCGTTCCCGACGCGGTTGGTTGGTTAAGGTCCCTGATAACAGAACAGGACTACGAATAGTTAACTATTCAACGACAAGGAGGTGAATAGTGGTGGCTACCTCTGCGTCATTCAGAACAATTCTGACGGTATACTACACACTATCTCCCTAACAGTCAACTTCAACTTTAGACTAAATTGTTCATAACATGATACAACTTTACCAATCTAATTCCTTTTTTTACAAACGGAAGCCACGCACAAATGCAAATTACAGCTACCTAAAATCGACCAATCAATCGATTATTAAACTCGTGTTAGAATGTGTCATGGCGTTCGCATATGAAACCGTATTTCCAATCTACACTTATCGCATTTTACACGTAAGCCTGGCTGCTGCAGTAACAACATATGACCTAAAAACATGAATATGCCTTCAGACCGCGTTTCCTTTGACCCCATTTTTCCTCGGACAATATTTGCCTGCAGACCTGGGCAATTTTTCGCATAGAGACAAAATATGGGGAGTGAATGGGCCAGCGCTCACATTTCGCCATCATTTCAGATATAATCTACGTTTCATTCAAGTTAAACGTAATATGCGTTTTGTCTGAGAATAACTGGAAAACCAGAACTGGGGTGTATTTCAGAAAATACGGTTTGAAAACTCCAATTCAAGAATCTAAATAGTTTCAATGACAAAATGAATGTGAAGATAAATTAAGAAAATATCAAATAGCGCGCATGCTTACAAAATCTGATGCAAACACGAGAGGAAGTTGGGGAGAATTCGAAAGTTATTTTAATCCAAGCGTCAGTACTCTTGAATTCTCCTAAACTAATTCGAGTATTTGCCCCAAGTTATGTGAGCGCAAAGAGACAAATTTTTATTTCTTTCATAAAATATTCCCAGCAAATATGATGTGGCATCATACCTGTGTTTATAATTACCTTATCTTATACGGCTACCCAATCAGTCGGAGCATATAATTAAAACTTTATACCATTCAGTTGGTGTATAGTATGTGAGGACCAGTGTTGGCAGCTCCAGTTCAACCCTAGGTATAAAGATAATCGCCCCCAGCCACTTCGCCCTGGATATCAGTCAGTATTTTCTCTTCGGTCTAAACCCGAACAAAGACATGGAAGGTTGCCGTTTGTGTGCCAGTTATGATCCGGCAGTAGTAAATCTTCAGGGGGTAAGCAGTTTCTTCACGAATAATGTATAATTTCTTGACCGTAAGTGATCACAATTGCGGGGAATTGGGATGTACGTGGGAAGAAGGTGACTGAAACATCAGGCAAAATTTAAGTTGAGGGGCGAGAAATTTAGGGTCCATTTGAGGAGTCACCGGATATGTACATAGAAGTAACTAGTTTCCTTACATCACAGTTGCACTGAAGAATAAGATACTGTAGTATAGATACAACAATTTCTCTCCAATATTGTGATTGTAAAATACTATTTTCAGCTTCATTTTTAAGAAGCCCACAATCTGGCGAGTGTGATATTCCCTGGGTCCTATGTTGCCGATCTAAAATGATCAATTTATATTTTATGGCTACTGTTTGCTCTTAATATCTTTTGGAAGTCTCGAGGCAAAGGTTTTCAATAAAATAATTCTTAGATCCTTGTTTAATCTTCTCTGGACTTACCCATTACGTCAACAGTTATCAAAATGTGCTAGGCATCATTCATTTTTATGAGATAATAATCTCACTATGTTTGGTACAATAGTTACTTTGTAGGATAATTAACAGCAACTTTCTGCTGTAATTTGTAAGCATGTTCAAGTACACACCTTTCGTTACGGATACCGTGTAACATCAACATGTATCTGTACAGTCTCTGAGATAAGTACAATTATAGCGCCGAGAACATGTATTATACAAGCCCAGATATTTTAAAATATCTACATCACGTAATAAACCAAGTCTTTCAAATAAGAATGATTATATACAAGCTAGTTACCTTGTATTTTAAGTCTTATCCTTTGTACTTTTATCCAATAATGTATTAAGCACTCTTTGTTTGTGGTGAAATTGTTTTCATTTTTCAAGTTTTCTGTTTGTATTTTCAAGTTTCTTGTGTCTTGGCGAGTAAGGACCATCTACTCTAGGACTGTCTGAATGGACCTGTCAGGTCAAGTGAGCTCCAACTGTCGCATACAGTAATGTTGATAGGAAATTCCAGTTACTCTTAACAGTTGAACCTTCCTCTGCAGTATCCATTGTAGTAGCTTGGTTTTCATATGACAGACTCGAAAGCCCACTCAAACGTCCGTATGATGCTTTGGAGCGTACAATAAAAGAAACAAACTGTCGGGTTGTTTACTCACGTTGCTGATGCTACTTGGTAGGTGATTTAGTTTGGTTGTTATTCGAACTAGTTGTGGCAGCTACAGCATGCTTGGTAGGGGCCTTTTGGGTTACTTGAGCATAGCTTAGTACTGTGGACTGCACATCTTCCTGCAATCAATCAAAAGTACAGCGTCACAAACTGTTGAGACCAATAGTTATGTTGGCCTAAATACTTTTTAATCGCTTGTGCCTTTACTGTTCTATTTTTCCGGTTTCTCTCTTTACACAGTTGTATAAATGGGTACTTGCCAGCGGTAAGGAAAACCTAACATATAACCAACAACATGTCACTAGATTGTGCAAGTGCTTGCATTACAAAAAGCACTAAATAGTGACTATAATTATCCAAGTGACTATAAATATCCAATATATGTAAACTAACTTGTTTTACATAATTCTGATGTCTGTTTCTTCCTAGACACCTATCAAGAGAAAACTGCACGCATGCGTTTTCAAGCTACTGGTTTATTTTTCTGGGAGAGGAGGGGATATTACTGGGTGCTTTGTTGTGTATGCTTTACAAATATTTCTGCTCTGAAGGGTCGTTTTGGTCGAAAATTAAGTACAGATATTGTCCATTTTGTTCCTAAATGGGAATGGGGAGCTTTTTAGATGTCTCTACACATGGGTGTATTTTCCTCTGAGAGATAGATTAGAATAGTGAGATCTAGGTATCACAGAGATCCAATGTCATTATAAATAGGCTTGAAAAGATTTGGACAGGAACATACGAATCCACGCCACTTGGGACAATGCAAAGATACTATTAACCCTACATAGTTTCAGACGTAGCTAGAAAGTCACTTACTGTTGTTGAAAGGGTTTGCTTTGTCTCTGGTACTTTTGTGTTTTCTATGTTAGCAGTTGGAGGAGGTTCATTTTGTGTAACTTCACTGGTAACCCTGCAACTGTGAAAACAGAAATCATTACCAATTACGTGAAAGCAAAATGGGATTGTTTATATTACAATTTTCAAGGGCTTTTCAAGGCTTAAAAAAACTCACTATTTATCCAGGCCCTTGCCAGATTCAGGCACTTTTCAGGCAACTGTTGATAGTGACTTACTTTTATAAATTATTGAAGACAGTTATAACTGTCGAAAAACGTTCTGTAGATTTAGAGTATGTGCCCTTTTGTCAAGACTGAGGGTACACTTTTTCAATATACGGCAATTTTTAATTAACGTACAGATAAACGTCGAGAAGAAAAAGCTTACAGTAACCTAAAAAACGTGCAGAGAAACGTCCAGAAGATAAGACAAACTCCAAGTTACAAAGGCACAAACAAAGAACTTCGAGAAGACAATACTAACAGCACCTTACGAACAAACCTGAACAAACCAACGTACGGATAAACGTCAACTAATATCTTACAACAATGCTAAGGTACGGAGAAATGTCAAGGACATACAACTAACAACATCTTAAGGACGGTGCCTCCCAATACAGATGTATTTTGCAAGGGTTACGACTATGGGGAAAAAGCAGAGCTTAGCAAGGGCTATTGGAATCTAAAAAGAAAAATGTGGGTAACCACACATTTTTCAGAGATAACTAAGCAACCATAATTTTAAAAAAGCTCTAAAATACAAAGAACGTATGGCAATTTCTTTCCAATAATTTTCCAAATTATCTTTGAAAAATGCGTGGTTACCGCCAATTTTCTTTTTGGATTCTGAAAGCCCTTGCTAAGATCTGCTTTTTTCACAGTCTTAAACCGCGCAAAAATACCTTTGTATTAGTAGGCAAATTCCACAAGTTTTATCGCGGACCAGACTCGAGATGCGCAGAACATACACTGTATGCGCAGTAACAAAAGCAGGCACCGTCCTTAATTGCGAATATACTAACACACGGACAAACCTGATACCGCCTGATAACGAGAACACTGTACATATATACAAATAAATAATGGGCAGAAGACAGAGCAGACTTTTTTCATGACATGTCAGGACTGTCACTAAAGTTTTAAGTAGCTGGGGAAATGGAAAAGTTGCTGGGTAAAAAAACAGTTGTATTAGAAGCAATTTCTTGTTGCATATCAAGCTCAAAACTGTAATAGACGGAGAAAATTTCTAGCCCCCAGTCCATATGGATAGCTTGGTATGTTTTCCTTACTTATCAGGAGAGGGCACCACTGAGGGAATTTCAGCTGGTGAAGAAGGCTCCTGAAATTATATAAGAAACACCAATTAGCTTCAATGACTGTCAAACAAAGATAACTACCAAAATTTATTCCACAAGAAAAAGCTGTCTTTACAGCTTCTGCTACTATTTCTCGTAACAAAGAACCCCGAACAACACAGAACCTATTATACTTGTTTACATTACGATATATAAAATTCCACTCCTCTCAAACACAAGTGTTGAAACAAATACCTTGGGTTCGGGAACTTCTTTAGAGCCTTGGGATTTCTAAAAACAGCACAAAAAAATACATGTAAATTGCTTGTCCCTGTTGGACCCTAAATACCCTACACAGTGACAACGGCCAAACTTAAAGCTTATAGCCTAACCTCCTCAGCTTCTGGATTCAAACCTACTAAATCTCATTCATAAAGAAGACAAATCCTTTTTCAGAAGTAAAATTCCCTTCAATAAGCTATTACTTACAAACAGTGCTAGAGGAGATGTAGGAAGAGGTGGAAAATGAGATGGAGCCAAGTCTATAGCATCACTGTCATCTTTACTATGCCGCACAGGGCTTGCTTTGCCCTCTTTCTGGCGCTACAAAATAAAAAATGAACTGACGTAAGTAAGAGTCAGGATTAGAAAAACAACAGCAAGAGGGCATTACCAAATGTTTACTGACATCTTCACTGCTTCCCCTTCTTCTTCTATTCCGCCAAGTACGCCTGTAATAGTAGAAACAAGAGACAGTTCAACTATAACTCAGCCTGACAAACACGGTTTTAAAACTCAACGCAGCCAAGAAGAAGCTATTAAAAGGACCGGGTTTTCTTCTGTTCCCACAAATATTTTATTATCGACTGACTGTTTAAGGTTACTCCGGACCTTCGCGGGTGTCCTCGGGGAAAAAATTCGTATGCGCACCATTTTAAAGGAAAACACGGCAAACTATGTATCGTTGGAAAGCTTAATAAATGTAGATTTCGGGAAAAAATATAAATTGCCGGTTTCTTCAATTCCGCAAAAGAAAATCGCAAACAGCCAGGAAAATGACAAAGGTGTCATTCAATTGAATTCATAGGGTATCGAATTCAAGCGCATTGGCAAAATAACTGCACAGTGTTAATCACAAAGGATCAATCATCAAAAGTGTGTCAGCATTTTTCGATATTCTGACTGGTTATTTTTTAATTAATTTGTCAAGTTCGAGCAACAAAGAATGCACGATGGGCGTTGCATTGAAGATCGCCACGGGTGAAATATTATAAATTTCAAAAATCCCGACACACTTTTGTTTCACAACATCTAAGGAACGTTCAGGCCAAATTTCACAGAAATCTGCCGAATTTTGGTACCCTATTAATTCATTTGTTTAACTGAATGACGCATGGTCATTTTGGCGGTCATTTTTGCAATTTTCTTTTGTGGAATTGAAAATACTGGCAGTTCATATTTTTTTCCGAAATCTACATTAAATTAAATTAAATAAATAAATAAATATATATATATATATATATATATATATATATATATTAACTTGTCACAAGCATTTCCTTCTCCCGTCCTCATAGAAAACAATATAAATTAATCACAAATGACGATGAAACACCGCAAATTCCTTTTACACCTATATTTCGACCACATTCAGTGATCTTCTTCAGCGTGACTAATAAACCGTTAACGTGTTACTCTTTTAAATTGTTGAATTGCCAAGGTAACGCGCGTGCATGAATACAACTGCCACTGACCTAACTGCTGTTTTGAAACTGTAACGCTTCCTGAGGGATTTGCAGCCCGTTCTGCACTCATCAAATAGATGCAAAAATGCCATCAAAGAAGTTCCAATGGTAGCCTTTAGGAAACCCAAAAGTCTTTCAGACTATTTGGTCCATGCCCGGTTTACAAGTGGCCCCAAAGATGAAGTTAAAGGAACTTGGAAATGTAATTCTAATCGTTGTCAGATTTGTAATTTTCTTTGTTCAGGAAGAGTTTTTCAAAGTAACAAAACAGGCAAGGAGTTTACCATAAATTATAACCTTAATTGTAATTCTAAAAATGTAGTCTATCTTATCACTTGTAAGAAATGTGGCATTCAGTATGTTGGCTCAACTACCACTGCATTTAGAACAAGGTTCAATAATCACAAGAGCAGGGTAAATGCGCACGTAAATTTGTCTTCGGGAAATAAGGAGAAGGATGATGTACTTTACCGGCATTTTCATAGCCAGGGACATTTTGGTTTAGAGCACATGAGCATCCAACTAATAGACTGGGTTAAAGGGGAGCGAGAGCTACGCGATAAAGAGGGACAGTGGATCTACAAACTGAGAACTTTGATACCACATGGACTTAATGACAATGATGGTTTCTATGGGCAAAACAAAAAGACGCGAATGAGCGCGCGCATACGATAACGTAACACTTTTCTGTTAGTTTCAAAATAGTAGTCAATTGTATGAGCGCGCGCAGACTATAACGTTAGAATTTTCCGTTACAGTTTCAAAACAGCAGTTAGTTCAGTGGCAGTTGTATTCATGCACGCGCGTTACCTTGGCAATTCAACAATTTAAAAGTGTAACACGTTAACGGTTTATTAGTCACCCTGAAGAAGATCACTGAATGTGGTCGAAATATAGGTGTAAAAGGAATTTGCGGTGTTTCATCGTCATTTGTGATTAATTTATTAATATATATATATATATATATATATATATATATATATATATATATATATATATATATATATATATATATATATATATATATATATATATATATATATATATATATATATATATATATATATATATATTTATTTATTTATTTATTTAACAATTATTCTACGAGGGCGCGCTGGATATCGAATGATAGATAACCAACGAGGCGCGTAGCGCCGAGTTGGTTATAATTATTTGATATCCAGCAAGCCCGAGTAGAATAATTGTTTTATTAAAAACTTTACCACTATTTAAAAAAAAAAATCAAGAAAGAACGGGAAAAATGAGAAAAGAAATTTTAACGGAACAAGAATCGATCACATGACTGAGCGAAAAAGGCGCCAAAACCTTGCGAAGTGTTGCAGCGTTTCATTGCAAACCTGAATGAATCACTGAAAACTGCTCGAAGATGAACAAAGTAGCACAAGTTTTGGAAAAAATCTTCTAATTATTGGCTCTGAAATATGGTGCATGTTTGATTTTTCCTGAAACATTGATGAAATCATCGTTCAAAGCGGATTGAAGCTGTACAATTTCACCATATTAACTGCTGGAGTTGAAACTGAACAAGTTTGTAATCTGTTCGCACAACGGAGCCATCATCTGCGTGTTTGATCGAAATGAAGACAGCGGAACAAATTTGAACTTAAAGAGGTAATTTATATGCAGCTCAGAAGCAAGATTACTGTAGCAAGGAACATTAGAATTCACCATCATAGTTTGTTAAACGCAGAGCGCAAAATGCAGTTGTTCTCGGTTTAGAGGTTGCGGACGGAATGGTAAAAACAACATTCAAACAACTGGAAAAGCGATTCAACTCCGTTTGTATGGCATCCGATTTCTATCTGAGCATTTGGACCGGTTGGAACACAGAGCTACAACGAGTGCAGGTAAACCAGTGTCAATTTTGCGTGTTCAAGCCGAAAAATAATCTCGCCGTTCCTTCCTTCTTGGTAGTTTGCAGCTGTATTTTCTTTAGTACTTGTTTAGACTGCTTCATGGTTTTCGCACCGATCGCCATGAATGTGTGATAGTTTTTATTAAATGCTCCTGCCCCATTTCATGTGTTTTATTTTATGTCTTGCCTTGACATTTTGAAGTGGAAAGCCTTCCTGATAAAACCTACCGTTTGTTCAATTTCAATGATCGACGTGATGATTGAAAACACAACTTTAAATTTCTATTTCTGCACAGTTTCTTCAAACAATTCTGATGTTGTGTTAGACGACGCTGTTGGTGATGCTTGTTGGTGACGCTGTTGAAATTTCTGCTTAATTTAAATTCGCTGCCAAGTGATTTTTCTTGCCCATTTTTCTCGCTGGGTTGCTCGCGAGGAAAAGAACTTTCAGCTCACTTTGTTCATTTTGTTATTGAGTGTTTATTGACCATATTTGGTCGCAGCAGGTATATGAGCTGATAGCCTATCTCCGTTCAGCCAATCAAAATGCTAGAAATCCAATATACCTAGTCCAGTTTTTAATAAATAAATAAATAAATAAATAAACAAATTATATATATATATATAGTGTACACTTTACCAAACCAATCCACAATGATTCAAGGGAGATGTAGAGGAAGGCCCAAGTTTTGTAAACTCATTGCTAATTGTCAATTTAGATGAATTTGTTTCAAATACCATGCTACAACTTGATGTTCTGACCTTGCATAGTCATCATCTCGAGTGTCTCGTTGTCTGTTGAATCCAGAGGCCCTGATACTGACATTATTAACAGCAGCTCCATTATTGCTACTGACTCCAACAGCATTCTGTGGCCTGCTTCGCTGCACCTCTCTTTCTATTCTTTCTGTTTGTGGCTCGCGGTGATGTTTTTGGTGATTATTTTGGAACCTGCGGTTAAATTGTCACACACACTGAAGTTGGTGAATGTAGATAGAATTTTAAAATAAAAGACAAAATATTCCTAAAAGGCAATTGTGTTAATTCTCTGGACGTGTAAAGTACAAGAGAAGAAAAATAGAACTCCTAGACTTAATAAATCGTTGTTCTGTACATCAAGCATGTTTAAGAATAGAAAAGTGTTTGATTCATTTGGTAGATAAGTGTGAATTGAACACAGACTTCACTTCTACAACTGAAAGTAACAAATGACAAAATTCGATTGACACAAAGGTTTGGTTACCATGCAGTAACAATAGAGGCACTATTCTGGTTCTGAGTAAATCAACAATAATTATTCTTTTCTAAGTTTTGTTTACTTTTTTGATTGATATATATGGTAATTATGTTTAATACCTTGGTCTGTTATTTCCTTGGAAATTGTGACGTCCAGCATTCCCAGAGGCTGAGAGATAAAGTGCAATGCACATTTATCATTAAAATAGCATCATGAACAAATGCCATTTAAGGTTACTCCGGACCTTCGCAGGTATCCTCTGGGAAAAATTCGTATGCGTGTCATTTCAAAGGAAAACACAGCAAACTATATATCGTTGGAAAGGTTGACAAATGTAGATTTCGGAAAAAGAATATGAATTGCCGCTTTCTGCAATTCCACAAAAGAAAATTGCAAAGAACCGCAAAAATGACTATGCGTCATTCAGTTGAATTAAAAGTAAATAAAATGCACAGTATGTAGACCTGAGCAGTTTCTCATCACATCTTGAAGGGGAAAAGGTAGATGTAGAAATGCTGCAATCGAGATCACTGTATGAAAGGCTTATGTCTAAAATCTCTACGAAACCAACAGCCCTAAAAAGCCCTAAAAAAATACAATGAAGCTTTCAACACGGAGACCTTTCATTGATACTGGGAATAAATACATTCACTACCCTTCAAAGTAACACTAGACACCAAGTTAAGGGAATTCCAGTACAAAATACTTCATAGGATCTGTTATACAAATGACATGCTTTTCAAATTTAGAATAGTCGATTCTCCGCTCTGCTATTTCTGTGGGGAAGGAAATAGAGATGTTGAAACACTTTTTCTTTCTGTGAAATGGTACGCACTTTCTGGAAGGAACTAAACACCATCCTCAAATCGCAAAAGATAACTTCTAGTTCTTTTGATGTTAAAGATGTTATTTTTGGCCTTTTTCACCCGGAGAACAACAGTATTTTAGTTAATTACATTATTCTCGAGAGCAAATACCTTATCTATCGTTCCAAGTTAAATAAAACCTCCCTCTCTACTCCCATACTACTCATAAAATGTAAGAAAACTTACCAAATCGAGCGTTTCATTGCAAGGAAAAACAACAAACTATACATTCACAATAAAAAATGGGAACCCTTCATTTCACTAACGGAGCAGTATCGCAGCTATCACCTCCGCAGCGAACGTAAGTTCAATGATGGGTATTGCTTTTTGTAACCTTCAGGTGGCGTAGCATTGTATAGGTATAATGTAGAGTGTAGTTTAATGTTTTATCGTGCTATAGTGGTCAACAGAATATGTATATGTAAATACGTAAATGTGTAAGTATTTAAGTAATTATGTAAATTAGTGGGTAGGCATGTAAAGTTTATTTGTAGTTTCTTTTTGTCTTGCATTCTATATTCAATAAAAAAAAAATTCAATTGAATGAATAGGGTATCAAATCCAAGCACATTGGCACAATGTTAATCACAGAGGATCAATCATCAAAAGTGTGTGAGCATTTTTCGATATTCTGACTGGTTATTTTTTTATTAATCTGTCAAGTTCGAGCAGCAAAGAATACGCAATGCGCACTGCGTTGAAGATTGCCACGGGTGAAATATTTTAAATTTCAAAAATCCCATACACACTTTGGTTTCACAACATCTAAGGAACGTTCAGGCCAAATTTGACAGAAATCCGCCAAATTTTGGTACCCTATTAATTCATTATATCTGACTGAATGACGCATGGTCATTTTCGCGGTAATTTTTGCAATTTTCTTATTTTTTTCCGAAATCTACATCTATTAACCTTTCCAACGATATATAGTTTGCCATGTTTTCCTTTAAAATGGCGCGCACACGAATTTTTTCCCAGAGGACACGGGAGGACAACCACAAAGGTCCGGAGTGACCTTGAGATTTTTGAAATGTAAAGCATGTTAAAAAAAAAACAGTGAAACCCAAACAGGGTGACAAGAGTTTTAAAACTTTTTTGATCTGCAGTTGTCAAGCGCCCACTGCATACAGTCGAAGCTCTCCTTGCGACCACTCTCGTTAGGGACCAGCATTGTGAAACTCTGTAATGGGAAGCTCTCATAAGCGACCACCCTCTATTGTTTTATTACATAGTCGCTTAGGAGAGCCCATTCTCATAAGCAACCACTTTTCTGAATTCCCGAGGTGGTTGTTAACATTTTTTTTACAGTGCAAGCATTTCTTACTACACTTCTCATTATTTTCGACACGGCAAAACAGATAACTGAAAACCCACTGGTGAAAAATGCAAGCAAAGAATCAACCATTTTAACTTCTTCTTACACATGAGACACCAACTGAGAGGTAAGTTAGATCTCTATCGTTAAAAGCAGCTGCTTTCAACTAGGCTTTGATGCCATCCAAAGTGAATGGCAGGATTATAATTCTTGAGAAAAACACTGATTTTTCAAAAAAGTTTTTTAAACTCATCTGACTTTTTCTTCTAAATTTTCGGTGACTTCTGTCCACCTTCATCAGAGCTCAACTGAAAGTTCGTTGGTGCTCACGCTTACAAGCTCGTGCGTTGTTGATGACATCCCTGATTTGGAATTAACGGCATATAAGCGCGAGGGAATGCTTTCCTCTCATTCACGGCATCGCTGTTTACAGAGACAATGTCCATTAATACCTACCAACAAGATTCAGTGGTCCATGAGAGAAGCCATCGGGGTAACCTGAGGGCTATTGGCAGAAAGCAAAAATCAGTTTCATTACATGAGTAAGAAACATCCTGCTGTCTCAAACATGGTCATTTTATACCACTTCATTTCAAAACTTGGCTTTACAGTAGCTGTTGATTACAATGAGCTACCTTTAGCAATGCTTTGTTTTTCTGGTGTTTTAACACAGGATAATAAAACTGTTGGCGATTTCTTAATCTTATTGGCGATTTCTTAATCTTACGAACCAAGTATAATTTCAAACAATGAAAAAAGTTTTGGCTTGAAATATCTGTATTGCTATATTGTAATAAAATTGACATCCTACATAGTATGAGAATATTTTAAATGACAAGTTATATTTATCAAGCTTTTTGTGAATGAAATAATGGAGTATTTCAAACTGCAACCATTTTGATTGCCATAACCAGTTGAAAAAATAATTGTAGTCACTAAATCACATGGTGACCAAATCAAACTCAAGGTAGTTCAGGGTTTGTACTTAAAAAAACTTAAGGAATCTACTTGTTTTCCAGGGTAAAGAAAGAAAATTGTGACCTGGTTTGGGAAAACATACACTAAATGTTTTTTCTTAAATAGCTCGAAAACACTTTTATATGTTGAGCATCGGGTTAAAGTATCTGTTTAATAGATTTAACTGTTTCAACACCACTGACAATCCATAATTTGTGAATAAATCTGGATCTGTTTGAATGGCAGATGGAAGTCAACTGTTCGAGTAATAGAACTGTTTTACTTGGAATTATTCATTCTTCTTGACCCTGTTTAGCCCTAAACCATCTTATTATAGGGAAATATTTTTCATATGTTGATGCTACATCTATCAAGAAATACCATTTTGCTGATTATGTATCTCTAGTTCGAGACAAATTATTACTAGAAAAAGACATTGCAGCAACATCAGGTCAGAAAGATAAATTCATCAGAAAGTGGGACATTCTTATCAATCTTTAGCTCTTTCATCCTATTTTCTGTATTTTCATTTTTTTCTTGATAAATGACCAAGAATGTAACACCATTTTACTGCAAGTGTAGTATTGTCCAGCTTTTAATAAGATGTAAAGAAATTAAAATGTTAATATCAGTTTAGTGAAAGTGCAGTTGTTTGTAACTTACCCATAGTGTAAATGCAACGAAGAGTGAGCAATATGTAACATTATTTTTGTGTATTATATATGGATGTATTGTGCAGCGTTGATACAACACGAAGTAAAGTAATAAAGTTGTAAACATCAGTTTCCTGGAAGTTTAGTTGTTATATGGATATTTCGTCTAATGTAACACATAGTTGTACTGTACAGCATTAACACGATATTAAGTGATTAACAGGTATTTACTAGTTTTTGTGTAAGTGCAGTGGTTATGGCATACAATAAAGGGAAAATGGAGGCTCAATTTACAGCTACAGTTCAATACATTGAGCTTTATTAAGTTTGTCTAAAATGTCACATCTCTAACAAATATATTCAAACAAACTGCTCACTACAATAACTTTTTGTTAATTGGCATGACTAAGCTGTTACATTAAAAAAAAAAAAAGCAGGTCAACTTGCTTCTGAATGAAGCTTAATTGTACATTTAGTTGTGACATTTGTAATTTAACCAACATATAACTTACCACACTGGGGTCCTGAAAAATAGGCTGAGCCGGGGGCCAGGTCGCAAGCATGTTTGGTGAAGGGTAGTATGGGAGCGCCTAATGACAAGAACATTTAAAGACCCTTTACTTTGAACCAAAACTGTAACTGCTTTAAGCTTACATAAGACATTTTGCAGGACTACACTTTGAACCAAAACTGTAACTGCTTTAAGCTTACATAAGACATTTTGCAGGACTACACTTTGAACCAAAACTGTAACTGCTTTAAGCTTACATAAGACATTTTGCAGGACTACACTTTGAACCAAAACTGTAACTGCTTTAAGCTTACATAAGACATTTTGCAGGACTACACTTTTTCCTGTGCATCATCTTAAAGCTTATAAAATGGAGCACAACATAAAAATGTTGTTCTGAGTAAAAGTTGAACCCACTTGAAAAGTTGAACCCACTTGCAGTACTTCAAATGCAAGTCTACAAGCCTGAAATAGCTGCGCTACCATTCAACTCCATGAAACATCTGAAACTTGCATGATATTATGGGCCACTGACCTCAAACACCATGTTGGAGATGCATGACATCAGATTTCAAAACAAAATAAAAGTGAATTGAAGCTTACAATTTTTTCCCATCTTTTTTTGGCATTACAACAAAATTTTCAAACCAGAGAGAACATTAAAAAAGCGCAACCAAGTTTTTGACAAGAACTATTATAGAAGCAGTGTACCTAATGTCACATTTGTGTGATTAAATCTCTGCTCAATCAATTTGTTTGAAGAAAGCAAAGTAGCAAAAACCTATAAGCCGAGAAAAGTAGCTTTGAAGATTTTACATTGACGTAAAAGCCCCTAAATCATCTTCCAAACATGACAGATGTGATACCAAAGCCTTCCTATCAACAATTCAGAACTTTTGAGGAAAATTAAGTATGATACATACCACTTCAGTCTGTACTTGATAAACACAAAATAACTGGTTAGTCAACAAAAAAAGCAACTACCTGTGTACCATTGAATACTGTGTTCACAGGAGGAAACTGGAAGTGTTGCTGGTTATAAGTGGCTTGCTGTTCCACAACATGAGACTGCTAGAAAAAGAAAACACCAAAAACAGGAAAAAATGAGAAAGGACACCTGTGATGAAGTTATACACCTCTGATTTTATGTGTTCAGGGAGGGGTGGGGGATTGCTACTGCTGGGAGGAATATTACTGTCAAAATATTGTGGTAAACACCATTGGTGGGGGTGACAGAGCAACAGTACTGTGCAAAAGTAACGAGAGCAAATTTAGTTGAATTTCGATGAATTTTGGCGATGTTCAGCGAAAATGGACGATATTTCGAACAAAATGAAACTTCTATGATATTTTGACGAATTTTCAAAGCTGCTATCGTTCTGACCACCTGCAAAATGCAATCTTTCAAACAACATTTCGTTAAGAACAGTGAACTTTTGCTAGAAATTTTTTTTTCGAATTTTCTCTCATGTTTGGTAAAGCTCAAGTGAAGATAAGTCAGGTAAACACATGCACAGCTATTGTTTCCAAATTATAGATTCTCATTTCAAAACATGCAGAAGGTTACCCTTCCATGAATTCAAACGTGAAAAACGTGATAAACGTGATATTCAAGGTTTTGAAAACTGAGGGCTAAACAATCCATTAACCAACAGTTCCTAGAGTAGTGAAAGGTATATAAACAAGCTCAAATCACAGAAGTTATCAAGAACATCAGGTAATGCTTTTAAAATGTTTTGATCCCCGACTGCAATTTTACATTTAGCCATTTTGAGACGCATTTTTTTCACTTTATCGAGGAAATATGGCAAAACAAGTCACATTATTAAAGATCAGATATTTGTCTCTTGCTGTTCTTCCACATCATAACTCGGACAAATACTTAAGGTGCCGCACACATGTGAGAAATGAGCATGGTCACCCAGGTGAGATGGAATAATATTCGAAGACCTTGAATAGAAAAACAACGTAATGTTTGTAAACACATTTCCCATTCATTATGGTGAAGTCGATATCACATTAAACTTCCCAGGAAAACAAAAAAGTCTGAAGCAAAGTCCACGATCTAAAAGGTAATTCAAGACATCAGTTCTATCCTGAAAAAACACAAATCTGCTGTACGCAAATTTCCCGTAAATGACATTCTGTAACACAATGAATAGTTCCCAAAGCCATCAAGACAGCAAATTGCTTTTTCAGCTGTTTTGAAAGGCAAACTTGTTCCTGAAAACATATTTCTATGCTATTTCTTCGAGTATTCTTGTTTGGCTGGGAAATTAAAGTGGTAAAGATGCAAAGGTCTTGGCAAGTTCATCCATGAGACCAGCAGGCAACCAGCCATGACTTCCTGCACGTGGTCCCAATGAACTAGTAATTTAAGTCTTGTTTTGTCTTGCCTGTCAAAGAAGAGTTTGCGCAGTTTGGCGTAATTATAGCTTTTGGACTTTCTGTTTCCATTTCTTGAATGGAATAAAAAACTGAATTCAGTCAGTTAAGCCCGTATCACTGTATCAGACATGGTGGAAACAATTGTTTACATTTTGCCATGTGAGGTCGTTGTGTTTGCCAGGCGCTTATCTTGCAGTGGGAAAGTTGGCGAATATTCCATTTTGTTTGACGTGAATTTTCTTTGATATTCTGCTTGTTCAAAAAATTTGTTTCCTTGATTTTTTGATTGGGCTTGTGCACTTTCGCTTGACCTGGTGAATTGTTCCAAAATTTCCTTGAATTGTTGCATGAATGCTGCAAAAAATTGATCTAAAGTTTGGCAATATTTCGAAGAGAACAAAGCGCAAACTTTGTCAAAATTAGCTCTGCACTGTAGTAAGAAACCACATGTAAATTCTACACTTTATTTCAGGTTAATACATGGCGTGCTGCAAGGAATAATACACTCAGGTAATCTAACACCCCAAGACTCTTTTGTTCAACTAGCATGCAGTGTGCATACAGTGGGGTATAAATTGGTATGACTGGTTGAATCACAAGAGATCATAATGCAACCGAACATAAAATAACAACATAAAGTAACACAGCTTGTCAAACAATACATCCTACTTTGCATCTGAGCCTCAACAAAATTTTTACGTATCCATGAGCTCTAACTGTTCACAAGAGCTGCCACAAAATACACTTAGGAATATAAACCTGCTGGATCTTAATTTGTTTTTGGTTTGATTTTCTTGTCTTCCCTTTGTTCCAGACTGTGACCACTATTTAAGACCATGTATAGAGGACAACTGTAAACAAAGCACATATTACAGTTAAAAGGTAAGTTTGTACTTACTGGTCTAAGTCCATTTTTGGGAACAAAGTTACTTTGATGAATCGGTTTGGCTTTTATTCGGGCCTAAAAGAAAATGTTAAAGAACATAAAATTATATTCACTACTGACAAGAATGTCACGTTCACTCAGGGTACAACAATTATAAAGGCAGGATCCACTCTTTTTCAGATTTGGTCTTCCATATTAAAACTGAGAAAAAATTAATTATTACCATCCAGAGCAGCTGTATAGCCAGGCCATGCCTCCTGGTGAACAATCTGACAAACATTTCTAACACAGTCTTAATGAACTGGTACCTCTACAACTGTACCGCACATAAGGTTACTTAAGATCACAATTACCAATATTCAACAAAAAGTTGCAATAATATCATGCACAACCCTCACCATAATGGGCTTGCCTCTGAAGGTCTTCACCTCTTCTCGTAGGTATCTGTATGCCTGCAAAATAAGTTAGGAATTATCCAGACACCAGACAAGGGGATTCAAACACTTTCGTTGTTTTGAAATACCACAACTTTCCATGACCTTCCAAATCCAATATTTCCAAGGCTGTCAACCACATCAAAGTTTTCTCTGTTTACTGGTTTACTTGAACAAAAAAGTACTTCCCATCAGTGTTATCTTTCAGGTTTTCCAAGACCTGCGCATGAACCCTGTTTAAGACAGGTTTAGTTCTTGCACTGTTAATAATAATGTAAATAAATGCTTACCGTTTGGGCATCTTCTTCTGACTCAAACTGCACATACCAATAGTTGTTATGTGCAAACTCACAGCTGGTCCAACTGGGACAGTTTTCACCAGAAAAGAGGGCTTTCACTTCCTACAAGGAATACAAATATGGCAGTTAACAGTGACTTTTAAGGTAGAATAGTTAATTTGGCTTCACAGACTGTCAAAGCTTGACTGCATTCAGACTCTTGGGAACTTAAAAGGTGTTTCAGCTCCATGTGCCAGTGACTTGCACTTGTCATGCATGGTTGCGTGCACACACACCAGCTAAAAGTGTGCAGCTTATTTGAAATTAGGACAGTTGCACGGAACAACAGCTTACACGTCACACAGTGGAATTCAGAGAGTTTAAAGGGAAGAAATCATTCTTGGAAAACAAACAAAAAACAAGATTGCCAAAGCTTGACTGCATTCAGACTCTTGGGAACTTAAAAGGTGTTTCAGCTCCATGTCCCAGTGACTTGCACTTGTCGTGCATGGTTTCATGCACACACACCAGCTAAAAGTGTGCAGCTTATTTGAAATTAGGACAGTTGCACGGAACAACAGCTTACACCATCACACAGTGGAATTCAGAGTTTAAAGGGAAGAATTCATTCTTGGAAAACAAACTATTGCTTTGTGAGAGTGAAGAGAATTCTGGCATTTATAAACCATTTACCAGAAGTTAAACAAACTTTGAGACTAAAATTGAAAACTACTCTGAACACTTGTTAATAATCAGTCATTTAAAAACCTCCCATCAAACAAGTAAATTTAATCCAAAACAGCCAGGGAAATACTTTCTATCAAAAGCATGTTGAGATTCAAATGTGATGGCAGGGAACATTACCTCAATTGGGGTTGATTCAGGAATCTCCCTCAGCACCACTATACACCGTTTAATGTTCGGTCGAACCTTTTCCCCTGAGTCATCAACTTGTAGGTTTGGTGATTCTGTAACAAACAGATGTCATTAATGACCAGTGTTCTCTGTTAAACCCAGGGGTTTCAATAAAAATTGAAGTAGGCAGCTGGTTTGAGTAGAGTAACCGACTGTATCAACAAGGGGTTTGAAACAATCTTCCTTTAATTACTTCAATTTAGGGCAAAAAGTAGCCGACTCTTTTGAGGGGAAATAACCGACGCTTTTCGTCGGCCGTCGGTGCTTATTGAAAGCACTGTAAACCTGTAACCCATAACAACTGAACAACAGGAGGTCAATTATATGTAAGAGTGCATTACGTACTGTAACTAAAAGTTACTGGAGACTGACTCAAGCAACCACAAGATATTGTAGTGGAGTTGAGCACATTCCTGTGGTTACTTTCCTGAGCTGTTCTGTAGATTTGCTGATGTTCACAAGATCTTCGATATTCCCAAGAGAGGAAATTTGCTGTATCATCAGGCTATGTTGGAGACACAGATATCAGATAACCAGGGTGTCTGGGGTTCCTGCTGTTTAGAGTGAGAACTTGTGTCGTTTATCAATAATTCCACGCTCAGTAGTATTCAATATGTTGCGGTAAAATTTAAGGGAAATAGCATTAGATCACAGCAAACAGCGATGGCGCCAGCGACGTGTTCTTAGGATAGGTTTTTGTAAGGAGCACATTGTGATTTTACTGGTGCTGATTGTGAAGCACGTACACAGTCAATAAGAACAGTCAATTTCCAGTTTTGATTACATGACAATCTTGTCTGGTTAAATTAAGAAGCGACGAAAAAGAGACATGTTCTGTTTTGATGTAATACGAATACTTTTGTTGAGTGCGCTAACTGAAGGTTAATGGTTGGTTTCAAAAACCTATGGGCTGACTGAAATGCAGTCGAAAGGCTTTCACACGGTCAAGAAACAACACAAGGTCAGTATTTGATCTGGTATGTAAACTTAATTGGCTATTTATTGTCATTTTTAGTTTCCTGACTAAACAAGTGATCAAGTTCCACACAAATACTTATATTTTGCCACTAGAGTGGTCTGCTCACGAGCCTAGGTTCTCTGTGCAACAACCACAAGATCTCGGCCATGGGATGGTGATTAACTATTACTGTCAAACCAGATCAGGACAAGCGTTCCTCCCACAAGGAATTTTGATAGTCAAAATTTATCACCACACCCTCATTTAATTATTACAATATTTGATCTGAACTCAGATTCAAAGATTATTTCATGCAGTGAAAGGTAGAACTTTAACTGAGACACAGTCTTCCAGTGTGAAAAAGCCCCTGTTTAACTAGTCTCTCAATGAAATTATGTACAAAATAAAAACAGCCACAAAAGTTATACTTCTGACATGTGGCATACTTGAAGAAAAATGCAAGTCCAAAGCAAACTGCAAGATGATAACAACGTTATTTTACTCACCTCTCATAACATCCTTAACTAGTTGAAGGTCAGTTGTCAACTTTTTAACCTACAACAAAACAAAATATTGTTATTACATCTTTACCTACAAAAGCCTTTTTGATTAAACAATAATGTGTTGTGTGTCACGACTCAATATCATATAAGTTACTATCAACTTTAGCTTTCAAGTTGCATGCAAACCTATTGTGGTGCACCTTGAACTTGAAAATGTGGCAAGTTTCTGAATGCTGGTTGCATCAAATAAGATGCTCACAGTTTGAATGAGATTTGGAAATTAGAATTACTTTTGAAAGGTGAAACGCTTTTTTCTTGGAACTTAGTTACAACCAAAAGTGATTGAAAAGGTTGTCATCCTTTGAATTAAAGTTGTTAAATGTTTCTAAAAAAAACAAACATGAAACAAACAGATTTGGTGATGTCGTTTTTTTTTCTGGAATGCAGCAAAAGAAACATAGTTATTTCTATTGCTTGACTAAAATTATTGTTTGCTAAATATACTAAATGCAGATGGCAACAGCAGGTATTACTGTTTCTTTCAGGACCAGGCATCAAGTGTATAATATGCACTGACAAAGAATCAAATAAAAGTATTTCATAGTTATTTTATTCAGAGAATAAGAAGTATAAATCAAATCTCGAAAAATGACAAGCCATTGTTAAACATTTATTAAACTACAAACTAGGATTAAAGCATTGCACTTAAACACAAAGAATTGTCGGAATTGGTTTCCATGATAATCATGCAATAAGATGAATACGTTTATAACACAACAACAAAACTAGCTGAAATACACAAAGAGGATAGCACGCTGTCGTTTACTTGCCTGATTAAAATTTGCTACTGTCCAGATAGGAACATACTGATCTCCATCCATCTGAGATACTGGTAAATACAAACAACAAAAACTAGCTCATTATGTGGTATTAGTAACACTACCAGTGAAATCAATAATACCACTGAAAACTGGGATATAAGCTACACTTTGTTCCCCAAAATCTCACTCAAAATCAGGGTGTGGTCAATCGGAAGAAAATTTGTACCCAATTTTCACTAACCAAAGATAAATACTGCATGAACAATAACGAAAAAGAATTAGCCATTGTTTTTTTGCACGTTTATGGCTCCAGAAGGAGCTATTTTAGCAGTTTGTTAAATTGCCTTTCTTAAAGGAACTTGTAGGCAATTAAAAATTTCCTTTCTGAGGTCATCAGCCACAGAAAATTCACTCCACCACAAAGCTGTTTGTATTGCCACCTATGGCCTATAACTTCTGTGGTGTAATAATAACTAATCCTCCATGAGCCAGAAAATCCACGAAAACACTATACCACCTTTGAGCTTCTAAGCTCAGGAAGCATCTGATCTGTGTGCGTGGCTTATACGTCAGTTTATGGAAAATTTTGTTTCAAGTTTTGCAAACATTAACACTTTCAGAATTCCACAGTTTTCCAACCTTACAGTCACAATCTTCAATAAACTTACCCAAATAAGTATCACTTGCTAAATTCTCTCTATTAGTGGAAACAAGAATAATAAAGAGTTTGACATCACCAATGGTTAAACACCAGTTATGGTATTAGAACTGTGTGAAGGTGAAAAATAAACCATATCCACAAGTTTCATTATTTGAAAGGTAAACACAAGATGCAACAAAACTGCAAAAGATGAGAGTTTTATTCCCACTAGGAGTGGAGAAAATGAAGGATGAAGTTGCAGCATATCTCAAAAACAAAATGATACTGTCAGGCAGGTATTTCAAGGGATTTCAACTTTTTAATAGTAAATCTGCTCCAAACAAATTGATTTTTGTAGCTGTAAAGGGAATTCACACCTGTGGTGTGACATTTGACACCCAAGATATTTATATTTTATAGATTTTATAGTTTGAGGTAGAGTGTTCCAAAGTTTAGGGGTGCAGAAAGAGAAAGTCCTTTGACCATAGATGGCTGTTGAGACATTAGGAACTTGTAAAAGTAGGCGATCAGAGGAGCGAAGCGAACAAACTGGTGAAGTTAGGTAGGTGGGCGATTGTCCATTCAGAATTTTATAGGTTAGGTTTTGCTGAATAAGTCTGTGTAATTTTTTTTCTGGAAATGATACTTTATTGTTTGAGAAATAAATTTTCAAAATTAACAACCAGCATCCAGTTGTAATATCTTAAGAATTCTATTATCTTAGAGCAGTTTTCAATTGAGTGTCGAAAGTAATGTTGTGTTTGCTTTGGTTTTGCATTACTAGGCTCTCTGATTGGTTAAAAAAACTCGCGCCACTTTCTCAACCAATCAGGCGTAAAACCAAAACCAATCGTGACTTGCTCGTACGCGTTTTCCCGCGCTTAGCGCCAGTTGCTTGTATTTGATTTGATTTCTGATTGGTTCATTTTGTGTTTTGTTCCTGTTGTGATTGGCCAGAGTAATTGCTTTGGTTTTGGTTTTACGACACTCAATTGAAAACCGCTCTAATCCCTTGCCTGACAAGTGGATGTAAATTCTTAATGATGTAAAGCATCATTGAACTTGGGGAATTTGGTGCCATACAATTATTATTATTATTATTATTATTATTATTATTATTATTATTATTATTATTATTATTACTATTATTATTACTATTATTATTATGGTTGATGACAACCTAAATCATTGAATTAAGATCAATCCTGATTACTTGATCAAGATATTGAAATCAATAAACAATAAATGGGACACTTTTTAGTGACACTTGAAAAAAGAATTCATAGTATCCTTTGATAACAGTAACTAACAATGTTGTTAAAAAGATGACAATTAAGTTTGGTAAAGGATGGTTACCACAAACACTAGCATAGATGCCACAAATATTTTCCTAAATATCCTGTTTGATATCAGGGGTACAAAAAACAACAACAACAACTACTGAAGGGACTAACCTGGAAAAGTAGAATTCCAATTGATGTCTAAGAAGAACCTTTAATTCTTCAAAAGGAAGCTTGTCAGGAGACAATTCTGGAGGAATGGAGACAACTTCAGGGGTAACTGGGTTGCTGTAAGGCCCATAGCCATTCATAGCTGCATTAGGACTGTATTGCATATTTTCCAGCTCAGTAAAAGGTGCACTCTCCTGCCATTGATCAGGGGGGGTCACTGGAGGAGTGACGACAACAGCATTGCTATCTGCACCATCAGAAAGCGTCATGTGACTGAAAAAAATCAATCCAATAAGAAATGACAACAGTTTGTAGTACGTTTTCCCCCTTTTTTATTCACTGATTTATTGTACTTAGATCATTTTCTGAACCGAACTGTTTGATCTGACTATACTTGATTTTCTTTGTTCAAAATATATGCCATATAAGAAGGCTGAGAAGTTCCCCTCATCACAGATTAAGTATTTTTGACAGCTACCCATTGCTAAAGGTGTACATGTTTGGCTTTCCCTGGGACTGCTGTTTGAGAGTAATCACTGTTGCTGATTTATTCCCTTTGATGGTAATCTATTTATCACACTATGATCACTTTCTACCAGAAACAAGTTAAATAAGACTTTTACTTTACTGTGTAAAGCAAATGACTTGTATCAGCAAGAATGCTGAAAAAAAAAATCCCTGATTGCAGGTTATTCTACCTAAGCACATAGGGTACAGAGTAACACAGTGCTCTCCATAGTTTTCCCACTGATTTTTAACTTTATCTTTATTCATCTCTACACATAATACATCAGAATAGTAATAACTATTGACAAAAATTAAACATGTATCTGAGAAAGGACGAAAAATATCAAAACTAATACCAGGGTTGTCATTAGAAGCCGGTAGCCGGCGGAAAACCGCCGGCTGTGCGACCACTTTGCGCCGGCTACTGCGTGGCGAAGATTATTAAGTTATCAGGAACAGAAAAATCATGTTGCTCAATGGGATCATGAACAAACAAAACAGTTTATAGACCTGTAAGTGGTATGAAATTTTGGAATTTTTTCTTTGTTCTTCTGCGTACGTTTTTTAAAAAACACAATAAAACCTTACTGTAAGAAAATACAGAAATTACGTGTGGCGTTGACAGACATCTTCCATAAAAGCGCGTGACGTGTTTTACACGTGCCAGCTAGCTTCAAAGATTTTCAAAGATATTTCCTGAAGTTTCTGGAGGTTTTCGAAAATGGAAGGTCACGGAGGAAAAAAGCGATCGCTTCACCACTACTTCCCAAGTCAAACGAAGAAAAAGAAATCTAACGAGAATGAGGAAGTTCAAGGTAAGGAATTAACAATTTCACGCTCACTTGATTACGTTCACTGTTGTTTTGGAAAAATATGTTTCCAAAGAACTTTGGCAGAAAATTACCGTTGAGTATAAAACGCTGTTATTTTAATGCTTGCCTTCAAAAGAACCACGAGAAAATGTCCAATGTTTTAACGTCGCATAATAAAATTTGATCTTAAGGTAAAGTTCATTTCAGTCGCGCGGACGCGACGGTTTTTACTGACAAGCTGCAAGTAATGTTTACCGGAAACTTGCACAATGGTGTTGTTGGATGAAAAAATCTTTGATTTGACTTTCAGAAGGCAAGTGGAACTGTTAAATCATACTTCAGTAAAAACAGACTCGAAAAAAAAAGGAATCCGAAATGTGCCCTGATTTCTTACCGGTAATACTCCGCATACACGGCATTCATAATTTCCGCGTCATTTGAGCTGATAATAAACCACATGTGGTGGGTGATTTCCAGATGTTTGTCAATTCTCGCCGTTTAAGATTCACGGAAATATATCACTAAATAAAACTTAGCTTAGTTTTCTGTCATGAAAGCACAACAAAATTTAAGAACATGCAAAGTTCGAAGCAGAATGAAATGCACGGCGAAGAGAAAAATAATGCCGTGTTTAATGTACCGTGAGCATAGGCATGTGCGTGATATATTTTGTCTTGATTTAGGAATATTTAACGACTCTCAACAAATCTGCTCCTTTTTAAACGAAAATTAATATGCATAAAAATAAAACGAGGTTGCATTGTACGATGATATTTTCTGAGAAAGGAGAACGCCACATGAAAACTTTTCTTAGTCTTCATAAAGATAAAACCGCTTCCTTTCAGGTAATCCGTTGGAAAGTGTTTCCAATGAAGTGCAAACTGTTGTTACAGTGCAACAACAAGAAAACACAGCCGAAGAAAAATCACCGCAAACTGCAAGTTATCTCAGGTCCGATGACGCAGCAAAGATGATGAAGGAAATTGAGACACTTTTTGCCTTTCCCGAAGGAGCTACCGTACACAATTTCTACAAGTGCACGTTAGAACATTGCCAGCACCTGACATCCCCGGAACAGTCTGATCTCAAGACCAGTTGTGACAGATTCGTCCATAGTTGGTTGTTTGACAAGGGCTTTAATGTTTGCACAAAAACTGGTCTGGCTTGGCTGGTATACCAAGAGGGAAAGGGGATGTTCTGCTATTTATGCAAGAAACACAATACAGAAAACCAACAGAACAAGTCCAAAGTTTTCAACGCATCACCCAGCATACGCTTTAAGAAATCGGCCGTTCAGGACCACTTGTCAACCCAGCAGCACAAGGATGCTATCGAAGCTGAAATGCTAGGAAGGGTGTCAGTTTTTCATAAAGAAGTGGAGGAAAGAAAAACAGTGAAAAACGATGTCTTGTTCAAGGCCTTCACGGCAGCATACTGGCTCGTTAAAGAGGAAGTTTCAAACAGAAAGTTTTCATCCTTGGTTGAGCTCCTAACATTGCTTGGTCTCAACCACATGAAGCATTCCCATTATACTGCACAGGGCTCTATTAGAGAACTCTTTTTGGCACTGGGCTCTGCTCTTCAAGACAAGCTGTTAGGGAAAGTGAAGAAAGCACACTGCTTTGGTCTTTTGAGTGATGAAGTCACAGATGTATCTGTACTGGAAATGCTCATCACATTTATTCAGCACTTCAATAGCGAAACAGGTGATGTTGAGACAAGCTTCTTGTTCATTGAAGATGTCTTGAAAAACTCCACATCAGCCAATGCAGAAACCATCTTTTCAGTCCTTACATCCCAACTAGCCAAGCTTGGTCTTGAGATGAAAAGCTGCAGCTCCCTGGTTTCCGATGGTGCAGCTGTGATGACTGGTGCACGTACTGGTGTAGCGGCTCGCTTAAAAGAAGTGAATCCCCGCCTTATTTCGTTGCACTGCTTGTGCCACAAGCTCGCTTTGGCCTGCACAGATACAAGGGCACAGATCGAGTACATCAAAAGTGTTAAGCTCTGGCTAAGACAGCTTTGGAAATTATTCGAGAATTCGCCGAAGTGGACTGCTATGTACTTGAAAGTGCAGATTAATTTGAAGTCCCTAGTCCTGTCTGATAAGAGCAAGAAAGTTGTAGCCAAGAAGATGAAGAAGGCATGTCAGACAAGGTGGTTGTCATTTGATGCAGCAACACGAGCCATCCATGATGATTACCTGGCAATACTGCATACTCTGAGAGAGCTTAAAGATAATGATGCCGTAGCATGTGGCCTGCTTAGCAAGGTCGAGTCTTCCAAATTTATTGGAACCATGTACATCCTGAAGGAAATTCTCCCTGTTCTCTCCTCTTTAAGCAAGAGCTTTCAACGAGGACAGGTGAACTTTTCCCATATTCAGCCCTCCATAAGTTACACCATTCACAAGTTGACGGAAATTGGAGATTCCAAGTCTCCAATAACAGCACTTAAGAGGGATCTAGAGGGGCACCTGTCAACCTGCGAGGTAAACTTGAGTACTGCTCAAGAAAACCAACTTTCAAGTCTTCTAGAGAAGTATGTAGCAGCCCTAACAGAGAACATTCAACACAGGTTTGATGGTGACCTCCCTGTTGTCAGTGCCTTCTCAATCTTTAATCCCTTGACCTTACCCCAACCAGGATCAGGTGCTTTTAAGGAACATGGAACAAAGCAGGTTAAGACGCTGGCAACCCATTTTTTTCAAGGTGACGCAGAAGAGAAAGCAAAGCAAGAACAGCTGCTGGCAGAGTGGGAGAAATTCAAGTTTGACATGCATGCATGGAAGCAGGACATTCCAGAAGAGGTGAAGAAGAGCCACCTACAAACAGCAACAGAATGGTGCCTGAAATGGCTAATTTCCCTCAAGACAACATATAGCAGTGTGTTTCCTTCCCTTGCAAGCATCGCAGAAGTGTGGCTGTCAATGCCTGTGTCAAACGCATGGCCAGAGCGAGGGTGTAGTGCCTTGAAGTGTATCAAGACTAGACTGAGGAACAGACTTAGTGTTGATATGCTTCAGTCGCTTATGATGATCTCTATCAATGGGCCTGGGATTGGAACACCTGAATGTGAAGCACTGATTACAGCAGCAGTAGACAAGTGGCTTACCCAAAAAAAGAGAAGAAAGATGCCAAAGAACATCCATGACATTAACATTTTATCTGGTACAGCATCTTCAGCCACACTACCACCACAGATTGAGGCCGTTGAAAGCTGATGCTTGCAGTCAAACCGACGCTTCTGAGACTGCTGACCTTCAGCTTGTTTCTGATGTTGATTCCAATGAATCAGAAGTTGAGATTGCTAGTGCTGCCCTGAACCTGTCTGCTGATGCTAACTGCCAAGAAGCAGACTCTGATTATGACAGTGAATGTGATGATGATGATATGTTGTTCTAACTGTTTTACTCTGTACCCAAAAATTTGTACCCACTGTTCTGCCGATTTGTTGTACCCAATAAGAAATTGTAATAAACACATGTGTATTACTCAAAATGAGCATGCAATTTAAAAAAAGCTGGGAAAAAATAAAAACTTCAGTCAGTTTACTGACAGACTTTGACCTCATTTTTTCACCTACAAATAAGACTGAAAATGTGCCCCAGCATGTAGGAAATCGCATCTGAGAGGTAGCAAATTTCAAAATTTTCCGGGGGAGCATGCCCCCGGACCCCCCTAGGTGACACGTCACTCCACGACATGCCATGGATGTTTCATGCCCATTTCTTCAGTAGCCGCCTACTACACTCCAAACAGCCACTTACTTCAAATCCTAATGACAACCCTGAATACCAAGCCCACAACTTACAATGATGGTTGAATTATTATTAAGGGAGAAGAAAAAGAGAACTTAAGAAAAAATAATAATTATACAGTATATTACATAAACACATACATAGACACAGTACAAAACTATATAATGAGGGTGATTTGAGCAAATAACTGACTGAGCAGATACTCCAAGGCAAAATTAAGTTTTAAGTTTTCAACAACAAACAAAGTCCTTCATGACAATGTCGCAGTCCACAGATATGAACTTGGTATAATTTATTTATATAGAATAAGCATACCACATCTCCTAGATGGTAATTTCTGAAACCAAGTTACACTAAATCAGCTAAAACAGTGGCTCAGTACCATAACATCTTGTGCTTACCAACCAAAAACTCCTTACCCGAGGGTCCTAACCAGATAGTCAAGGTCAACTAATCTCATTGACTCTTGAAAGCTAGGACCACAAAATTCCAGAGGGGGGGGGGGGGGGGAGTTTAATGTTAGTGGACATTAAGCAGGAACTTATCAATACATAGACAAGCATTTTATTTAGTAAAGAACCTTACACATACAAGGATTTTATTTAGTAAAGGACCTTACACATACAAGGATTTGAGAAAAAATAACAATTACCAGAAAAACAAAAAAGGGCATGGGGAAAAATTTACAGCCTAAAATGCATAGAGATTGTTTTCACTGCAACCATACTAGGTAAGAGGAGGATGACAACAATTTACAGCACGTTCAACTGCAAACCAAACTATGTACATAAAGCAAACTACACAACACCAAGTGGAACTTTAAAACAAGACAAAAACATAATACTTGTGTCATAGGAATAAGTGATTACAAACCAATCACATAACAGATTGTCAGGAAATCATTCTACTTCCTTAAAGTTTCCCTTCTTGATTGGAAGCCAACAGTTTATAGGGCTGGAAATAATTTTTGGACATTCACCGGTCAAGATGAGTGGCAAAATACATTTTAGCTCGGTCATACCTAGTTTCTGATCGGACAAACATAAATACATACTTTTTAGGTTATAAGGCACATATCACTAAAATACTTGGTTATAAGACGTGCCCTGAACTGAAGAAAAATTTTTTAAAAGTTTATTTCAATCACAATTGAATTTGCTTATAACCAAGCTAGCCGAAAGTGAGATAGTAAACAACGGCATAAAAGTCATTTGCACAAACACGGGCGCACAAGTTTTCGGTAATTAAACAAAAGCGAAACTGTCACACCCGTAAAAAAAAGCTAAAAATGTCACAGTGCAATGACTTACAACTTAAGTTAATGCTGTTTTGATTCGTGTTGCCGATGTACAGCAAGAAAACTAGAATTAATGGGAGAAGAAAATTGCTGAGCACAACTTGCTGTGCTGATAAGTTTCACCGTCGCACTGAGTAGTGAAGGTGAATAGGGAAAAACTCGCCCCAAATGTCATTTTCAAAAAAATATGATGACTGAAAATCCACGCGCTACTTAAGATGAAAGTGTCACTGGGTGGATGAAGAAGGTAGGTTTCCTTTCTCGACTAACAATCCAACAATGTTGTCTGACAAAAAAGATGATGTGTTCGAGGTTTAGTGCATGACAGTATCATGTTACTGAGCACGTGCTTATATGTATCTACGGCTTTTTTACATTGTTTCTCAAACCGTTCTGTCACTAAAGTCTTTTAAAATGTTCTCGCATTTAAACGGAATGTTGATGATGCAAAAACGTCTACCTCCAACAATGTTTCTCTTTTGCTAACAGCCTAATGTTTATGAAAAAATCGAGGTCTTTAGAATTTGTTGCCGGAAAATATTTGTCTATAAGACGCACCCCGAATTAGTGATGTAATTTTCGACAGAAATACTGCTTTGGGGAAAAAAAGAAAAAAGAAAAAGAAGATGGTGCTGCCTGTAACCGAAAAAAAAATACAGACATATGCAACAGAAAATTTAGTTTATTTCAATTTGATCAAATGTGACCAATTAACATGACCGGCAAAGCAAACATTTGACCGGAATAACCCCCAATCAGGCTGGACATTGTCCGTTGACCGGCCGTTATTTCCAGCCCTGAGTTTAGAATATAAAACATTCTCCAAGATGAAGGGTTCTCATTAAGTTTTAGAGTAAATGGGTAAGATGTAATAGTAAGCAGCTTGGCAATCAACAGGCCTTCTGATATTATGCGATGGTGCGATTTCACATAATCGGCCTCAAATCGCATCCGATTGCATAATTCACAAAAGTCACATAATTCACGCAAAATCGCACAAAATCACACAACTTCAACACAATAAACAATCGATTACCGCTTTTACTGGAAAAATCTGCAGCTACACGTCATTTCGAGTTGATTTTTCTTTCAAAAAAACCCTCAGAAAACATCTGCGACTGTTGTAATCGATCAAACTTCCAGGCGTTTTTTACTTTTTTGCATCTGGTGCCTGGCACTAGTTTTCATTCTTAAGCGATTGCCTATTGGGGCAGTGTAAACAATTCTTTTGTGTGAACTGACTAATCAGAAATTTCCATATATATTCATGACTGCTGACATATGATCCTTCTATATATCCACATTGTAAGTATCAGCGAGATAAAAACCGGGAAAAGCACTCATTTCTGTAGCGAACATGTAGCGATTGTCATCGAAAACGAGACAAACGCCCTCATGGATAAGTTTGTAGTTAAAACGGCCGCCGTTCCTTGGAAAGAAAAGACAAGGTCGCATCTTCCGGTGAACCTCACTGCAAAAGATAGGGCAGTGAAATATCCCGAAGGTACCTTTCACATGGACGATGGCCTGTTGTTTTGTTCGTCATGCAACGTCGTCATTGATCATCTACGAAAGTGTGTGGTGGACAAAGACCTCGAAGCGGCCAGTCACAAGCAGAACGTTGAAAAGAACCAAAGAAGCAAGCAGCAAACAAATTTTGACAGTCTGTCTGCAAACAGACTGAAAATAAACTACAGATGTGATGTATTTGACTTTTGAATCTCATTATTTTTCCATTCATGCAAAGCCTGTTTCAAAATTTGTCCAGATTTACATGTAGAGCATTGATTATTGTTCCTTTAAGTGTTAACTGTGGTTTTGGACAGTATAAAAGTAGTTTTCTACCTCTGAGACCTAGCAAAACAAGGCCAAAATAGCTCAGAAAAATCACATAATTTGCTGCATAATGGTCCTTTCCTGCCGCATAATTTACCCTAAAAAGCCGCATAATTTTCGATATTTTTCCGCACCCTATCAGAAGGCCTGAATCAAGTACGAAAGGCACGAGCTTCTAGGGGGTCCCCAGAAAAAACTGAAAATCTAGAGGCTCAGAATTGCCATTTCATGCATTTTCAGCAAGACATTTTTGATTAAAAAATCTCAAGTTTGAACAAGCCAAACAAAAAAACCTAAGAATTTCACTGTCATTCCTAACCATCGATTCTACAATCAACGGTTTCACATTCACCGCCTTTGGAGACTGCACATTTATAACTGTTGATGATTCCATGTTTGGACTGCCTGTGTTTTGAGCGCCTTCTCACTGTCAGTTTTTGTCATTGTTCTTTGTGTCATTGATCTCATTGATGCATTTGAACCCTTGTAGAACCAGACATATGTAAAACCTAAGTTGCTGCTATTTTTTTGCTATGTAGGGCTATGTCTTAGCTATGTATAGCTCAAGACTGCCTATGTTATTACTATGTAACATGCTACAGTACATAGTCCAGGGTATGTCAAACATATTTTGATACTATGCCAAGGCTATTTGAAAATCACATAGTCTTTAAATACATATGTGAACACTAATTAAAATCTTAACATAGCTTTGACATAGATATTTATTTTCTTTGCTTCTGACAAAGAGTCTATGTATTTACTATGTGACAATCCAACATAGCTTTTAAATAGCATGCTGACATCCAATTTTATAAGTAAAAGGTTACATAGCTTTAACATAATGCTATTTATTTCCTATGTCATGGCAATGACAAATGAAACATCCTATGTATTTACTATGCGACAATCTGACATAGCTGTTAAATAACCATCTTGAAGTTAACATCAAAGGTAAAGGTGACATAGCTTTTACATAATGCTATTTATTTCCTATGATGTGGACATAAACAATCAATGCATTCTGTGTATTTACTATGTGACCATCCCACTTAGCTATTAAATAGCACCGTGACATTAAACTATCAGTGTGCACTCAACAATACAGCATTTTTTACAAATGAAAATACAGTCAAACTTCAATTTAGTGGCCACCCTCTATTAAGCCACCAGTTATCAAAGTCCCCAGATTATTGTTAGTAAAATACTGTAAATAAAACCTCTATAAAGTAGCTTCTGCCACCTTTTTGGACATCCCGATGACGGTTTTCTATTTTCTTTACCCCTATTAAGTGGCCACCCAAAATCTAATAAATGGACATGGGGAGGTCTGAAAAAGGTGATAACCGATTAAGAGTCCGAAATGGGATGCAACAACTTTTAGAAACTTTCAAACAGTTATCCTTTGCCAAATCAAACGATCTAGTTTATGCATTGAAGCTCCCTAGTTGAAAGCGACAGACACATGTGCAGGATTCTTTTAAGTAATACCCTTTGGTATATATGATTCTTTGAGACCTTGTCACAGAATTTTCTTGAAATCAGATTTGTGCGAGAGGATATTGCATTTCCACACAATTTGTGAATGCAGAATTAAATAGGCTTTATTATTTGCAACAGTAGTCACAAGCCTCCAGGCATGTTTGTATTTGGATAAATTGGTGTTTCTACTAAGTCTCATGCTAATAAATTGCTAACACTACTGTTATAGACATCATACTATGGAGTTCGCAATGATAACTAATGTCAAAATATTTACAGGACAGTGACACTGGTCAGTCTTTGTCATAAGGATTTGGTAGCAGACAAATGTAATATCCAGATGACACATCCACTCCGAGAAATTTTCTCATAATGTTCACCACAGGGACAGCCATAAGTCTAAAAGAGAGAACACAGAAAGTTATTAAATAAACATATGAAGCTAACTGTAATGCTCTGATAATCAAACAGAAAAACTGGTGTCCAATTGATGGCGTGCTTGCTATTAACACAAAATACATAGTCACTGCAAGTGGTGGTGATACATAAGAAAACATCTTATGCAATGAAGGTACCTGTTTGATGTCTTCATCCTTGTAATGTGCTTAACCACTGTCCTGTCTCTTCTACTACTGCAAAGTACTCACAGGGCAGATCACAGCTGCAACATTTCTGATAACTGCATACTAGTCATCAGTCATTTCGAATTCATGACTAATCTTCTGCATGCAGGATGCATCGTGGCCACCAGCTGTAGTTTGCGAACCATCGTTGAAAGATGATTGAGTCTGGCTTATTTCATTAGACAGACATTCGTCTAAAAGTTTTTGCTTCTTAAATGGTGAAGTGTTGTTCCCCAAGTCTACTAGGGATGAGTCTACGAACACCTCGGATGAAAACTCCCCACGAATGTCAACAACTTCGTCTTCACGTGTGGGGGCTACTGGAATCAATTTTACGTCGCCATCTTGTTGTTTTGGGCGCTTCTACCGTTGAATTGTTCAGCCAACGTCTACTCCATCTTGGCGTGGACATTTTACTTTAACTTTTGGGATTTGTGCACTATGATGTGCACTACACTTCAGTCGATTTGAACGCCACATCGGCCGCCATCTTTTGTTTCACAAGTGCCTGGTTACAAATGCAAACTTTGCTTGGTTACCTAGCACTAAGCAAGCAACTTTGGCGGCTTTCGCAAAATGACAGTGCGGTAAAAATCAAACAAGATTTCTTAGGTGTGATATTTTGCTGTCCAATGGAAATCGTGCCTCCTCAAATGAAAATACAATGCGATCGATGTGTGATATTTCACAGCGTCTCTTCGAGTTCAAGCGTCGCTTCACTATCTTGCTTGTTTGCGGTGGAAACTTCACTTTATCTTCTTTTAAAGTACGTTCCAGTGGATCCTTTCATTAGCTTTTCATTCATTCATTCATCTTTGACACTTTTAAAAGGTAAGAAAGTGAATTTTGCTTATTATAAGCTTAAGCTCAGTTACGATTTATTTGAAGATTGTTTTTAATTGAAAGTTCAAACCGAAGAAAAACTTGAAACTACAATAGGTTTTCATGTGCGTTTGAACCAAAGGACTCCTCTTATTTAGATGTATGCATTGATTTCTTGGAGTACAAAGAATGGTGTAGCGCTAGGAAGAGAAGAGCTTGAAGTGAGATCAACTTCAAAGCTAACAATTATGAATGGAGAAAAGATGGAACCGGGAGCAACTAAGCAACCATGTTCTCATTATCTTATCTTGGATGCTTCTCAAAGAAAAAAAATAGCAAAAAGTTCACTCGGAGTTGTATAATTTAACATCACACATTAAAAATGAACCCATGATCAATATTAAAAAATTAAATATATGTTACTGTTTTCTTTATAGGGAGAGAAGAAAGCCGAAGAGACAACCTCTGAAAATTGAAAGTTTCTGCAGTAACTGTTTTTTTCCTTCTGATTTTTGTATCAGGTGTTGTTGCTTAGTATTTATACTTTTTTTGCTTCATATATGGATTATTTCAAGTATTGAGCACTGTAAGAGGAAAAGTTTATTATTAAAAACATTTTAAAGTAATCTGTTGTTCTTGTTTTGATAAGTAAACTGGTTAATTCTGTTTGGATGGATCAGTCAACACCATGTTTCTTCTATGTAAATTCTATGCAATGGGATATACTATCAATATTTCAAAGCTATTTAAATGCTATTTATACCATATATATTTTTTCTATTCCAATGCTATGTAAAATCTATCTAAACCCTATTTAAAAACTATTTTTGTCACATGCTTTCTCTATTTGAAAGCTATTGATTATCTATCTCATTCCTGTTTAAAGGCTATTTATATTGTATGTTATCACTATGTCAATGCTATCCGATCACTGCCAAGCTGCATTTTGGCTTTGCAAAGCTTTATCTAAAAGCTATGTTAAAACTATTTCAAACATATGCAGATACTATTTAAAAGCTATGTCATTTCTTTGACATTGATCTCTTTACAACTACATGTACATAGTTTTTAAATAGACTATGTGAAGGTTCCATTTGACTAGCAAAAACATAGTATTTCTTATCAAAAAAAATAGAACGGGCATATAAATTACACAGAGTTTAAATAATACCATTGTATGGCACTGAGCATAGTTTTTAAATACTTATGACATACCCTCTGCATAGTACCATGACATAGCATTTACATAAGTTGTACATAGTGTCTGATTCTACAAGGGAAGCCATTTTGAAAGCTTCCCGTATGTATTAATTAGATAAGACATCTGAAATCACAGCAGACTGAACCAAAGCGAAAGTCAAAGTAACACAGATGCATGCTGGGATGGATTGTGATTGCGGGTTCATCACTCAAAAACAAGATGGCCGATTGTGGATCGGTCGCGTTGGAAAACACATGTCTGACAGAAATTGAGAGAGAGCATAACCAGGAAGGCATTTACGTGGAAGTAAATTTTGTTACTGGATGTGGGAACATTTGACGAGAAACCTGCTGGGTCATTAGTTTTTTGTGTAAGTGAGATCAAATTTTTATTTATTTACATTGCTTTGTACCATTTTCACTGTTCATTTAGGTCTGTTTAACACATGGTAAGTCCTTTCACCAAAAAGTAGGAGGCTCAAAACTCAAAGTAGCCAGTTTTTTAGCTGGCTGCCAGCACTTATTGAAAACACTGGAGATGTACTATTTGGAAGGTTCATTTGAGTGCTCTCACTTCCTGACTTCTTTGCCAGTAGTATAATTATATAACTGACTATTATAGTAGAAACTCGTGCTATATGCATACAGATATGCAAACAGCTGAGTATTTCAAGGAGTCAGTTTTGATGTTGTTAAGCTCTTAGGCACAACAACAACAACAACAACAATAACAAAAACCTGATGAGTGAAAATACCAAGCTGTATAACTGTGTTTCGTGTCAAGGAGCACAGTCAGGGGGAGACACAGCCAAATTAAGAAGTGTATTATAAGCCCTCTCATTTGTGCTCATTTCAGTGCATAGGGAGGAGAGAAAAAATTTCTAAAGCAATTAAACAAAGTTTTTGTGAAGCTTGTTTCATTGTCATCATAGCAGAAAAACAAGAAAGTTTCACACCAGATTCTAATGTTTCTTCTGCTTGCACTTCTTATTCTGTTCCTGGGGACACTGTTGCGGATTGGCATGTGCGAAAAATACCCACTTCTGGTCATGCTGATTGACTCAAAACATTTGACCACTCTTTTTGCTCTTTTGGGGAATTGAATACTCGTTTTTGCCCAGAGTTTTTGTGTTTTCCACCGTGACTGCAGCCACTTGTCTAAGCCATTTTGAATTCGGTACTCCAAACTTGAAAAATTATTGATTCTAGTAACTGGCGCATGTGCTTATGTGATAGTGTCCCTTTAAAGGGGCATAGTCACGAGGATTTCACAGATTTTTGGTCAAAACTGTGCCAAAATTGTCGGTAGCTAACTTTATCCATGCCCAACATTGTGTTTGAACATTCAAAGGAACATATTAACTTAATTTCATTAAGAGAAAACAAACCATGACCATTTAATATCGATTTAATGTCAACACGCTAAAAGAATTTGAAAAGTTGAGCCTCATTTTTCAAATTTCAATCCATTTCCATCCATGCCATCCATAGCAACAGATGACAGAAAATAGTTACAGTGAAGTAATATAGTCTTTGGTAACAAAACAAGACCATTATTTGTGGGCATTCATTGATGTGAGGACATATTTTTGATTTTTAAAGTGAACTTAAATAGTGTGACTGTGGCCCTTTAAGAAATGTTTTCACACTTGCTATTTTAAGCACAATGACTTAATACATCTTCTTAGGCTTATAACCTGGATTTCAAGTATTATGGGAGAGCACTTTAATTAGCTAGCTATATGAGGTTTCCCTTTAAATGATAATCTTTTGTCCTCCCATTATCACAAATCACCTATAGAAGTTACAACAAAAACAAAAGAAATCAATAACTGCATTTCCATACTCCCTTAATAAAACACACCTTAGACAATCAAAGACAGCAGCATTAGGATTCAGCGAGCCTTTGGCATTGGATTTGACAACCTAGGAAAAAAATTGCACAAAAACAATTCAATTGCAAAAAAACAGTATTACAGCTAATATAAAATTCTATGGGCACACAGCGAGGCCTTGTCGTTACCGTTCTGACACAAATATCAGACACCATATTCATCTCAGCCAACTTATAAGTGGATGAAGAGTGTTTTAAGCAAGAATTCTAGGAGAGTGGTCCCCAACAAATTAATCCTTATAAAAACATCTGCAGCGTAAATAAACAGTTCACACAGTCAGAAATGTGGAGCACTAGAAGAAACCCTCCCACTCAAAGGTCGAGTATCGGGGACCAAACTTGAGGAAATTCAGATTATTATAAGACATATCAAAATCGGTAAATGATTTTAACCTGACAATACAAGGTAACGTAACAGAATTATTTTCTAGTAACTACGAATTTAGAAAAGTAGACAATTCATAATTTATCGCAAATGAAGAGTGACTTGCATTCGTATCTTAAAAATATAGTTGCGAGGACCGTTCATGGATGCCAACAAACAAACAAACCGAACAGAAACAAAACGATGCGCGTTTGTCAACTACATCAAAACTTGTTATGATGGGTCAAAAAAAGTAAAAAATGTCTGCATAAAACATGTATAAGGATATCAAGGCCACTTTTAAGCATGGATAACACGACAAACATAATAAACACGAAAAACACTGATAATATTCGGCCCTTGTATGATCTCGTACAATGATCATAGTTTTTCATGCATGTTTGCTATTTCGCGACTTAGTTTGACTTAATCTCCAAATGTGAGCTTTCATATATAGCCAATTCGAATAGCCATGTTATCAGAAAACTCAGGATTGAATAAGCGAAATCCATAACATGCAATACAGCGAATGATGCATACGAAAAGGACAAGGTTTTGTTCAGACCAACCGTGTGAATGGAATTCAACTGAAAATGAATTAGGTAAGCTTTAGTACAACATGCAAGCACAACCATACAACCATTTTGCTTAAGTCAAAACTAATTTATTAGAAATAGTACACACGCAAAAGGAAACTCACAGTAATAGACGTGAAACCCTCCTCTTTAAACAGAGCGTAGACCGGGTAACCACACATTAAACCTTTCAGTTAGTCATATTGAATAAAGAGTCCGAAAAAACATAATTAAGACTGAACTACAGAAGCTCTATGTGATTTTAGTTCCTCGAGAATGCTTCCAGTCCTGACCAGAAGTAAACAAGAAAATTGGGATAAAAATCTACTTTCGAAATGTCTACAAAATTATTAAACGAATACCTACCACGTCGTCTGCTGTTGAACTGACTACAATTTCAGCGGAATTCTTTGTTGTAGCTGAACTCATACGGATTAAAAACCAATCCACTAGACAAGTTTTCACAAAGGTGTCACTACAGCTCCTGTATTGTAAGGTTTCCTCCTCACTAAACTAGTTTCCCCACGACAAGTTCTCAGTGAATCAACAGACACCAGGCTTAATCAGGACGCTGATAATGGCGAACTTTCAGGTTCCTTTCGGTTGCTTTTTATGCTTTCAAGCACCAGAAATGCCACACAAATCACACCAGAACTAGGTAAAGAAAAATTTAACAGAGTGAGAATCACACCACTCGCTTCTTAAAATGAGAAATCAAGAAATAATGCAGTATTTCCTTCACGTCCGACACACGTGGCGAGGAGAAATTGTATTGCAAAGATGTTCACAGTCCACTGAGAATATTTTCGCGTACAGTGGTCGCTCTCACCTGCTCAAACGATGTTGAAATAAAACATAACGTCATGAATACGGGCCTCAAATCGAAGCCGTTTGTCCTGAAGCAATTCTGTAAAAAATTCAAATATGGCAAACCCCTTCCAACCAATTCCTCTCGCCGTTCACAAGCGCCACACAACACAACCAACTTTGATCTCTCCCACTCATAACCCTCTCAGTAATCTAACGAAGGTTTTGATTGGTCAAAGGTGGCTCCGCCATCACTCTAACCAATCAAAAGGCTTGAAAGAAGTTCATTCTTTGTGTTAATGGTCCTTCGCGCCAAAGGATCGATCGGCTGTTTCAAAAAGAGGCCACGAGAGACAACCTCCAAGGATGGGGTCCCTTCTATTATTAGGTATCAGGAGCCCATCAGGGTATTATAGTTAGAGAAAAAGCTACAGTGGAAATCCGATTTGACGAAACCCTATATAACGAAGTCTGCTGCATAACGAACCAAATTCTTCAGCCCAGTAATGGTAAAATGTGTGGAAAAGATCCTAAACATGTTTTGCCAGTGTCGTGGCATTTCATATCTGCTGGGTTCCACTGAATTAGCGAAAACAAACTCAGGGCCGGATCCAGGATTTTATGAAAGAGAGGGGTTGTCAGTCGGTATGAGTCCCTATGGGGGGGTTAGGGGGTTTGCTACACCAGAAAATCTTGAAATTGTAGACATTTAGACTATTTCTGGCATTTTTAACTTCTTATAGTGGGGTTTGCAACCCCCTCAACTCTCCCCCTGGATCTGCCCCTGAAATTCGTCAGAAACATTAATTATGACAAACACTTTTCAATATTAGACTACGAGTAAATGCATGTCATAAAAATTTAACTTTGGCCGGGACTTGGCGACCTCTATTGTTATACTAGGAACTTTCCGTCTTCTCCTAACAGAAGGAGAACTGCACGGAGGGTGAAAGGGTCGGGATTGAGTTTACCTTTATTGATGCCCTCAATTTTTTTTTTCAATTTTTCCCTACTTATTCCAAACTTTAGGGAGTGCGAGGAAACAGATTTAGTGGAGTCCTTATTGTTTGCTGAGCAACAAAACTCTGTTCTACCCTGTAAATGTAAAAGGAGAATATAATACAAAATGGGCCGGTCGTACAGGACAAGAAGAAAGAGTTGGGTGGTTTACCTTTTCTTTCTTGCAGTTGTGTAAGCGCTGCAGTAGGCTTACTTCAGGAAGAGGAAGTGTTATCAGCAAAATGGTACCAGTAAGAAGCATGTGTATTACGCAGGGGGTCCTCGGAGGGGGGTCTGCCTATAGTGCTGAGAACTAACCCGCGATCAGGCGTTCTTTTTTTCACCGAGCGAAACGAAAATAGAGCCTGATCGCAGGTTAGCTGAGAACACGTTACCACTACACCCCAGCAATACACAGGAGAAATAATTGGTCCGCATGCAGACATGGGATGAGCGTAAGCTTTTGTGGCCTTAAATACGTTCTGATAATATTATAGACACAAAATAGTGTGATTGCTTTTGAAAAGTTAGAAAATACGATTGTTAACATGTTTTTCACAGTTCATGAACGCCAAAACATTTCGACAAGTTACGAGCGTGACAAGGATGTGTTGGTTAGCATGTGGTCGTAATACAATTGCATCTCGACAACTCGAACCTCAGTATCTCGAACTTCTCACTAACTCAAATGAAAACCATGGAACCCCGGTATAACGATGTGCCAAGAAACTGGCAAATGTGTTCGTGATAACGGGGTACTTTTCCATAGGGGTCTTCGTTATATCGGAGTTCCACTGTAACTCAGCGATATTTCTAAAGGTTTTACACGTGCTTTACCTAATGGCTAGAGTTGGTTATGAGGATTCTTCTGTAGGACATACCGTATATATTTTGGAACTTATAAAATTATTTGAAATCTAGTAAGAAGTGTGACTTGTGAAACAAATAATTATGCTAAGTTAAAAATCGTATCAGAAAGAATAAGCTTCAAATCCTTCAATGGCCAATCTTGATAGGTCACGTTATGTGTGACTAGTACATGTAATTTCTTTATTTTTTGGGTGACTAGTTCGCAATGCATAACAAATGTTCATGTAAGCACGCTCTTCCAGAAAAACGTCATCGGTTCCGCGCGCATTGCATGCCTATGATTACGTCATGGAACAAAAGTGTCCAAAAAAGAGAGGGATAAATAAAATGAAACCAGAGACAACGCACGTGTTGACATAGGGTGAGCCGTGCTCACGCACGCTCATCCAATAAGTCAAGACTCAGTCAGCACTCAGTCAGCACTCAGTCAGCCTCGAAGAAAAGTTCATTGAAGGATTTCCCAATATTTAGGCTACTATCAGTGACTCGTTATCATTTTAATAAATGTACACGTGACATCTTAATTGTATCTCAATGAAAATGTTTCCGGGACTGCGACAACCGCCAGTTTTAAGAGGGTGACTACTTGAGAGACCTACTGTTGATCTTTTCTTTGCACAACCAAATTGGTGTGAATCGCCCAACGAGAAACGTCCTTACTACCAGTGAAGTTGGCAAAAAAAAGGCTGCCCGCTAACAGGGCAGCCATTCTACTAATTCAACAGAAAGACTCGATGGATGTTTTTTCGCAATTTCTTGGTCCCTGTTTGTCTGTTAGCAGTGCCCAGGCTCTCAGGTCAATCGCAGCACGCCTCGCCACGCCTCTAGTGATTGGTTTTCTTCTGCTTTTTTGAAATAAAATAGTTTTGTATGTTCCTAGCAGATATTTCTTATAATTAAAATTTCTAGATGCTGTCAAGCAATATCTCTCGCTGTTATCTTCTAGACTTGACTACTCTTACTTATTTTGCTTAGCTTGTCCACTTTTCATAGCCGAGCACATCCATGAGATCACGGCAGACATCTTCCACAGCTCTTATGAAGGCCTCAGGGGCGTTTTTCCACTTGTCAATAACAGCTAAAGGATTTCTATGTAGGGAATAGGGATCAAATTCCGCTGCTTTACTCTCCTGACTCATATGTCCATTTATCCATTCCTAAACACTGACTGGCCAATCAAATCCCGCGAACCTGTACAGATCCTGTGCTATATTTACCGTATTCAGCACAAGATCCTCGCAGCGGATTACTTAAAAGCGATTCTTAAGCCAGGGCGGAGGGGATATTAAACCAAGGCGCAAGTTCTGTACTATGGGATCACAAACCCTGCGAACATTTTCCTGAAAGCTTGGATCCAAGTGGTTCTTTATCCATTTAGCAGAGATAATCATGGAGGACCCATGGAGTACACAACAGCTCTTGGGTCGCGAACCAAGTGGACTACTTTGACATCATATTGGTTGGGCTGTTGGAAAAGTTCCTTTAAGACTTGAATTGTTTTGTTGGGTAACCTGTCAGTCAAAATCTTGATAACCGTATGATTATGAGAGTTGCAAGCTTTACTAAGCAGAGTTTTTGAAAACGGAGCGCATTTTTTGGGGTATAAAGTCCCACTCGTGAGTGCCTACTACGTCGGCGAAAAGGGCTCTTAGAAAATGCCAACAGGGTTGAATTACTGATATCGCTAAACTCGCATTGGAATAAGCTGTTGATTACTTTAAGGGAAACGTCTTTGTAATTTTTCTGCTCTCTTCCTTCAATGAACAATTGCACGTCGAATAAATTGCAAATAACGGTGTGTAATGGTTCAAACCAATACATAACATCTGGGTTACTGTTAAAAATCTATCCAAAAAAAGACGATCTGCCCCTACCTGGGCTCAATAGGATGAGATTTTTTCTTGCAGGAACCGTCTGAGATTGTTCTTTATTTTCATTTCCCACGCTCTGCCTTTTCTTGCGCTCGTTTCCCTGCAGGCAAATGTCTCGTTTTACTGTGATATCCGACTGATTATTTGTTGTTTTCTCTGTTTGTGGGGCTCTGTTTGTCCATTGTTGACGCTGTTCTCTTTCGAGGTTTTGAAGACTGAAATATTCTCCCAAACTGTTGGAGGACATTACCTGAATGAAATGCAGGCTTTGTTTCCATGTTAACGCTGAAATCTGGTTGAAAAACCCGAAATACAGCAAGGAAACCGAAAAGCAGAACAAAAGTATGAAAAATGTCGCCCTGCACCTCATGATTAGACTTAGTAGCACTCTTGACTCGTACTCCTTTCTCGAGCAACTTTCTTTGTTTCTCTCGAGAAAGACAGAAAAAAACTGGGACCAACTGCTTGAATAAAAAAAGCAGAGAAAAAAACAAAAAAAAAAACAAAAAAAAAAACTAGTTCTTAGACATCTGGTAATCTGTGCTCTCATTTGTCCTCGTCAGTTTGCTCCATCCCGGAGAGCCCGCGATCCATAATTGTGCCCTATCAACGCTGTATGCTGTAAAACAAACCCCTTCATAATCAAACCCTACAATGTATTGTAAATTTACTTCGATATAACGCAAAGCTAACAAGGCGGATGGTCCAAAATAGCTGAAAATACAGGAAACAAGGAAATAAAAAACCGAATTTCTACTGGAACTATAATTACACCCGGGGCAAATCCTCTATTGACTTCCAGTTCCAATGAGAATTTGGAAATGCTGTTTTCTAAAGAAGCAAGGAAACCTGGAAAACGCTGAGAAAATCCTTGGAGCAAGTCAAGAACCAAAAACAAACAAAACACACACACGTAGTCTACATAATGTGGGACGGAGTCCTGGGATAGGAGACCTGTCTGCCGGCCACTACCGCAACTCTCCTCCCACGAATCGATTGTTACCACATGAAAAGAATAAGCAATTTGCTAACTGATTTCAGTTGAAACCTGGAATATGGTCTGGTTCCACCAAAATCTTTAAAAGAACGATCAACCCATTAAGAGTAATTTAAGCTATATGGATTAATGTGTTACCAAACCTGAAGTCATGATACAGTCACCTACTTTCGGCTTCCCTTGACTCTGTTCAGGACTAATGCATCAGTCAATTCCAGCTGCGCCCATCCCCCCCCCCCGGGCAACTGCGGGGCATTTGCGTGCCTTGTCAGTCTCGGGGGTGGGGCATTAGCAAATCTGGCATGGCCCGGGGGTCGGGCATTTGCCCACCCCCGGGCTTTTGACACACACAGGGTTTCCGACTCGAAATCCAAACATGTTGGATTTTTTCTCAAAGGACCAGCAGTTCGTCGCAGATTGGATCGTCCATTATGGACTGGACAAACTTGTGGAGGTTTTCTCGATTTTATGCATTTCTTCACTGCTTATCAAGGCACAACTATCACTTTATATAGCGAGATCGGGAACGATCAACGTGAATCGACTAACGCATGCTTTTTGAACAAGGATTCAAGCAAAAATTTGGTTGCGATGATTCTTAAACTATTACGATCGATTATTGAATTCTAAACATGTGTATAGGGATCGTCGTTTTATACTTTTGCATATTATTAAAATATTCACAACAGATGACGTTACAACAGACTTATAATGTCAAGATTTTTGTGTACTAGCAAACTGTTTAAAACAAAACATTAAAGTAACAATCAACTTCATGCAGTTCATGTAGTATTGTAAAATATCATCGCTTGGCATTTATACTAACTTTATTATTATGTTAAACATCGGATAGTTCCATTACAAACAATAGAAGACTGAGAGGCAGGCCTACAGAAATGAAAAATCACACATAAAAATGCTGAAAGTGGCATTATTGTGCAATAAATGAAAACTGCTGCAGTGTTGATTGGAGACGTACGATCCCGGGGGCGGGGCATTTGCCCTCTTCCTTAGTCCCCACCGCGGGGCATTTGGCAGCTAAAGTGTCCCCACCCCCGGGAATTTGCCATTCAAGAGAAAAAAAATGCTAATGTCCGGGGGTTATCCCGGGGGGGATGGGTGCAGTTGGAATTGACTGATGCATAAATTCACTAGTACAACAACTCGGATTGATAACGAATCAAAACAAAACGAAATTTAGCTCAATGAATTCAGCCAGCTAAACATTCTATTTCTTCCTAGTGAAGAAAATAATTGACATTATTTCAAGAATGCTTAGCTAATGCTTCAGGTTTCTATAGAAATCAAAAGCGGATAGGTTAATTGTTGTTTAATATAGTACAGCCTATCACAGAAGAGGTTTCGTACGTATAAGTCAAAGAAACAATAGCGCTTATGCTATGTACTACTCTAAATTTGATCGAGAAGTGAATGTTGTTATAAAAATGTTGACTGCGATGTCGCTTACGAACACTTAACAACAGAGGACAAGACCCGGCAGTCGGTAATTAACAAAAGTGGTCGTGGTCGCTTACGGGAGCGGTCGCCAAGAGAGCTTTCAATTACAAAAGTGGTCGCAAGGAGAGCTTCCACTGTAAAATTTACCTTTTTTTCGTAAGCCGAACTTGCGCCAGTAGTGCCTTCGAAAGAGAAAAAGTCTCCTAGTTGTCTCCTGCAGAATTTGTGCCCGGCGGGTGCTATAATAATCAGTGATCGCTTCCGGCAATTCTTCTTTTCAAGAAAACCTGGATCTAGAAACTACAAACCTCTACAAAAATCACCTTCTTGATTTGTGATTTACTTGCAAAACGAAAAATATGATACCTTTTTTGTCGATTTCACTTGCGTTTATAAAATCTGAAATAAGTGCCGGCTTTTTTTCAGAATGGTGGGTTATTTTGGGGATTTGTCTCGGATATTGTCCAAGTCAATTTTCTCAAGCTATTGCTTTATTTGACTATACGCGAAAAAAGTCAAAACGAGAAATTTCTCGAGTTTTTTTCAGCTTTTCGCTTTTTTGTCCAAAATCGAAAAAGTCAACACTTTTCCGCTTTATCTGTTCGGTCTCGTTGATTGACAGCTGTCAAAACTGAATTGTCGCAATCAGTCGGCTTAGATATTTTGCGCGGTTTTTCGATTGGTGACCTTCTAGACCACAGGTAACCAAAGCGTAATATGAGAGTTTGTATGGAGCTGAAATTCGATCGAAAATAATCGGCGGTTTTGCGCCGAAAATACATTAAAATCGAAACAAAGTTTAAAAAACCTTACCTGTTGTGTGTTTGCTGTGTTTTTATCACTTTTTCGAGCTTCCGGAGGCCGTTTTGGGCGATTTTCTGCTTAACGGTCGACGCGACGGCATGTCACGTACTAAAGAGAGCTAAAGGTAGGAAAACGGGAATTCAAAATTGCCAACCGACACTCGAGGTCCCGATCAAAATTCCCGCTAAAAATCGATTCAATCTAAAGTCAGCGCTTTAAAACCACAACACATTTCAAAAAGGATAAATCTCCTACCTTTCTATGTGATTCAGTCGTCAATCAGTTTATCTCTCGAAGTACAGCCCTGCATTAAAAACGAACTAACTTTTCGAAATCGCCGCCAGCACAGGCTTGTAAGGAAAAGAGGGTCAAAACTAACGGTCAAGCCTGGGACAAAGCGCCAAATTTCGCTCCACCGGGGGACGACATGAGTGACTTCTGTGTCGCCAAATGCCAAACTCACCCTCTCTCCGGTAAATCAAGTGTTGTACCGCTCAAATTTCGGCGGGAAATCGCGCGCGGGTCGCATTCAGGTATAGAACTTGACTTACCGGAGAGAGGGTGAGTTTGGCATTTGGCGACATGGAAGTCACTCAAGTCGTCCCCTGGTGGAGGGTTGTGCCTAAATCCTACCGTCCAGAAGGACAGCCGAGCAGTCCTAGGACCGAGAATCCGAGCCGAGCGTTCGTCGGAATAGTCTGGTCAATTCCAATATGGCGGTCGATTTCTTTGACAAAGTGCTTGAATTGACTTTCAGGATATGGCTCTATGAAAATGCAAACTATGTTTTCATTTAGCCTGCACGATCGGAACGTACTGGATGAAGTCTGATAACCGAACATCAAGCCTCTAAGCTGACTATGGAATTTGTATCCAATGAAAATATACGCGCACTTAGCTAAGTATTTTTAATTTTATGATGCAGATAACAACTTAACCGTTAAACTTTTTTTTTTCCTGTAAGAAGAATGATCCATTTCTTGTGGGGATTCAAATGACTAATCCGGACGTCTTGTCCTTCTGGCCGGTAGGATCTTGTTTTGTTTTGAAAAACCTACCGCTCAGAAGGACAGTCTTCATATTTCAACCAGTTGACTGCTGATAAAGTTACAGCATGGTTGGAACACAGTTTTGTTTATTCCTCTTTAGACTATCACTAAATGTTTTGAATTTCTGGACATGAATATTTTTAGGCTTTTTACATCTTGTCCTTCTGGCCGGTAGGATCTTGTTTTGTTTTGAAAAACCTACCGCCCAGAAGGACAGCCTCTATATTTCAAGCAGTTGGCTCCAGATAAAGTCGCAGCTTTGTTGAAAACACAATTTTGTTTATTCCTCTTTAGACTAGCACCATTTTAGAATTTCTGGACATGAATATTTTTAGGTTTTTACATCTCGTCCTTCTGACCAACAGAATCTGGTTCTGGATTTGCATGGCAAATTGGGGGGGGGGGGGGGGTACCCCCTCAAGAATCTTGGCTAATCTAGGGTTAAGAAAAGCCTACTGCCAAGAAGAACAGTCTCTTTATTTCAAGCAGTTGGCTTCAGATGAAGTCACAGCATCGTTGGAAACACACTGTTGTTTATTCCTCTTTAGACTAGCACTATTTTGGAATTTCTGGACATGAATATTTTTAGCTTGTTCTTCTGGCCCCGGTTCCTGGAAAGCCGATTAGCGCTAATCGAGGGTTAAATCTCGCTAATCCAGGATTAAAATTTATCCTTCGGTTAGATTCTGTTCCTGAGAGCACGATTAACACTAACCTAGGGATAAATGAGGGGTTAAATTTAATCCACCTAGCGAGGTCGATTAACTCACTAATCGGGGGAAAAACTTGATCAAAACAAACAAAATGGCGGACTTAAATTTTGCGATATTGTTAGTTCAATTAAATGTAAAGAAGATCCTCGCAGTTATTAACGCAACTTATGCAGTTGCGAAAAGAAAGCCTGAAAAAAAAAAAAAAAAAAAAAAAATCAGGCTTGCCGGGATTCGAACCCTGACCTCTGCGATACCGGTGCAGCGCTCTAACCAATTGAGCTAACAAGCCAACTGGGAGCTGGTCATTAAATTGGTTCGTAATATACCCGGGAAAGATGAAGATGAAGTTATGAATATATGAAATTCATATATTTGAACTGCGGAATGAAGAATTAAATGTTTCGCAACTGCATAAGTTGCGTTAATAACTGCGAGGATCTTCTTTACATTTAATTCTTCATTCCGCAGTTCAAATATATGAATTTCATATATTCATAACTTCATCTTCATCTTTCCCGGGTATATTACGAACCAATTTAATGACCAGCTCCCAGTTGGCTTGTTAGCTCAATTGGTTAGAGCGCTGCACCGGTATCGCAGAGGTCAGGGTTCGAATCCCGGCAAGCCTGATTTTTTTTTTTTTTCAGGCTTTCTTTTCGCAACTGCATAAGTTGCGTTAATAACTGCGAGGATCTTCTTTACATTTAATTCTTCATTCCGCAGTTCAAATATATGAATTTCATATATTCATAACTTCATCTTCATCTTTCCCGGGTATATTACGAACCAATTTAATGACCAGCTCCCAGTTGGCTTGTTAGCTCAATTGGTTAGAGCGCTGCACCGGTATCGCAGAGGTCAGGGTTCGAATCCCGGCAAGCCTGATTTTTTTTTTTTTTTTTTTTTTTTTTTTTTTCAGGCTTTCTTTTCGCAACTGCATAAGTTGCGTTAATAACTGCGAGGATCTTCTTTACATTTAATTCTTCATTCCGCAGTTCAAATATATGAATTTCATATATTCATAACTTCATTGTTAGTTCAGTTGAGTAAGGAAAAACAAAGAAGGCAATTTATACTAGATAAATTGCTCTTAGCATCTTAAATAACAAATAATTTTGTTGTATGCACAAATTCGAGCGGTAATCGACTGAGTTTTGGGCGCAAAGACCTGCAGCGAAATGTGATGGAGCAAAAAAGACCACAACACGCAAGTCGTGTAGTCGAGTTTTCGATTTTTGTATATATTATAAAACACTATTAAACAATTCCATCAATAGCTCTATAAAATTCTATTAAACAGTAACTCTGAAAATGTGGCTTCAGTAAATAGGATCTTCACAAAGCAGAATTCAATGAACCGATCTTCAGGACGACGAGTAAGCTTATGATAAAACGAAACTGAAAACCATGAATTTCGAAGCCATCTTTCATCCCAAGCGATAGCGCGAATAATCAACTTTTCACGGAACAATTTGCCGGTTTTAGGTTTCTACAGAAGAATTATTGAATGAAATAAAATATTTACGGCCATTTTACAAAAGCAGAAGGAGATGTTTTATTGAAATAACGTAAATATAAGACAAAATGTTGACGATTAATTACTGAAAGCGAAGTTGTTGTCGTTCTCAAACAATGCAGACACTGAAACAGGTTTTTCACTGATTTAGAGCAAAAACAAAATGTCAGATTTCTGTACCCTGGTACCAGGCGAACGTAACAAAGCAGATAGGCTACAAAATTAATATCAAAGACAATTATTCGGCACAAATCAGTACTTTATTGTTAACATTTTTCCGAGAGGCAAGTCTTGCTTTGTAAAACTCAAAATAGTTTCGATTGCTGAAAGAATCAAGAGGTAGAGAACTCACCGATTTTCACATATAGCTCACATTTCACCTCGAATCAGCATCACTTTACACTGAACCGTGATTTCCGCTTTGTTTTTCTTTGAGGAAAGGTTTGAAGTTTTGTTTTGTCACAACCAGACAACGGGCAAATCATACCGCGGTCAAATATCGACAATAGACTTCAACAGGTATCGATCGGTAAAACGAGTATCGGAGTTGACTTTTTTCTCCCGCTCTGTCGTTTTCCCGCGCTTCCATATGCTGGTAACTTGTTTAACCGGTTTGATATAAGTTTAACTGAGGGATAGTTAAACGAGGGATAACTCTGCTTTCAGGAACGCCTTTTTATCCCTGGATTAGTTATTCTAGAGATAAGGAATTTAATCGTGGATTAACTGCTAATCGGGGGATAGTTTAATCGGCTTTCCAGGAACCGGGGCCTGGCCGGTAGGATCTGGTTTTGTTAAGAAAAACCTATCGCCCAGAAGGACAGTCTTTATTTTTCAAGCAGTTGGCTCCACATAAATCCACAGCTTGGTTGGTAACACAGTTTTGCTTATCCCTCAAGATTAAGACAAGCACTATTTTAGAATATGTGGAAATGAATATTCTTATGTTTTCATTTGCTGTCCTTCTCGCTAGTAGGATTTTATTTTGTTGAAGGAGAATTCATTCTTTACATTTGTTTTTTACAGATATAGACACACGTACAGCTTGGTTTACTCATAATACACTGTTATTTCAGTTGAGTGCCATTTTCAATTTCCAAATTATATGAAAATATGTCAGTCAGTCTTCTTTGAAGGAGCTGTTGTTTCAGCTGTCTGTGCAGTGAAGGCATTTCAGTCTAAGACTAAAAGAACAGAACAGATTTTGTCAATGAACAAGAATGTCAGAAGTGGATACCTATGATGTGTGGATGCTTACAAGAGGGTTTACATACTAGGAGGTGGATTTATTTGCAGCAGTTTTTTTTGTGTGGAAAATTTCACATGTGCTACAGTGACAGGCACATGCTGCAAATGAATCCACCCTATTATGATTAGATAGAAATGTAAGATATCCATGTATCCAGACATTCAGTTAAAGAAAAAGAAACAGAAGCAGGTTAAAAGTCAACATGCTACAAGCAATTGCAAAAAGACTTGAGACAAAGGCTATATTTCAGTTCATTTCTGACATTCTCAAAGTCTCTAAACATTTACCCCCTTCCTCCCTTATCAATGCTGTTATGGATATAGTAATGACATTCAAAGTAACAAGCAACAACATTGAAAGGGGGAGGGGGTTAGAAATGTATTTAAGTTTTCCATTTGCTTTCAGGAGTGCGTTTTTAGATGGAAATCCATTTTTTTAGCAGAGTATATCAACAATTTTGCAACTTTGCAACTGCCTGTAGAAAAACAGTAACAATAGTAATATAAAATAAGAATGTTACTGTCATAATGTGATTCTATTTGAAGAGTTTTGCCTGACAGGTGATTTTAGTTTTCCCCACTTTATCTTGAATCACACTAGACTGCAGAGCTAGAATGTGTTTTATGTTGATGTTGATCTAATAATCCTTTAACTAATACAAGTTTCAAGCCATAACACTTGTCACAGCTGTATTGCGACCGTACGTCTGTGAAAGTGTGTCATTTTGTGTTAGTATATGCTACATGGCCATCATGTAATCTGCTACATACCTGATGAAAACCTGGCTTCTTTCCCTTGCTTAGGTTCTCTACAAACTTTATAACACACAATTAATGTAATTATAGTCATGAGTGTATGGAAAATGACTTATCTGTTCTTTCACAGTAGATTACAACAGGTGTTAAGAAAAAGAAACACTAATTTGCCAACCTTACTGTAAATTTTTTATCATCTACCAAACTGAATAGCATTATTTTTTAAATTTAAACATGAGGTGATAATGGGAGTTTTTTTTAAGAAAAGAAGATTTATAAAACCAGTCATAGTGTCTGTCCATGATGAAGTCAATGTCAAGAAAATGACAATTTCTGCAAGATAGTTTTATTTATTGTCAAGGGCATAAAGGGTGTAAGAGAAATGAAGAAAAATAGCACCGGATCAAAAAAGGAGCCAAAACATCCGTTTGTAACAATTTCAGTTGAATTTTTGTCCTCCTGATAAACTGGCACATAATACCTTTGGGAAAAGCAGTTTGTAACGTGTGCAGTGTAACAAGATACACAAAGGCAAAAATGTGACATAGTCCAACACGAAACATTATTATTTTCTCACTTTCTTTTTATGAAAACAGTTTCACTGCCAACAAGTAAGCATACCAAAGACAAAATTTACTGTACAGCTTTCATTATAGAGTTATTAAACCAAAACATTTTCAAACTGAACAAAAACATTGCAGGCCGTATTGTTTTCAAATCATGGCATGCACATAACCCTACAAGTCAAGGCTGAAGCCAACTGCTTGAAATATAGATACTGTCCTCCTGGGTGGTAGGTTTTCCTTAAGAAAACAAAATACTTCCAGCCAGAGGGACAAGACATAAACAAATGCTCACTCCTAGCAACTCTACGTAGTGCTTTTCTGAATAAGAACAAACAACAATCTGGAGCCAACTGCTTGAAATGTGGACACTCCTGGGCGGTAGGCTTTTCTTAACAAAACCAGATTCTACCGGCCAGAAGGACAAAAATGGTGCTAGTCTAAAGAGAAATAAACAACAGTGTGTTTCCAACCAAGCTGTGACTACATCTGGAGCCAACTGCTTGAAATATAGAGGCTGTCCTTCTGGGCGGTAGGTTTTTCAAAACAAAACAAGATCCTACCGGCCAGAAGGGCAAGATGTAAAAAACCTAAAAATATTCATGTCCAGAAATTCAAAACATTTAGTGATAGTCTAAAGAGGAATAAACAAAACTGTGTTCCAACCATGCTATAACTTTATCAGCAGTCAACTGGTTGAAATATGAAGACTGTCCTTCTGAGCGGTAGGTTTTTCAAAACAAAACAAGATCCTACCGGCCAGAAGGACAAGACGTCCGGATTAGTCATTTGAATCCCCACAAGAAATGGATCATTCTTCTTACAGGAAAAAAAAAACGTTTAACGGTTAAGTTGTTATCTGCATCATAAAATTAAAAATACTTAGCTAAGTGCGCGTATATTTTCATTGGATACAAATTCCATAGTCAGCTTAGAGGCTTAATGTTCGGTAATCAGACTTCATCTAGTACGTTCCGATCGTGCAGGCTAAATGAAAACATACTTTGCATTTTCATAGAGCCATATCCTGAAAGTCAATTCAAGCACTTTGTCAAAGAAATCGACCGCCATATTGGAATTGACGAGACTATTCCGACGAACGCTCGGCTCGGATTCTCGGTCCTAGGACTGCTCGGCTGTCCTTCTGGACGGTAGGATTTAGGCACAACTGGTGGAGCGAAATTTGGCGCTTTGTCCCAGGCTTGACCATTAGTTTTGACCCTCTTTTCCTTACAAGCCTGTGATGGCGGCGATTTCGAAAAGTTAGTTCGTTTTTAATGCAGGGCTGTACTTCGAGAGATCAACTAATTGACAATTGAATCACATAGAAAGGTAGGAGATTTATCCTTTTTGAAATGTGTTGTGGTTTTAAAGCGCTGACTTTAGATTGAATCGATTTTTAGCGGATATTTTGATCGGGACCTCGAGTGTCGGTTGGCAATTTTGAATTCCCGTTTTCCTACCTTTAGCTCTCTTTAGTACGTGACATGCCGTCGCGTCGACCGTTAAGCAGAAAATCGCCCAAAACGGCCTCCGGAAGCTCGGAAAAGTGAAAAAAACACAGCAAACACACAACAGGTAAGGTTTTTTAAACTTCATTTCGATTTTAATGTATTTTCGGCGCAAAACCGCCGATTATTTTCGATCGAATTTCAGCTCCATACAAACCCTCATATTACGCTTTGGTTAATACCTGTGTCTAGACCTTCTGGTGGCCTGCATTTGAATTTGGCGCCTTGTTTCATTATGCATTATGGAGTATTCAACGTAATAAGGAGTCAAGCAAAAGAAGCAGAACATACAAGGAGATCAGCAATTTATTCCAGCCAAATTTTCCGGAAGTAAGAAAAGGCTTCTCCTAAAGAAACTTGCACTTATTTTGTTTCAAACATGAGATAACAAAAATGAATGAAACGGAGATAGATGCCATCATTTAAGATTGCGTGAGCGACGTAAGATTCCTACATTTCATTTGTCGTGAAATTAATAATATGTTGGCGTAAAAATTTTTTTTAAACTCCAAGTCGGACCAATCTTTGAACGTAAAATGATGACTGGCTATGTTCGCAGTAAAGGCTTAACACTAAGCAGAAAGCGGGTATCAAAATCTTTGCGCCGTGTGAATCCGGTCAATCATGCGAGACGAAGGGAAGATACCGTACGTAGAAGAAATCCGGCGGTTTTCCGCCGAAAATACATTAAAATGGAAATAAAGTTTAAAAATCTTACCTGTTGTGTGTGTGCTGTGTTTTTATCGCTTTTCCGAGCTTCCGGAGGCCGTTTTGGGCGATTTTCTGCTTAACGGTCGATGCGACGGCATGTCACGTACTAAAGAGAGCTAAAGTAGCTCTCATGCCGTCGCATCGACCGTTAAGCAGAAAATCGCCCAAAACGGCCTCCGGAAGCTCGGAAAAGCGATAAAAAACAGAGCACACACACAACAGGTAAGATTTTTAAACTTTATTTCCATTTTAATGTATTTTCGGCGGAAAACCGCCGATTATTTTCGATCGAATTTCAGCTCCATACAAACTCTCATATTACGCTTTGGTTACCTGTGATTTCAGTTTTGTCTATTGTTCTCACCTAGTAGACTTTTTAAAGTCTACTACGTTGGTTCGCCGTTCACAACGTAAGTCTTGTCATAGTCTTCAACGTTGAAAACTCCAGTCTCCAATGGTATTATTATTTCCCCTCCTTCCTCGGAACAAATGTAGATTCTTGATTTATATCAAGTTTAAAGATCATGGCCAGGTTTCCCACGGTTAAAGTGGAAGACCTAAGCCTCGATACTGTTTCTTGCATCTGTTTCTTGCAGATTGGCCATCTTGATGGGAGCGATACAGAAAGGCTGATCGAATGTGATGAATCTGGTCTAGGTTTCGCGCCATTTTGTGACAGGTGTCAATCAAGGAGCCCGAACAGATAAAGCGGAAAAATGTTGACTTTTTCCGATTTTGGAGAAAAAAGCGAAAAGCTGAAAAAACTTGAGTAATTTCACGTTTTGACTTTTTTCGCGATTAGTCAAATAAAACAATAACTTGAGAAAATTGACTCGGGCAATATCAAAGACTAATCCCCAAAATACTCCACTATTTCTGACAAAAAATTGGCATTAATTCAGATTTTACAAACGCAAGTAAAATCGATAAAAAAGGTATCATATCTTTCGTTTTGCGAGTAAATCACAAATCAAGAAGGTGATTTTTATGGAGGTTTGTAGTTTCTAGATCCAGGTTTTCTTGAAAAGTAGAATTGCCGGAAGCGATCACTGGTTTTACTTCTAATAATTTTTGGAATGAGTGCGTACGCTTGAATATGGCGCATTCCTCTGTCAACACGGGCGTTGTGAGTTCCTATTTTTATTTTTATACAATAACTGAAGATAATGCCTGCGCTGTGATTGGTCATTGCCTATTTAACAATTATTCTACGAGGGCGCGCTGGATATCGAATGAAAACTTACCCAATATTTAAATAAAAAAAATCAAGAGAGAAAGGGGAAAAAAAGGGAAAAGGGGTAAAAGAGATAAAAAGGGAACAAGAATGGATCACATGACTGAACGAAAAAGGCGCCAATACCTTGCGAAGTGTTGCAGCGTTTCATTGCAAAGCTGAATGAATCAATGAAACTGCTCGAAAGTGAATGAAGTGGGACAAGCTTTGGAAAAAATCTTCTAATTATTGGCTCTGAAACATGGTACGTGTTTGATTTTTCCTGAAACATTGTTGTAATCATCGTTCAAAGCGGACTGAAGCTTTACGATTTCACCACGTTAGCTGCTGGAGTAGAAACGGAACAAGTTTGTAATCCGTTCGCGCAACGGATCCATCATGTGCGTGTTTGATCGAGCTGAAGAAATAACTAATTTGAACTTGAAGAGGAAATTTCTATGCAGCTCAGAAACTACTGTAGCGAGGAACATTAGAATTCACCATCATAGTTTGTTAAACGCAGCGCACAAAACGTAGTTGTTCGCGGTTCAGAGGTTGCGGACGGAATGGTAAAAACAACACTCAGACAACTGGGAAAGCGATTCAACTCCGTTTACATGGCATCTTATTTCTGTCTGAACATTTGGACCTGTTGGAACACAGAGCTACAACGAGTGCAGGTGAACCAGTGTCAATTTTGCGTGTTATAGCCGAAAAAAATTTCGCCCTTCCTTCCTTCCTGGTAGTTTGTTTATGCGCCGATCAATTCGAAACTTCAACATCCCCCCCCCGGGCATAACCCGGGCATTTGACTGTACATCGGGGAGGGGGGAATTTGAACGTTGCGTTGGAAGGGTGGGGAATTTGACCCAGATTTATCTCTTGTTCTGACGTAATACGCCCGTCAGTTTTTGCGGTTTTTGCAGGGTTTGACGGATTTACAAGATAGAATTTCGCCTTTGTTACTGAATAACTCTTTCAAAAGGGTCTTTAAAAGAAGTTTGAAGGTATCATTACGGCATATCTCTCTTTGAAAAGTGTGAACAGTGTTGATTGAAAACGAAATTTGCCTTTGAGGAGAGGTAGTTCAGTACTAATTCGGTGGGGCATTTGAACGGCTTTCTTGCCCCGAGGGGAGGGAATTTGAACAAGGCAATCTTCAAAAGTTTAAATGCCCGGGGGGTTGCCCAGGGGGGATGTTGAACTTTCGATTTGATCGGCGCATTAGTACTTGTTTAGATTGCTTCATGATTTTCTCACCGACTTGTCATGAATGTGTGATAGTTTTTATTAAATGCTTAGAACTGCCACACCTCACTGTGTTTTATTTTATGTCTTGTCTTGATATTTTGAAGCAGAAAGCCTTCCTGACAAAACCTACTGTTTGTTCAATTTTAATGATCGATGTGACGATCGATGAAAGAAATATTAATTGTAAACACAACGTTTATACTTAAATTTCTATTTCTGCACAGTTTCTTGTTGTCTTAAGAAATCAAACACTACGGAACAATTTTGATTGGTGTCTTAGTGGAGCTGCTGGAATTTCTGCCTAATTTAAATTCGCTGCGAAGTGATTTTTCTTGTCCATTTTTCTCGCCGGGTTGCTCGCGAGGGAAAGAACTTTCAGCTCACTTTGTTGTTGAATGTTTCATACTCATTGACCATATTTGGTCGCAGCAGGTGTATGAGCTGATAGCCTAGCTCCGTTTAGCCAATCAGAATGCTAGAAATCCAATATACCTAGTCCAGTTTTTAATAATGATTATTATACCAGTATACTGAGATTCATATCTAACTTAGTAACCTCAGACTGAGGACTTTGTGTTGTAAATGACGATGTCCAGAGTTAAAGGTTTATATCACGAGGATTTTGCTATTTTAGGTCAATTCTGTGCTAAAATCATAAGCTAGTGCCTTTACTCATACACAAAAATGCTCCTGTATAAATATGAGGAAGATATCAAATGAATTTTATCAGGGAAAGCTAACCATTATAATTTTTTGAGAACATACCATCAAAACTTGAAAAAATTGGCCCAATTTTTGCAAGTTTTATTCCATTTCCATCCTTGCCATCGATAGCAACAGATGACAGGAAACCGCTTCAGTTCCATAAGATCGAGTCTTTAAAACAAAGCTAGACCATTGTTTTTGGAATTCAATTGATGCCAAGACACTTTTTAGCTTTTTAATAAGATACTAAAATGCTTGACATAAGGTAGCCCCTTTAGCGTAAATGCTTCTTTCATTTTATTTCAAATTGTTCTCCCTCAAACAACGAACTCAACTCCTGGGCCTGACGGGATCCTAAAAACCTAGCCTGCGTGCGTCCAACCTTGGTTTTAATTTTCCAAATTAGAATGCAGATGTCCACGTGATCCTGAGAAAGCTCACATGATCCATTTTCGCGCCATTTTACAAGGGTCGCTTGTTCGCAGGCATCGTTATCCTGGAGTCATTGACTCCTCTGAAATCGAATTTTACTCTGAAACGTTCAAGAATCATGCCTTTATTCGAAGAAGAAAGTGAGTATGAGAAGCAGAGACGTTTGAGAATTGCAGAAAATCAGGCTATGATAGACAGTCTTTTCCCCAAAGATGCTTTGCCTTTTCGCCCCACAAAATCACCAAACGCCAACAGTCGCGTGAAGCGAAGGCGATCAGATATTTCGCTACCAAGAAGAAGACTTCCAAAGCGAAAAGCGAGGTCGTACGTCAGCAAATTCGAGTCTGTAAACGAAGATGAGGATGCCGAAGACGAAGAAGACGCTGAAGAAGTTGTGTATTCACCGAACACTCTTGTAGTAAAATTATGGAATTGGCCTTCTTCTAAGAAACGATCCAAGAACAACGGCAGTTCATCAGACAGCGAAGATTCGATCGGTTCACCGAAACGCAAGCGGCACACCCCAGTCCGGCAACCCAAGCCTGCGGTGGAAATCACCGAAGAAGACTTGATCTTGGTAGCAGAGCGTGTTGCTGAAAAGAGGTATGACGCGGAGAATGGTACTACATGCCATCAATGCCGACAGAAAACCGACGATCTCAAAACAGTGTGCAGGAGTCCGGCATGCTATGGAGTGCGAGGCCAATTCTGTGGACCGTGCCTTAGGAATCGGTACGGTGAGGACGCTAAGCAAGCTTTAATGGATGCTGCTTGGCACTGTCCTCCCTGCCGAGGAATCTGTAATTGTAGTTTTTGTATGAAGAAGAGAGGTCGCAGGTGTACAGGTATTATGATTCATTTGGCTAAGGAACGTGGATATAGCGATGTCAAGTCTTTCTTGGGTGATTAACATTTTTGCTCAGCCAACCGTGGTTTGTAAAAATGAAAACAATTTACATGAATTTCATTGTCACATGTTCTAAAAATTTACGAAGGTTTTAACTTCTGCAATTCCTTAAAATATATGTTTTATTTTTTAACACAATAGCATTTGGTTTCATATAAACAGTTAACAGGAAGTTTAAATGTTTCTTCTTTGAAAATAATAAATTGATTTGTAGCATTTGTTGGTTTTTGTGTCGTTGGGGAAGTTGGACTAGTTTGGGATGCAGGGGGCAGGGGGGCAGGAGGAGGGTACTCCCTACAGTGGGACATGCCCAAAAGGGGTAGCTAAACCCCCTCAAAAATCTACTGGTTTTGGTGTTTTCTTGAGGTGTAAAAACGGAATTTTTATTCTAGAAACATTGCGGTTAACAGTAGGTAGGTAGGTAGGTAAAACTTTATTTATACACGTTAGCCCCTCAACTATAACATAAGACTAAAAGCTGATTTCCACAAGGGGCTTGTGGTTACAATGAAAGGATTAGAACTGTTTATAATTGCCTAATTATATAACTAGCTACTAATACTATTTACTAAGTAGGTATATTTTTAACAGTTTTCTAAAATCAGGAAAAAGTGTGTGCATTTATTCTATTATTAAAGATAGGAAGGGATTTAGATTCATGAATTGCTGCCGGAAGCGAGTTCCACAGTTTTGCTCCACTATAGCAAAAACTTCAGAAATCCAGTTTTGAGTAACAGTAATAATATTACAGCGAGGTGGAGGATCACCTGAGGTTATAATGTGTTATATCTTTCTTACTAGAGAAAAGATCTGCCGTTCTTTCTTACTACAGAAAAGATCTGCAAGCCGTTGATCACTTTATACATTTGTAAGGGGTTAACCGTGAGGCATAGCCTCCCTACATGAAACTTAATTGAGTAATCACTCCCTGTGGAAGTTGAAGTTTGAGTGGGTATGCAAAGGTATTTACCATGAAGATGAGAGTATGGTAATGTTCCTTCAGCTGGGGGGAAGGTACATATTTTCATTGTGGGCTGTCTGGAAAACCTGAATCACGACAAATAGTTCAGCAAAGCGATCAAAATCAATGTGAAATAATTGTAGCACTCAACAGTTGTAAAGGGTGACGGTGTCAAACAGTGGCAGTCAGAGAAATATCAAGGTTACCTAAACACTATCCCATCTATTTGTGACTATCTGCTGCTATTCATCGCTGATTCAGAATATTTGCGAATCTATCTCTGACTAATCTTTCATTTACCATTCTGTATTTGTCATTGAGCTTTTCCACACAGCCCTCACTTCACATTGAAAAAGCACGAACACTTTAATTTGGTTTGCACATGTGAATTGAGCTACAAACAATGAGATGGGAAGATGAAATGGTAACCACAAAGATGGAAAACAAAACCCTGGTGCAGTAAGCAGAATTTACTACTGTTATAGGTTGGGGTATATTCATCTTGCTTTTGATTGGTTTCTTGTTGCAACTTGTTAACATTCTAGAAATCATCTGAGTGTTCAAACTGATTTCTGATGTGCACTGCAGGGTTCTGATGCTGTGAAATTTACCATGGAAAGAGTAGCATACCCTGGTAAAAACCAGCAAGAGAACTTGGAAGGAGCAATGATGGACCATTTCCTATCCCCTGGTCTGAACTGGAACCAGATAATGTGCAATGGAGGGTTGTAATGTGTGGGAATCTTAACATGGAAATGCATTAAAGTATACCACAATATTGTACTTATGAGTCCAACTAGTTGTAGGATCAGCAGTAATACCCCCTTTACTTATAAGTAGCCTGCATAGCTTGCAGAAGGCAGTTTTGAAGATAAAGTTACACTAAATTAAATGTTGATAGACTAGAACAAAGGTACCTTGGTAATTTTTCATGTATCAAACACCCCTAAGTTGTATGAGCCCAGGGCTAATAACAAGGATCTTACATAAGGGTTTTCGGTAACGTTTTAAAGTACCGGATTTATAGGTGAAACAAGTGGACATGAGTGCCGTAGGCACAAACTTCTAGGTGGTTCAAGGGTATGCTCCCCCACCCCCCACTCGCCAAGAAATTTTTGAAATTAGACTCAGAAATGCCATTTCTGGCATTCTCTGGACCGGAAGTGGTAACCAGGAAGGTCTTTTTTGTCATTAAAATGCTGACAAAAAATTAAATATTTGAATTGCCAATTATCATAATTATGGAATGACAGAAATGATCATCATCTCATTGTATGAGTTACACAAGTGAGCAAAATAAGGCTCAACTCTTTGATAAGCAAATTCAAAATCATCTGATTTATTTACACTTCAGAAAAAAATTATTTCGTGTGAAAGAACTGGACATGTCAAATGACTGGATGTTACGTCCAGCCTCTGGCCACAAATGAAACCCCTGCTACAGTTCCTCTGCATGAGCCTCCAGGACAACATACTACCAGTTGACTGGTGATAAAATGAATATGGACTATTGTCAGAAGCTGGGTGGTGGGAAACAAAACATTTTACTGAAACGGCACCTAACCTGCACTCTTTTTTATCATAAGAAGTGTTACCCCAGTTGTTACCATGGTGCTATGAGCTTCCCCCACTTTACGCTTGTCCCTGAACAGGGTCTGGAAGGGTATTTTCGGGATCCGGGATTTGACCAAAATACAGTGCGGGATTCGGGAAAACGCAAAATATTTTGACGGGATTCGGGAATTGACTACATCCCGGGAAGCGGGATGAAAAGAATTTGGGCACGGGACGCGGAAATTCTTGCCCGATTGTTGGGAATTCGGGAAATTTTCATCGCCTAGATGAACACAATGACCGCGAAAGCGAATCAAACGGGCGATTGCTAACTGGCAAGTCTCTCCTGTTGAATAACAAAAACAAACAACTGTCAAGTGTGACTAGTTAATAGTTATCTAATTGAAACTGTCAAGTAATCCTCAAATAAAACAAAGAGGGTATTTTGTTACAAGCAGATGCCTGGAGAGTGAACGTGTCGCACGTGGTTTATTTAATACTCGATAAATTCTAATATCGCTCTTGCTCTTCGCTCGTTTACTTTTATTATAATCGAGAGGTTCCATCAGGATCGTTTGCCGCTTGATAAAGCAAGCAATGATGCCAGCTCTGCTTCAATGGAGAGCACAGTCAGAGTTTTGGTGTCATTCTTCCTGGCCACAGACGAAACTTCTAGCGCCAGAAGTACGGGGGCGACGCACAAAGAAAAGTTTAATGTTCCGCTCAGCGAGGATCACAAGGATCTTTTTAAATTTCAAAAGTATTTGAAAACTTTTACCGGACTAGATGACATCGCAAGAAGTAAAGGCCTCGGGGAAAACGCTGAGGTCACGATTGCCAGAGTCAAAAAGGCATCATCAGGCAGTGGCGTCGAAACTTTCTCCTTGCGGACTCAAGATGCGTGGCAATACGAGTTCGAAACTCTTATCCAGGGAAACGGAATGCTCCAAGGTACTTGTAATTACATTTTATTATGTATCAGATGAATATCAAGAGCGTGTGTATTTGCATAGGTTCATTTAAATTTGTCTTAAGTGATAGTTCAAAATGAATTCTGTTCACAAACGTTTCTTTGTTTCTTTCTTCCCCGCCCCCACCACTTGCGCTCGCAGCCACGTCACGCAATTTTTATGTCACGCACAATCAATTTTCGCTCGCGTGCTTCGCAATCATCTTTCAAATTAATTTATTGTTTAGAGTGTAACTCTCTTTCTACACAACGATATTTTTAACCAAACCGTTTAAAATTGTTCTTTTCTCTGAACGGCAATACCAATAAAACAATAAAAATCTGCTGTTTTCAGCTAACAGAGCTAAAGATTGACAAAAAAGTACGAATATTCAGCCTCGTACAGAAAAACAATGTTTTCCATCAATTCTCCAGGTAAAAAAGTGTTTCGACTTGCTGAAATATTTAGGCGTACTAAACTAGAACTATCGATCTCAGCTTGTTTGCTTATATTAAGGGAAAAGTTAGTGTGGGATAAGCGTACTTTGACAATTTTTCAATCTCTGCAACAGTTGCAGAACTTTTAGTACAATAATGTTTTACATCATCTTGAACATCTTGGATCATATTATCTATTTTAAAACCAACGTATTTAATAGTCATATTAATAGTCATAGTCTGAGATGTACGTTCTGCAATATTCCTACACTTTGTGATGGCGCGTACATGTATTTACAGTAACAGTCGTTCAGCGACTTACGGCGTGGGTAACTGGAACCCCAGTGCTCCAGCTGGTTACCAAAACAGACACCAACCCAGCTGCAACAGCAGGTCCAACGGGAAGTGAAGGCCGAGTGCAAGGCACGAAACAAAAGCGAGTGCCGTCTCAAGAGGACGAAGAACTGTATCGCAAATTAAGAGAGGGAAAAAACGTGGAGAGGAATAAGCACCAGGAAGAGAAGCTAGAGAAACTTAAACAAGGTAATTCATTGACGACTGAAATGAATTAAAAAGCTGACTCCTGCACTAAATATACACGGCAAAGCATTCTGCACTATGTTGGAATATTCCAGAGACTTTGGCAACAACATGAGAGAGTCGCTGAAACGAGCAACAAAGTGGTCGGCCTACTACTTTACGAATCCTGTCTCGTACTATCCGATTCCCCAGACAAAGGTACCACTCAGGGATATTCCAACGATTAAACGTCTCCCCGTACAGACGATGTCGAAGCAGGACCAGGACACCATGCGGCAGTGGGCCAGCGAGCATGGAAAAGCCGTCAGGCAGCTCTCGGTTCGTCAGAACAACACAAAACATGCAGCAGGATCTCTTCCTCTCAATATGTATAGGAAAGAGCTACCTGTTGGCGACCGGGTCACTGAGGAACCGAGTTTAGCTGATGACCAGCTGTCAGAGTATGATTCTGACTCCAGCGACAATGAGGACAGCAGCAACAATGAAGAAGACGCAGTCGAAGGTGTCCCTGTAAACTTTTTATCAAGGACAGTGCGCACGCGTACAGGAAGACCCATCACGCTTTCATATCGGGCTCTTTCATCGTACTAATTAAGGTCTGAAGAGCTAATTCCATTTTGCCCACAACACACGTAAAATCAAAGTAACAACCAAACGGGCAAATCTACATCTTAAATTCATTAGCTTATATAAAAATTAGTCCTTTTGTAAATGAATTTTTGCGGAAAGAAAAAACGGGATTCGGGAAAGCGACAACAAAAAGTGCGGGATTCGGGATTCGCTTGAAAAAGGAGCGGGAATGCGGGATCAGGACCCCCCCTTCCAGACCCCGCCTGAAGGGAACTGGACATGCTTTGGTTTGTTACAGTATGTATATTAATGTCCATAAAAGCGCAAAATTTCGATAAATATTGTATCCATTTTGAATAAATTTGATGAACGGGCAAGTTAATATGGCTCAATCAGGGCGGGAAAAGGTTGGGCGATGAAACGAGCAGTCCGCTCTTCAAGCGATGTGTGATGCGGAGAAGGACTGGCACGAGCGCTCTTTCCGCGCTTCCGGTGCGTTTGGTGGCCGGCAAAATTTACCTTTCAACAAACCGGAAATCTCATTTTCTTTCTTTATTTTTCAACCAGCCGTGCACTATGATTAAAACGTTTTTCCACAGTCCTGGCTCACAGCTTAAAATCCTTATGTCTGCGTGGACATTAGTCAATCTTTTTCACAGTAAGTTCCCGAAAAATGCGCTCAATTTGAGGGTGTCGAATGCTTGCTCTTGCCGAAAAACATGACATGGTTGTCTTTCCTCGTCTCTTTTAAAAAAGCTCCAAATTACTCCACCCTAAATCTTACATATATTAAAGGCCGATAAATTTTACATGGCATAATAAAAAATTAGCTGGAGATATTTGGAGATAGTGGCGTTTTGCAACTTTAAACTTTGCCTCCTTGCAACGCGCCATGGCGATGATTCGTCGCAACGCCACAAACTGTATGTAAACAAATTAAAAGTGAAATTAAATTTGCAGATTTCTCCTCCCTTTATCTCACAAAAACAAAGCAAAGAAAACCGTCTAAACTGAGGAGCAATTTTATTTGTAGTGCCTAAAGAAACAGACAAGCATAGGAGAGGTTTTGGGGAAAAAAGAAGAAGAAGCGTGGTGTTAATGTTGATTTGATTTAATTAATTAACTAGGGACGTGTCATGATTAACCTTGCACGAGCTGCACGAATTATAAATACGCGTCATGCCACGCGTCATCCAAACGCCATTTTCCATCTTTTTACTTTGCTCTGCTCGTTTTAAGACAGTTGTTTAGCATCCATTAAGGCGGAAAAGACAAAGAAAAGATAACCCAAAGTTAACGTTTTTCGGAAACTATTAATAGATTGTTAGGATTTTGAATTTGGATCTTTGAATTTTGAATTTTGGTCTAGCACCCAATTCGATCCCAGTCCACTGCATCACACCTTTTTGCTCGGACACGCTCGTTTCATCGCCCAACCTTTTCCCGCCCTGGGCTCAATGCACCTTTGTCAGATGGGAGAGATAGATTATTTCAGCTTACATCACGTACTTTAAAAGGCCTGTCGAGTCACCCGGAAAACCCTGGGAACTAGGAAGACAAAGAAAATCTCACAAAAACATCTCATAACGAAATGTTTTTGGAATGACTATTTGTAGAGAAAACTGGGAAATAAATGCCGGGTTTTAATGAACACGTCTGAGGAAAAAGAGAAATCCAAGGATGACTTTTCTAGAGGAATAGCTTATTTCTGGAGGTCGACCAACTTGGAACCTCGCATAAGAAGCGTGGCGTTATGTGATGGCATATCAAAGGTTGCCTTAGGAAATCACCATACTTTACTTCTCACGTTTAACTCGCAATTGCTTTCAGTTGGAGATAATTCTTTTGGCCAGCTTGGTCTTGGGGATTTTAAACCACGCAGAGAACCAACAGTTGTCGATTATTTTCGTGACAAACGGGTGCTGAAGATTTCTTGTGGGGGACATCACAATGGAGTCATTTGTGCGAACAATGAAGTGTTTTTCTGGGGTGATTCTTCCAGTGGGCAGTGCGGTGTTGGTGAAATCAAACTAGTAAACCAACCCTGTCAGGTCCAGTTTGAACACAGTAACACTCCTTGCACCAAAGAGGAATCTGTTGACTTACAACAAGATAAAGCAACAAAGAAGAAACCGGTGATTAAACAAATTGCATGTGGGGATTCTCATTCCCTTGCTCTGTCAGCCACAGGAGAAGTCTGGTCTTGGGGTACGGGCTGCCAGCTGGGGCATGGTGTAGAGACAGAACAGGTCAATGCTCCCAAGAAAATAGATTTTTTGACAGGAAAAAATGTTACTTCAGTTGTGTGTGGAGCATACCACAGTCTGGCAATTGTACAAGGGAATCAACCAGGCCCGGCTTTTGTGCTTTCTAAAGGTGAAAATGTAACCACAAAAACAGCACAAAAACCAAAGCATGAGAAGGTGAAGAAGAAGCAAAGAAGAGGTTCCAAGGAATTACCAAAAAAGAGTCAAACAGTGAAACGCCATGAAGGCTCAACTTCACCACAAAAAGCAAAAGTTGACAAACATGATATGACTTTCCAATCAAACACAAAAAACTCAAGTGTGACAAGGACCTACCTCAGTTATGAACCTGTTTTAAGGAGTGAAAATGATGGGAGTAGTAGTGGAGCTATGGAAGCAGATAAACAACCCACACCAAAGCATGGCGAGAATGGAGCCAAAGGACTGACTAAACAGCTCCAGAACTCTGATTCATTAGACTATGTTGATGTTAGTGCTGCAGAGGCAACTCGGTTAGCTCCAGATGAAAGTGTTTCCAAAAATGATTCATCTCTTACAATCTGTGATTCACATTTTGCAGATCCAGAACAAACCATTTTGGACAAGTATTTTCACATCAGTAGTGATCAAGTAAAGTCTTCCCAAGAAGCACATTCTGCTGGGTCCACAGAATCAAATGAAAATATTTTGTATTCATCTGCTTCTCCTCTGTTTCCTTCAAGTCCTTCAAGCACTGGAAGCTTGACATATTTTACAAGCACTGATTCAGACTCAGAAGATAGTCTAACTAAAGGTTGCCGTGAAAGAAAAGGAGAGGAAACAGGTTTTATTGGAAAGAATTCATCTGGTTTTTACAGTAGTTTTGGCAGCAGACTGATCAGATCTGATGTGAACCTTAGCAAGTTGACCAGCGCTGTTGTGGGCTCAGTTGCCGGCATGTTTATTGCATCAGTACCTGGGCAATTATCATTGCGTGATCCTCCTGGGGCAGTCACAGAGAAGATGCCATGTAAACAGTGTGGACTCATTGGTCTGTGTTTGTGTGATGCTGGCTGTGGCAAATTCAAACTGGCTGGTTCAGACACTCAGGTTTGGTCATGGGGGAGGGGAGGCTGTGGACAGCTTGGACTAGGAGACACTGATGATAGGTAGGAAATGATTGTACAACTGGAAAGTAATGGTCTAATTACCACAAAATAAAACAAATGCCTTCTTTGGGAGAAGAAACAGAACATATTTTACCTTAAGGTCATTCCCCTGTATTGCATTACGCATCGTTACTGTGCACAATTTGTTGCGTCATTAATGCGCGCTCACAGCGCGTGCACGTCCAGGGAGTAATAGGTTTCCTATGAGGCTAAGCTCACCAGAGAAAAGAATAGTTATTTACTCTTAAACAAGCATGGGGACCTATCTTTTTTTCCAAATATTTTTGACCTGCCATTCATCCTCTTTTTGTTCAAAGAGTTAGAAAAAAATCACATGTTCGAAAAAATTTATTACTAGAAACGCGTTACTCACGGAGATGAAATCACGACCTCGAGAACACGCACGTAAGGAAGGTTTTAAGTCAATTTCGTCTGATGCTTCAAGCATCTGCCATAAGACTTTTAGCAAATTGCTCCTTGTTATCGACATTTTACATCTAGTACATTGTTTCAAAATTTGCTTTAATCATGTGCTTCCTCTTCCTACGGAAAGTAGCGTAAACTGATCAAATAAACATGTGTTTGTAAGGAATTAATGGGGTAACTTGAGACGATGATATCTCGTAAACGGACATGGCGACCTATTCTTTTTATTTTATATTTCAAAACAATGCATGATAGATAACAACTTGTGAAAGTTTGCCAAAATTGTATGTTAAATTTTATTTCGGGGCAATGATCTTAAGAGAAACGATTTGTTCCAGATACAATCATGACAATATTGAGTTAAACAAAAAGCTGTAAATTTCATATTAACAGCTTTAGATGCCCCTCTCTCTCTATGAAAATAAACTGCCCAGAAAGCAAATTACCAAATATATAACACAAAACTAGATCTAACAATAGCGAGGATTTACATTTGATGGCCAGGGGTATAGTAAGATGAGTGTAATACCTTTGCATATCATTTGACGTACTTTTTTGGTGTATATTTTCACTTAAATTATTACAGTCAAACGGTAATTAGCCAGACCTAGATTATCTCCAGACTTATTATCCAGACTTTTTTCTGTGGTCCTGATTAATTTATGAACATTTGCAAGTGATTAGTAATAGTAACAACCTTGAGCAGAAAATCTAATAAGTAGTTCAATGAAACAGGCTGATAGCTTAAGCTATCAGGCTCCATTTACTCCATGTTCCCCAGTAAAAACCGATTGAGAACACTGGCAGAAAAAAAATGTATTTTTCTAAGTCAAACATGCAGCTGTTCCAACTGTTGACCGGCGAGGACAACTTCTGAAGAACACAACATTTAATACATATAGTTCTAACAAACGGCCAAACACACGGCCATGCTCTCTTGTACACAACAACTGCTCATGCGCCGCTTACCGCTGACCTAACCTAAGACTTGAGAGAATGTTAACTCCTATCAACATCCTCCCTTTCAGAGAAAACTATTAACGTGTTAATATGTTTCGCATGAGACAGTGAACAAGTAAAATAAACAAATATGAACAAGCAATGTCAGTTAGCAGTCATCATTGAGTACAATTGTACTCTGAAGTCTCTAGACTCAAAGGTCCAGTCTCTTGGGTGGTCTAATCGTTCGGCCACAACGGGACGTTTGCACTGGACTCTCAGTTGGTGAATCTGAAATGGGAATGAGCTCTGTGGTTTCTGCAGAATTCCCTGCGGCTGAAGTGTCACTATCATCTGCCACTGGTGGTTCCAGGGTTTGCAGGTTGCAAGGGACTGAAGGCTCAGCAGGTCTTAAGTGGTTCCTGTTCCGTCTAACCAACCCACCTTGTGTTTCGACGACATACGAACGCGGAGTCACTTCCTCTAAGACTTCGCCACGATCCCAGCGTTCACCACGGTGACGGTCATTTGGTCTGGTGAACACAATTTGTCCAGGTGAGAGAGGGGGTAAGTCTCTGCTTGCCGTTTTGTCATAGTGGGCTTTAGCTTTAGCTCGCCTGCCCAGATGTTCGTCACGCACTAAGGCTACTGGTGGCACAGATTGGCTCAACAATGATTCAGCTATTGGCAAGGTGGACTTCGTTCACCGGCATAAAAATCTCTGTGCTGGGGAGTAGGTCATACCCTGAGGCGGAGTGTTCCTATGATCCAAGAGACCAGTGAGGAGATCCGACTTTTTCAACATCTTCTTGGCTTCCTTGACAGCGGATTCGGCTTTACCAGTGGCTCTAGCGTAATAGGGTGACCGGGTGATCAACTTAAAACCATGGGCCTTGGCAAAGTTCACAAACTCTTGAGAGGTATATTGGGGCCCATTGTCTGACAGAAATGTTTCTGGCACACCATAGCGGGCAAAGTGCGCCTTAGTCACGGAGATAACATTGGCAGCGGTGATGTCTTCGTTTAACAGATCAACCTCAAACCAGTCACTGTAGTGGTCTACTGTAACAGCATACCAATGCCCTCCATGCTTAAACAAGTCCTGCGAAATGAATTTCCATGGACCATGCGGAATCTCATGAGATAACATCGGTTCTTTCGGGAGCGCTGGGCCATAGCTAGCACACAACGAACATTTGGCACTCTCTTGAAGAATTGCTGTTTGCAATCCAGGCCAATACATTACTTCCCGGGCACGACGAATCATACTTTCACCGCCCTGGTGGCCTTGGTGGAGTTTTTTCAGCATAGTAGACTGTAGCTTTAGGGGAATGACGACCTTGTGTGATTTGTACAGGACACCATGGTACATTGCTAGCTCATCCCGCAATGGATAGTAATGACGAAGTGCTGTGGGAACCTGCGATTTGTCGGAAGGCCATCCATGAGCAACAAATTCACAAAGGACTGACAGGGTAGGGTCTGCTTTCGTTTCAGCTTTGACTTCTTCTAGTGTGCTAGGATACATCTCTGGCGAGTCTAGTTCCAGGGCCTCTAGCTCTACTCGGAACATCTCGTGGTTGTCCTCCGGGTCGCATTGAAACACCTCTTCTTGTGGGCCTGAAGGTGAAGGGAGGTTCAGGGCAGCTCTTGACAATGTATCAGCCAAGTACATGTATTTGCTGAAGCATCATGCGTTGAAGGCGCCTGGGGGCTTTACTCAAAGGCTTCTTGAAGATTGTCTCTAACAGTTGGTGGTCAGAATGTACTATAACATCTTGTTTGTCATAAAGATACTGATAGAATTTTGTACACGCTACTTTGATGGCCAAACATTCCTTCTCAATAGGCGCATAGTTAACTTCGGTTGCCGACAGTGTTGAGCTTGTAAAAGCCACAGGCTGCCCATCTTGTAGTAGGGCTCCACCAAGGCCCGTATCGCTGGCATCCACTTGTAACACACATGGCTTGTTTACATCAAAGAACTTCAATGTTGTGGCATTTGCAATTGCACTTTTGGCCGTCTTGAAAGCTGTGTCATGCTGAGAAGACCATGACCAGACTGCATCCACGTGTGTCAGCTCAGCAAGTGGCTTCACAATTTCTGCAAGATGTGGGGTAAAGCGTGACAAATAGTTGCACATACCCAGGAACTGCTGGACCCCTTTTACATCTTGCGGTGGGGTCATGTCCCTAATGGCCCGGACTCGATCTGGATCCGGAGTAATTCCATCACTGCTAAGGAGATGGCCCATCCAAGTAACTTGCTTCACTTTGAACTGAAATTTCTTTGGGTTCAACTTGAGATTCACTTCTCGGCACCGCAACATTAAGTTCCACAAATTAATGTCATGATCCTTCTCTGCCTCCTCAAGACTACCACCCCTTCCAAAGACTAAGATGTCATCAGCCTTGTTTACAACACCACTCAATCCTTCAAGAGCTTCATGCTGCCTACGCTGGTACTCCTCTGGCCCTAGGCTGACCCCAAAGGGCATACGCAGCCAACGGTAGCGGCCAATTGGAGTGTGCATGGTCGTTAAAAATGAGGAACTTTCATCTAACTCGATGTTTGTGAAGCCCTTGTACACATCCACACAGGAAAAAATTTTGGCACTGTTCAACTTTGGCAATAACTCATCAACTGTAGGAATGGGGTATTTTGGAACTTCAATGGCTTTATTGATTGTCTGGCTGGGGTCAATGCACACCCGTATGCTTCCATCGGGTTTCTCTCTGTAAACACTGTTAGAGATCCATGCTGTTGGCTCAGTGACTTTTTCCAGGATACCCTGTTTTTCAAGGTCACGTATTGCTTCTGCTGCTTTTGCTTCTTTTACCACTGGACACCGATGGGGATGGGCTTGGATTGGAGCCACATTAGGGTTCATGCGGATGTGTAGGGGTGGACCTAATGTTCCCAACCCAGTAGGGACATCTTTGAATTCCTCCAAGACAATGGCCTTGGTCAGTTTTCCCCCAGGGACAGGCATATGGGACACTCCCACCTCACTAGCTGCACTCACCATTCGCTTAACTTGAGCTTCACTGGTTGCGGTACCGTTAACTGCACTTACATGTATATCTGCACATACACTGTTCACTGGAGAAGTAGTGTCAGGTAAACCAGCTGGTTTCAACTCTCCTGTTGGGCTGTCATTCAGTGAGGTTGGCCTACTTTCCTTATCAGACATTCCACTTTCCTCTACTTTTCCCCACTGAGATTCAGATTTCTTGTCAGTCTCTTTGTGGTCATTCTGATGCAAGGATGGGGCATTTCTTCTTATCTCAATCAGGCCTAGCCTAATACAATCAGATCCACTCAAAAGGGGTGGTTGTGAACCCATGACATCTTTACTTAACAGTTGAAATTGAAGAGTGTGAAACTTTCCCTGAGTTTCGCAGACTAACTCAATTTGCCCCACTGGCTTTATTACACCTCCTCCATAGGTGTGCAGAATGGCAGAAGAAGGTTTTATTAGGCTACGGATGTCACAGTCCGGTGGACACATGCTCACAAGGTCATCAACTGCAAGTGTGTTAGTTGTTGAGGCTGTATCTAATTGCAAAGTTTTCCAAACAAAACAATTTCCAGCTGCTGATAATTTGATCGCTGCAAAGAACTTCTTCCCTTTCTGCACGGATACAGTTCTCACAGAGTGGATGTCCACTGTAAACAAATGATATGTTTCCTGCTCGCCATCATAAACAGACTCATTCAGTGCATTCACATGCCGAGGCTTGCTTAAACATTTACGGGCTACATGCCCTTCTTTGCCACATTTTCTACAAATATACTTAAGAAGAATCGCACGACACTTTTCTTTTGCGTGACTTGGTGTTGCTCCACAGTAGTTACACTCGGGCTGTTTCGGGGGCAACCCTTTACTAGAGCTTCCACTTGGAGACTGAGGACTTTTTGTCTTTGATGGGGGCACTTTTGCTGTCCAGTTGACCTGCTCCTGATCTCCACGGACTTGTCTCATAAGACGTCGAGCATCAGTTGAGGATTCATAATTCTTAGCAATTTCAACCACAGCACGAAACTCCACAATGTTACCTTCCTTGTTACGATGACCATTGGTGTTCAACTTTCCTTGTAAGGCTTCGTCTACCAAACCAGCAATGAAACGATCCCGGCATGCCTGATCTTCAAAGTCCCCATATTCGCAATATTTAGCTCGTTCCACCACTCGACATTCCCAGGCACTAATCGATTCTCCCTCGGACTGAAACATTCGACCCATCTTCGTTCGCTCCACTTACACACTCACACTACCGCCAAATCGCTTAATGAGGGCTTGAATAACTTTTACTGGATTGTCTTTATTCTCTTCAGACAGTCCCAGCGTTTTGTTATTGGGATTAATCAATCTCTTCATCTTTGAGGGTAGAGTTGCTCGTAATGTCAACATGCATAGACTTGGTTTCTTCCACTGTGCTTTGCCATCCTCGCTTTCATCGTCATATTTGCACCCAGCTTTCGACTGGAACCAGCCCATCACCGTACAATAATCGACATAATCCAAAACGAAACAGTCTAGAGCTTCTCGTTCATCCAGTCCTTCCTGCAGTTGAGGAACAGGAAAACCGACCGGTGCACCCGCCATGATAAAAACAAACACGAACAGTTTTCGCGGGCACCAGCTCGACAAGAACATAAATGGCGGGAACGAATCGCACAACAACTACGACCGCTCAACTTCCAAACACGAAATCACCACAATATTAATGCTACTTGTCTTCAGGCGAGTGTTCGTCTACTTCTGGCACCATGTTGACCGGCGAGGACAACTTCTGAAGAACACAACATTTAATACATATAACAGGGGTCTATCTAGTTTTGCAGTGTTTTTTAATTTTTGCAGTACGATTTTTCACGATTATTTATCGGCAAATGCGTTCTTTGTCCCTAATAATCGTGAAAAGACGTACTCTGTAGTTATTAATCGCGAAACGCAGGAATTGCGATTAATAATCGTGCATCTTACAGTTAATAATCGTAAACCCCACGATTATTAACTACGTCTGACAGATTCTACAGTTAATAATCGTACATTGCGCGATTATTAATCGCAAGTGACGGTCGATGTAGTTATTAATCGCAAGTTGCTGACCTTGGGCGAAAAGACCATAGAAAAACACATTTGACTTTACCAGCCGCCATTGCGAAAGAAAATTCAAACCCAAGCAGAACTCTTCACGGGGCTTGTTGTAAAATAAAAACAACGAAAGTTGGTTCTTGAAGTGACAAAGTCTCCTGGCGTATTTAGTTTTACTTCGGTAAGTCGTTTAGAAATGGTATTTTCCTTTCCTTTCTCTCTTCGACGAAGCACGACGCGAGCAAGATCGAGGAAGTCATGGATAAGAACAGCGCGTGACAGATGCATGCCGAGTGAGTGATTTAAAATTGTCAACTTCCAAACGACACTGAACTCTTCAAAATCTCCAATACAGGAAAGGAAAATAACTATTTCATCAATCGAAAGTTCAATTCATTTTTCACTCGAATATTTTTTTCGATATGACAATTTTTTAATGCGAACAATCACACGAACAAAACCATCGCGATCCGATGCAAAGCGAGCGATACAAAGAAAAGTGATTAACCCTCATGAAACGGCACTCCTTCAACCACCTAAACACACAAGGAAATCAGATAACCATTATACAAAAGATAAATTTATTTGCTTGGACATTTCAACAACTTGACTTTGTTTGTTTTTCTTTTCATGTCAACAATCTGGCAACCATAATTTCAAACGCCGTAAAACTGAAAGCCGTGCCTGAAATTCACAAATTGATCACGACGTAAACAAACCATTATAATAAGAAAACGCGTCGGAAATTTCGCAGTGGAAAGGAGTTTTATTAATCACTTTTGAATCCTTACATATTCTGATTGAACATAAAATAATTTTCCAGCGCAAACATTTCCATTCACGAGCGGAAAAACCAAAAGCCACAAAAAGGTCCAAGGGTTATTAACTACGCTTGTACTTATATAGCTGCAGTGGTTGCATTTTCAGGTTATGACAAGTATTTTCAGGTTAGCAATGCAATAATTGTATAATAGCTTCGTTCTCCTTCTTCAAGTGACCGTTCACATAACCACAACGGAAAAGAACACAACGGAAAAGAACTCTATTTATAGCCCTTCGGTATTCCTTTCGCCGCGAGTTGAAATTGAAATATGAGAACATGCCGTGTAATGATGTGATATGCAAATTTCATTGAGAATATTCGCTTAATACGTTTCGCTTTGTGTTTGGAAAAAGCTGGTTTGGTGGAAGAGTGTTAAACTGTCTCCAAAAGAAACGTTTTATAGCATGAACTCCGATCGAAAGGCATAGCAGTGTCACACAACACGCGGGGATTAGTCTCAGCCGCTACTGATCTGGCTAGGCTTCAGGAACTGAAAGGAAAGCTTACGTTTTCAAATTTTTCTTCGTAAATATTCCACCGAGCGAAACTGTTTCATGGATGTTCTTTTCAACCACGCACAATATTCAACGTTCCGTTTTTCGTTTTACGTTTCGAAGGCAAGGTCAGCTCTCTTGTCGTTCGTACATCTTACAGTTAACAATCGTAAACCCCACGAATATTAACTACGTTTGACAGATTCTACAGTTAATAATCGTACATTGCGCGAGTATTAGTCCCACGTGACGATCAATGTAGTTAGTTATTAATCGCGGGTTGCTGACCGTGGACAATAAGAGAATTGAAAAACAAATCTGACTTGACCCGCCGCCACTACGAGAAACAGAACTCTTCATAGGGCTTGTTGTAAAATAAAAACAACGAAAGTTGGTTCTTATACTGACAGTCTCCCTGCGAGTTTAGTGTTATGGACGGTATTTTGTTTTCTTTTTCTCTTCGATGAAGCACGACACGAGCGGGATCTAAGAAGCCATGGACAAGAACAGCGCGATAGATGCAAATTGAGCGATTAAATTGACAATTAAAAGCAAACTGAGCTCTTCAAGTACTCCAATACAGGAAAGGAAAATAACTATTTACGCATTCGAAAGTTCCGACTCATTTTCACTCGAATATTTCTTGTTTCGTGGGTTTAATGTTCAAACACGCACTTGTCGAAGCAAATGAACTGCAAACAAGTCAAATTTATTTCGTCAAAAATGGCGAAATATTTTTTGTTGTTTAATAAAACTATACAAACTAACAAAACGTTTTAAACTATATGTTTTAAGCGGCTAAGACATCGAGACTTCATGCATCATAATTTAAGTCATAACTTTTCAACCACTCTAATCTCCGAGTCAATGGCGCCAAATTTCGTTTTGCGCGGGAAAATCAGAACATGGAAAGCCAAGCAAAGCTAAGTCAAAACTGACAGCGTAATGGATTGTTTACAAGCATTACAATCCATTTACCTGGTAATCAGACTAATCCTGCTTATAATAAGGAAAATAGGCTTACCTCTGTTATTGGCGCCGTTTACACGTGTAAACGTACTACAGAATTCGGGCCATGTCCATTACGCAAATTACTCTTCTTAACAAGTCCGGTCCTTTAAATTGCGTTCTTCAATTGTCACCAGTGATTTAAGTAGCTGTTTAATGAGTTCATTTGACGTTTACGTATGTTTTACAAGCCTCCACTTCTTACATGTTGCAGAGAACAGTCTTTGACAATCTTTCTGTCTTTGCAAATAGTCCCCGCCGATGGATTCATTATTTCAGTTTCTGTCGATTTGAAGTTGGCCTTTGTTGTCAGCAAAAAATTCGTCGAGTCGAAAACATTCAACCGAGAGGTCCGACACATGGAGTATTTTCTTGCCCTATTCTTTAAACAGTGTGCTGTGCACAAACTTACTAACTTAAACAATTGACTTGCTACTGAGATTTCAACAGGAGTGAACGAAAGCACGTTGAGTCGGCAGATGTTTATACTGAAGTGAACCGGCAGTTCTTTGATCGCATTGAATTCAAGCTGCCGTAACTTTCCCTCTCAAGACAGTCTCATTGTAAATTTAAAATTTCACTAAGCCTTAGGCTTGGTTCATTTCTACCGGCAGAATTACCAGCAAAATAAGCAGCCCTCGTTGTGACCTGATTCTCCAAAGTTCAGTGCCTAGAATGTCCACTTTGACAGATCAAGGTAGCAGGCGAGTCTATAGTAACCAGTTAGAGCGCTAGTTGTCAAAATGTGACCAATCACAGCGCTAGCTGTTTAGCAAGCTGTCAAAGTTGTATTCCAAGGCAAAAAGAACCCATTTAAGTGTTGTGGGTCACGAAAAGAAGTTCGAAAAAGGATGCGTCGTCCAGTCAGTGAGTTGACTGGACAACACGCGCGGATGTGTGTCTGATGCGAATGTCTTTCGAAAGTCGAAACGAGTGACTTTACTTTTCGGAAACAGATTCTGGCTGACCGGTTTTTTTCCGGCAAAAATTTCCACTGGATTGGGGTAATTTTCTGATCCATCAGATGACAGATGGCTATCGACTACCAAAGCGCCAACCAAAATTGCGCGGATTGCTGAGCCGAGTCTGTGCATCTCAGGATCTCCGTAACAGTTCGAAGTCACCTCGCTCAAAAGTCAATCTTTCCGAAACGATTCGACCACAGAACGTTCAAATGATGTAGCCCCTTGCTTTATTCTGATTCGTGACTCTACTTAAAACCGAGAGTTGTTCTAATCAGAACGAGTTGTAAATGATGTCCAGCCGTGAGTGCATGACATGGCTTGAATGCGTACGAGATGAGGTTATGGTAGTCGTATTAATTAGGTAATTAACCATTGTCTTCATTTTTATTTTGCAGTTGAGAGGATTTATTCAGGAAGTGATAGCATACATTGAAGCAAGAGAAACATCTTAGTTTAGAACGTTTAGACAGTATAGTTTATATTAGCCAAGTTAGGACAAAATTTGGTGGTTGCATTGTCGTGTAACGAGATAGTCTAACAAACCGCTAGGTAGTCCGAAACAAGACAAACTTCTTACTAACTGAACGCGAAGGCCGTACTGGGGAATATTGGCCCGAGGTCGTGGCAGTACGGACCTCGCTGCGCTCGGTCCGTACAAAAACGACCGAGGGCCAATATTCCTCAGTACGGTCCCGAGCAAGTGAAGTTAGTAAGTAGTTTATTATATGGCATCATTTTTCTAGCCTGCGTGCAGACGTCTCCTATTTCCTTCCACCCGCGGGTGGAAGGAAATAGGAGACGTCTGCACGCAGGCTACATTTTTCGTACGAAACAACACTTCCGGTAGTTCATTCAAGTCAATTTCCGGCGCGATGTCAAGGAGAGAAGCCAGCGATTTTAACTGGCTTTCGAATCAGTTTGATGATCGTTGCTGTCGATTGGCGAAAACTTGCGTGGCTCTTGAATGAAACTGCTCTGCTTCTAATATATGTGTCAGTTTTTCGTCGTCCTCTACAACACAAGACAGTTTTATTTGAAAATACGTCTTCGTTATGGGCGGAGACAATTTGGGAAAAAGAAGAATAATGAAAAGGCCGCGATAAAATCTCAGAACCGTGCTTCTCAAACTGGAAATTGTGGCAGCGTGTTAGTCCGTAATGTAAACGAAGGAGCACTCGAACTTAAGAAAAAAAGACACTGGAAATTACCTCTCCATCAAATACTGCAAGTTGTTTGCTTCAGTGGCTTTATGGAGAACTTTGTGGACGCTGAGAGCAAATTTTTGTCTCACCTAACAAAGTTGTTTTTAGCGCGAGCGACAGCAAGAGCGAACTTGTGAACAAGCTAAACTTATTTTCAAGGATGTCCACTACAAGAGCAAAAATCTCGCTGAGGAATCAAGGTACACTGTTAGTTTAATACATGAACGTGTAGCTTTAATTTGTTCCGTGTGGAAAACGCTGACTGAAGCGATGGCCAATATTAAACTAGACAAGAACATGATCGTTTTCTTTCGATTCACAGTTGCTGATAAAAGCCGTTTGCTAGTCGTTTTGCAGTTTTCAGTTTTTTTTTGCCGAGAGGTTTTCTTGTGAGAAACGTACTCTTTTGTTAATGTTGAATTTTAATAATTATTGTTTAAGTGTTGGCCGATTTACGCGGCTCTTTACAGCTTACAGTCTAATAGCCGTACAAGAAAACAATAAACACACACAGTCACTGAAGAGCGTTGGCCATGCTTTTTGATTCACTGCTGGCGAGTGTTTTGCTTATATCAAAAAGTCGGTAAAGTTGATTGAAGAGCGCTTTTTCTAAACAGGGGTGTTTACCTCGTTCATTCCGGTTTTGTACCAGCTCCAAACCTTTCCTTTTTTAATCTTCTTGCGTTTTCGGAGTTTGAATTTTGCGGGAGCGGGAGCGCGAAAACAAAAATATCCAAAAAGGACCGTTTCCATAGTAATGGTCCGTACTGTAAAATCCCGACCGAAAACTACCCAGTAAGAACACTCGATTTAGACTGGAGAATTGCTTGCCATATAATAAAATGAATTATTTACGGTCCATCGGAATTCGCATCAGACACATACACACACTTGTTCCGCGCGCGTGTTGTCCAGGCCCCAGTTGTTCAAAAGTTGGATAGCGCTATCCACCGGATAAATCACTATCCAGTGGATAACGCAATCGGTTTCCCTAATACTTATCCGCTGGATAGTGGTTTATCCGGTGGATAGTGCTATCCAACTTTTGAACAACTGGGGCCAGTCAACTCACTGACTGGCCGACGCATCCTTTTTCGAACTTTTTTTCGTGACCCGAGCGACTTGGACAACACTTAAATGGGTTCTTTTTCCCTTGGAATAAAACTTTGACAGCTAGCTAAACAGCTAGCGCTGTGATTAGTCACATTTTGACAGCTACCTTGATCTGTCAAAGTGGACATTCGAAGCATTGAACTTTGGAGAATCAGATCACAACGAGGGCTGCTTATTTTGCTCGTAATTCTGCCGGTAGAAATTAACCAAGCTAAGACTTAGTGAAATTTTAAATTTCCAATGAGACTATCTTGAAAGGGAAAGTTTAATACGGCAGCTTGAATTCAATGCGATCAAAGAACTGCCGGTTCACTTCAGTATAAACAACTGCCGACTCAACGTGCTTTGGTGCACTGCTGTTGAAATCTCTGTGGCAAGTCAACTGTTTACAGGACACAGTTTAAAGAATAGGGCAGTAAAATACTCCATGTGTCGGACTTCTCGTTTGAATGTTTTCGACTCGAACGAAGAATTTTTCTGACAAAGGCCAACTTGAAATCGATAGAAACTGAAATGAATCCATCGGCGGGAACTATTTGCAAAGACAGAAAGAGTGTCAAGGACTGTTCTCTGCAACATGGAAGAAGTGGAGGCTTGGAAAACATACGTCAAATGAACTCATTGAACAGCTATTTAAATCACTGGTGACAATTGAAGAACGAATTTGAAGGACCGGACTCGTTAAGAAGAGTAATTTGCGTACTGGACATGGCCCGAAATCAGTGGTAGGTTTACACGTGCAAACGGCGCCAATAACAGAGGTAAGCCTATTTTCTTTATAATAAGCGGGATTAGTCTGATTACCAGGTTAATGGATTGTAATGCTTGTAAACAATCCATTACGTTGTCCGTTTTGACTCAGCTTGCTTGCCTTTCCGTGTTCTGATTTTTCCCGCGCAAAACGAAATTTGGCGCCATTGACTCGGAGATTAGAGTGGTTGCAAAGTTATGACTTAAATTATGATGCATGAAGTCTCGATGTCTTAGCCGCTTAAAACAGATAGTTTAAAACGTTTTGTTAGTTTGTATAGTTTTATTAAACAACAAAAAAACTTTTCGCCATTTTTGACGAAATAAATTTGACTCGTTTGCAGTTCATTCTGTTCATTTGCTTCGACGAGTGCGTGTTTGAACAATAAACCCACGAAACAGAAGAATAAATATTCGAGTGAAAATGAGTCGAACTTTCGAATGCTGAAGTAGTTATTTTCCTTTCCTGTATTGAAGGACTTGAAGAGCTCAGTTTCGTTTTTAGGTTGCCAATTTAATCGCTCAATTTGCATCTATCGCGCTGTTCTTGACCATGGCTTCTGGGATCACACTCGTGTCGTGCTTCGTCGAAGAGAGAAAGAAAAGGAAAATACCACCATTACGTGTAAACAACTTACCGAAATAACACTAAACACGCGAGGAGACTTTGTCACTTTAAGAACCAACTTTCGTCGTTTTTATTTTACAGCAAGCCTCATGAAGAGTTTGTTTCTCGTGGTGGCGGCGGGTCAAGTCATTTTGGTTTTTCAATTCTCTTTTTGCCCACGGTCAGCAACTTGCGATTAATAACTAACTACATTGACCGTCACTTGCGATTAATAATCGCGCAATGTACGATTATTAACTGTAGAATCTGTCAAACGTAGTTAATATTCGTGGGGTTTACGATTATTAACTGTAAGATGTACGAACGACAAGAGAGCTGACATTGGCTTCGAAACGTAAGACGAAAAACGGAACGTTGAATATTGTGCGTGGTTGAAAAGAACATCCATGAAACAGTTTCGCTCGGTGGAATATTTACGAAGAAAAATTTGAAAACGTAAGCTTTCTTTTCAGTTCCTGAAGCCTCACCAGATCAGTAGCGGCTGAGACTAATCCCCGCGTGTTGTCAGTGTGTTGTGTAACACTGCTATGAACTCCAGAGTTCACGTCGACTACGTTTGGATCGGAGTTCATGCTGTAAAACGTTTCTTTTGGAGACAGTTTAACACTCTTCCACCAAACCAACTTTTTGCAAACACAAAGCGAAACGCATTAAGCGAATATTCTTAATGAAATTTGCATATCACATCATTACACGGCATGTTCTCATATTTCAATTTCAACTCGCGGCGAAAGGAATACCGAAGGGCTATAAATAGAGTTCTTTTCCGTTGTGGTTATGTGAACGGTCACTTAAAGAAGGAGAACCAAGCTATTATACAATTATTGCATTGCTAACCTGAAAATACTTGTCATAACCTGAAAATGCAACCACTGCAGCTATATAAGTACAAGCGTAGTTAATAACCCTTGGACCTTTTTGTGGCTTTTGGTTTTTCCGCTCGTGAATGGAAATGTTTGCGCTGGAAAATTATTTTATGTTCAATCAGAATATGTAAGGATTCAAAAGTGATTAATAAAACTCCTTTCCACTGCGAAATTTCCGACGCGTTTTCTTATTATAATGGTTTGTTTACGTCGTGATCAATTTGTGAATTTCAGGCACGGCTTTCAGGTTTACGGCGTTTGAAATTATGGTTGCCAGATTGTTGACATGAAAAGAAAAACAAACAAAGTCAAGTTGTTGAAATGTCCAAGCAAATAAATTTATCTTTTGTATAATGGTTATCTGATTTCCTTGTGTGTTTAGGTGGTTGAAGGAGTGCCGTTTCATGAGGGTTAATCACTTTTCTTTGTATCGCTCGCTTTGCATCGGATCGCGATGGTTTTGTTCGTGTGATTGTTCGCATTAAAAAAATGTCATATCGAAAAAAATATATTCGAGTGAAAAATGAATTGAACTTTCGATTGATGAAATAGTTATTTTCCTTTCCTGTATTGGAGATTTTGAAGAGTTCAGTGTCGTTTGGAAGTTGACAATTTTAAATCACTCACTCGGCATGCATCTGTCACGCGCTGTTCTTATCCATGACTTCCTCGATCTTGCTCGCGTCGTACTTCGTCGAAGAGAGAAAGGAAAGGAAAATACCATTCCTAAACGACTTACCGAAGAAAAACTAAATACGCCAGGAGACTTTGTCACTTCAAGAACCAACTTTCGTTGTTTTTATTTTACAACAAGCCCCGTGAAGAGTTCTGCTTGGGTTTGAATTTTCTTTCGCAATGGCGGCTGGTAAAGTCAAATGTGTTTTTCTATGGTCTTTTCGCCCATGGTCAGCAACTTGCGATTAATAACTACATCGACCGTCACTTGCGATTAATAATCGCGCAATGTACGATTATTAACTGTAGAATCTGTCAGACGTAGTTAATAATCGTGGGGTTTACGATTATTAACTGTAAGATGCACGATTATTAATCGCAATTCCCGCGTTTCGCGATTAATAACTACAAAGTACCTCTTTTCACGATTATTAGGGACAAAGAACGCATTTGCCGATAAATAATCGTGAAAAATCATACTGCAAAAATTAAAAAACACTGCAAAACTAGATAGACCCCTGTTATATAGTTCTAACAAACGGCCAAACACACGGCCATGCTCTCTTGTACACAACAACTGCTCATGCGCCGCATACCGCTGACCTAACCTAAGACTTGAGAGAATGTTAACTCCTATCAACACAACCATAGTTATTATATACAATTAAATGCAGTTTCATCTGGAAATAACCATGATTGCTTTAGATACATTGTATCCTGACTGGTTTTTGTGGTCCAACTGAGTCATGATAGCCAAGGTTTGACTGTATAATTAAAAATTATGGGATTATGACCAGTTTAAAACAACGTGGCCACGAGAGTGGGTATTGGACTGATATGTAACTTGCTTAGCTGTGGAGCTTGTAGAAGGAAAATCTGATTTAACTGTCCATGAGAAATACTACACTGCGAGAACCTTACACTGCACTTCAATGTACCATTTTGATGTGTTTCTTTATTGCAGGTATTTTCCCTGCTGTGTGGTAGATCTCAATGATGCTGGTGTGATCAAGGTGGCAGCTGGAACTTTTCACTCACTGGCTCAAACTGCATATTCTCAGGTATTTTGCTGTCTGATAAGATTTTAAAATTCATCTTTAGATCTGTAAGGTATACAAATGCTGCTTTTGCGGACCAGAGACAAGGTACCTGTAACTTCATCAATCAATAAAGACCAAATGCAGATTCTGTGAACAAAAGGTATCAAGCTTTCTTTCACTTAATACAAATCAAATCAAAAATCAGCTTGTAGTTGGTAACTTGTTTCCTTGATGTAAAGGTTTCACCTGACAATACACAATGTTGCAAAAAATAATTATTTGGTAAGGTAGGCTGTAGAAAGAAGTAGACCTTTTCTTTGACTTAATTTTAATAGTAAGCATCATAGTGGCATATTCTTCCATAAAAGTTCCAAAGTTCAAGATCATTGTCGTGGATTTCCTGTTTGTAGTCCTCAAGATAACCTGACACCCTTCTGGCTAGAATATGACAAATGCCATTCACATGATTTTGTCAATCATGTGAATGATCATGAGTGGCTTTAAGGAGGCCTTGCCAGGGGAGGGAGGATGATGGTTTCCTGACTGTATTTCTTGTATCAGCAGTCTATATAGGATAAGATTGGTCTTAGTTGTCACTTTTGGTATTTCCTTGTTAATGGTTGTCTTTTGTGACTATTTTTTTTTGAAGTGCTGTCCTGCTTTTTTGCTGATGTCGCTTATTGGAATTTACCTGGACTGGGCCTCTCTATTCTATAGACAGCCCCAGGATATGAGCAACTGTGCACTCTGATTGGTTCCCTAGTTCCAGTCAATCAGCTCAATTCTGCAAGTAGAGGATCTGGAGTCCCGACATGCTGCAGAAAATTTTGTGTTGGAAACTTAATACTTGTCATAATTCACTGGGGCTGTCTCTATAATAAAACAGTGATTCCACTCAATCTTGTCAGGTGTGATCTCACAGCCAACTCAGTAGTGTGCACCTGGTTGGGTATGAGCTCATGTATGACTTGATTTCATGGTTTATGGAAATCAAGTGGAGCAATTCCTTGAAGCCCTGGAGTAATAATTATTGTTAAATATTTTCAATTTAATTTTGTACTTTTACAGGTATATTCTTGGGGAGACAACTCTTGTGGACAGTTGGGAAGAAAAAAGAGTATGGCTCTAAAGCCCAAAAAAGTCAGAGTGAGTCCTAAATGGCAGAACCTTATCCATTGAATGCTGCTTTGATTACTCCATCTGTTGTTCTGTTGTTCTCTTACCTTAGAAGTGTTTCCACTTTTTGTGATACACATGCCTGTAAGTTGGTTCTTGAAGAGAAAAGTCACCTTTACGTTAGTTTTAAGATCCAACTATGAATTCAGAATTATACACAGCATCCAATATGTATAGATTACTCAACATAATCTAAAAAAAAGTTTGTTTTGAATGCAGTGGATTTTGTTAATGAAGTGATTGTATGTACCTAAACTACTAATCAAGCCTCATTGGTGTTGTGGAAAGGAACTTAACAGCAGTTTCAAGGAAAACAAAACTACTTTCCAAAGAGTATTGTTAAAAAAGACTGACTGCTTATGATTTATGAATTGGTCTTTAAAACCCTTCAATTCTAATGTGTTTGCCCTAACATTAGTGTGCTTGACTGTTTGATTAGTGTTTTTCAGATGTGTTGATCTGGGACATTGCAGCAGGCAGCCATTACTCTCTCTTCATTGGTGACATGGCTCTTGGCAAACCCGATGTTTATGTCTGTGGACGCCAACCAAGGTTTGTAATAGTTTTCTGCTGGCAAGTTCATCATTTTTAATTACTGATTAGTCATTCTGTGTTATCTGCTATCCATCCCTTAACAAAGAATGTGTAATTAGGAAAGAGAAAAGGTCTATAAAGTGTTTTGTAATCAGATTTAGCAAAACTAGTTGCAGAAAATCTGTGTACGCATAGTACAGTGGAAGCTCAATATGACATTATTAAATCACCTTTTTTTTGGTGTGTAGCTTGTGCCATTATTTATCCCTGCAAATCTGGCCACCCCGATTATACAATGCACATTTTTGTAGCCTATCTGTGATCATGCTAATGGGTACCGCTGCACATAAAACATGGAATTACAATTAAGTGTGCAATGAAGATACAACTTACAGTAACACTCCCTCTAATTATTAATTTTTCAGATAAAACAAGAAATTCTGAAGAATTTACAGGTGGCGGATGGTCTATCACCCCCCCCCCCTTCCCCTTTAAAAAGCAACAGTAACAATCTCCTATTGTTGAAATCGCATATCAGCTAAGACCACGCAAGGCTATTAATTGCGAGGTGTTGACAGGCAACTTGATATAATACGGGTTTTGTTAAACGGTCATGAAAACGATTCATAACTACAATTATTTGTATTCTCCTACAATCTGCGTGCACTGTCACGATCTGTCACCGTATTCCCTTTGAAAACACATTTTATAAACACGTCTGTAGTGATTCTAATGTATTTTGTCAATACTACCCTGAAGTTTTCGGCGATCTTAGATGGAAAATTAAATTCAACTTAAAAGATATTCAGTAAAGGTCATGTTATTATTTATTCACTTGTATGTCTGGTATTTTAAACCTGATAAAATCTATCTGTTTGCGTCGTAAAAACAGCACAGCCGCGTGACACCAAGAAGACTTAGTAACTGACGGACGACAACGATGATGACGAAAATGAAAAACAAACACGTCCATTTTACGAGTCGACTGACATGCGTTACCACACGTCCGCCGCCTGATCAACAGGGATGGTATTATTTGGGCAAGTTACAGCCCAAAACAAACATTCACTAGCTTTAGGCAACTGGAGAGTAGTAGGGTATAGTTTGGGCTGGGCTGTGCTGGGCTAGACAGTGATTCTGAAAAAGTAATTTCCAATGAAACCTGTTTTATTCCCAGGTTAAGGTATGAAAATTTATTTTTATTTTAAACAAATATGTTAAGTATTTATTTGTTTTTCTGTAGTGCTATGCCTAGTGTGGCTGCAACCATGAACAGCATAAGAGAGAGCACATCATTGCCATCCATAGCCAGTGATGAAAGCTGCAGGACGTCATCTGCAGCCAAGGAAATTCCAAAGACCTCTGCATTATCTCCATCACAATCATTTGATGACACAAAAGAACGCTCACTGCAAAACAGTAGAGTGGAAATTGTCAGACTCACCATGTTTAGAACGGTTTGTATCTGCTGTTAATGGTGCAATCCACCCATTTCTCTCATTTGAAAAGAAAGTGGAAAAGTCTTTGTCCAATCAGATTTAATCCATTAGATTGAATGGGTGGCTGATTGATACTGGTTTTTAATTTCTGTAACATGATGCAACTAGGAGTGTTATGACTCTCTTCAGGATGGTATGCCAGTCCATTGCAGGTTACTACAAACATTCATCTAACATGGCCTTCTGATGAAAAACCATGATCTACAAAAATGGAACAAAAAACATGTGACCTGTAAAACAATAAATGTTTCTGGTTGATGGTCATGGGTGCAAAAGTTCAGTGAGTGTCGATTCAAACATCAAAATTGACAAAACATGCCATGTTTATACCAAATTAATAGGTCCAGCTTTTTCAAGACATGGCCACAATTAGATGAAAATAACAGTATCTAATGACAGATTACATTTTTTTTTTACCAAAAAAGGTGTAACTTCAGTTATCAAAAGATTTCAATGTTCCTTATATTATCTTGATATTGGAGGTGTGTTATATCAGTCTTTTTTTTGATCAGCCATCTGGTCAGAAGGTTAGTGTTTCAAGGGTGGTCACTGCATTGGGTTTTGTTGCTTAATTTGACAAGAATTTTTATTCCATGTTTTCTCTCCCTATCCTGATGTATAAATGGGTACTGGCAAAACTTGGTGGGGTTAACACTCTGATTGACATGCAGAGGTGTCACTAATCTTGATACATGGCTTGAAAAATTAAAAAGTATTCAGGGGTAAAACAGTTGGCAAGCCTTGTTTAGGCTCAAAATAGGGCTTAGAGATAGTACTCACTACATTTAAGTGCCTCATGCTACAGAAACCAGAGTTAAGCAGCCCATGTGCAACCATGTTATCCACTGTTGGTATCTTCAGTTGATAACTTCCTAGTGCTACTAATACTGCAAGTGTAATTTGACTAATATAATAATATCATGGGTGACAAATTACGCCTTAATTTTGGTGCAAAATGTCAGCGTTAATTTATAATTTCACATGTGAAATTACAAAATTGCTATGGTAACGGGCCTATTGCTCAGTGCCAAGATGGTGTCGAGGTTTAGGATGAAGATGTTTTGTGCAGAACTACAGCATTTCTGGAAATATTCACTGAGGACACAATCGATAACCTGTAAATATTGACTTTTGATTGACTGAACTTCTAAGAAACAAACTGCAAGGCCTAAAGAAGAGATTGCTAGTGTTAGTGTGACAGCGAAAATTTTTGAACGGCGAGCCGGCAGTTGCTGATCGAGTGATTGACTGCGAACTCAGAGAAGTAATTCAGGGTGTTTGGGCACTTCTTCTAACAGAATAAAGGTCAGTTTTTAAATACAAATTTGCTTCCGAAGTTAACGTTCGTTAGCAATTTTGTTGTGCATGTTTTGAAAGCATTTGTGAAGCCTTGCTCTAGGGAGCACAGGTGGTGTTCGATTCAATGAATGCAGGTAGCCTTTGCCGAGCGCTTTGTTTTGTATTGGTCAGTTCAAGTGAAAATTCAGAGTCTGGCATATTTTGCTGTCGGTTACAAAGACATGAAAGTGTGGTAAAAACTTCCCACAAGATTTTTTCATTATTTCGCTCAGAAAAATTGTGAACTTTAGCCAAACTGTATGCGATTAACTGTTCAATGCTTGGAGTTCTCGATATGATAAACAAGTCAAAACCCCACGAAATGAGAGTGTAATTTGTCACCCATGATATTAATAGGTAATGAAATGGGATACTCGTGAAATTAGGAACTAATTTCACTTGCCTTTTGTCAAAATTCAAATAATTTCCGTCGCCTAAAGGCTCGGGAAATTATAAGAATTTTGACAAAACGCGCGTGAAATTATTTCCTAATTTCACTCGTCACCATTTGATTACACAGTCATACATATTAGGTAAAAGTGAAAATCAACTCCCATAAATTAATTGTTGGCTGACATCGGGACAGTGATGGTTTCATGCTTAGTCCTCAGGTGGTTGAAGGAAACACTCTTGTGTAGTTCTTATGCCAATTATCAGCATAATTATGTTGTTATCAAAAATGATGTCAGACTTCCTTTTCATATCTGCTTAAGATGCAAAGTACTGCAATGGCCTGTCATGTACTAAATTATTGTGTACACAGTACATCATCGATGAGAAATCCTTGAAAGGTGCATAATACAGTATAGTCACTAATATGGGTAAATTTTGACAGTAGGATCCTGCTATGTTAAATAGTGAAGGGAAAAAGGGTTTGACAAAATAGGAGTTTACTGACTACAATTTTATCCAAAGGATACTGTTTATTTTCAATATAGCAATGTGTGTATTTTGTTGTCGTAAAGTTAATTTGTTTGTAATTTTTAATCAATTTTCTGATAGGTGGGGCAACTGCGCAGTGTAGCAGCTAACACAGAGCACTGTGTTTGTTTAGCAGCCAGGTTAGAGAGCAGTCTATACTGTATATCAATATAATTATATAACTGTTTTGTTGGTCGGGAACTGAAAAAATGAAGCTCTTGCTGACTGGTCTTAAAAATCAGATAATACCCCATGTTAGTGTTTTAATAGGGGGGAGTATCCATATCACAACAATTCATGGAAACTAAAACCATGGGAATTCAAGGCTCGTTAAAATATCCTATAGCACTCCCTTAAAAGATTTTTTAAGGGAGTGCTAAAGGGAGTGCTTTTTTAAAGACTTTTTAAGAGTCAGTGTGGGATAGATCAGAGGTTTAATAATCTCCTTATTCCTCTAGTTACTACATCATTCTATCATATAAGGACAAGAGAACATGCAAAATATGAGAGGGTTTTGCAACATGGTATCCCTAGTTTATTGCACTCTAGTACCCAGGTCCTCATCATGATCAGTTTTATCGAGCTAATGAAACAGCTACTTAAATTATCAGGGATATTATTACGGTTATATTGTAGTGGAGTAATAAATCGTTTATTCACAGATGACACTTGCAGCAATTTTCTTGTTGCTTGCAATTTGGAAAACTGGAAAACTGCTGTGCACTTCATAAAATAGCCATTACAGGTGTACCTGGAAATCCATCCAGTAAGGTGTATAGTTACACTTTTGTACAGGAAATATTGACTTTTTCTTGCAGTGATAAGAGTGGAAAGTTTGAGATTGTGAGTGAGCTTGCCAGTAAAGAGAGGTTATTTTATTACCAGCTGGCTCTGATCTGGCAGGCTGTTCTCACACCATTGCTGCAATCAGGTAATACCACAAACTGTGATATTTTACTACTATAAGGCAGTTATTTTTTATATACAATTTGGCTTCTGTTATAGGAGAAAATTTCAATACCCATTTTCAAGCTTGCCTGTTGATAACTTTAGAAACCATGAAATGGAATACTCCTGGGTTTGTCATTTCCTAACACAGCAATAAGGTTACTGTGTAAAATATGTACTATTATTACAGAAGAAATTTTTAATAGGGAATTGTTGATCCTAATTTACTATCACATGTACATGTAGGTTGTTTTGAAGAGATAATTAAATGAATTTAAGGTGTCAGTAAATTGTTACTGCTTGGAGTTAATACAACAATTGCAATAATTATACAACAATTACTGTAACAATTGTAATAGTTAAATACAATGATTACAAGTTCCAGTCAGGAAGCAGTGTGCTGTGCTCAATTTTACGTACAAATGTTGGCCATTAAATGGGTGTTATGCAATGGTACTGTTACAATTGTGTATTTTTGTTTCCTTATTGTAGAAGTGTGGTCTTGCCTGGCATTGCAGGAGATGGGTCAGGTTTTAGCACCAATCATAAAGAATTTTTACAACGTCATGAAGTGTGTCTCCACAAATCAGGCAGCTGCTTCTCAACTTGTGTCGTCAATGAAAAGTTTCCATGAGTTGTTCAAACTGTGCTGGTCTGATGAGTTTATACAAACTTTTGATAGGTATGCAATAACATGGTTATGGCTGTCTGCCAGTTGCTGCACTAAGAATAAGCCTGGGAGCTGACCAGGATGAAAACTGTTTACAGGTTAAGGAAGTACTAGAAAGAATTGTGTTTACTTGTCAAATGGTGATGCTGTCATATTGAAATGTCATCTGACAGCATGAAATTGTTAAAGTATAGTGGAACCTTGTGATCCGGCCACCAACAGGCCACACAAATCTTGCCATGTGAATGAGGTTAATGAGGTTAGCCTATAGAGCTCTTTTATAAAAAAAAAAACTAAGGATAGTGGCTGCAAAGAAGGCAAGTAGAAAGAACAAGGAGAATGGAAACTTTTTTTTTTTTTGGATTTCATTGTTGTTAACTTTAACAACAATGAAATCCAGCACTGGAAGGTGTTAAATGTTTGGTTTCTACAGTGTACTGCACTTGAAATAAGAGGAATATTTTCCTATTTTTTTATTTCAAAGTGGAAAGTGGTTGTATAGTGGAGCGTTTTTGCAAGGAAAATGGCTTTGTGGACACAAGCAGTTGTGGCTGTTTGCTGTATTAAGCAACTGCAAACAGTTTTTTACCATTTGAAAACAACCAAAAATAGAATGCCACCTCCCTCAATTATTATTTACAGGAAATTAACACTCCATGAAACTAGTGTGAATTTCAAAAATTCACTTAAATTTAAGTTGCATTAATTTCTTGAAGTGTTAAGTTCTGCAACCTTAATGTAGTGGAGTGTTAATATCTGCAGCATTGCTTTCTATCCTGCATCTTTGTAGTCCCCACTCTTTTGATCACTTGCATCATACATCCCTACTCTCAGCCTGCTTCCCAGTGGGAATCCTGTCACATTGTGTAACTTGTAAAAAATTAATGAAGGTTTGGCTTCAAAGGGAATGCAAAGGCATGGCATTGTTTCAAAGTAATCTAACGTCAAGGTTATTGTTTTGCCAACAGATACTCTGAAAGTTTCAGTAATGGAGTGGCATTTGGTGTCTTCACAGCTTTTTCAAATGTGTCCAGGTAATGAAATGACCATGCAAATGCTGGAATAAATAAATTTCTCTCTGGGTATTAATTTTATTATCTCATGGCATGGCTTGTAAACAAGTGAGATACAGAGTTGAACAGAAGGAGATAAATTATGTTATTAAAAACTGGACTAGGTATATTGGATTTCTAGCATTTTGATTGGCTGAACGGAGCTAGGCTATCAGCTCATATACCTGCTGCGACCAAATATGGTCAATGAATGTTCAACAACAAAATGACAAAGTGAGCTGAAAATTTTTTCCTTGCGAGCAACCCGGCGAGAAAAATGGACGAGAAACATCACTTGACAGGGAATTTAAATTAAGCAGAAATTCCAACAGCATCACCAACAAGCATCACCAACAAGCATCACCAACAGCGTCGTTTAACACAAGTCAAAATTGTTTTAATAGTGGTTAAGTTTTTAATAAAACAATTATTCTACTCGGGCTTGCTGGATATCAAATGATTATAACCAACTCGGCGCTACGCGCCTCGTTGGTTATCTATCATTTGATATCCAGCGAGCCCTCATAGAATAATTGTTAAATATACATGTATGTCAAGACATAGACCTGTCAAGACAGACATTTTTTTCTCTGTGTAAGAAATTCTGATTACTAAATATAATTATGGGATAATCTTGTACTAAATAAGACGTCTAGTAAATATTAACTTTTTGCACAAATGAAAATTAACGTTTAACTGTTTTTTCAGTGACATAACATCCCAGAGCAGAGCTGTGTTATGTGATATCTTAGATGATGCAGCACAGGTAGTACTTATGTTGTTACTAATATGATACAAGATGCAGTCAATAACTCATTTATAAAGCCTGCATTTTTAAATGAAAGTGGAAAAGGCCCTGGGGGGGGGGGTACCCCCATATATAAGCTGTACAGACATGTGCCACAGAATAGGGTATGGTTTTGAGGGTATCCATTTGCCCCATTGATCCTTAATTGATGGGAGTACCCCCTCCCCCAGGGGAAGGCTCCCGTCTTCTCTCTTTTTTCTCTGCAGCAATCCTTGCGCAAAGCTGTGTGAGACTATAAGGACTTATAACCAGGATGTTATTGTGCTCATTCATGGCAGTTTAATATACTGACTTTATAGGAACACTTGCGTTTCAGGATTTTGTGAGTTCTGGTAATGCCTTCCAGTTCATGATGCAGTTTCCACTGTTAAAGATGCAACACTACCGTCTTATTTTAGGAAAATTGCACAGTACATTGCAAATTACTGAGGTGAATAAATGACTTGTATTGTGTTGATCCAGAAAATGTCCATACTCCCCCCATGGAGGTTTTTTTTTGTTTGAACCCCCAACCCTCTGGAAATTCCAGTTTAGACTCATACTTTCCTTTAAAAATTTTGGCCTTTAAGACACCCCTCCTCCTTGGAGTTTCCAGCGACCCTCTGTGGTGGGGGTATGGATATTTTGTGGAACCACACGTTGAACTCTTCTTAAAGATATTAAAATATATTTAATAGAGGGATGTCAGGGCTGTAAAGGCTAGTAACTGTATGGGGAATGTGTTTTAAAAGTACTTATTAAGGTGTTTCGATACAGTTAAAGTAATGCGCAAAGCATTCCTCCGTGAGTTTTACTTTTCGTTGTAATCGACAGTGCAACAAAGAACAAAGAAACCAGATAAAAATCACGAAAACTAATGAATTACGCATTACTTTGAATATATTAGCATTTACTTGCCAACTGTGAATTTGTAATGCAATCTTTTCCATCAGTTCATACGTCCTCTTTAGCGTTAAATCTAAAAGCAGGGCTCGAGACTAACTTTTCAGCTTAGTAGCCTAGTGGCTAGTAAGAGGTTTGATTTCACTAGCCAAAATAAATTTTCACTAGCCAGACTTTTTTGCATAATCTCATACTGTGTTCAGTATGTCTAATATTTAGCCGAGTTAAGTACTGCAAACATGTCTCTCTGTAATCTCAAGAGTGAAGAACTTGAATGTTGACCAGTCTTTCTAACAGTTAAAGATCCTCACACGCAGAATACAAAGTACTATGTGCCTTCAGGGCAAATTCCCAGGCACGATGTAGTTCACGCCTCCCGTTTCCGTTCGGTCAGATCATGACGAATATCTCAAACAGTTAACCTTATATGAGCATGCCATCGTACGGAGAAACGTTGGGAAGACAAGACTAACATTGTACTAACGTTGTAAGGTACGGAGAAACGTAAAAAAGACAAGACTGATACAGCACTCAACTCACATACGGAAAAACTTCTACAAGAGAAGAATCGTAAATTATAAGCGTATGTAAGTGCGGAGAAACATTGAGCAGAAAAAACTACTAAGGTTCGAACTTACTAAGGTACGGAGAAACGTTGAGAAGTCATATCAAACACGTTGGTTGCAAATGCACTACAGTACTCTAGGCGGAAACACTGCCCACATACCAAGATACAGAGACTAATAAAATACGCAACTACTAACTTACGGAGAAACGTTTTTAGACTAATTCTAATTCTAACTAATTCCGTAAGAGCTTGTGTGACGTACGGAAGGATGCCGCATGGACAAACTGAACTATTACAGCCGGACAATAAATTACGGAGAAACGTAAATGAGACAACTAAAATTGCACTAACGTACAGAAAAACGTTGAGAAGACAAGATTAATACTATATGAATATACTAACGTACAGAGAAACGCTAAACAGTGTCGACTTATCGTACGAATGTACTAACACATTGAAAACCTTAGGAAGACCAGAACAATGTCGTGTGAACGTGCTAACGTACGAAGAAATGTTGAGAAGGCTAGACTAATAAATCGGTGAACCTACTTACGTACGGAGAAAATGTTGTGAAGACGTTATGCAAAGAGAAACGCTAAGAAGAGAAACTATTGTACCAACGTAGCAATTAATGGTAAAAAGTTGATAAGAGAAGACTAGAGAATTGTGTGAATGTATTAATGTGTGGACAAATATCATTATGAATGCACTAATGGACCTTTTAAGGAGATGTATGGTAAAACGTTCTGAAGACAGCTAATTTCGTTCGAACGTAGTAATGACGGAGAAAACGTTGCCAACTGAGACACAAATTAGTTGGGAAAAACGCTGAGAGGACAAAACAAATATCATACGAACATTACTTGACGATATCCTTTACGGAAGAAGTTTCATTTTCTGCTCACTCAATTTGCTTTGGGATCCGATAATCAGAAGCAATATTTAGTTTGGTTTCCATCCGGTGCTTTAGTGCTTTGAAATTTTCACTAGCCAAAATGGCTAGTGAAAGCGCAAAACCTACTAGCCAAAATGGAATTTCTACTAGTCCGTGACTAGTTGGCTACCGTTAGTCTCGAGCCCTGTAAAAGTGTTCTAACCAGTGAATCAATGTTAATAAGACTCAGTACCAAAATTGGTCACATCGTTAAGCATGCATGTTTAATGTTTTAAAAAAATCCATCAAGCCGTTCTTAAGATTTTCACAAAAGCGCTCACATTCAAAAATTACCACAAAAGTATTACGCAAATGGTCTTAGAAAAACAATTTGTTCTCGAGATCGTGAACACCATTTTCAACAAAACTTTCTAGGCGTAAAAAAGGAAGCAAAAGACACATTTTGACAGTATTTTCTAGCCATTTCCTCAAAGCACTGATTATTTTTCGGAGCATCTACTATTACAATGCAAAAACGAAAGGTTGAAAATGTTTTTGCGATTTACTTCAAAACAAACATGCAGAATTTTTTGTTCTTGTGTATCTTGTTTGCCATACACCATATATTAAGATGTTGGTATTTGCTTTTCAAAGGGAAATCTAGATTGCACAAAATTTCAATTTTACTGTTTTCGAGGATTTTTGTTTATCGTTGTCATGGAAATATCGATTTTCACAAAATGTAAACCATGCTAAAGTTCAATCCAAAATCAACAAGTATTGCAAACTTCACATTGATCTGACAAGGAGGAGACTGTCTAAGAGCCGATTCAAAAAGTTAGGTATGGTCCCAAAAAAACTGTACCGAAACACCTTAATTTGACTGCTGGTAATATTCTATTTAATCTCTACTACATGTAATCTTCACTTCTTACTGTAACTGTATTTGTTGCAGAATAACACATTGGACTGTGCAAGACTGCATGAGGAGGCGGAAAGATGGGAACTGTTAATCACTCAAGATGAAAACAGACAGGCACAAGCTGAGTGTACTCAGAAGTTTTGGCATGAGTGTCCTGCTAAAATATCAGTAAGTTGCCAGCAGTTCATCCTTACAGAAATGAAATGAAATGACCAGTCTTCAAGGTGTCTTGTTAAGTAAAGGAGCACAAAAGAAATATGAATCCCATTTTTTCATTCTCTTTTTACTTTTGCAAAGTACTAGTTAAAATCTTCCTTTTGCTGTTGAGTACCTTGCCATTCAAATTGTAACCATACAGTCACTCAATTTGTGCTAGTTTGAAGTGGTCTTATTTTTTTTGTTACAGGAGACATTTAAAGACTGCCACAGAAGGTTGTTGAGGAGCAGTAACATTCACAGCCTTTTTCCATCAAAAGGCTCAAGGTTCTCTTCACCGCTGTTTGTCTTGTTCGATGACTTCTTTGTTCACTTTCAGGTATGTCAAGTCGAACAAAACAATTTAAGGTAAACATTAATTGTTACAGTGGTCTTCTCTTATCTTGAACCCACAAGGAAACAAAATAACCGTTAGAGGCAATTAATGGAAGTTTGAGATAGGCGATATTAAATAACTTAGCCACATTAACCAAGGGAAACAAGTTTCAGTTCAAGATAGGGGGATTCTCGATAGTTGAGCTTTGAGATGACGGGTATCTACTGGTTTCATTTTTTTAATACCAGAGCCTCCATTCCTTACTTTGTTTGTAGCACTTCATACAGTTGATGCATTTATTTTGTTGTTGTTGGCATGGTAACTGCTGCCTGTTTTTCTCTCAAGTCTGCTAAACACTTTCAAGCCTTTCCACTGGCGACTGTGTGGGCTGAAGGCATGGATGATTCACAAGGAGTCATGTGAGTAGCACTGTAGTTTATGTTTTTGACAGAGACACATAGAATCAAACAGTATATTAACTTAAGGTGGCTCCCTCTAGTTTTATGACCGCACGCACTGATGATGCGAGCTGTAGTAATCAGCGTGCGCTCACTTTTCTGATACTCATGACGTCAGCATAGCCAAAAAAGCAAAGTTAACATTAGATTTTCTCGCGTTTCCTTTCGTGATTTTTTTTAATTTTGCACATTTTGAGACACTAACGCTACCTTTCACATATTATTTTTTGGAAAATTTCTGTCAGAGCAATCCAATTTAATGGTTAAAAATAAGAAATCACGTGATATCGTTGAATCCGTGTGAACGACCCCATATTTTGTCCCCTGCGAAATGTTAGTCAAAATCATTTTAACAAAATAGGAAAGTTTAAAAAAATTTCACCAAGGGAAAATCAAAATATTTAAGAAAAAAGACAAATTAATGGAAATATTTGTCATTCTTTAGATGCTTTGTTGCCATGACAATGGCCTATGCCTAAGAAGCAAAAGCTGAAAAATAAGTTAGGGTAATTTTGTTGGTAACCTTACTGGTAAAATTCAGGAACGAAGACTGCAAGACAACAGAACTAGGGCTTCTTTTGCAAGTCTTGCCAGTTTGTATAGTCACTTTTGTAGAAACTCTAGGGAGCCACCTTAAAGTGTTTCTCGCATGAGTATTATTGTAATATCCACAAGTAATGAGCAGAAATCAGATTTCCAGTTGTAAGATATTTTTCTGAAAAAAAAAATTGAAACTTTCTCAACACAAAGATTTTAAGTTTACGGGACGAAAAAGACAGGTCACCATACTTGTTTATGAGAGAGTAGGAGAGAAGATCATTTGTTTATTTCTCTGAACACCTCTGCCACGGGGAAAACCTGCTAAATTCTGATTGTGCATGGGCTCATGCCTGCAAATGATCTAGCTTAACAATGCAACAAATTGTGGATAGCAAGGTTTTGCAATGCAATCCAAGGGAATCACCTGAAGCTGAAGCTGGGAATCACCTGAAGTACTTAACATGAAAGGACCCCTGCAATCTTTGCTGTGAATTCTAGGACCTTGGAGTCTTGCAAATTTTGGTTCATCCAACTGGCCCGGTTTCTTGTAGACTGTATGCTATTTGATATTTGTAACTCAAGCATGAGAAATTGAGATTGACCTCTCATACCGTCAGGTTGGGGACTCAGACATTTTGAGATAGAGATTTATGTACTCAGATGTACTGCAAAGAACAGTTCTTCAGGCATTAAGACACAATATTTTAGTTATGCCAATGTACGATTTTGTGCCACCCAGTCTGTTGTGTATGTTCAATGTAATGACTAACTGATAAATTATACTATTTTGTTTTGTAGCAATGGAATTAAAATTACTACACCAGAGGAGATCTTGCTTGTTTGTGCCCCCTCAACTGTCGACAAGGTGAAGTGACATCCACATCAACCTCAACTTTGAACAAAAAATAGAGACTCAATTCCTGCACATTTATGTGTCATATACCATTTAAAAGTTATTAACCGTGAATCATATCTGCTTCTTTTGGACGAAGTTAATATGGTGGCTTTGATAGAAGTAGGTCTAAAATAAAACTGTCTAAAAGTTCAGATACACCCCAAAACTACAGCTTACAGAGAAAAAATTAGCGGAGCTTCAAAATTAATAAGTTCTGATATGAAATAAGTAATTAATACTTCTGGCCTGTGGTAAAGTTAAATTTTACATACTGATTATGTGCCTTATTCCACTGCTGCATGCATCAACGTGATTAACTTATCAGATGTTCTCTGTAAGTGTTGTGTCCATTGTAGAGGCACAGTAATGAAGTGGTTAGCATGTCACTTTCTCTAGACCCTGTTGTGTTGTTTCCCTAGACAAGGAACTTTACTTTTATCCAGGGTGGAGAAGTATCACTCCTAGTTGCTTTATGCAATAAAAACTGGAGTTTGAAGTGCTGCTCATGTAGTCACCTGTGACCTGAGTGTTACTTTACCTTATGTCATTAAAACTTAATAAGTTGAGTGTCTCTTGGAAAAAGTAAAATAGATGAAGAAAAAGAAATTCCAAGTTCTTCCAACGAGATTTGAACCAATGACCAAGAGCCAGGAGGTAACCATGGTGAGCAAGGCCACTGAAATGGCAGCTAGGTCATAGGTCCATTGGGAGGACTTGCAGATTATTTTACCGAGTAAATCAACTTGAGAATGTTCTCCATTATTTAAACTTGTAAATCTTGGTATTCATTCAGTCAGTGTTAGTGTGCTTGTTTGTTGATATTTCAGGCTGATTGGCTGATGAACATCAATCAAGCAGTGGCCAGTGTTATCTCCAAAACAACAACGTACAGGTACATACAATATGTTTTTACATAAAGATTGCAGCTTGTGTGCTTTAATGTTCATCTTTTGTTGTGGTTAAATTTTTTCATGGCTAACAGTCTTGGAGCAGAGTCAATCAACCCAAAGACTGGAAGTCTGGTTCCAGCTGCTGCTCGAGAGGCTTCCTACACATATGAACATGACCCTTTGTACAGTGGAGCAACATACCATGGAATGTGGCTACATGGAAAGCCTCACGGACAGTAAGTGCATTCAATTCTTTTATGTAATATCTGAAAGGCGGCTGTTTTACTAACTTAGAACAAACACCACTGAACCGTTGGCAAAAACTACTTGCACCTTACAAACGACTTATTGACATCAAGACTGACACACAAGAGACAAACTGACTTATTTTTACTAACAATAGACCAACAGACATTTGGATAACAAAAGACGTACCGAATCGCACCAATCACGTTTACAGCCTTCGCAGCCAATAACATCACGGCTTAACTGATAGACGACCAATAACATCGCCAGTTCATCGACCAATCAGGACAACGACCAGAGACTTATAACATCTACTGACGATTCACAATTCACTTGACTCTGATGATGACTTCCGCTCAGGCTGTGGAAACGTCAGTCAGTGTCACCACAAACATTCCTTCTCAGGACTACACTCACCCACACGATCATACTTTACCGACTTATGATAGGACCCCTGGGTTCAAACCGTTTACAGTGCAAGTCTTTACAGCCAGTTAAACATGTATGCTGACTGTATCAGCCTAGTTAGCAGTTGTGGATACAATATTCAATTGAATCTCAACATGATTGACATAAAGTCTTACCCAGACAGTCAAAGGAGACACATTGTAAAGATGTTTTTAAATTTTAGTTACAGTGTTTTGAGTTGTGGAATTTCAAACATCGTAGGAGGGACATTATATTAGTAGTTCAGAGTCATAAATATTATTGGAGACGTTTTACGTAGTAAATCATAACTACTTGTGTATATTTCCAGTGGAGAAATGCATTGGTCTGATGCTCGTCACTACACTGGGGAATTTAAACATGGCTTACAGCATGGGTGAGTTGTCTTCGTTCCTTTTGTTTTTCGCATGCATTTTATTTTTTTTAACATGTACATTATTAAGTTTGGTGACAATCTAGTGATTTAGGAGATGTGTAGGTACAGGGGTGAAGCCTAACATTTGAACTTACTAGCCTAGCTAATATTGTTTCTTTGCAGTGAAGGGATCCTGATTTTCCCACCCAACTTTGCTGAATCTTCTGCAGAAAAGTATGAGGGACAATGGGAGGATGGCAAGATGGCGGGTTATGGCAAAATGAGGTGGATCATTATTGGCTGTTTATTTGCTCTTGCCTCAGTCCCCTCAAGCTTGAAATAATAATGTTATCCTTAGTAGCCTTAGTTTGTTATTTAGAAAACAATGTCAGTAGCTGTTTGTATCGGACTAACTCATTCATTCTAATAAGGCATTAAAAACGTTTGAAGTAAAGTAATTGACTGAACCATATCAGAGCATTCCCACAAGATCATCTACTGTCCATGTTAAAACAGAGTAAAGAACCCACACTGTTACACATCAGTCTAACAATTTTAACGGAAGAACGAGATTGCTGCCTTTCACCAGAATCATTAACAGCTGAATGGTGACGCATACTGTCACACAGTTGGCTTTTTTGAAATCTAGTATTGCTATACGAACCACGATGTGGTTGAACGCAACTGATCTGACCTCTAGTTACGAAAAGCACATACAACAGTGTTGTCACAACGTTTTGACATTAAATTGTCCTGTGTTTAAAGGTTTAATAATGGTGATGCGTACAAAGGTCACTGGCGTGATGGCAAACGTTGTGGTCATGGCAGTATGAAGTGTGGTACGATATCTTCCTCTGGGGCAACATTGTACATTGGAGAATGGTCAAACGACAAGAGATCAGGATATGGCGTACTGGATGACATCCTCAGGTAACACAGCGTTACAGGGAAGCCTCACGTATTACGGCCAGCGTGTTGGTGATACGATAACTTTATTTTGGTCTAAATAAACGCTCCACATAAATCACCCTGTTAGTATAGCGAGTACAAAATTTTGTATTCGCAAAATGTTGTTATGATACTCTAGTTGAAGAAAGCGAAGAAAATTGGCTAGCTATAAACAACTTGGGGTTTTAGTGTATGATGAACTGAATGTTTGTACTGCGTATTCAGTTGATATTGTCTGTTGAAGCACAATGTTATGTATTTTCTAGAGGTGAGAAGTACATGGGTATGTGGGAAGCAGACAGTCGTCATGGACCAGGACTGCTTGTAACACTTGATGGTATCTACAATCAAGGGACGTTTCTACAGAACAAACTTGTGGTATGCGCAAATTTCTTGTACATAAAATTACTTTTAAATTAAAAACTATTAAAACGTAAAATTACATATAAGCTCATTAAAGGACATTAATTGTACGTAGAAATGATTTGGGATGCAGGAAAATGCCAGGCGCTTTTCAGGTGAATTCCTTGGCACGAAGTAAATGAAACAGGTATACAACAATTACACAGCTCATATCCTTGTCTTGTTCTCATGATTGATTGATGGTGTTACTGTTCGTTAACTTGCCATTTTAAAACTTTGTTAACTCCTTTTGTACGTTTGGTTTACCTTTGTTGTTCAGGGTAATGGTGTGCTGTTGTGTGATGATAACACCAAATTTGAAGGAGAATTCATAGGAGAGTGTTTGCTGTCTGGCAAGGTAGGAGTCTTAGTATGTTATCAAGTGTTGAGAGGGGCTGTCTTGTAATCCAGGGCTTCCGGATTTAAGTCCACTAGACGGATCAGTAACATAGTAGTTCGGAGTTTAAATCCACAGCCACGCCATATATTAAATAGAATTTAGAATTTCGTCTTACTAGTTTATTTCCAGTTCACCTCCTTACTTCCACTTGGACACTGCCAGTAATTTTACAAATCGCCGTCAAACAAAGTCTACCGTTTGAGTTAATATTCGTCCGTCTGTAATCCCTGAAATCAAGTGCCTGTTGAGCTGGTCAAGAGCCTTTCAAGCTGCTGTTTGTTTGTATTCAGGGAACTCTGACAATGCCGAATGGTGACTTCATAGAGGGTACATTCACCGGTCAGTGGGGAGATGGAATACGTGTTAATGGCACATTTCACAAACTGGAAACAACCGGCACAACCAACAGATCACCAAGGTATGCCGCAAAACAAGCATTCCTAAGCACGGGTGTTCAATTCACCTGCCAGAAAAAATGTAACTGCAGGTTAATTATGTTCTTCAAAAGCTGGTTAACGTGAGATTAAAAAGCTAGGTAGGTAAACTTGAGTTTGTATGTGTCAATTTTATAATTAATGAGAAGTTTTGAAAACCCACACGAGGCGTTGAAATGTGGTTTTTGTTTTTTCTTGGGTGAACTCAAGAGCTAACAAATTACTGGAACGTTTAAAATGTTTCTGTAATTGTTAGGAACTTCGTAGATGCAAGGTGTATTGAATGACGAATGCATGTCCTCTTAGGCTGTAAGTTTTAAGGGTTGGCAACAATGTGTTCAGTATTCAATTGATCTTCACTTTATTCATGCTAAAGCAATTAACTGTTAGAGGTAATGTGGTCACAAATTATAGCGCTTTACTTTTGTTACACTGATTGATTGTGAGCTTGTTTTCAGACCTACCGTGGCAGACACCAAATATTCCATCCCACCTGGAAAGAAGTGGATGTCATTGTTTTCACAGTGCCGTCAAGCGCTTGGTTGTCATGGTGATCAGGATGCAGAACATAAGGTTGTGTGGAAGGCCATATCAATTGCCTTGTTGAGTGGGCGTAACCCTAAACTGTCACGCAGTGATCAGGAAATAACGCAAGAGTTACTTAACATCAACCGTGACATGGAGCAAACTGCCAGAGTGTGTACGGACTTGCATACTTTACAAGCCTACCTGTCAAAGGTACGTCGGCTTACTTGCTATGCAGCTTCTGAGAATTTTTTACACTCTTTATTATTTCATAGTGTCTTTTAATCAAAGTGTAGGTTATTTCAAGCCTCTCGCTACTGGAAAACAAACAGAAACCTGTATACTTTGGTATAGTTATTTGGCTAACCCCAAACTCCCTTTTCTTGAACATTTTCTCTTTTAGGGTTCAATACAGTTGAAGTCTACCTTTATTTGAGTAGTTTTATTTCATTCAAAGACTAGTTGACACGAAAAAGGTTAATTTGATATCAGCTGAGTTGATGTAAGGTCAATTGGCCACCATAAGGAGATCGGTTCAACAGCTAACGTTTTGAGCGTTAGCCTTTCATCAGTTTGCTCTGACGAAACTCTGGCACTGGAACGTCAGCTTTTGAATCTCTTTACAGGGGCTAATTTACCTTACATCCACTCACTTGATATGAATTATTAGTGTGTCACCTCCCCAACTATTCAGTAACATCTAACAGAAACGACGAGCAGTTGCGAAATTGTTGAGACACTCTCCTAAAAATGGATTTCCATCTAAAACGCATTCCTGAAAGCAAGTGGACAACTTAAAGACGTTGAATGTCATTACTAAATCCATAACAACATTGATAAGGGGGGAGGGGGTAAATTTGTGTTGACTATAAGAATGTCCGAAATGACCGGAAATATAGCGAGTGCCTCAAGTCTTTTTGCGATTGCTTGTAGCTGCTTAGACTGGAATTCTTTGAATTGTTCTTTTGCAATGATTTGGGATTCCAGTAACAAGAAGTTAGGTTTGTGATGAGAATGTTTTCATCTGCAGGCATTTGATCTGAAGCAGCATCCTCTGGGACAGCTTGTGAATGGCTTAGTTGATGTTTTCCGAGCCAGTTATGTTGGAATGGGAACTCACAGACGGCTGCTGCCTCATGCTGTGGCTGAGGCAAAGTCATTTGTCATCAGAGTTTACAGCATTGTGCGGTGAGATGTCTTCACTTTCAAAACATTATTAATTTTGTGACAACACTGTGTTAATATTAGTACAGCATTGTGCGGTGAGATATTGTCACTAAAAAATATTTTATTAATATAAAAAAAATGTGTTGTTAAATGGTGTCAAGACTGATTGGTTCGGTCTCAATATTAGTACAGCATTATTGTGTGGTGAAATTTTTTCACTGTTACAACATTGTGCAGTGAGCTGCTGTTATGCATCGAGGTACGGTTACTGTCAAAATATTGTGTTACAAAATTTGGCACGGAAATATAACGTTGTGCTGTGAATATTGATACAACATTGCAGGGTAAGATATGCAGTGAGATGTTAACATTGTTCCAGTGTCATGTAATGTCGCTGTTTTATTCTCATACCTTTCTCTCTCATGTCAACAGTCTGTTATTTCCTGAGCTTCCCAATGAGGAGTATGTTCATTTAGACACAGTGTCGGGTGTAGCCAATCACAGCACAGAAGAAAGCTTGACAAGCAGCATGCTGCTACATCCACTGCTCTTCCCCAGGCTCTATCCACCGCTCTTCACACTGTATGCACTGACCAATGAACGGGCGGATAGTGCGTACTGGGAACAAATCCAGCTACTAAACAAGCGATCGGACTGGGCACTAATGACGTATGTGGGCATGCAAAGGTGAGCCAGTAATGATTTATCTCTTGTTAAGTTTCCTTCTGTCAATAGGTTAATGCTGGCAGCTGGTCGTGGTACTATGAACAGCCTGATGGTCCTAATAGTGTTTGAAATATGTCAGCTCAAACGCTCCGCATGTGGTTAGCTTATCTCCCACTCCCGTGGGATTTTGTAGGCTGCGGTAGTCTGTGGTCGATGATGCCATATTACTGGCTTTGCAAAATCTGCTAGAACCAGGCGTGCATTCTTAGTTGCACGAATGGCATGGCGTGCATCTCTGCAACTGAATTTAGTTTTAATCTACTCTATTTCAATTTCCCTGTATTAGTTGTACTAAGCCGCTACTGTTATAAATCCTCAGGCATTTCTGGCTCACAAAAGAACAAGATGTTGGCAGTCGGTTGGATGAGGTATAACGTGTTGAATTCTTGAAGGTTATGTATGTACATAATCATAAGAAATGCAATTAACGCGACTTGCGAATCGACGCGAAATTAACACTAAAGAAAAGTTTAGGGTTTTTGAGCTGTACTTGAAGATTGGTGTTTGCTGAAGAAAGAATTTCTTAAACGTAAGCAGAGGAGACGTATCCTCCAAACGTTATCCCGAATTAAATTGACGTGAATTTTTTTAAACAAGTGTTAATTTCGTGGAGCGTTATTTTTTTTTAATTATAACTGATAAATGTTCACTAGCAGTTGCTGTATTTGTTGGTTTTAGGTGAAACTGGAAAACCGAGAGCCTGAGCATTACATCAGTGCCGTGGAATCCCTGCAGCAAATTAGGTATTACATGATTGGTTTATATGTTCTTCATTTTGGAAACGTGCAAACATACAAACGTAACTTGTGTAGTGAATTCCATCGCGCGGTTGAACTGGGCACCATGCCTTGTGTTATGAGTTAATACTACACTTTACATTTTAGTAAGATCGGCTTTTTGTGCTTCAGCATTTCTACCATGTGAGCGGACATTGACATCTGGGGACATCACAATTTAAAATTGGGTTTCTCATTTGCTGCATGGGCAATCTTTTGGTTTCCAAGCATAAAAACCTACTTATTGCACAAAAGGATAAAGTGTTTGGTTCATGGAAGCGATTATTGTTCGCCTGACATCTTTACGTGTTTATGTTTATTTTAGTTGAAGATTGTTTTAATTTCATGATAATTGATACATTGCACTGCCACCGTACAGGCCAGCTTCTAACGCCTTGACCAATTATGTTACTGAACTCCTTGCTAAACAATAATGAATTCCCATGGTAATCGGATCAGACAAGGGGCGCATGTTGGTTGGACGTTGTTTATGCCTTGTTGGTTGACTGTTCAGTTATAGGTGAGAAGTACCCAATCGCCTTACACCAGAAGTTTCGTTGTCCACGCCCCATCGTGCCTAAGTCGTGATACTAATGATGTGTGTGTGTTTTTTTTTACAGTACGAAATTTAGTCCGATGGAAAAGCTTGGAGTTCTCAAAACTACTTTTGAGAAGATAAATGAAGTAAGTTTCATTTGTAGAAACTGGCTTTAGAATTACAGCCGCAGTTTTATAATTGTTCTTTGCCTGTTGCTTGTTTCTTTCTTTAGGAGGTTAGTTCATTCTGGCAAGGAGAAAAGAAACTAGTATCTCTAGACGATTTGTTCCCAGTGTTTCAGTTTGTGGTCATCCGAGCAAGGTATGTGTTTTAAAGTAATTCGCGTGTGACCAGTGAGTGTGCATCGTTCTGCAGCCTTTTCCTCAGTTTTGAAGCCCATTCAACAATCCATGCAAATCAACTAGTTCTTGTCGATTGGGGCATTAGTGCATGAGGCGTTTAAACTGTGCCTTCTTTGGAGATACACAGTTTCCTTAATTAGTTTTTTAAGAGTTGCTGTGGCCATAAGTCATGCCCATTGCCCAATGATATCGCTGCTTAACTGCACAAGGAATCCAGTGCAGTGAAACTACATTTCTCACATCGCAAAGATTTCCACTCAAACTGCTACGTTTGACATATCTTCTTATGTTGCTGGCTGTATCGATACTGTACATTTCTTATGATGACAAATTAGTGAATCAAACACGGGTAAAAGAAAGACTGTCTGTTCGCTCACACACAAAAAAGCAGCATACGTGAGCGGAAGTAAGCAAACACACTTTGTGAAGAAGAATGAAGAAGAAGAAAAGTCTTCTTAAGCGGAATTCTCATTAGCCTCCTGGACCTCTTTCAGTTTGAAACCAGATGAACGGTATTACAAAATTGCTTGAACAAATCTCCATTAGCTGGATGCTCTTTTGATGATCACTGATTATTGACCATTCTCGTTAAATAAATAATTACTTGTCAGCGTATATCTTAAGATTGGAGAAATGGATGGCAAAAATAATTGGTTCTAAAATGGAACGTAAACTCATAACCAGTCGGCGCCGTGCACCTCGTTGGCCATGAGTTCATGTACACAACATTTTTCCAGGAATGATTGTTATATAATATAATAGCCGTTATGGCTTGTATCGTATTGATGTGAACACCGTAGCCTGATGAACAAATTCGAAGCCATAAATTGCTTTGTGGAGCACGCACAACCTTGTTATTGACACAGTAATTTCTTATTTGCTGGTTGATGTAGGATTCCTCATCTTGGATCAGAGATCCATTTTGTTGATGATATGATTGACAGTCATGTACACATAGGAGAGCAAGGTCACATGTTCACCACACTCAAGGTAATGTCACTTGGAAAATATCTTGTTTCTTGGTCCTGTTACTTAGGTATCGTCACGGTACTCGCGTCAATGAATAAGGTTGACATTCATTTAATGGGGGAGACTCTAAACTATCATATAGTTGCTGTTGAAAATTCCCAAACACCATATCATGGAAACCCTCACTTCCACGGATAAGCTGCTTGGCCACGTTTATTGCATGGGAAAGACTGTTAAGATTATCGAGTCACAACCATACCGTAAAATCCCGGTTATAACCCCTGGGCTTCTACAAGTTCGTAAGGGGTTTGGGTGGGCTTATATAACGGAGGGGCTTATATCCGGGGTGGGGGGCTTAAAGCGGTATAAAAATGTTTCGGAATGAGCAGATAAGAAATATATTGAGACTAACAAATAGCGCTTTCCAAACACGTTTTCCATCTATTCACGTCTTTAGGCTTTGAGGCGTCACAATAAATCGGGAATTTAGTTCAATACCGTTAGTTGGAACAAATTTAGTTCAATACTATTTGGAAGAACAGTATGATTAAAGTTGTTGTTCGGCACTCTACTTGCATTATACCTTCCTAATTTTCAATTTGAAGTTGTACTTTGTTCTGTAAAAGTACTTATGTTAAAGTAACAAAAATAAATGCAGGGGGCTTATGTCCGGGGGGGGGGGGGGGCTTATAATCGGAATTAAGATGCAAAACGTGACGTATCGATTTCTTGAAATTCGCGTTAATATAAGCGTTACCACGTCATAAGTACGTATATTTTTCATTTTGTACTGTAGTTTTTGTATTTTTCTATTCTTTGTTATAACAGTAATTGCCTACGTCAGATTATAAAGAAGGCTCAAATATCTCCGAGTCACGAAAAAATTCTGAACTCTGCCTCCTTTCCTCCGAGTTTTAGGGATTTTTCTTTTTAATGCGTGGTTGGGGACTGCCACTTGCTATGTACGCGCAATGTCGATTTTTTTAAGGCGGGGGCGTTGGGGGCGGTGGTGTAGTGGTTAGCACGTTGGACTTAGATCGAAGGGTGGGTTGTTCGATGCACGGTCTCTGGATTGTTTCGTGTTGTTTCCTTCGCCAAGAAACTTTACTGCACACTGTCTCCCTCCACCCAGGCCCCAGTTGTTCAAAAGTTGGATAGCGCTATCCACCGGATAAAAATCTATCCATTGGATAACGCAATTGGTTTCCTTAGCACCTATCCACTGGATAGTGATTTATCCGGTGGATAGCGCTATCCAACTTTTGAACAACCGGGGTCTGCTGTATAAATGGGTACCGACGACATACTGTAGGGGGTAACCCTGTGATGGACCAGCATCCCATCCAGGGGGGGGGGGGGGAGTAGCAATACTGTCAGTTGCCTCATGCTACAGAAACCTGGTTAAGCTCCGGCTCGTGTGGGCCACCTTGGCTCGTGAGCGACTTTACTTAAGGTTTTACACCAGTCATTACAAAATGTCTGCGTGAGGTTTTACTGGGTATGAAAAGTGGCCATGGTAATGTCATCAGAATTGAATAAAGTTCAGTTATTTTGGTGTCAGACTGCTCTGTAGTGGTTGACCGTAGCAGCGCTTAGCCAACTTTAAACACGTAACATTGTGAAGTCAGCAAAACTAGGTTGAGTGTTGTGGATTTCTTTGTGCTATGTTACGCAATTGTTTCTGCTCATTTCCTTCTTTGTTCTTTGTCAACAGGCGTCCTTTTTCCAGATTCAAAATGAAAAGTGAGCCATCACCTCACCAGTGACTGTGATGTAATATGCAGCAACTTTGTGTCGCACATGTCTGGAAGAGTTGTACAAAAACTGGAGTGTACCCGGCATTCCTTTCACGTCAAACCAACAGTAGTGAAAAACACTCGAATTGGTCAGCAATGCTATACGCGGGCCTTCATTTCAAAATGGCGGCCATTTCCAATGAATTTTCTTATTGGACAAACAGAGCGAAGGGTTAATCTCAGAGTTCCGGGTTTATTTCCTTTGTAAATTTTTAACAATTTTCGTTTAGGCACGAAAAGAGACAAAACTTTAGCGTGAAGACCCCGGTAACGAGTTTTTATGGCAATGTAAGAAACATGCGGGTTGGAGGTATTCAGTGCTGTGTCCGCCAGGCCTTAAATCAGTTAATGTGAGTCTGGCTAAAATCCGTAAAGGCTGGTTTTCAGTCGGAGTCGGAGTCATAATCAGAGGCGTAGAGCGTTATGATCTAGTGAAAATCAAACAACGGAGTCGTAAACAGAGTTTCTGACTGCGCTTACGATTCCGTTGCTTACGATCTAGGGAAAACCAGATTGTCGGAGTCGTAAGCAGAAGCGGAAGAACAAACGAGCCCTGTGATTGGCTTATTCTTCCGCTTCTGCTTACGACTCCGACGGAGTCAAGCGTAATCGGAAGAAAATGGAAACGTTCTGATTCTTGCGACTCCGATTCCGTCGCCCTTATGACTCTGTTTAATTTTCACTAGGTCATAAGCGCTCGTACGACTCCGATTACGACTCTGACTCAGACTCCATCGCTAGTGAAAACCAGCCTTAACGGTTAACATTGTTGTGAAAGTTGTCAGGCAGTACGTTTCTATGTTGTGGTAGTTGTTAGCTTTTTTACGAATGGTTTTTGAACAATTTCCCTCGCTAGCCTAAAATCCCTTTCAAAACCCAATTCAATTATTTCCCAAATTGGACAACCCGTGCTCCCGTGCACAATATAATTGACACCAAAAACATCCGCGGCTCCACCCAATTTGGGAGAACTCAAGCAGTGTACTTCAGAAGAGGCAGCTAGGGTGTTTTGATGTAGCAATGAGAGAAGCAGCTATCTTAGGCCAGTTTAATGTGCCTTACAACTCTCTCCGTGTTGTAATTTATGTATCATAGTACAATGAAATGCAAGTTATTGGTTATTTATTAGCTTTTATGATTTTAATAATATTGAAAATTATCCCAGAATGCCGTTCAGCTTCGAAATGCTAATTTAATCACGTAGCCTTCCGTGCTGTCGTTTGCTTAAGGAGCAAATAATGTCAGTCAGCTGGAGGATCTTGAAGTCCTGTTATTCAGATTTTATCTCATCGGACAGTAATAAAATTAGAAAAAAAAATTGTCCCCGTAGCTTGTAGTGCATTGTGAAATGACAGACCAGCTATTCTTGGGAGTATTTTTCCTTACCACAGCCTACTGTGTTGTTTTTAGCAGCCGACAACAGCACTTCTTGGAGTCTAAACAAGATATTTCAACACCATTTCTTTACGCCCTATCCCTGACTGAAGAGTTTTTTTTTCTTTGCGGGATAATCTCCCGAGACTGGTCCCAATCGCATCGAAGAGACCGCATCTTTCAAAGAACACGCTTTACTGCTGTTCAGTCACGTGCATAGCTTTACAGTCTCGACTTCTAGCACGTTTTCTAAATCTCTTCCATACAGTAATACACCTTCGTAATGTGTGTTAAAGTCATGTAATAACATGTCACCTGTACGATATGACGATGAAGAAACAATGAGCATATACACAGTGACGATAACGACTGGAAGGGAAAGGATTTGATTTCATGCACTGTGATTATCCTCTGGCAGTAGCAGATTGAACCAAGGACGTTATAACGAGGGTTACTGATCGCTGTTGGCGGCCCTTTGGTCCTCATGTAGCGTCTTTTTCCATGGTTATACCCACCCATGCAGCCTTCATCCTATTTCACAGAATGCTTTGTATAATGTGTCAGTATGAAGACAAATGCATATGCTGTGAGCGTATATTTATTGCACACAGTCCACAGCGTGCGTAACTTGTAAGCAAAATTGCACTAGGATTCCAGCTTGTTAAACAATGCCTCGTGGCTCTCAAACCCTCTGTATCAAATTTCTCCATTATTTCTCCACTAAAACCATAACATCGGTAGAATACTTTAAAATATATTTCCAAGGTTTTGAAAACCATAGATAGGATAAATTTCAATCTTTCATCTTCTTTGCAGTATGACGCTTGTATTACTAATTCTCATAGGTAACTATCATCCTCACCATAGCAGAAATCAAATACATAGGGCACTGAAGGTTTAATCAGTGGTCATATTTTAGAATATATTTTACAGCCGGCTACATTTTAGCTTTGAGTGCTTGCATGAGTTCCGCTTTTGCCACCGCCTCCAAATGCACCTCATCTGGGCCATCAGCAATGCGCAGACTCCGAGCTCCACAGTAGAAATGAGCCAGCGGAGTATCCTGGCACACTCCCTTCCCACCATGCACCTGAATTGCTCGGTCAATTACATTACAGGCCATGCGGGGAACGGCGACTTTTGCCATAGCAATCTGCAAAGAATAATTCAATGACACTGAAACAAAAGCCATAAAGGACTGAAACTACCATAAATTCACGACACGAACAATACAATCCTTGCACTCGGGTAACCAGTGAAGCAGGCGCTTTGGGGTACAGGAAAACATTTAGGGAGTGGAAAGGAAGAAAAACAAAATGAAAAAACAAAATAAATAATTAGATCTACAATTAAATCACATTGCTAATCCTCTCACTAGGACGCCCGCCAGGAATTTAATGTTCAGTTGTAGTTGTTTGTCACGCTGGGTGAAGCTTGCCCAACGGTTGAATGTGGTGCACTGCCACCAATTCACTTTTAAGTGAATTAAAAAGCAGAAGCGCGCAAAGTTTACAAACACACAGGTGAATGAATAATCGGGTAAACGTGACGTAGCATTGATTAAATCCCGCTCAGAGAAATTGGGTGAAGAAGAAGGAGGATCGAATGTTTCTGGTGGCGCCGAAGCCTATTTCCCTTTCGTAAACGGTCGTTGCCATTTTTGACGGTCGATGCCATCATTGGTAACCAAGCCTTTAGTCATGGTGTAGATGTAATATATGCTCTGGATTACGTTACAATAAGGCAACAAATACATTTTAAAATAGTCTTAGAAAAAACGAAGTTTAAGCCCAAGTTGAATTTACGTTAAAAGTTCGGAAAAGGGCTAGGGTGACCTATTATAGATGTATCAGTTACGAAAGACAGCTAATTATAATACACTTTAATTTTTCGGAATTGTGGCGGATTGAGAGTGGTAAGGGAGAGATTCTGGGTTGTGAAAACAGTTAAAAAATTTTCTAAGTGTCTCAAAAATGGCAACGACCGTATACGAAAGGGAAATTTGCCCACCGACCACTTAGCTCTGAAGCTAAATTTGTCCGTGCGACGAGTGTGATTACATAAAACCTTACCTGGTTGAGAACAAGTGTCTAGACATTATATCTCTAACAGGTAAGGTTTTACACCAGTCATTACAAATTGGTCAGCAAGGGCAGACATAGTGAGAGGCAGTAAGATATTCCTTGTTACAAACAATGTAATGCATGAGGCTACGGACCTAACGGTCACCCAACGTGCAGTCTAATTGCAGGCATTGATTTGTGTTCGTTAATTATTGTCATCGCTTGTCAATTGCCAGGTTGCACTGTCACGCCATACAAAAATAAATTCGAAACCATTCAATAAAAGAAGCCAAGAATTTCAATCGTTATCGAAGATTAATAAATAAACAACTTCTTCAAGTCTCAGGTCTGTGCGGTACAGCGTTCTTGAGTTATTTGCCAAAACGTTCCACGGAAATTTATAGAGCTCAGTATGCAGACGCCTTATTGGTGTACCGCCGTGGTACAATATGGCGGCCGGATTTCAAAGAAAACACCTGGAATTCACTTCTGCTATGAAAGCGATTACTTTTCGCTCGTGAGCTAGTATACTTTTACGTAAACACCTCACCTTATACAAGTCTGAAATGTTCAAACTGCTAAAAATCCTAAGGAGCTGCCTTTTTTCAAACAAAACAGCTTTGTCACGGCGCCATCTTGATGTCACGTACGGCGGAGAACTCGAAAATTCAAAATGCTCTAGTTTAAAAACGAAGGAAGCTACCAAGCTGGAAACTTGTAAAAAGATATATTTTTATGTCATCTTACACCTCTTGACGATAAAAATTCAGCAGGCCAAGCGAGTTTTGATTTTACAATTTTATGACGTCACATGCAAACCAGCAATTGCATAAACTGGATATGCTGGATAGGAAATGGAGTGACATCAGTAGATGCGACTTACAACTTCAGGAATTCTTTCCTTTTTGCAAACTTTCGTCGTTGGTATTGCGACACGCACAAAAGTACATCAGATGTCCACTGATTTACAGCAGCCGTATCTTGCCCCCCCCCCCCCCTCCCTTCATTTTCTCCCACTCCTGATACAAGTAGCCAGTGACACAGACACTAACCTCCTTTCTTGCCGCTTTGTTTCCATGGCAATCAATGGTGTGTGCAGCTTTAAGCACTAGCAACCTAGCCTGCTCAATTTCAATCCTTGAAAGAGCAATCTGTTCCTGTACCATCCCCTAAAAATAAACATCGAAAACAGCAGCTTTACTAACAACAACACAAAGATGAATTGTTCATTGTAGACGGTTTAGTTGGTTGTTGACAGTAACTGTTTTGTGTTTTTTTAGCTTTCATAACTCCTAAATACCCTCCAGAGAGTCTGGACAAAAACGTCTTTTCGCCAGCCAACCAGGAATGTAAACAAGGCAGTAGCAGTAGCAGTAGCAGTAGCAGTAGCGGTAGCAGTAGCGGTAGTGGTAGCAGTAGTAATACTAGATTATGTTTCGAGCATGGAGTATCTTACAAGTTCATGGGGTGAAAGAGGGGGTAGGGGCTTATTACCAAATCTAATGTCCAAAGGGAGGGTAGGCTCGATTTCTAGCCGTTTAATGAGCGAGGTTCTCATCCTCCTCCCGCAAAGGAACGCGAGCGCAAGAAATTGCTGGAAATCGAGCCTAAAGGGAAATTGTGTCGGGCAGAGTTACCGGTTAACTGTCTTGAAAAGTCAAGACTTTTTCATTTATTCTTAGTCCGGGCCATCAACGCACCTCAAATGATACAGAATGTGACGCTTGTTAGAACGAACACACGCTCACAAGAACGAATGAAGGGAGGAAGGAAGGAAGGAAGGAAGGAAGGAAGGACTGCTAATGAATTAACAAAGACTTCTGACTTTGCTAGTTATAAGGGGATTGAGGGTATAAAACGTGACATCAAAATTTGAAAAAGTAATGTTAACAGGAATGTTAGGAGCACCTTAGGTATAATAAAAACAATGAAACTGATTGTTGAAGTGACTGACGGGCTGCATAGTTCCCTTCCAATCAAAGTGACAGGACATCCTTAAACCCCAACATCCTTAAACCTATCAAAGCAGAAAAAACTTGAAAAGAACCTAAGACTAAAATCAAATTCAAGCACTTGTCCAAAATTGAACAGCACGTGGTCCTTGACAAGATTGAGAAAAATATCGTGATTTGTCAGTAGTGAGCAGAAGCGCCACCTTTTCTGCCAGGCGCTTTCCAAAAGCTACTCTCTGTAAAGACCGCTGGATCATAAGTTCGAGTGATCGCTCTGCAACCCCAATAAAACGCATGCAGTGGTGAATACGACCAGGACCCAAACGACCTTGGGCTATTTCAAATCCTCGCCCCTCCCCTGTAAGAAAACAAAAGCGATACAAACATAAATAAAGGCATTATGCACCTAGAAAATGGCATTGAAAACAGTCAATGTACAGTGCTTATTATTTTTGAATTTAAGTGTAGCGGTCTAGCAGTCTACTCTTTGACACGGGCACTAAAGTTACTTTCAACGTCTGAAAAAATCAAAGCCTTTGTAACCATACCATGCCAGGAATCGGCCACTCTGCTTAGAAGATATATTTTCCTTGTTTATACATAACAACAAAGCAAAACAAAACAAACAAAGAATTTTGCTGGTCCCGAGGAAAACACTACCCTTGTTATACATACCCAAAATAACATTTGACAAAGGCACACGGACATTGCCAAACGTCACCTCAAAATGGCCATGCGGAGCGTCTAAACAAAAGATGAAGTGCATAGAGATTACAATAAAAAACATACTGCAATTTGCCAGTGAAGTACCAACTCAACTCGTGTTACACACTCGCTTTAGCCTACCAACAGGCCATCTTGAGTTCTCTGGGTTGGCGCATGTTATCTTATGCGAGCGCCAAACGCCTACAGGCAAGCGAGTGCAACAGAAACTAGTGTTCTATCGGCCGTTTCCTGCATAACCCCGGGTTTGCCAAACGTTAACAGTCTGTCAGCCAAAGCATTCTGTATTCTTGGATGAACGCAGGAAATTCTTAAATGAATCAATGGTTTGAATGCAGGCTCCCTTTTGGTTTTTCCTTCGCTCCCAGTCAGTCTTGTAACACTTGTGTTTGCAGCTTGGACGCTCGCATTGGGCACTCACACGAAACACAAACAAGTGAACCTGCTTCAGCGTACAGTACCGTCAATGAAAATCACCACGGCAACCAACACTGATCCTGTATTGAAGAAAACTGACATAACTGACGGAAGAGTAAAACCGTTGATAGAAAAACTGTAAGAGTTTGCAGTAAATAAATCTACATCTCAAATCTAAAATCGTCACATCTGAAATCTAGTTATTATTATGAGTATTAAACAGATTAAACACTGTTGTTTGTCATGAAAGAGTAAGGACTCACCAGTGTAGCCAAAGACAGTAAGCGGCCTCACTTTAGTGACCCCTGGAGTATCCATGGGAACCAATACCATAGAATGACGCTTGTGTCTGAAATGATGGGTCAAATAGGAATAGCGACGGGAAAATAAACACTAATTGCAAGACAGATGAGAATTTCATTCGTCATTCGACGTTTGATTTTTATCTTTGGAAATCAGGCGCTGCACGCCCACCTGCCAAAAATGAAGCAGCTCTTCTAAGCTTCTAAACTGACCTGGGGCCCGTTTCTCGAAAGTCCCGATAACTTTTCGGGCCCGGAAAGCTATTTTAGGTGCGTGATGTTTACATTAAAGACTCAAATCTTGTTGGTTTCGAAAGCCGAGCTATAACATTCTAAGTTGATAAAACAAGTCGGGCTGATATGCGGGCTAAAACCTTCGCCAACATTCTATAGATGCTGATCTTAAAATAGAGCTGCTGGCCCGAATAGTTATCGGGACTTTCCAGAAACGGGTCTTTGGTACACAATATGTAGCAGCTATTTCGTTTTCAAGGATGGAGCCATTGTCTATATTGATCTTTATTGATCTATATTGATCTCTCAACCACGGCTGAAAAACCTTTCAAAAGCGGCTAAATCGCCAGCTTTTTATGTCACTGATGACGCACTAGTAGAAAGAAAACAGTGACGCTTGAAAAATTCAAGGAATTACACCGATCTGGGTTCGACGCTTACTTTGGCAAATTTTTTCCTGTGCTTCGTCCCATGACGATAGCGAATTTACAACGAGGGTCTCCTGCACCTAAAGAAACAAATATTCAGTTAAAAAGTGCCACTTTGCGTTGAAAAAAAAAACGTTCTAAGAGTTCCCATTGTAAATCAACTCACCAACACTATCATATCATGATCAAATTGCTCGTTCTCATGAAATTCATCCAGATAAGAAGGAAAAAGAATTTCATTGAAATTTCTATCGAGATTACCACCAACGCTGTATTAAAGTCTGAAACTTTGTGATAGCTACCACATATGATTATCTCGCTGGTGACAACCGTTCAGTGACACACTGAGATAATGCCTGGGATGCTGTAGCTTGGGCGAGGGACACTTCTTCTCACAGATGAGCCCTCTAGGAGCGTTGCTCAGAGTATCCCTGCTCCATGGCACCCATCTGCTTACACAAGCCCTGCTGACTGGTCTCTCATTTACAATGGTAGGCAAAAGTCTTCGGACAGATTCTCCTCTTTTTTATTTCATTTCATGCACTAAGGAAATAACCACGTCTCCCCCCCGCCCCTGAACACTCTTTACAATGTTGAGTCAGTGTATCCAGACTACTTCTTTTGAACATTTCACGTTGTTTTAGGGGAAGGAGGCGGAAGAAACTCGATGGAAACCACATTAAGATCGTTTCATTAGAGCAAAAGTAGCAATTCTTTGATTGTGTCCAAGGACTTTTGTCCAACACCGTGGCTGACAGTCCTCGAGTCTTGGACAACAGTAGTAAATGGCATTACAAGTTATAGGACTAAAGAATAGTTTAGTTAAGATCAAGTTCCAAAGTTTCGAAGACGTTCTAGAGAGATGAAGTCACAGGATGACCATCAATAGAAAAAACACGACAACAGTGATGTTTATTACCACTGCTCCACCATTTCCTGCCATTGATAACAACTTCACTGCCTTCCCTGCTGATTGTGCACTCCATGTTGGTCGCATCAGAGGAGGCTACATCAGGTTCTGCATGATATTGAAAAAATTTCGAAAGCCGTAAACATTTTAAATCAATCACGAGACCCTGGCCTTACCAAATCATCCATTATAAGTCATGCCCTTGCATTTTATAACTCGTGGGAAACATCATATTAGTCTGGTTAACAAAGCATAATAATGAGGGTAAAAAAACAACAGGTTCTCCAGCTTTAATGTGTTCTTTATGTAAACAACTGTGTTATTGATAGCTTGGCAAATTTCAACAACAACAAAAAACGCAACAAGAAATTCTTGACAACCACAAACAATGCTATACAGGAATTGCGAATGTTTGATTTCAACAATCTCAGCTAACTAGTAAACGTTTAACGACTCCTTTAAACATCTTTGACTCCAATGAAGGACCCTTCTGTCAATTTGTTCTCTGCCACCTACCGAAATGGTTGTCTTAGGAATTGTTTTAATTTAAAGTCATTCAGTGTCAAAAGCCATGAGGTGAAGCTTAGTGTGCAAAACCTGATAAAATGTGCTGCAATTATTTTGTGAATCGACGATTTTGTTCTCTAGAGGCAAAGCAACTTTGCTTGTAACTGTGAACTAAGCCAAAGTGTTTAATCTGAAAGCAAGCTTTGTGCTCTAGGCTCTAGTGTTTATTGTCTGACAACAAAGTTCTGATAACGTATGGAGTGTCCAAAGCAGTCACCTCAGGAACCAAACAAAAAGCGATCATTGCATGAATAACACAGTAAGCAGAAACAAGGACAGAGGGGCACGGGGAATCTGAGATAAAATGTCGCATTTTCATTCTTGTTGGAATGTCAACAAAATTAGCCACAACTTGCAACTCTGAAATAAAACAAGTTATTACAAAAACGAAAACAACATGCGACGTCAATCAAATAAGTTCCGAAATTTACAGTACCTGTCATACAAAAGGCAGACCTTATCTCCCCTCTGAGAAGAGGTTCAAGCCACTGTTTCTTTTGCTCTGCTGTTCCATACAAATGAAGAACCTCCATGTTACCAGTGTCTGCAAGTGAATACTCCGATGAGAGGTTTTGGAAAAGCATTTTAGAATGAAAAATTAGTGATATAGGTAGATAGACTGACAAAATCCTATTGCTTATTCAAGGGGCGTTAACTTTCTGTGGACTCACTTTGAAAGACATGCTCAGTTAAGTCTTTTTCCTTGTTTTAACTTTCTCAGCAGGGTATCCAACTTGGTTTCAGTAACACAGTCCGTGAACAAAGCATCCACTTACCAAAACCCAGAGTACATTAAATACTAGTTACTTGTTCTTTTGTTGCTGCTACCAAATCTCCACGTAAAAAACTTTGGCGTCACACACAAGTGGCAAACTAATCCTTGACATGTCCTATTCACTTGAGTCTAGTGTCAATGACGGTACCAGCCCCGATGACTACCCTCCCCCGCAGATCCAAGTAGACAATATCATCAATTAACATTAAGAGGGTCAGGAAACATGGCAGTGCTGCTCAAATGGCAAAGTTCGATGCTGAATCAGCTTATAAGAACATTGCAGTTCTACTTTGACGTGAAATGGAGGCACGTCCTACGTTGATTCCCTTTGGCTTGCGGTGTGCACCTTACGTCTTTTACCATGTGTGAAATTCTAGAACACCCAGAGCCCTTAAATAATGCAGTTGTTGCATTCCGTTCTTAAAGCGGCTGCGAGGCGTAATTTCAGTTTTTTTTTTACCACAAACTAATGCGACCTATTACTGGTTCTGACAACAAAGCAGCTGATGCATTATCTCTTTTTCATTGGCAAACCTTCCCCTGCATGGCTCCTTAAGCAGACCTGTACCTCACGGCCGTCCCTTAAGAGCTCTAGTACCTTTTGTACAAGCTAGAGAGGGATTGCTTAGCTAAACCTTTATGTCGCCGGCTTGGCTTCTTCTACCTATCAAACTTGATTTGAAATTTACTCATGTCTAGTTCATCAACAGCTTCACCCCAGTGGATCACCATGTACTGTGGATGAGTGGTCCCTTTCTTTATTTGTGACTCGTCAAGGGCATCTTCACTTTGCTCCTCTTCTATACAGATTATATAACAGGAGTTTGCTCCATGCACTTGGATCTGGGTCTCCCTGATTCTCTTGTGGATTGCCTCCAGCTGCAAGGAGTCTTATGTGGCGGGGCATCAAAAGGACCCAAGGTTATTACTGGCTCTACCTGTTTACCATGTTATGGATAACCTCAAGCTAAGTATCCACAAATCACTATCCTTTACAGACTGAAATGCCACTTCAACCCTGGATTATTTTGGGTCTGTTCGTTCTCCTGAATTTACAGTCTCATCTTGGTCTGACTTCAACCCGCTTATGCACTTGTCTGTCGATGACAATTCTACTGATTATGTGTCTCCCAACTGTTTGCGACTGACTATCAAGGCCTCCAAGACTGCACCATTCCAGAAAGGCTGCAGCTTGTTCAATGTTAAGTATCACCCTCCTATTTTTGTCTTATCAACTCTCACAGCTTCTACATATTTGATACAAATAGAAATTTATATCCAAATAAGTGCACAGGTCGTGTCCATAATAACTCACTGATTTGTACCTGGGGCACTGCAGTTGAAGATTTCTGCAGCAAAAGTACACCTTCCAGTCATTTCTGCTAACAGGGCATAATCCAGTTGACTCAAACCTGATTCACCTGGTAGAAACAGGTTCCACAGGCCTTCTGATTGAGCTTTTTTCTGTAGGAAACAGACAACAATTAAATCTGGACATTTATATGGAGAAAATTAATTGTCAAGCATTTCTGTAGCATTCCAGGGGAGACAGTTGAAGGGAAAACTTAATAAGTTTCCTTTCCTACTGTTAAATGTTCTCATTCAGAGTGATGATTAAATGTTTAGTAACACAGCAGGGAAGTCAAGCCACCAAAATTTCAATTTCCTTGGTCAGCAGTATGGTACCAACAAAGTGAGGTCTTGTGAACTGTAACGGAGCAATAAAACAGCAAAGACTAACAGTTCCAACCCTATACTGAAAAGCACAGGTTAATACTAAATAAAAAATGTAAGATCACCTTTAAATCCTCTATTATTGGAGGAACACTCCACTGAGTATCAACATTAGTCACATGCTGATAGTAAGCCTAGTGAACAATGATAAACATAAGGTGTAATACATCAAACATGAGAAAGAGTGTTTTATCAGGATATCCCAACACTGAGAAGTGGGTTAGAAAACGAGGCCCAGCCAACTTTTTTTAGCCGACTTCGAGGTGTTTGGATACCTGATGAAACTCTCTTTCGAATTTTTGATATGGGGAGAGTCAAAGCAAAAGTTTGCAAAATTTTATACTAATTAAGATTCGGTATCCAAACTACCGTCACGGTAGTGATTTCCTTTGTTTTCTCTTTATGAATTATTAATGAGTTGAGAAGTTAGTATAAAGCACTGTTTGGTTCTCTCACCCAGGCAAAATTAAAAAAAAATTCCAATCAACACTGGAGACAATCAGAAAAAGCTGACCAGCATTCCAGCCATCGAGATCAGCCAACTTAATTCATGTAAAACACATCTCTTACAACTTTTAATGTCCCCATACACAAGTAATCTGTTCAACAATACACAATACACTGTATATGAAATAGTAAAAGACAAAAAAAAAATACAACTTTACAATTACGCAATGCCGTAGCAGTGACAAAGCTGGATATGTAAAACTAATGAAGAAAATCCTAACAAGCAGAAAAATAAACAGAGATATATCCTACAAACCAATGCAAAAATCACTCTGATCTCTGGAGAGTGAAAATCCATTCAAGGCTGTTATGAGGAGAACAAAATATGCCAAAAACCGAAAAGAAAAAAATTACCCCAAGAATAGTCCTATGATGGCTAATTGACATCAAGTGAATTGGACAAACCAAGGTGTAGTATAAATAGAAGGTGGCAATGTGAGGCATGTCAATGATATGTGTGCCCATAGGAAATCCATGTTACCTTCAGGGTGTTATTATCACTGTCGGCAACTTCTAATTGCACAGACGAAAAAAAAGTTTTAGGAAATCTGTGTTCTAACAGAAGATTAGGCAGGGTTCTACATTTTGCCATATTTGTGAGACCACAAGAAGACAGCCAGAGGGTGTTTGTGGTCTTATCTGTGGCTCCACCTTCCAAGTGCTCAAGCAGAGAACTAGTATACACTTTGAGTTAGCCTTAAACCAGATAAACTAATACACTTTGTTGAAGTAATTAATCAGTACTCAGCAAACGTGCCAAGAAGGTTACAAAAAGCCATTTTTACCTATACAAACCTGTTCAGCAGGGTAAACATGTTTTTCCATGAATGCCTTCATTTTTTTGTACAATGTTTGAGCCTTTACAGATGGTTGGAAGATGGACATACTGTTAGATTGGCCTGCAGGTGCAGTCCTGTCACCTAACAGGTTTTTTCTATGATTAAAGAAAATCCATTCTCAGTCATATGGAATGACAACTACATTGCTTTTTTCCGATCAATCACAAAATATGAGATGCAATAACAAATGATTTTCAGTCACGACCCCCTGGGCAGCCATAAGGACTCCTAGAACCTGTTTACACGAATCTATCTCATTGCAAGGCTTACTGCCCTTGCTCACAGCTGACCAGGTTTTTTGTCCAGGGATCATGTCATTAAAGGCCGTAACCTGTAACACCGCTTATAGCTGAGTATGCTTTTGAGACCTCAGTGTTATGGGTGATCTTGCCTCTGGCTCAGAAAATTCACTCACAAAGTAACAAGTTTGTTACGGGTGTAAAGATCAAGACAACAGGTGATTCAAAACTTAATGACAGCCCTGTAGTCAACAACAAAAAAGCACATCAGAAGAAAACTATGCCTCCTTCCCAAACCATGGTCGATTAATTTATGGATTACAGACACACACTACAAGCCCAACAACTTAAATGAAACTGTGTGAGATACTAAAAGTTAAAGTTATTGATGGGGCTAAATTCTGTGATGGAGTAAAGTGGTGTACACTGAAGGATCAATGTTAGGAGAAAATCCTCTAATAGATTAACAATGTTAAAATTTTTTCAATAATGTAATCCAATTGAGTCTTCCCATTAGACCACCTATCCAAGTTTTCCATTCATGAATGATGGTCAAACTGGCTGCACCGTGTTTTCTATTCAGGGAGGGGTACAGGGTATTTTTGTAAGCTGCGATTTGCCTTAGTTTTTGGCATGAAACATGAAATGGCTGTCTTCGTCGCTATGAAATGTGATTTGCTTAGTAGCTGTCAGCTGTGATTTCACATTATTACTTCCTGTTGAGTGGGAGTTAAACTTTATGAAATGGAGAGTACAATGGAAACCTCCAATATCCCTCTTATTCACTCACAGGAAAACTCAGATAAGTAGTGCAATAGATGATTAATAAAAAAAATTAAATTAACAATTAATAAAAAAATTAATTAAAGCCTGACAAAGTTGAAGAGTCAGAACTTTGAGTTTCACTAAAGATCACTATACTTACCCAGTTTGCAGAGCCAACTTCAATCCTGCTACAGCCAGTGGTTCCACAGCATCTCCAAATAAGGCAGCATTCTCAGCACTAGCATTACCTTGCAGGGATCGTGCATAAATACCCTAAGAACCAATCACATAAGTCATACTAGAATAGTTTTGAAAGGACAATTCTAGCAAACTGAAAATCACGAAACCAGTAAAGAGACATGTACATGCTATCAAGAATTAAAAAACAAAGCTGTATTACAACATTAATCAGCTACATACAGATAAAGAATTATTAGACTATCTTAAAAAATTAAATAAGAGTGTACTAGTAGATCTGAGCTGTAATAATTAAAAACACAAATTCACAGTTGTCTAGTTGGAGGTTACAGTATTGTGCAAAAGTAATGCAAACGAAATTCGATGAATTACAGTCTTTGTTCTCGCAAAATGTCGCGCAAACTCTCGCGCGATCTTTCGCGCAATGCCGAGCGAAATTACGGGCAAAAGTTCGTCCCTAAAACGAAATTTCGTGGAAATATCGTGCGATATTTTGAAAGGTCAAATGAAAAATCGCTCTTGCGTAAATTCGCGGCAATAAGAAGGAACTTCAGTGATATACAGCTGTAAAAGCGTAGCAGTGTTTGACGTAACTTCCAATCACACAGCCAGAAGGTCCATGCCCGAATGCCCTATTCCAGTCTTAATCAGACTTGAAAACAATTTCTACGAAATAAACGTTAAACTTAAACTTAAAACCAAAAAAAATACAGGAAGGTCGCCAATCAATTTATATTCAAACTCACTTAGGAAAGAAATGTTTGTGTCGTGACAAGTATTACTTGGAAAGTCGCGCTAAATGTAACGTAAACAAAACGCTTTAGTCGACTTTAGCGCATAAAGTTCAAATGTTCCATGACCTTAGGGACTGTTCGTTATTTATGCCTAACGGGGGGCAGGTGTTTAGAGTGTGGGGGTAAAATTTTCAAAATCCATGAAAAAGGGGAGGTGTTTTTTTTAAATACAGTAGAAATAAGGGCGGTAAACTTTTAGAAACTGTTGTTTCAACACTTGTGTAGCCCTTTTGCAGACATATTTAAAAAGTTGATCTCTGTTTCGAGAATTCTATTTCCAAAGAACCTGGTCTTTATAATTTGAAAAGCCAAGAAAACGTGACGTGGAGTGGCGTTATTTAAAGGTTCCAATATATAACTTATTAAATCCCTTTAAAATACATGCAATCTGATATTTAATATTAGCAAAACCCACACGTGTCATTTGCCGGGGCCAGTTGTAGTTTACAGTATTGTAGTGCATAAGTATATAGCCATCCTCAAACAGCAAAACTGGTTCAAGCCTTGCAATGAACTTCTTACAAACTTTCATACCGTTGATTTCTCTCTTGAATCGGATCTTCTCTGGGCCCACGTTAATACCGGCGCTGCAAATTTACTTTCCTTGCGGAGTGCTTCCATACTGTACAATCACAAATGACCTTGCACTTGATTTTGGTTTATCGGCACGCGGCCAGAACACATGTTGTACGCAATTTCGCAATTGTCAGCACGTCGCGTCCTGAGGGTAGGGGAGGGGGGGGGGGTAAAATTTTGAAACTGTCACATAAACTGGGGGGTAATTTTTTAAAATACCCACTTTTGGGGAGGGGTAAATTTTTCATATGCCTGAATTGGTTGAAAATCACCGACCCCCCCCCCCCCTTAGCCATAAATAATGAACAGTCCCTTATTGCTCTTAAAAGCATGTGTAATTTTAACTAAAAGAAAGGGAGGATAACCTCTAAAGGTCGCAATGGTTGAGATTAGTTCATGTCCAATTTCTGAAATGTTTAGAAATGTAACGATTCCAGTGAGGAAGAGTAGGAAAGTATATTAATTGGCACTGGATTCAATAAACGGCCAAATGGAAAAGCTGGACTGGACTCTGGACTGGACTTTGGACTGACTTTGATTGACTTGTAAAAATATGAATCAGACCCAATAATTTAGTAATCAGTTAATAAATAAAAATAAAGTTGAATTTTAAATCACTTAAAATCATACCAAACAAGTTAGGGATGGACCATTATTCTTTTTTTCAGGGGAGGGGGGGAGGAAGATTTTTTTTCTGCATAAAATTTTTTTTGTGACTGAAAGCTTTGTATGAATTTCATTTCACTAGTTTGCAATAACGTTTTTTGCTTTGTGTCGCTATGCACGATTTTTATTTCTAGAAATTTCGCGCGCGTTTGTCTAACACAACTGTAACTGATGGGCTTTGAGCTTTTGAGGTCTACATGAATCATTATCTCCAGCCTTGTCTTCATTTCGTTAGAGAAAAAACATTACACGCAGGATGGGAAAACGAAATTGACTGAGGAGACCGAAGTGTATTTTCAATATCCACTCACTGAATGTGTCAATAAGCATGCACCCCACTGCTCATCTTTCACCCCACCGACACATAGAGAGACATTATTTGTTCAGGCCCACGACGACTTTCTTAAGGATAAACTTGGTCTTTAAAAACAGTCCTATTTTTTCTCTAACGAAATGAAGACAAGGCTGGAGATAATGATTCATGGAGACCTCACAAGTTCAAAGCCCATCAGTTACAGTTGGGTTAGAAAAGCGCGCGCCAAATTTCTAGAAATAAAAATTGTGCGTAGCGGCACAAAGCAAAAATTTATTGCAAGCTAAATGAAATTCATACAAAGCTTTCAGTCACGAAGAAAAAAAATTCATGCAGAAAAAAATCTTCCCCACCTCCCGAAAAAAAATATAATGGTCCATCCCTAACTTGTTTGGTATGACTTTAAGTGATTTAAAATTTAACTTTATTTTTAATTATTAGTTGGTCAGTAAGATATTAGGTCTATTACATGTTTTACAAGTCAATCAAAGTCAACTATAATGAAAAAACAGCAAAGAAAAAACGACGATCGAGTTGGTTTTCCCGATATTTCGGACAGTCAAGCCATCCTTCTTCGGGGGATTTAATGCATTAAATCCCCCGAAGAAGGACGGCTTGACTGTCCGAAATATCGGGAAAACCAACTCGCTCGTCGTTTTTTCTTTGCTGTTTTTTCATTATAGTTTATTTTAGTAACTTTACAAACAGCAGGATTTTGATTGTGGTCACATCTTATAGAAGTCTCAATCAAAGTCAGTCCAGGGTCCAGTCCAGGGTCCAGTCCAGGGTCCAGTCCAGAGCCCAGTCCATCTTTTCCATTTGGCCCCAATAAACGGTAACAATCACTTATCTTAAACGTTGACTTGTAATTAAGTAAACTTAACTTGAGATCTGTATATCAATGAAACATATGTTTTAAAGCACGCTTGGGAAGGAAATGTTTCGCAGGGATAAAAATGATAACATGTAAAAGTCGTACTAAAAAATGCGCTAATGCATGCAAATGTTAACAAAACATTTCATTTGACTGAATGTCGTGCATAAACTTGAAATGTCAATTCCATGACCTTACCTCTCTCATACTTGTGTAATGCTAATGAAATGAAAGCATTTCATGCGAAGGTCACAACGGAATAAGATATTAAGTTAACATCAAATTTCCAAACGTTCGGAAACACAACAGAATTTGCATAACCATCGCGCTTCTAATTAAACGGCCGTCGCTATAGCGACCGCCGGTTTATAAAATGAACACGGTTTTTGGTGAAAGTCAGTTGGCTTAACATACGAACAAAGTGCTGTAAAGCTTGTGGTACGGGTACTCAAGAGTGGTACTGTCTTATATAAGACGCATGCACATATTAGTCTGCTGAATGTTACCTTCGTGTGTTCTTGTCTTTTAATTTACAGTATTTAAGATATGAATGGCGAAGGGGTGGTAAGTTTGGGGTTTTTTGTATTTGTCTTGTAAAACGCATGCGCAATTGAGTAAAGCAGCTAATAGGATTGAATGTGAAATTGGCTGTGTTGTCTGATCTAGTCAGTGGTTATGGTGAAAATTTTTTTCGTGCAGGGGTTTTTTTATTGGGATTGACATTTTGAGGGATGCAAAAATGTGGGGGTCAGAAGGATTTGTGAATCTCAGAAGCATATCACACTCCTGTGAATGTGAGTTGCTTTGAAAGTTGCGTTTTGTATAGGAGCGGTGTAATATTGTGCTGTGTGAGAGGCAGTTTCCCTTGGCGTTTTATGGGGGGGGGGGGGTGGTTTGCGAAGTGGATTGTAAGTTTTCTGATTGGCTAACTTGTATTTCGCAGCGGACAAAAAGGACAGTTGTGTTTTGCCGGCGTGGGCTAGGAAGAGAAGGAATTGGTACTAGTATGATGATGCAATATTAGTTGATTGCACCATCAGTACATGATTGTTCTTGTGAACAGAGAGAGATGAGTGTTTATTTGAGGCGAGAAGTTGATACTTAGGAACTGTCATTAATGAGGAGATCAATTAATAAGGCAGGTGTTACGAGTCTTTTTGCATTGAAAGAACGAAAATATCTGAATATTATCGACGGATTTGCGTGGTTTGTGTGTGGTGTTCGCTAAAGGCTACGAGCAGTCTCTCTTTCCGTTCAGAGATAGTGAAGGAAAAGAAAAACAAGCTAGTGAGCGCGAAATCGATTGCGGCTCGACAGGCGTGTTAGCTTTCAAAGACATGGGCGACTTTCGTCCCCGCTTGCTTGTTTACTTTTGCAAGGGGATTCCCGGGTTAGCAAACCGGATTTAAACATCACGTCATGAGATATGCCTTGACGTGCCCCATACTCTGACAAGCTGCTCGAGCTTGTGTTTATCAAGCGTTATATTTTGATTCTACTGCTATGTTCACTGTTTGTATTTAAGGTCTAGGCACAACAGCAAATAAATCGTCCTCCCTGTGTGAGCATTCTCAGTTGTGGATGAATTTATATCGACATTCAACGTTTGAGTGAATTTGCATTTTTCAGCACAAATAAAAGCGATAAGAAAGATATGCTGAGTCATCAGAGTTTAAACATTACCTCATCCAGTACTGCTATAGTCAAAATATTGTGTCACACAATCACACTTTTCATCACGCCGGTTCGTATAAATAGAGGATCGCACTAACATTTGTGAAACCTAGGGGTGGGGAGGGTCAGAATGGCCGGTTAAAATGCCCAATGGGCTTTCTTGTTACATTCGCGACACCCTTGAGAGGTCACATCTGGTCTGATGTGTCACAGTTTAAATCAGGTGAGAAATGATGTTGAAATTTACGCAAAGCAACAAAAACTTACTAAAAAACTGCCACAACAAAGCTTAACTAATTGCGTTCAAGCATGCGTTGGGAAAGAAATGTTCCAGATTTCGTGACAGAAAGGCGCCATCCGTTTGACAAAGGTCGGGTAAAATGTAAACAAAACACTTTCACTAATTATTAATTCAAGTGGCGCATAAGTTTCAACTAACTCTGCTACTTCGAGCTTCTTTGCCCTTTGATGCTATAACTTATCCTTTTCGGAAATGCTGACAAAAAGAAACGATCAGCTTTTAAAGTCTCGTGTATGCAGTACCAAGAACCGCTAATCGGCTATTAACAATTTCTTAAGACTGGATCGGCAAGTACTCACATGGCCGTGACAAAGCCGCCACGTTCGTGATTCAACTTAGGGAATTATATCTTAAAAACAAAATAATGTCGCCGGAAGTCATGTTAGTGTGTAGTGAATTTAAGTTCGACTTTCTACAGGAGGCCTTGAACAGGTAAGTTTCATTTCCATAATGTGGAACTTGTATTCAAGATGTCATTGACTTTGTGTTTACAAAGTGAGTGTATTAATTCGCTTCCAACATGTTTACGTCTCGTGGCATGACTGGTCACACGTGAACGAAATAAACAAGATAAATGAGTCATTCAGAGCAAGCGAAAAATCGCTTACTACAAACGACAACTCGCTCGAAATATCGCTAAGTGCCACGAAATTTCGCTAGCACAGCCACCTAGTGCCACGAAATTTCCCTCGAAATATCGCAGCGTGTGGCGAAATATCATCGTCACACAAACAATAGGTCTCCCGAAATATCATTGAAATATCACTCCAAACGAAAGTTCACTTATTTTCGTCGAATATTCGCGTAATTCGCACAATACTGTATTTATTCACTTCACTTCTTGTTCACTGTTAATTTTTTTTAACAATGTTTCAGTTGCAGACATTATCCTCTGATATACTTAAATTTACTAGAAATTTTCTAGTTACAATCAACTTACGTGTCATAATGTTGGCTACAAATGCACTGGCATTCCCTTCAATTTTTGAAGCAATTGTTAAACAAAGAAGTGGCATTTGCATTGAGTAAGCTCGCTTCACAACATCATCCAGTATTTAAGACATAAATAAGAGAAAGTCTGAACTGAACCTGAGCTATAGCTGCTAATCTGAAGAATGACAGGGCAAGATAGAAGTTCCAGTGCTGTTGAACTGATATAAGACTGAGTCCACGCTCTCTGCAGTAAGTAGAAACATACTCCATTTCTGATGGAATACCAGGGGCTGAATCTTCTACAAAGGCAAATTTCAAAAGTCTGTTGGCTTAATAAAACCTACAAGCTGAGACTATATTCAGCTACAGGAGACAGAATTTTAATTTTTCCCACTTTCATGACATAAGTGGACATATCTAGGGATTTCTCTGAAAAAGTATGCAACTGCCAAAACAAAGACTAAAATGCAAAACTACAAAATAATCAAATACATATACAGTGAGTTTCACTGTCCCCACTGTCCTGTCCATATCACACACAAATAATTATTGTCCTGTGGGCTTAACAGTTTTTTGCAACTTGTTTGCCATTCAATCTGTTAATACAGTACCCTGCGAGCAGAGGCACTTCAATCTTCCTAGATAGTTAGACTTCACGACTTATCTAGGAAGATCGAAGGGCCTCTGCTCACAGGGTATTAATACAGTCAAACACCGTGGGAAACACTTAACAGTCAAACAATCTGTTGATACAGTCAAACATTGTTAAAAATCAACTTTAGGTTTCCTCTTTAGTATACTATTTGCTTTATTAAGGAAACGAATTTAACACACTGAGGAGTGTCTTAAGTTCAAACAGATGTTCTTCAAGTACACATACGTTGTTTGTTTGTAGTAACTGTTATTTATGTTTTTTCTTTCTGGACAAAAAAGTGTCCATTGAATGCATGAGGACAGTAAAAGGTATCTGCAGTTTATGCAGCTCAACAAGCAAGAGTTCATAGTATTTTAAAAGTTCATTTCCAGCACTTGGACATCTATAACACCCTAAAGATGAGGCCTTCATAAGTTGAGAATGTCAGCTGTTTCTTGGAAATATATCTTAGAAGCTTTTATCCCTTTTTAAATACTTTTATATTTAATATTTTTAACAGGTGAAAATGTTCATAAATATTTTGACATCTGCCCACTACATAAAGGGTACCAATTGAATACAGGCTAGGGGTGCTGACACGCTCATCTGACTGAGTAAAGACAACAATGTACAGACTTAACAGTGATGCTAGGAATCAGCTATCTTGACCTCAGGTCAGTTCTTGCTTGTGCTGGAAAAATCTATGCATGTTTCCAATCTGGAGGTTACTGACCTTACAAGTGTGTAAAGTGGTTTTCAATGAGGGAAACGTAATTAGCACCCTCCAGGGACAAGTGGATATACAAGAAATTTATGATTAATCAATAACACTCACCTAATGAAAACATTGGTAGATGCTGTTTAAGTTCCTCTGGCCAGTGGTATGGTGTGCAACTGTAAGCAAGGTCAAGTATTGGATCACCCAGGGTTGATAACTCCCAGTCCAAAACAGCAGTTACACTCAGCTAAAAACACAATCATACACACTAGTATATCACAAACATCAATTGAAGGGCCCGGTGGACAGGGGCATAAGTGACTATTTTGGTCCAAAAATAAAAATCGCTCAAAAATTGCCGAATTTTTGCACACGGACTTGTTTTGACTTGTGCTTCGTTTATGAGAAAAAATGTGGAGAAAAACGCTGTCAGCGTCTTCTGTTTTCTTTTGTCAAAAACTTTAACAAAAGAAAATGATTAAGATCTTTGTTTCGGGGAACAAAGAATGGAATCAACGAAGCAATTAACAAATCAAAATCGCATGAATAACAAAGGATTTTAATTGTTAATTTTGCAGGGATGATGCAAGTTTGCCTGCGTGGCGAAAGTTCAAGCCGTGCCTAATGATGAAATTTTTCTTCTCTCCGTTTTTCTTTTCCAACCTTTTTTTTTTAACCTTTCTTTGCCTTAATGATGATAAGTGAGTGAGAAATAAATTATAACAATCAAGGAACGAGCACACCTTAGGTAATAGTTTACCATAATTAAGTCTAGTGAGTGGCAATTCTTTTTACTTTTACATTTAAGAACCATTTGGGTTGCCACACTGAAGCGATGTCAGGGTCGATTAGCTTGGGTGAGCAATGGTGGCTCCACCCACTTGCCCTTGCTTATCTGCCTTCTAGGTGCTTGGCACGGGAACATGCTGCTAGGAGCAGCTGTTCTCTGTCACGCCCATCTCACGGTCTTCCATGCCACTCGCCGACACTAGCCTAGCCCCGTTGACTGGCCTTGCATGCGGCAGTCAGCACTCGGGTCCTGGACAACACTTGGCTACCTCCCACCTTAATCCCACAGGATTACTGGTATTTACAAACCATAAAATTCATTCAACTTATAACTTTCAGCTGTCACTCCTTTTGGAGCTTGATGATAAATTCTGAGAATGGACAGACCAGGCCTCTTTACTATATTGTAAATCACATTAGAAACTTAGATTAACTACCTCAGTGGGATGAATAACAAGGTTATCCAGTCTGAAGTCACCATGAACTACAACTGAAGTGAATGTAAGCGTAACATCAATATCACTTGGAATGACTCTGAGTACATACCTCTTGTAGATAGACATAATTCAATCTTTAAACTGGTGATGTTGAGCTATTATACTTGCTTACATGAGGTCTCAACCTGAGCCTTATGAGGGGTGGACAACCACTTATCAAGTATAGTGAAGCCACATGCTGATGAACTGACATCATGAGGAGAAACACTTCATGATGCTTACATGATCCCAAGACCTGGGCCTTGGGAGTGGTGAAAACTGCTGACCAAATGAAGTCACAAGCTCATGGGACAACATTGTGGGGAGGTGTCTATTGGAATATGAATGTTTTCACATATTTTCAGACAGGTTTTACATTTACTATTTCACACGAAAAAATTGGGTTGGTCCGTGTGAGTCTGCATCCTCGCAAAATGACAGCCTTCAATCATTCTTTTTCCTTCTAAAATGCGCAATTCATAATGCAAGGCATAATGCAAACTTGTGATTGACTAGGAAGGCTCCTTTGTCCCGGGGAAGTTTAATCTAAAAATAAACTGGTCTGTGAAAATGCAGTGAGATGAATATACAGCAGTAAGATGCTCTGGGTTATAGGCTTCTGACTGAACAAATGAAGTCATGTGCTAATGGGCTGACATTGTGGGGAGGCATGCATTCAAAATATTACTGATGGACACACTTCATGATTCTTACATGAAGTGAGAAGCTGGACCTAAGAAGGGGTGAGTAACTGCTGATCAAATTAAGTCACATAATTGTGAGCTAACATTGTGGGAAGGCTCCAATTGTAATATCACTGATGGCAACACTTCATGGTACTTAGCTGAGGTCAACAGCTGATACAAATTGTGAAGGGAAGTTACAACACACATCTCCCCAGTTTAGCCATGTCCTTATGCACGTGTACAACTATACCACCTGGGCAGTGTAAGCCATGGTGATATTCCAGTGCCAGCCATGGTTATATAGCCTGGTGATACTGTTGTGCACTTGCATGAGGTCATAGCCAAACCAGAGAGAAGTGTTTTGTGACTTCCCTTCATCTTCTGGGGAGGTGTCCGTTGGAATATCACTGAGGCATCCATCGGAATATCACTGATGATGACACCTCATGATGTAAAGACCTGGGATTTTGTAAGGGTTGGTAATTGCTGACTAAATAAGTCTCATGCTCATGGACTAACAAATTGTGGAAAGGGGTCTATTGTACTTTCACTGATGGGAACACTTTATAACGTTTACATGAAGTGAAGAGCTCAGCTTGGGATGGGTGGTGACTAAATGAAGTCATATGCTTGTGGGCTTACATTATGAGGAAGGTGTTTATTGAACTATTACTGATGGAACACTTTCTGACCCTTAGAACAGTCAGTCTCAACTTGGGTATGAGAGGGGTGAATGACTGCTGACCAGATGACATCACATTCAGGGGAGCTAACATTCCAATATGTAGGGCTTGGGAGGTCCCTATATGAAATGAATTCTGTTGATGGGACACTTAGTGACCCTTACATGATAACTCAGCCCAGACCCTTGCACAGTTAGGTAACTTTTGCCCAGACGACGTCACATGCCCATGAGATAGCATTCCAAGATGAGGCAGTAAGAGGCATCCATTTCAGTATCTTTTATGGGGACACTTTGTGTGATGCTTTCACACAATGGGTGGTGTGAATTCATCATTGGACAGTCATGACTATCACATGACCTTAAAATCTACAAATATTTTTAATAAGAGATTTTATTTAAATTCCAAATGATATTAATAGTAAGCTGCATCTCAGTGAGTGTGTATCTGTTTTATTTTCACCTGTTTCTTGTCTGTTTGTGGGAGGAATATTATTTTCCAGCCATGTTAACAGCTTTTCCATTGCATTTATTTGCTGTGTTGCTGATGCTCTGTACTGCTTCCCCCAGGTTGATATCTGAAATAAAAACATTTAGTTTTGTAATGAAAAAAGTTGATTATGGGAAAAAAAATTCAATTTAATACCTGCTTCATTTAATGATTTTCTTGTGTGGTTCAGTTTAATCAAAGTTCATGCTTGCAGATTGTCCCTCAGAATTTACTAAAGGTGAGAAAGCTTATTACCAAAATTGACACAGTAAACAGGACTCTAAATTTATGCAAGTGAGGAAGTATGACATTCACCTGTCTCCTCAAGTAGTTGCTTTGAAGACCAAAATCAGAAAGTCCCAGGCTTCTCCAATTGACACTGTGTAGCCTGGCCAAGGTAGTAATCATGGCATTGTAAATAGCTCTTCGTTCCCCGGCAGAAACACTAGGCAATGATGGTGTGCGAAATACATGTCCCTACAAAAAAAGTTATCAATCAATATAATATATAATATATTGACCATACAAGCATTTATCCAGAAGATGCATTATTACGTCTTCTGAATGAAATCATGTGAACAATGGAACTACAATGAAATGAATTAAATGACCCTGAAAGTGATGAATATTAACAGTAATGAACAAAACTGTGACTTTTTAGGAAGAGATTTAGGGTGGACCATTAACATTAGCATTGTACACATGAATGCAGGTATGGTAACAGGAATTCATGTGTTAAATATCCCAATTTCTATACAGCATGTTACATGTGCTGAAATTCAGTCTGAAACAACAAATATCACTACGAGGCTTGGGGAATAAAACATAGTTATATGATTTATTCCTCAGTCTCATTGTGATCATGAAATGTCTATCGTTTCAAACTAAATTTGAATATCTCCCAACAGGGCTTTGTACACAAATGGACATCCTTGTCACTGGTGGTGTACCACACTAAAGATCCTCAGGCCCCAGTTGTTCAAAAGTTGGATAGCGCTATCCACCGGATAAATCACTATCCAGTCGATAAGTGTTAGGGAAACCAATTGCGTTATCCACTGGATAGAGATTTATCCGGTGGATAGCGCTATCCAACTTTTGAACAACTGGGACCAGGAGTACACGATGTCTTCCAAATAATAAAGAAAGGAATCAGACTGATCATCTGAATTTCAATGGTAAATGGCAGCAAATCTCGCAAGGAAGTTCAGTGAGAAGTGGGTTCTGTGGGCACTCCCCCTGGGGGGAGTCACGTTTACTTGTGCATAAGTGTAACAACAACTCAGAGGAAAAATACCTCATAGGCCAATGCTCCATGACTAATGTGTTAATGTAAAGGACAAGTTATTATACCCTGGTAGAAATCCTATACAGGATCCTACAGGATTTTCTAGGATCCTATAGGATCCTACAGGATCCTGTAAGTTCACACAGGATCCTATCCAGGATCCTAAATGGCACCTTGTTGTTTTTAAGATCCTACTCAGGATCCTGTAAAGTCTTTCAGGATCCTGCTTAAGATTGTCTAGGATCCTGTTTAGGATCCTATAGGATCTTGTTTAGGATCCTGTAGGATCATGTTTAGGATCCTGTAGTATCCTATAGGATCTTGCTTAGGATCAGTCCTGTAGGATCCTATAGGATCTTAAACAGGATCCTGCAGGATCCTATAGGATCCTAAACAAGATTCTACAGGATGTCAATAGGATCCTACAGGATCTTATATAGGATCTTATCAGGATCCTGGTTAAGATCCTACAGGATCCTGTTAGGATCCTACTAGGATTTTATTAGGATCCTGGGCAGAATTTTTACCAGGGTATTAGTATTCAAGAACTATACCGACTGGAGCACTTCATTCATAGAAATCCTGAAGGGCCACCTCCTCCCCAACTTCCTAAACAGATATTTATTTGTTTTTGTTTTTGTTTGTTTGTTTGTTTGTTTGTTTTTTTTGCTTTTTCATAATAAATAAAAGCTAAAATCTTACTGTAACATGTTCCATAATGTAGAATTCTGTTCCAATAACAGATTCATCTTCACAGTACAGGTATGGCTTGGGCACAGGAAATGAAATGCTGTGCAGAGCTGAAAGTATTCTGAACTCTCTTTTAACCTGTAATTGAAAAGTTAAGTATCCTATTCAACAGATGATTCAAGACTTCTCTCTTCTTGCAGTATAATAACTGAACTAAAAGACAATCCCTTAATCCCATAATCAGGCCAGGAAAACTGGCCTACTAAAAAACTCTTGGTCAGCATATGGAATTGGGATGGGCATAGATGTTTGTGGCTTTAAATGAGTTCTGATAGTATAATTATCGACATGAAATACTCTGATGGCTATTTAAAAAGAAAGTACAGGTTTTCACATGTTCATGAGCGCCAAAACATTTCGGCATGTTACGAGCGTGAGGGGACATGTGGTTTACATGTGGTCGTGCTTAATCAAATGTAATAAAGTAGACTGTTGACAACTCGGACCCTAGCATCTTGAACTTCTCACAAACTCAAATCAAAAGCATTTGCCCTCCTTTTTACTTTCATTTTCCCTTCCAATAACGTGGTTCGCCTAATTAAAGCATTCAAGTTATCAGAATTCTACTGTAGTACATAATTATATATTATATTTCAAGGCTGTGCTCTAAGAGGAATCACAGGGTGCCCAAATGCTCCCAACCATGAACTGTGGGGTACCCCGTCCTTGTGGATTATGCAAAACAAATGAGCTTTTAGTCTCCCAAAGACAAATTATAAAGTTAGTAGTCTGAGGCCCCTGGTCTCTGCTAGAGCATAGCCCTGTATTTTGGAACTTACAAAATTGCTTGAAATCTAGTAAGATGTGTGACTTGTTTAAAATTAATTATGTATTCTTATTTAAGAATTGTATCAGAAAGGAAAAGCTTCAATGGCCAATCTTGACAAGTCACGTTTTGTGTCACTAGTACATTTCTTTTTTTCTTGCATGACTAGTTTGCCATGCATGACAATTGTGCATGTGTGCAGGCTTTTCCAGAAAACATCATCGCTTCTGTACGCAGTACATGCCTGTGATTATATCATAGATTAACACAATTATATTGTTAGGAAGTGAATTTTGTACTTGACCAACCAACAACAATAGTAAACTTCTCAAGAGCCCAAAACCACAGTGTTGCCTTGAAAATATATTACACCAAATGAAAGAGTTTCAATTCTGGTTAGTATAGAACTGAGTGACAGAGCTCTTACCTGTGCAGAAGCATTGTGATTTTATAAGTTTGTTTTTCAAGCTGTTTCATTTCAGTTAAAAATCAATTTATAAGGTGTGAAAGGGAACTTACATTTCAATAATAAAATAATTGCAGCAACAGATGCAGCAGGCATCAGACAAAATCAAGACTTGTTTGTCACAACATTAAAATTAATGTTTTCTAAATTGGCTTTATCCAGTACCCTAAGATAAATAGTTTGAATCATTGAGAGGAACTCAATAAGTATTATTCACAACATTTCCACTAAGCCACTTGAGACCTTGTTACCCTCCCTCCTCCCCCCTCCCCCCCTTGGCCACAACTTCCACCCTTAAATGAAGGGGTGCATGGAATAAGGCCCTAAGTGACTCCTAATCTAATGTCAAATTCTCCCTTTGATTTACAAACACACACAAGGATAATTGGAAGGAGAATTTAGCAGTTCATCAGAAGTCACTTGGGGCTTTATTCCAGGCACCCCTTCATTAATATTTATGAATCTATTTGTTTGTTTTCCAGATAAAAAATGGTGACTAAACTGTGGAACAAGCAGATTTCAGAGTTGAATCATATTTTAGGTGTCTGACCTGATGTGCTCCTCTGAGCAGCTTTCCTGGAGGCTTTTTTCTCAAGACAAATTCTTTTCCATTCTTACACAAGTAAAATGTTGGATTAGACTGACCTGCTCTGAAAAGCAAAATGCAATGTGTTATAATTACATAAGCCAGGGTTGTAAGGGGGGGGGGGGTACTACCTATGGTCGGCTATTGCTAGTTTGCATGTGACGTCATAAAATCTTAAATCAAAACTCGCTAGGCCTGCTAAACTTTAATTGTCACCAGGTGAAAGAACACCTAAAAATATATTTTTTTCGCAAGTTTCCAGCTTAGTAACATCCTTTGTGTCTAAAATACAGCGCTGTGACAAAGGTGTCTCATTTGAGAAAAGGTCTTTTCTTATGATTTTTGGCAGTTTGGGCACTTCAGGTATTAGGAGAGGTGCTTATGTTTATGTACGGTAGCTCACTAGGGAAAAGTAATCGCTCTCATAGCAAAAGTGAGTTCCACATGTTTTCATTGATTTCCACCCCCCATGTTGGTGTCCCTCGGAAGGACACCAATATGGTGTTTGCATACTGACCTCTATAAATTTCTGTGGAACGTTTTGGCAAATAACTCAAGAACGGTGTACTGCACAGACCTGAGACTTACAGAAATTGTTTATTTATTAATCTTTTGTAAAATTGAAATTCTAAGCTTGTGACATTGAATGGTTTCAAATTTAATTTTTGATGGCATGACAGTGAAAACCGGCAAAACGGGGAGGCTCCGCCCGAAAGGGGTGCCACTTCATGTTTGCAGAATACTAAATATAATGCACCGATCAATTCGAAAGTTCAACATCCCCCCCCCCGGGCAACCCCCCGGGCATTTGAACTTTTGAAGATTGCCTTGTTCAAATTCCCTCCCCTCGGGACAAAAAAGCCGTTCAAATGCCCCACCAATTAGTACTGAACTACCTCTCCTCAAAGACAAATTTCGTCTTCAATCAAACAATTTACACGCCTTTCAGGGAAAGATATGCCGTAATTGCACCTTTAAACTTCTTTTAAAAACCCTTTTGAAAGAGTTATTCACTAACAAAGGCGAAATTCTATCTTGCAAATCCGTCAGACCCTGCAAAAACCGAAAACCTCACTAGCATATTACGGCAGAACAAGAGATAAATCCAGTTCAAATTCCCCACCCTTCCAACGCAACGTTCAAATTCCCCCCTCCCCAGGCACTATGCGCAGTCAAATGCCCGGGGTATGCCCGGGGGGGGGATGTTGAAGTTTCGAATTGATCGGCGCATAATGGCAGGGAAAATTGTCATTTTAGCATAAGAAAGGGTCACAAATCTGCTGCAAAGTGAAAGAGATGGCAGCTCATAAGGCTGTACACCCTTACAGTATGGTGTATAGTTGGGTATGTTTAGGTCAAGGGGAAGGCTTTCAAGGGGAAAAGATTTGAGAGTTCGGTCTTCAATGGGCAACACATTCCAGGGAGTACATCCCCGCCTCCCCTCCCACCCCCATGGAATTAAACAGGCCTCAGGGAGTATTTCTGCTACCGTAGAAGCAAGAGTGGCTTAGCTGGTAATAGAGACTGTATGCAATCTTGTGCATAACGTCATAAGCTTAACAGTTTCGGAATCACTCGACCATAGAAGAAGAAAGCCATTACAAGATCTTATGCATGTTCAGTGCAGAGGACACTTGAGCTGACTAACGTGCAACCCTGCTCACTACCACATGCAAACACATTAAATACAAACCTGTACTGCAAAACAGTCAAGCTCTCATCGCTTCTCGGAAAACCTGGTAAATTTTCCTTCACGTATTCGTGAAGGGAGGTTTCGTCCAACTTGTGTTTCGGCCGAACCCGCGACAACTCCGCCATTTTAATTTTTGATCCCCAGTCTCTTCAGGTCGGAGTTAAACATGGCCCATAACACCCTGCGGGTGGTACGCGTAGCGGCCATCTTGAGTTCATCACACTTCTCTATCATATCAATACATCATGGTGAGTTTCACACACATTGCAGCACCTTTTCCATTCATTTTTCTTGGTAGCCGTAGCTTATAATAAGACTTATAACTATTCACGTCTGTTACTTTTCAGATACGTTTTATCCTAATCCAAAATCGAGCGGGAAAAACCAGACTAGCAAAATGGTACATGAATTTCGATGATGATGAAAAACAGAAACTAATTGAAGAAGTCCATGCATTGGTTACCGTCAGAGATGCCAAACACACAAACTTTGTAGAGGTATGATGGAGAATCAGAGGACGTGTGTCACGATGAACCTAGAAAATATTACCAAGCTCGCCAAAATATTACCAAGGACAAATAACAAAATACACACTCCCTTGTTTTACACAATTTCAAAGTGTTTCAAAAACCAGCAAACGTCTCCAACTAGGATTGCTAAATACTATATAAACCATTAGTAATGATGGCAACTGTTGCTGTCCATAACCTGTTAAGGACAAATTCAGACTCGCATGAAAATTATATATCCTGTGTAGGACGCAGGGGCCAAAAACCATACCCTGTCTAGCGGCATGTCCCCATAAAGACCATATAAGGGGAGGGGGGTCCAGTCGGGACTCAGATTTGTTGTTTGTCCCATGCTGTTGATGTGCTGAATGATACATTTTTCTTATAATAGATCTGTTACCTAAGTGTTAGCTTAACCTGACAGACTACACAGTCACATGTATGTAATGGACTGCTATTTAGCTTTGTAGTTGACTATGTATGCATGTAGCCACTCTTTTAGAAAGTGCTTTTGAGTGATAGGGTGTTCTGCAGTTAAGCTCCAGTTTGGATATCTTCCAAGAGTAAACACCCTGGCGTCGTTGTGATGTTTCTTCACTTGCAAAGACTTTGATAATGTACTTGTGAATAAAGTCATATTTATGAACTCTGGATAAAAATTGTGACAAATTAATGTGACCTAATTCCCTCTTTGTTTGTTAGGAGATGTCTGTTATCAGGCTTCTTCTACTTGGATGATATCTGACTCATAACCATCCTTCATCTCTCTGTTGTTTATTTCAAGCATTCTTCTGTTTTTGTTTCAGTTTCGCAACTTCAAGATTGTGTATCGTCGTTATGCTGGTCTTTACTTCTGTTTTTGCGTGGATGTACATGATAACAACTTGTACTATTTAGAAGCAATTCACAACTTTGTAGAGGTGAGAACAACGTTTTTTGCACCTGTAAACTGTAGATTGTGTATTAAAACCCTCTTTTCCTATTGAAAAGCAGGATAAATGCAAAATGGAGAATGAAGAATATTAATTTATAAACTTCTTTTGAGACTAAACAACAAAGTTTTGGTACCTACACCAGGTGTGTCCTTTGAGTATGGGTCAATGTCCATTTAATGCAGCATATCTCAACCTCTAAAAGGATTATGAACATAGCATGAAAGACAAAGTTTTAATTTTGTAACCCTGTAGACAAGTAGATTGGTGTTTGTTAATGATGAGTATCTGTCTTAAACTTTCAGGTCTTGAATGAATTTTTCCATAATGTCTGTGAACTAGACTTAGTGTTCAACTTTTACAAGGTAAAATTGATTTGTTTTCAATTCTTATTTCATTCCAATAAAACATCAAAATCAAACCTAAAATCACAAACAGTGTTTGTCATTGAGTACATGTAGATAACAAACAGTGAACACATTCATGCATATACACTGTATACCTCGTATTAAGCTGGGCACCTCAAAGACATAACTAAGGAGAGAAAATGAGATAGAAACAAGGAACTCAGATAGCAGAAAGTCACATTACCAGCAGAGGGGTGGGAATTGGTGGTGATGGAAAAGAATTGAAAGATTTGTTTTTTGTTTGTTTGCTTGCTTTTTTGTTTGTTTTTGTGAGATCAAAGCAGACAATACACTGTATGAGGGTCTCCTATTCTAGTGATTTTGCTCTTTGTTAGAACTATTCTGCACTGCCTAGCTTACTTGTTAGTTCGTGAGTAAGGGGCTTAGCTTCAAAAGAAACTGTGGTGCTGTGTTGGTGGGGAAGTCAAATACAAAAGTTAGGATTTATCAACTGAATTGATAACTAAAGGTAATTAGCATGCTAGTGGCAAATTAAGTTTTACCAACTTTTGGAATTTTTCTCATCAGGTTTTTGCATAGAACTTCCAATAATTTATTTTCGATTGTTTATTTTCAGGTCTACTCTGTTGTGGATGAGATGTTTTTAGCTGGTGAAATCAGAGAGACAAGTCAGAGCAAAGTTTTAAAACAGCTTCAAATGCTGCAGCAATTAGAATGATGTCTGACCGCTGACTGTAAATATTAGAGACGTTAGGAGTGAGAAAGTAAAGGCCAGTTTACAGTAGTTATAATCCACCAATATTTTAAAATAATTGTCATCACTCCACATAAAAAAATAGTCTTGCATAGGCTTGAGATAGCAATCTTGAATGGTGTCAAGCTACACATTTCTCAACGAAAGGGAAATTTGATCCAGATCAGTGGCCTATCAGTGCTGTTGTGGGAAACATTTTCAGTATGGATTCCATTCTCTTTCAAATAGACAAATTTTGCAACACTGTTGTCTGTTGCCATAGTAAGTTATGGTCAGAGTTGCTGCAGTTCAGGATGAAGAGTGTTAATGTACACCTTAGAAAATCACACTTTGTTCAAGGCCACAGGGACATGTGACAACCAAGTTTAAGATAGAATGTCACCAGTAAAATAGTTGTTAATTAAGTAAATCCAAGGAAATGCATTATAGATTAAAGTAGCATGGGATTCAAGATAGCAGGAGATTTGAGGTAAAGGCCCTTGTTTCTATAGAAAACATGGTGCTACATAGTTGGGAGAAGTGACACACTTTAATTTGATATCAACTGAGTTGAAGGTAAATTAGCCACTGTAAAAACATTTAAAAACTGACATTTTGGGCATTGGCCTTTGTCATAGTGTGAGATAGGTGTGGTCTACTGTACTTGGGGTGGGATTAATGGCAAAGCCTCTTTTATGTTCTGAGCATTTTTCATGGTGCACAGGAAATGTTTAGTTACTCAGATCAAGGGCAATGCCTCAGAATTCAAGGCCACTTATTTGCATGCCATGATATTAGAGATAGTATTTTTTGGTTGTACAAAAGATTTCAGGTGTAGGCCAACATGACCCTCCATTAAAACCAAGAGTCAAAGCCGCTTTTCAGTGTTGAATACATGAATGTTGTTGTAAGTTGTGTACAACAATGAAATGTTTCACATTTTAACTGATTCCCAGTGGTTAGGTGAAGCATAAAAGTGGTAAATGAATGATATTTTTTAGAAGTGTACCGGTATATTGCCTTTCTCTCAAAAAAAAACAAGCTGGTGGTTGACAGCAGAGCTTATTAAAAAGATTTGTTACCTGTAAAATGCATTGTTATTTCCAGCAGCAAAAGAGTGCTTACTAGTTAATGTAAAATTCTTAAGAGACTGGTATTCACTTGCCTTTACCTTTTTACTTCCCAGAGGGCTGAGAGGCTCTCAATAAAGGATTTCATCCACTTACTTAAAAGTTGAAAGCTTGTTGTACAGCGTAATAAATAGCACTGCAGAAAAAGAGTAGTTTTCATCTGAATGATCACACTTCAGGATTTCATCCACAATCCCAAAAGTTAGAACCACAATATTATTTATACTGTAAAGGTTTGACCTTGGGGGCAAAAGGGTTACTGCGAGTCTGCATTAACTTGGACATCATAATCTATGCATGTTCACTAATTCCTGTACAAGTTCATTTTTACAGCTTTACTGTTTTGAAAAATCAAGTTGTTATACCATGTAATCCAACCTCACACCTTTCCTCCTGTAAGCAGCCACCCGAAATGTCAAGTGCTCACTTGCCAGAGGTCAGACCACTAAATTTAAAGTCCTTAGCCTGTAGTAGCTTCAAAGGCTTTATCTATGCAGAAATATATATGCAACACAAATGCAGTGTAACATCTGCAAAAAAAGTTCCCAACATTGATTGTCTTGTTCCAGAAAATGTCCATGCCCCCCCCCCCCCCCCCCCTCACAGAAAGGTTTTTTGTTTTAACCCCACACCCCTTTTGAAATTGCAGTTTAGTATCATACTTTTCTTTAAAAAAAGGTTTTGGGGCCCCTCTTTCCTCAGAATTTCCAGTTACCTCTCTTTGGGTGGGTACATATTATTTCCAGGGTGGTTGCCAAACTGAAAACACTGTCTTATCCTTACGAATTACCCAGTACAGCATATGGGACAGGTTTCGTTATAGCTACAAACTTTTGGTTATTACCTAAGCTACTGTTTTCCAACATCTGGCTCTTATCAGTAAATGTTGAGAACTACTGAGGTCTGATTTCCATGTTTGAGCATTGAAATCACCAGACCACGACATGACAGTTCAATGCACTCTACTTTATCTGAGACTGCAAGGGTCAATTGGGTTGTGATTTAATACAAGTTCGGTGTACATGTACAAATTAGTCATATCAGTGGCACAACCCCGCTATGACTACCGGTAATTGTAGTATAATCTTGGTAAAAACAGATCCTGTAAAAAAAAGGTGTTTGCTCACCAGACTGCAAGCAGTTGTCCTTTTTTCTTCAGATCCTGTGTACAAGTTGAAGTGTATAAATTGTACTAGTTAACAGTAAAACTAAGGAGGGATTGGGAGATCTAGTGCTGTAAAGGAATTAGGAGAGCTCTGAGAAAACACACAACAGGTTTTAATCTTTTCGACATGTTTCGGCGGTAACAACTGCCATTGTCAGTATGAAATAAGGAACAGAATTGAATTGAGATCAATATGAAACACTGATTAGAATTGCTAATGAAAGTACTAACAGACTGCTCACAGTCTAGTTGCTTACTAGAAGTAAAAAAAAAAAAAAAACAAGTAAAGGAGCTGTGTCACGAAATTTAGCCACTAGGACCTGGCCACCAAATTAAGCAAAACACAAAAATAACCAGCCACCTTAAACCTTTCATCAATGTTTTCAGTCCCTAGAGTTTCTACAAAAGTGACTATACGAACTGATAAGACTTGCAAAAGAAGCCCTAGTTCTGTTGTCTCGCAATCTTCGTTCCTGAATTTTACCAGTAAGGTTACCAACATAATTACCCTTAGTTTTCAGGTTTTGCTTCTTAGGCATAGGCTGTTGTCATGGCAACAAAGCATCTAAAGAATGACAGTTATTTGCCATTAATTCGTCTTTTTTCTTAAATATTTTGATTTTCCCTTGGTGAAATTTTTTTAAACTTTCCTATTTTGTGAAAATGATTTTGACTAACATTTTGTAGGGGGAAAAATATGGGGTCATTCAGACGGATTCACCGATATCACGTGATTTCTTATTTTTAACCATTAAAATGGATTGCTCTGACAGGACTTTTCCAAAGAATAATATGTGAAAGATAGCGTTAGTATCTCAAAATGTGCGTAACTTAAAAAGAATTCACCGAGGGAAACGCGAGAAAATTTACTGTTAACTTTGCTTTTTTTGGCTATGCTGACGTCATCAATATCAGGAAAAAAAACCTATGATTTTATGTGAGTGCGCGAGATTACTACAACTCGCATCATCAGTACACACATGGTCATAAAACTACAGGGAGCCCCCTTAAATTACACAGCAAATACAAAAGAAGGCACAGATGGGCCAAATTGAACATGGATTGCAATTGGGGTTTTTGAAAACTGTTCAGCTTAACAGTTTTTGCAAAGTTTATCTCTCAGGATACATGTTTGTCGCAAAGCTGTGATTTTGTCACTTACAAATAATTTCTTCGCTTACGTTAAGTTCCATAGTGAGTAAGGGTGAGTACTGTAATTGGAAAAACTAAACAAATTGGACTGGACTGCCGTGACACAGCCCCTTTAAGAATGTACTGTTTTTGGAGCCTGCAACCATTACCACTTTTTGGGCACACATTTTACATATAAAGCAGTGTCTAGTTTGTCTCAGAGGTAACAAATGAGGAGTCAGGCATGATTGTGAAAGAAAACACAATGTGTTCAAAATTTTTGGGTGGAAGACAAATTCATGTGGTCTCTATAATGGATGCAGGAAGTCTTGCACAGAAACAGACTCAGTATTGTGGTGATGCTGTCAGAAAAGACTGTTAAATGTCCTCGGATACACAGAAATAAACTGCAAATAAAACAAGGAACGACTTCTAGTCCCATTAAAAACAAAAAAATAGAAACAAAAAATTAGAAACAAAAAATGTGCCCCAGTCATTCTCTTCACATGTAACTTACAGTTGTCCTCCATTACCTCAGAATACTTCTTAAATTGAAGGAGCCAAAGTTGCTCAAGAAAATTGAAGTTGAAGAGATTACTGTACAACAGTATGAGAGGAACACAGGCTTCTGTCCAAGACAGCCCAGTGTTTCAGATCTTGGCAGTCTACTGTATTTTGTATTTGCATTTAATATCAAAATGTGCAGATTTACAAAGAGTTTTGTAGTTATTGACATTGTCTTCCTTATCATAATGCAAAACTAATAAGAGTAACTATTAATTATTTGGGGTAGATCCAGAAAAACTGATGATTCAGAAATGTTTTTGTTCACCCCTTTTTTACTGCTTTTTTTTTCTTCACCCCATCTTTACCCTTACTGAGATTTTATTGTCCACCCTTCTTTATCCTTTCTCTCAAATGTGCAGCATTATTTTCTTGATCACTTATTTCCGTAGAGTTTCTTGTCATGCACAACCAGCTTAACTAAATATAGTTTTACCAGTATACACTTGTAAAATTAAAGCTACTTTAAAGGTGGAGCTGTTTTCCTTAGTTAATAGTAGATTTTGTAGTCTTGATTGACTTTAATCTTTTATTTAACTTGTTGTGTTGGTCAAGTTTGTTGACTTAAATTTCTGGCCATGCTTGTTGCTTTGTTCTTCAAATATCGCTGTTTTGTATGTTTGTTCTGTTATGTTGATGATTACTTGATCCCAAAAGGAGTAAAATGTTAATTTGTGAAGAACGTTTAGAGACTTGCTGAAAGCATTATTTTGTATTCACATGGACACAAAAAATGGTTCCATGACTGAAAACATTTTTACAGTCAAAAGACTGTCAATTACTGATTGGTGCTTCATTGTGATGAAGCATGCTGTGCTTACTTAAAGTGGCTCCTTATATGTCTTGTACCACGTGCGAGCTGTTTTCCATAATGGGATGATGGCACAAGCTTTAAAATCAAAGCAATTATTGCACTCAGGATCACACAACAAAACTTCTTTAAAATATGCATGTGTGCACGCAGTAGTCTCGAAATTTAATGACGTTACTTGCATGTACATGCAAACCGAGAAAAAAAAAGATGCTTAGTTTTCTCTTGTTTCCTTTGGTGAAAGTTCCTGAAAATTTGTGTCCTTCAAGACATTGATGCTTGATTCTAGCTAGAGATTTTTAATTATTATTGAAAAGTATCAAAGTTATGATATCTACAAAACCACCAGGTGGACTTTTATTTTTTTTGGTTAAAATGTTTTCCAAATCAGTCTCACAAAACTGCCAAGTTTGAAGATATTCATCTAAGGTAACTTGAGAAATGGCTGCAAATACAGTGTAGCTGAAAAATAGCAAAAAATTGGTCATATTTTTTATTGGCTGTTGTCATAGCAACAGTATTTGTTGCAAACATGACCAAAAAAGAAAACCTTTAGTTAGTGTGTTGTTGTTCTTCACAGTAAATGCCTTGAACATTTATAGTCAAAATACTCAGCGCATTCCGCTTATTATTTGGGAATGACTTTCATTAATCGGGAACGGATTGCGTTATTGGAATCAAAATTCCACTTTCAAATTGAATATTGTAATGTTACAACGGTAGCCTTGTTCCAAATAAAGAATGCTGATTGGTTTATTATTGACATGAGGCGAATGTTCACGTGCAAGTAGCAGACTGTTGGCGGCTTGACATATCTGACTTGATTTATGTTCGCTCAACAAAATATTGGTCGCAAATACTTTTAAAAGTGAAGAAACAGTCCGTTGCCATAAAACCATGAAAAAAATTTCTTAAAAACAGGTCTACTGTAAATACACAAGAAATGTTCCTGAAAATTGAAAAAAATTCCCTGTAATGTCAAACTGACTGAAAGCAACAACCGCCAACGGTTTCGTATTTCGCATGTGAACTTTTGGTTTATGTAAGTAAGAACACAATCAACATTCGTTATTTCGAATGAGTCTACCGTTGGAAGATTTCAATCTTCAATTTGAAAATGGAATTTTGATTCCAATAATGCAATCCATTCCCGAGTAATGAAAATCATTCCTAAATAATGAGCGGAGCGCGCTGAGTATTTTGACTATGAAACCCTAAGGTAAAACTAATACCTTGACCTTAGTTCTTCATCCTAACAGATGTATATACCTAATTCAATAAAGGTTGCTTTGGGTATTGGGAAATTGGGCATTGGGAAGCTAATTGTTTGCGGTCACTCAAGCAAAGCATTGCATTGTGTTCCGTATGCCCAAATGCCCAATGTCCAATTGCCAATGACCAATTGCCAAAGCAACCTTTATTGAATTAGGAATATACGGTATGTTGTTGATGCTATAGGGAGCCACCTTAAACACTAAAAAATAGAAGAAACAAAAGAAAGTAATTTACCCAATGTGTGCACCAGTACCAACGTACAGTTAATCTTACAGACAAAGTTATTGCCCACAAGTAGACAATAACATTTTTAATTAGAGAATTACAGCCTGTGATCACTTTGAATTTACTGTGTACAATAAAGATGGCAGTTAGTTAAAACCAGCAATAGGTGGTCTCAATTGATATCCTAACCATCCCCAGCATTTTTTTAGTTTTAAACCTCTTTACAGTTTGCTGGTAATCATTTATTAACACCTGGGTGGAGAGACATATTGGAGCAATATTAGTTTCTTGTTTATTACATAAAGGTAACAAACAATGAGGGCAAAAGTTCTTGAACCAAAACCTGCAAATCAAAAGCCTGACGTGCTGTCCACCCACCTGACCACCAATGCACTTGTTAATTATTGGTCTAATAGGAAACACATTCTTCCTGGCCTAATCTTTATTATCTAGAAGATGTCTAAAACAATATTGGCAATCAACTTTAGATTTAAAAAAGCATCGTGCTAAGATAATATATTAATTGCTAAACAATTTGTAATTACCATCTACATGCAGTTGCTGAGAAGATTAAGAAAGTTTGTGTCAGTTAACAAATTTACAATGTAAACTTCTGCTGTTTTTGTACAAACTAATGGGAGATTTCTGACTGTTAATCTATTTCACAAATCCATGCACATGTAGTTGTTTTAATTTTTTCAAAGTAATTATTGATATAATGGGTAATTGCTTCCAAACAATATTAAGAGGTTTTAAGTTTAACAGCTCCAATGTCCCTTCACCTTCGGAGTGAATTCCCCTCAAACAAGAATTGAAGTCCTTGAAAATACACACAGGAGTTGATTTTACCTATTAGTAACTGGTTTTTGTTGTAATTAATGATTCATATGGAAGCCATTTAAGAATTTGAACTTGGTCTCGCTGCTAAATTGCTTTTGAATATTAATTAATTGTTACAGTAAATTAATCACTTTACAATGGTATAGAGAAAATGGGAAATCCAAAATTTAACATTTGAAAAATATCCCAAATATTTAATATATACAGGACAGGATCATTTGATGTACAGTATCAAATTTTCTGTGACAAGACCTCTCTGAGCTCAGTATTCATACTAGCTGGCATGGGTGGAGTAGCACGGTGGAATTTACATGGTGTTAGGTTGGTGTTTTGCTTTAACAGAGCTGATCCAGAATACAAAACACGTGCAGGAGGCGTGTCTGCAGGCTCCACAGTGGCAGCTACAGAGATGTGACTGATGTCTGCTGCTGACAGCATGGTTGGAGAATGTTCATTACCACCTTGCTTTACATGCTCCGTCTCCCTTGCAGCTACCTGAATGTTTACAAGCAATCATGATAGTTATCATTAACACCTTTCCAAATTTCATAGAAAATTATGTACTATTAAACAAAACCTGGTGTTATTGTAACTTGAAATTATTCATTACAATCAACAAATCCTTTTCCATTTCAAATTATAAATTCAAAACACACCATATTACTTGATACTGAATAATTGTCGAACACCAAGTTGTACCCCAATTTTGTACACCAAACTCTTGCTAAGACTCACAGAAATGGCAAGAAAGTAACTTCTTGTAAATTTGTTACATGGATGTAATTGCTACATGCAACTAGTTTAAAAATGCTAAAATAACTGTTAAATAAATGCAGTAAAATATACAGAAGGCAACTTCATGAGAACAGATGGAAGATGACATGTGACTACTTACAGTGTTCTTAGAGCTGGCTTGATGTCTGTTGCGTGGAGAGGATGAGAAGCAAGTTGTTGCACCAGAAGAGTGTCTGGAAATAAATTCAAAGCTTGGATTAAACAATCATGACTGAGCTTTTATTTAACAATGGCATTTTAGTTTGTTAACAAATGATAGATAATGAGCAGGAAGCAACTGGCCAGGGGTAAATTGTCTTTAACATTCAAGTTGTTCCAACTTAAAAAAAAAAAAACCTCATTTAATTATTTAAGTAGTGAGTATTTTTGTATTTTTAATTTGCAGTTGTTACCTTCTTCTGACCCTTCTACGTGGTGCAGTAATCTCTCTGTCATTCACTGGTGATTCAAACACTTCACTGTACACAGGTGACGACACACTTTGATCACTTGGGGATGGTACATATGACATGGCATCAACAACCTTTACATGCTCTGTTTCATTTGACAGCAAGACCCTGCTATGCCCAGGCTTGACTACAAAAACAGCACACTAAATGTCAAGGTTATTTCAAATGAACAAATTGTCAACAATTTCGAACTGATCTAAAAATTTTTTTGCAAAATTGCCTGTTATTGAAGAATTCCAGAATACTTTTTCTGATGAAAAAAGACTTGCAAAGAGCAGCTTTCCTGATCAATCATTTTTTGAAACCAAACATAATAGATGCATTTAATAAAGAAAAGAATCAATGAATAAGAGCAGTTTTCAATCAAGTGTCAGTGTGCAGTAATCTAGAAACTATCTATACCCCATGGATGGTCATTGGAAATTTTAAGGGGGAGGAGGGGGTCTCAAAAGCCAAAATTTTTAATGGAAAGTATAAAGCTAATTGTGGAATTTCCAGAGGGGTGGGGTGGGGTGGGGGTACAAACTATAAAAAAAACACATCCATGGGAGAGGAATGGATATTTTAGGAACCACACAAGGAACCAAAACCAAAGAAATCACTTTGACCAATCACAAGAAATGCATCCAAACGAATTAACCAATCAGAACTTGACATGTTAAACAAATTGTGACTTGCCTGCATCATTTTTCCCACAATTAACACCAACTTCAAACCAACCACTTCTGAATGGTTGAGGAAGTGATGCAGTCACATTTTGTCAGGTTTTATTAACCAATCACAGAACAACAAAGCACATGTAAAGCAGAACCAAAGCAAATGCATATCATTTCTATTTATTTAACGATTTCAATATTCAAGTAATAAACTAATTGACTAATCATGCTCTACAGGCACTTCAATTGCACTAGTCACTCATACCCATATGGCTCAATGGTTTTGAAGGCATCAGAGGTTTGATAGGTGTGGTGAACATCTGAGTGGAGGCTGATACAAGACGAGGATGACTGATCCCCTGAGCATTGGTCATGTCACTCAACAGTGCTCTCCTGCAGTCAAAATATAGGTTATATATAACATATATATCCTAAAGTTTTGTTTTTGGGATGAGCATGCTTTTGAACACAGCTCAGTCCTTTGCCATCATTTCCAATGTCAGTTTATTTAATATTTACTTATTTATTTATTTGCCTAGATACGCGTTTGCCACATTCAGCATGTTTGACATAACTAGTTACACAAGATGTGAAGAAATAACAAGTTACACAAGACATGGCTTTTTTTCTCAGCTGTAGTTACTGTTAATTATCCATGACGTACATAATTTTCTCCATTGTGACAAGTATCATGAAAGAAGTTCTCAGTGGTTCTGAGAGATTTGAATGGTTGACTAGTCCTGTGTTGAACAGCAGTAATTTGAATAGTAGTATCTCGTCCCATGATTGTGTGTATGCAGGTGGACAGATTTTTTAGGTAGCAGCCAGAGTACAGTTCAGACATTCCACTCAGAGTACATGTACTTGTGACAATGACTTCCCCAAAGAAATGTGAGTCATTGCCACAAACAGTCCTTTTCAGACTACACTCATCTAGAGGATCATACTTAACCTACCAGGCCCTGAGCCATCAGAGCCTGTTCCACTTCTATGTATATTTGGAAACTAAAAGTTAGTTTTGATTAATATTTAACTTTGTCATCAAATGTATTACTCCCAGCATTTCTTTATACATTTTCACCATCAAACTTACTATTGTTCACCAAAAACCATGAAGTGCTGACCTTTTAATTGCAGGTGAAGCTGAGAAGGGTTGGGAATCTAATGGTCGGCGCTTGTTGTACAGCCTAAGGCTCATCCTTTGACTGTTACGAGCCACAAAATTCTCTAGCTCAAGGTCATCTGCAGAAACATTGAAACTACAATTATGATATAATACAAGCAAACTGAGTACCAGATATGTTCAACTTAGCTGTAAGTACTTTGAGTATACATAATTTTACTTTAGATGCATGTGTCTCAAAAATGATCCATGTAGAGGTGCAGATTCATAAATGGATTGTTGTTACCTTTTCGATCCACACCGTTGCTCTCAAGATGGTATTTATCCTTGTTTCTCATAAGTTCAGCTTTTACACTTCTGGAACGTCTGTGTGGATGCACTGGTGTTTTAGAGGACGAGTTTTTGAACTTGCTGAGACTTTGGCCCAAACCAGATACAAACCCTAAGGTAAACATAATTATACCAGCTATGAATTATAGATGAATGATATAAGTTCATCATCAGTTGACTATTGAGCTTCTGTAAGTTGTTCTTCACTTTTTAATGAAACAAAAAAGTGCTACATGTATATTCCTGACACCCCTTGCCTCAAATAAGCACTCTCCTGTGAGGTCCAAAATAAAACCAGGCTGTGTCACAATTGATAATTAAAATTCATTTAAACATAATTTTTTGTGTTTATTTTTTACAGAGCAGGGTTGTAGTTAGAATTTTCAATAGATGGAAGAATACTTGTAATAGGCGGCAGGCACTAGAAGCCGCTTGCTGCTTCTGCATCACGTTTTCTATTTCGGCAGTTGTGTATCATCCTTCCAAGATTCATCAGCTGGAAATTTTTTAGGAATAGCTGGCGATTTTTTCCGGCTGCCGGCTTTTATCTACCTCCCTGCAGAGTCATAGTAACGAGAATGTACAGCATCTGTTGCTCTCAGTTTGCAATGTCTAGTCTGCAGTCTCCATGGCAATTATTATACCAGTCACCAGAAAACAAAGCACAGCAAAATGTACCTTCCCACCAAAACCCTGTTAGTATTAATTTAAGGAATTAGTGATTTCTTTGGTCACATTGATGAGGTTGTTAAATAAATACATTTAAATAAGGATTTATTTGTTCACAGTTGCCTATTAAGTTTGTACGTACCAGATATTGATCCGCTTCTTGTTCTTTGTCGTGACTGCCTCTTGCTGCCTCTCCTTAAGTTATTATCATTGTCCAGTTCATCACTTGATGATGTCATGCCGTCAACTAATTCATCTCCAATCGTCTTTGCACGCTCATAAATGTCCTCACTCACTAAACCAATTTTATCAGCATTCTTTAACAGAATATCAATAACAGTTGTCTGCTCCTTCAGCTGCTTTTCAGAGGCAGTACTGTTTCCTTCTTTCTTTGTGTTGTGTATCAGGTTTGGTGTCAAGACAATAGCCAGGTTAGTGGTTCCCATTTTACTCTGCTGTGAGCAGGATGCTACTTTGTCAAGGAACCTCATGGTGAACTGTAAAGCAGTAAGATGTGCAATGGGCAGGAGAAGACACAGCAGTAAAACAGCCTCTACCTGGTCACCTTCATCTTCCAAACGCTGGCCCTTAATAAAGCAGTCATGGAGATGGCTTGTTAAAAGTGGTTCTGGCAGCTGTCTAAAGAACTGTTTTACCAAGCTTGCAACATCGTGAGGCTGCACATTTTGGATTTCTTCTCCAAGTTCAACTCTTTGCTGTAAATAAACAGTTACACAGTTTGTTTTAGACATATTGAAAATCATTGTTGTTAGCTGCTGTCTTGATCCTTACCTTCAGCACCTTTTGACGTTGAATTGACCCAGACTTTCTAAACAGACCCTCTGTTGATAAATGTTGCTGTAGGAAATTTGCAGAATCCACCAAGAATCTAAAACAAAAGGTTTTCAAAAAGTTTTCAGTTTCATTAGTCAAGAGGAAATTGTAATTTTAAAAAATGCCCAAAAGGGTTTTATAAAAAGACATGCTTTATGAAATGAAACAAGAAAAAAAATGTTAAATTGGCTGTTAGAAACATAAGGAACTAAGATAGAGTAACAAGAGCACAAAGCCACCATACATGTACATGTAAAGAAAGGGACAGGCACAATGAGAGGGTATGGGATGTTCAGATCAGCATCAGCACCGTGTCACCTCATTAACCTTCCATCCCCCACCATTGCTTTTCTATTTCTCATTGTTTGGATTTATTTTCCCACAACATTTGGAAGCAAAATGAAGAAATGATGTTAAAGGAGACAATTCACCTTAGAGTGTAGATACACTCTACACTGCAGAACCTGCTGCAGCAGCAGTTTTGTTCTTATAATAATTATTACTTACTTAGGTACACTGCAGTAGAAATCTTCTCCCACATTGACAGATGTCACCTTATCCAGGCAAACACCAAATACTCCACTCTTGTTACTGTCAACAGAAGGCTGTAAAGTAGTAACAGTTTTGATGATCAAGGCTAATTTGTAAAGCCACAGGGGTTTTGTGGTAGCCTTATGTGTTGGCAGGTGAAGAAGTATTAAAACTTCTACTCAAAACTGTCCAATTTGTTGTTCTGTTACCATCCAGGAAGTAAGACAAATTTGAAATAAAAATACTGGTTTCTGACAAGCTCTCAACTGGTTTATAATTTAAAGCTTATCCATTCTGTAAATTATGTCAGTGCATGGGTGGGCTACAATATGCTTGCAAACTAGTTGCAAGCATAAAAGAGTCTTTCCTTTCATTAGTTTAAGCTGAAGATAAAATCCCAAACTTAATTCTTGATAGGCACTCAAGAGAGGTACAAAACAATAGACAGTCACTCAGAATGGCATTAAGGTGGCCCTGGCCACTTAACGCATGTCATCTTATAGAGGTTTTGTTTATAGTATCTAAGTACTGGCAACACTGCGGGACTCTGTCGACTAGTAGTGGCCGCTTAATAGAGGTTTGACTGTACAGGCACAATGATGACAAAGGAATTCACTTCTAATTTTTTTAGACCACTTAAATGTACCGTATTTACTCGAATAAGCGCCATGGCGCTTACTAAATTTTTTGCACTTCAGATGTGGCGCTTATTCGAGGGTGGCGCTTATTTAAAATTGGAAAGAAAAGAAATCTTAGTTTTCTTTTAATTTTATGGTATATTTTCTATCTGTAAGAAAATTTTACAGTAACTAACAGAAGAATCTTTTGATTGTCACCATTCATCTCTTCCCGCACTTTAACAAAATGTCACTAAAATTGAAAGCAAGGAACAGATTGAAGTGCTCGGTCTCCTAGTTTAAAATGCTTATTCTGGATGGAGAACTTAATGGGCGAGCAGTAAATTATAGTTACTTTGAATTGAAGGACATTGCTTTTGATGAAAAGAAATTTCCAGTGGTGTTTGAGAGTTGCTTTGTAGCGGTTTTTTAGTTATACGGAATTGCTCAAATAAGCGCCGCATCGGGATAAACTCGAACTGTTTGTAACTTCCTCTGGTGCGTACATTTGTAACTCGCTGTATGTGCACAATTCATGTGCTGGTCGCATGCGCAACTACTTGTAAACGTACAAAAGGGTGTAGTAATACCCTACTGATGTATTCGCCTGATCCATTAGCCCACAAAATTCACATCTGTCGGCAAGTGAATATCATACACAGGTCGAAATCAAAATTAAGCAAGTTAATAGACATCCAGCCAGCTAACTGTCGCAGATTATAAACCACGGCTGCTTTTAGCAATGATTTCGTGCTGGATACCGGTTACCCGTTAAAAACGACCATTTTTTAAAGACATAACGCATGTAACGTTTATACCAGTAACTTGGTCTTTTCTGTTTTCCACAAGGAATCATCACGATACAATTAGTTGAGGAAGCACGAGGAAACAGCAAACGTTTCTGTTCCTGACAGTACAAGTGTGTTTGTGTTCTGTTTCTGTGCGTCGCACTACATGTAGTTTCATTATACGCGTCTCTTTCTTTGCACGAGCTGCCTTCTTTGCGGATACACCCTTACAAAGCCTTAAAAGCTTGTTTTCCAGGTAATCTTTAAACAAGCAAAGTAAAGCAGTGACTAAAAATGTCGGCCATAGGAGCACGTAAGCTTAAGCATAAACAAAGAAACCTTTCAGCTTACTTGAAGTTTGCCGCCTTTCTGCTTTGGTACTTTGATGCCCAGAGTCTTCAGGTAACGCCTCACGACAAATCGAATATTGTCTTTAAAATCGATAGAGGATAAGTCCTTCATTCTTGACTTTTAATTTGCAAAAGGTAAGAAAAAAGTTACTTCTCATCGATAGCAAAATTCGAATACCGTGCCCAACCGCTCAGGATTCTGATTGGTTAAACGACTGATAAACGAACTCTGAACGAAAGTCAACGAGCGCTGAACGAGGAGTGACGAAAAATCCCGAATGTAAATATAAGTGAACGTGACCGGATGGTGGGTCGGACGTACGTAATATTGGACGTTGTCTGAGCAGGTCCTATATAGAATTGAGAAGCAGAGTTTTCCGAAGTTCCTGTAACAAGATCTATGTAAACTTACACTGTGACGCGTTCGTAAGAGATCAGTGGCAAACTTTAATTCGGTCATTGTGATAGTGATATCGCATATGATGGGTATTTATAGCTAACAAGGATAATTCATTTTTCTAGAATATGCTTAATTTTAGCATTTTCTTGGATTCTTGTTCATCAAGATGGCGAGAAGACGCGAGAGAAGGGACAACGGTTATTTTATGTGAACCTCGAGTTTGTACTTAATCACAAATGCCTCTGAAAATGACTAATTTAAAGTAAGTTCAGAAATTTGTTGCTTTTCAAGATATCCGTTAAAACTGGGGCGCGCGAACTTACTCGCGCATAACTTGGTGTTCATTTTCTTCGACGCTGTTTTTGGTTTTGTGTGTGACCACCCGTCTGAAAACCGAATAATGTACAATACAAGCTTTTTATACATCAATGAAATTGTTATTCTGACAGTGAAAGATCAGCAGACGACGTGAAGTCGACGACTGATGAACAAGCTGAAGATGGTGGTGGTGAGTTTATCAGTTGTGAGGCCAAAGAACAGGGAGAGCGTCTGTGCGCTGCTTCTTTGGACAAACTTGTGGACTTGTGCGCTGAAGAATTCGGTAAGGTTGTAGTAGCTGACGCTATAGTGTTTATTTAAGGTTCAAAGTTATTATTGTTTGCAAATTTGTTGTTTATTTTCACACCTTATTGTGCATTCAATCATAGTATTGTTTACAGTTAAGCTTTGTTGATGTTCGGCATGCACTCCCTCTTTTGTTTTGGATATGTCTTAATTTAGGCACACAGTTAAACATTATATTGGACCTTGGACCAACACTGTCAGTGTGTCATTCTACAAATGGGCACAAAAAATAGAAGTTGTATTCAGTGTACTGTTATGACATGCATCTACTGGCGTTTGTATATGATTTTCTTTCTGGGTGCTAATCATGATCAAAATCAGTGTTCTCATTTACACTTCTAGTATTATGCAGTTAAACCTCCCTGTGGCATCATGTCTCTCTGAAGTGACCTCTTGTCCATTAGCCCAGGGCCATTACACCAAATTTACCATATTTTAAGGGCTCTTGTGCACACCTGTAGCTTGTTTCGTTGCAGTTTTTAAACTACTATAACGTTATTTTAAGCATTTTCCTTTCAATGACCACCATGCCTTTATAATTTATATCACATTCAAATGCTCCTTTTTCAAGATGTGTTTTTGTCAATAAGCATCCCTACATGTATAAGTGTAGGTGCCCCTTTCCCGGCAAATGTCCTGGCATGTCTTGAAATTGTTGTCATTTACAATACTTTAGCAACTGAAGAAGAAGTGTATTCAGTAGACTTTCAATACTGGCTTACTTAAATGAAGGTCCTTCTAATCAAGACTGTCATTTAGGAAACTAAACACTAGATGACCAGCTACTCAGGGTTTGAAAATGGCTCAGATTACAGAAATAAGATAACAGTTATGGGGGACTTTTTTTACTTTCTAACTGGCCACTTTCCTTGTGGAACCATTTGGTCGTGTTTGGAAGCTGACCCAGTTTTCTTGACAGTAACCTTAAAGTTTGGCATGAATAAAAAGAAAACAAGCAAACAAAGCAGAGCAGTCAACTGAAGTAGGGATGTGTATATATATCCAAAAAGTTGTAAGTGATTAAGAACTTGGACCTTAGTCCTAAGTTTTAAAGTTCTATTTTAAGTTCTCAACGTTTGATTTTTAATTATTAAAAAACCTTCAATTATTCTAAAATTTAATTTAATTTGATATTAAATCTGAAATAGTTCAAGAATGCTTCTGTACGTGTTGTATGTCTTTTAAAAACTGAGTTATAAGTAGATAAAACTTTTAACCCAGGATTATGAATTTTGTCATGCATTTTGATATTCTTGCAGCTTGTAATACGTGTTTGGTGTCAGAAGGGTAAATCCCACTCAATATGTGGTTTTGGGACCTTTTGGCTTATGAAAGGAATTTTTTGATGAGAAAAGTAATGTTAAATAGTAAATTTGTTATTATTGTGGTAAACATTTCATGAAAGGGTTGAATGAAGTTGTATTTAAGTACATTACTCATTTAGTCATGAGCATGAATATATACTCCAGTTTGTGCAGTATATATGACAGGAAGAGTGGTGAATAGGGGTCATGTAACTGCGTGGTCAGTTGTCAAGCTGGCTAGCTAACTGCAGCACATCTTCTTGGCTCAACAACTTCTTCCTGCCTTTTGTAATATTTTCTTTTGAAAATATGACTTATGACTATTTATCTTTCAGATGTAAAATGCCATTTATGTTACATTTTAAAGCTTGATAATTATACTGGGCAATTGGAGAGGCATAATTTACTTAAGCCCTCCCTCTTCCTAAGGGCTAACTCTCCCAAAAAATCTAGTCAACAAAATACATGCCCATTATTAATTGAGGTGTGTTTCCCAAGCAGATACATGTATGAATTTCTTTAATGTTATTTCTAACAGATAAAGATGTGAATAACTCAACAAAAGGACCATTTCTTTCAAAGTGTTTGTTCATGACGTACAATTGGTTCATTTCCTCAGAAGACCTTCTTAAAAAGTTTATGCAACAGTATCCTTGTCACTAATATATTAAATTATTGCTACGTGCATTACTGTTTTTTTCCTAACTCTAACCACATGTAATGCGACATGTCAGGTGCCACCCATTTCAACTACCGGTATATAGTTACATTTTTATTTATTATTATCTTTTATGTCACCTTTTTTATGTCACCTTTTTTATGTCGCCTTTTATAATTGTGTTATTTTGCTATTTTCTAATGATGATGCTTGTTTATAACTTTCTTGGTCTTTCTTTGTGTGTGTGACTTGTACAAGTTTTGTATTTATGTTACTCTGACTAATGTTATACAGGCCTTCTGACAGGGTGCGGGAGAAAAATTAAAATTGTGCGGGATTTGGGGGGCAAATTGTGTGGGAAAAAAAGGCGATTGTGCGGGGGAATTGTGCGGGATTGCGTAATCTTGTGATGAACCAAATATTCAATCTCCAGTGTTCTAGCCAGACCCGAAAGGGAGGAAATTCTGTATAAACGAAAAATGCAACTAAATTTCTTTCTTTGGCGATAGAAATATACCCAGCAGTTGCCAATTTGTGGCTTTTTCTTTTCTTACCAAAGCGTAGTTTGACTCAAAACTGTGTCTGTATAAACAAAATCACGTTGCGTGACATGCAGGATAAACTCGGTCAGGTAGAATAATAATAATCTTTATTGAGGAAACTTTTTCACTTACACGTGGTTTTCGAAAAGGACCTCAAAGATTAGTACTAAAACTAAAATATCTAACGCATATAAAAGCAAAATAAAACTTCGGTATAAAATATTTCCGATCTAAACGAGTTCCTTTATCAAAAAAATCCCTGCAGTTTTTCTGTCTTAAATTAATAATATGTAGTGTGAATAATTCCCCGTAAAGGCTCACAAATTCTTCGAAGTTAGCTACAAAAACACAACCCGACATGTATGCAAATTTCGTGCTAAATGTGATTTGATAAAGTGTTTGATGGCATGTTTGTTTTTCTCGCACGACAACTTACCAAGTAGATCGTAGAACTTGCATTTTCTTGAATGAAAATACCTTTCATGTGAATGAAAAAAATCAAATCTAGTTTGCGGATCAGTTAATGATTTTCTTCTGACCGAAGTACAGTTTAACGATTCAGTTTCTTTGTCAATTCGCAAATTCGATCAGTCCTTTGCGAAAATAATTCAGAAACGGTGACAGTCATTTCGGTTCATTTCTTCGGCCCCCCGATTACTGAAGTTGACTAAAAGAACTAGTGCCCAGGCCGGTACAGAATGACGAAAGAACGCCTTGCGTTTTATATCCGCTCGAGCGATCGAGGAAAGCGAGGGATTTCTCGATTGTTTTGGAAGGTAAATAGCCTGAAAATAGCCTAAAAAGTTTTTAGGAATCTTGGTAATCAATAGCATACCTGATTTAATTAAATGTTTAAGCAAATCTCTCAGTATTGTGCGGGATTTTGTGGGTTTTTGGGAATTGTGCGTTATTGTGGGGGTTTGACCAAATGGTGCGGTCCCTCACCCGCGCACCCAGTCAGAAGGCCTGGTTATAGTTACTCTAAATATTATGAAATGAATAAATTATTGTACTGTACATAACTCATATTTCCTTGTTATTGTTTCTTAACTCACTTGATTTCATCAGTTACTCTGATCATTCAGTCTTAAAAGACGAGAACCAGAGAAAATACAAGACTAGCATTTGTTCAGCTGTTGGGTATGTACCTGTAATTCAACTAACATGTTAAATACAAAAGTGAGACTTTCTTATAAAAGGAATGAGTGTGCTTTTTGTTTAACCAGTTTTGGTGTGGTAAAGCTTAAGGTACTGAGATCTAATATGACTACTGTTACAGCTATCTCAGTACCTTTTGCAGTGAAAAGCTTAAAGAAATGTGACAGCAGCTACTTGGCAGAGAGAATTGATATCTGACTTAAGGGCAATAATTTCACACCAGCATGATATTTAATTTGCTAATTTGAAATGGGCATGAATCGAAGTAACTTAGTCATTGAAGTGAAGATTTTTGTTGCTTACAGGTTTTGGATATCAAGATATGGCTCTGACTTCAAAAAGAATGAGACATTGGGCTCTTTCTTGAATGAATTTCATGAAATGGTTGAACGTGAAGAGGAGAAAGCAGTGATTCATCTGTCCAATATGTAAGAAGCTGTAATGATAGATCTTTAGTACCATCAGTCTTTATGATGAAGTACATGAAAGGGCATTTTAATTTTTATTGCATGTTTCCTAGCTAAGTGTCTAAGTAGTGTCACAAATACTAAGTAAACATGTTTTCCAAATCCGTTTATACATGCAGACAACGGACGAGCTTGAACTTTTGTGTATACAAAATAGCATGATTTTAAAATGTTAGAAAATGTGGGTGTTTATGTGGTTTTCACAGTTGCTGCCAAAACATTTTGACATGTTACAAGCTTGATGTGACATGTACTCAAAAGTTTTGTAATACTCAAAAATAAACGTAGAAATTATCTCGACAACTCAAACATCAATATGTTAATGTTGAATTGCCAACTCGAACGAAAAGCACAGTTTCCGATATTTCCATTGTAATTTAACCTCTGATAACTCAATATTTCAAAACATTTTTAAAATGTTTTACCTGACAGTTCAAGTTATGAGAATTCTATTGTCAGTTTGTAGTACATATTTATTAACATGTGTTTTGGAACTCACAAAGTCATTTGAAATCTAGTAAGTAGTATGATTTGTTGTCAAGGAAAATTATTTATGTTTTATGTTACAGATCACATGAAAAAAGAAAAAGCTGAGTGGTTGATCTTGACAAGTCACATTTTTGTGACTAGTATATTTCTTCATTTCTTGTGGGACTACTATGTCAAACATGACGAAATGCAGTGCATATGTGAGCATGCTCTTCCCAAAAACGTCATCAGTTCTGCATGTGTTGCATGCTTGTGATTACATCTTGGACCAAAGTGTCAAAACACCAGACAATAACCAGCATGAATTATGACAAAATTCCCCTCCAATGATTTAAGACAATGACTTGACCTCCAAATTAATCTGGTTATTACAGCGTGGAGCGCACTACTGTTTCCACCAGACCAAGATTTTTGACACTTTTTGGACACATTTTTCATCGAGGGGCGGAGTTTATTGGACTTTTGAAATTAGCGCGTGAACTAGACGGTAAATATGATAGCTGAGTCATTTGTACAAGTGTGTCTAGAGAAAATGTCGCGTTTGTCACTTTGCTCATTCGCTCATAATAGTTGGAATCCGTTTCGTTGAGTCGTAGAAATACAAAACTTAAATCTGAAAAAGTGAAAAGGCTTAGCATTGACAACTGAACAAAAGTGTAACAGTTTTTGTTCAAAATTGATTTTGATGGAACAATTTGCACGTGCGGAGCTGTCAAAACATGCATTTTTCACGCTTTTAATAACAAATGTGTAAAAAGCTAGCTTGTTAAATTAAAAAAAAAAAGACAAGAAAAGAGCAAGAACAATCAGGTGCATATTACTCATATCAAGCATTCGTGACAATTGATGTAAAACTAGTAGTTATTAGTTACTGATTTGTTGGTACTCACAAAATTATGCATATCGTGCACTTGTTTGTTACAAGACCATTTCCGCCCCAGTGTAGTTTCTAATTGTTGGCTCAGGTCGTGACAATAGATGAGGCCCTGTCAGAGTTTTAGAGTTATGGATTATTAGGGGTTTTCAGAAAAGGGATACGGATTATTCCCTGGTGAAAATCTTTGAAGGATCTTCAAGGATCCTTAAAAATCTCCATGAGGACCTTTGAGGATCCCTCTGAGGATCTTGACAAAGATCTTTATAAAATCTTCAAGGACCTTCAAGGATCTTCAAAATTCTTGCCAAGATCTTCAAGGATCTTCAAGGTTCTTACCAAGATCTTCAAGGATCTTTTATTTTCTTGCCAAGATCCTCAAGGATCTACAAAGATCTTTCAATTTCTTGCCAAGATCTTCAAGGATCTACAAAGATCTTCAAAATTCTTGCCAAGATCTACAAGGATATTCAAAGTTCTTGCAAAGATCTTCAAGGATCTTCAAAATTCTTGCCAAGATCTTTAAGGATCGTCAAAATTCCTCTCAAGATCTTCAAAGTTCTTGCCAAGAGCTTCAAAGTTCTTGTCAAGATCTTCAATGTTCTTGCCAAGATCTTTAAGGATCTCCAAACTTCTTGTCAAGATCTTCAATGTTCTTGCCAAGATCTTTAAAGGATGTTCAAAATTCTTGTCAAGATCTTTGATGTTCTTGCCAAGATTTTTAAGGATCTTCAAAATTCTTGTCAAGATCTTCAAAATTCTTGTCACGATATTCAATGTTCTTACCAAGATCTTTAAGGATCTTCAAAATTCTTGCCAATATCTTTTTTGATCTTCAAAATTCTTCCCAATATCTTCAAATCTCTCCACAATTCTTGCCAGGATCTTCAAGGATCTTCAAAAGGTCATCAAGTTCTTGCAAGATTAAAAAAGATCTTCAAAAAACTCCCAAAGTTCTTTTTGGTTTCTTTCTTTTGGTTCTCTTCACAGCAATCTTTGAGGACCATTGATGATGTTGCAAGCTCTTACAAAATGAAGCTAGGAATTCCTAGGAATTCCAAGCTTCGCATGGTCTTAGATTAGCGTGGAAGAAATTGCTAGGAAACTGAGAGAATATGACAAAATTTGAGGAAAAATTGAGCTCCTAGCATTACTGAGAATAGCAAACATTAGGATCTAACATCAAACAACAAACAAACTTAAAGCTGATATCTTAAGCATTAATTTTATTGCAACAATTGTAAGGATTCTTCACAAGTTTTCTTTCTAAATGAAAATTTTAAACGTAAGGCCTGTATTATGAAACCTTAAAACACTTTCTTGCAAATATATTTAGAGCATTAATTTACCACAGTTTCAGCACTCTGGAAACTACCCATAGGACTACATCATGTACTGACCCAGTGTAGCTGTGATTAAAATAACATCTCCATGAAGTTCACAAGAGTTTCCATAAAATTATGTATTTTTCAGACCCATGTACATGACCTATGTATTGTCCTCTGAATTTCACATCACTGAATACATAAAAGTTAATTCAACATTGGAAAAATTACAATAGTATTATTATTATTCTGAATTGCTACACCTAGAACTACTTTACACAAAGCTTCATCAGTATACACAGAGTGAAATAGACGACATTGTCTTGATTGTCTTTTTTCTCAAAATATTTTGCTGTGTTCATTTTGAGTGGATTTATAGAGATAACTTATAATACATTTGAGTAGTTATGATTCACAGAAAGGGAAATCAGTAAAATTGACTGCTATGTTCATTAAAAGTGACTTAGCTTTAATACTGAGAACATAGCAGGCTACTCCTGACACGGACACTGCAGTGCTCTGGCCATAAGTGTTAATCTGTTTTAACAGCAGCTGATCATGAATTGAATGTATTCCTAGTAGAGCAAAACAGAACAAATTGGTCATTTTGTGGTTAAAATCATTTCTGAATTATTTTGTATTCAGTTAACAGTTCCATTCTTTCAATTCTCTAGAAGATGATCTCTATTATTGCTTTTAAATCAAGTCATTGTAAACTCAAGACAGATCAGTTGTCTTGTGCTAGTGCATGTCCCTTTAACTACAGTGATGGAAACACTATACAGTGGAAAAGCACTGGAGAACATTGTATTGGATGTTTCATTTTAACTTTTCTATAAACTGCACAATTATGCCATAACTGCTTCTTTAGTTAAATAAACTCGCAATTCAGCCTGCCTCAAGTGTAACTAGTTACACGTAAATTAATGTAAGCTTGTAGCTTACAATTATATAGGTTCGAATGGAAGCAGATTGAAGAAGACAGGAAAGAACATGATCTTCTTAGAATCGTTTATTTTGAAGCCAATCTTTCATTACAAATCATTTTCTATTGAACTAACCTCCTTCTTAAGAGTAGATATCCAAAGTTTGCTGCCTTGAGGCATCATTTAAGCTTGAAATAATAGGAAATCCAAGGAAGCATGTATTGACCATTTGAAACGAACTCGAAATTGATGAATTCAACCGTTTTCTCTGAGCCCGCAATGATAAGGCTGCTGACCAAAAGCGGCTCATTCATTACCAGTCTCTCCGAGATTCCAAAATGGCGGCTGCTCCTGGCTCTGTTTTTCTTGCTCACTTTAAGGATTGCATTCTGCTAAGAATTCATTCCTGAATCGTTTTTTGGGACCTGTGGAGACTCAGAACAAATTCACCCCTGCAGAAGTTCAAAAACTAAGGATTTTCATCGATAAATTGCTGAGACTGACTGCCTGAATATTAAGACAAAAATTATATAAGCAACTAATGCTGAACAAATCAAATATGATCATGTAAATTAACAAGGTAAAGTAAAACTGATTATTTTTTGACAAATGAATTTTTCTGTTTTATGGTTAATTCTTGCACAGACTAAGCATAACATTCCAAGCAGAAATTGAGACTTATTCAGACATTAGAATAATATTCGCCACCTTGCAAGATCCTCATTATTTTGGTCCTTTCAAAGAGGATATTGAAGGAACCCAGCAAAGTTCTTAGGAAAATCCTTGCAATGATGTTAGTAAGGATCCTCATCAAATCTTTGAAGATTCTGTCAACTGTGTCAAATTTTTCAAGGATTTTGTAAGATCTTGAGAAGGAACCTTGTATGGTGCCCACTGATCAAAGCAAAAACTTTAACTGAATGTTTTCAAGATCTTTGAAATCCTTGAGGATCTTTCAGGATCCTTGCAAAGATCTTGTAAAGATGTCAATAATTATTGGCATAAAATTACAGATTCCTTGCAAGATCCTGATCAAATCCTTACGAATCCTTTGTAAGATCTTTATAGGATCCTTAAATGCATCTTTTTAGGTCTTCAAGGAACTTCATTAAATCCTTGAGGATCTTGAAGGAACCTTGCACAAATCTTGTAAAGATCTTGACAAGGATCCTTGGGGGATCCTGACCAAATCCTTAAGGATCCTAGCAAAAATCTTAACAAGATCCTTAACCTTTTTAAGATCTTTGAAAGATCCTCATTAAATCCTTGAGGATCTCGAAGGATCCTTGCACAGATCTTGCAAAGATCTTGACAAGGATCCTTGTAAGATCCTGACCAAATCCTTGAGGATCCTGGCTAAGATCTTAACAAGATCCTTGAAAGGATCCTTTTAAGATCTTTGAAAGATCCTTGTTTAGTCCTCGAGGATCTTGAAGGATCCTTGCAAAGATCTTGTGAAGATCTTGACAAGGATCCTAAAGAGATCCTGACCAAATCCTTGAGGATCCTGGCTAAGATCTTTAAAAGATCCTTGAAAGGATCCTTTTAAGATCTTTGAAAGATCCTTGTTTAGTCCTTGAGGATCTTGAAGGATCCTTGCAAAGATCTTTGCTAGGATCTTTATTAGGATCTTTGTAGGATCCTTGAAAGATCTTTGTCAAATACTTGAGGATCTTAACAAATGATTTTGCATATAAAGATCTTTGAAGATCTTTCAAAGATCCTTTAAGGATCCTTTAAAGATCCTTGTCTTTAAGGATCTTTGGCAGGTCTTTGACAATCCTTAAAGATCCGTGAAGATCCTGTGAGGTTTTTCACCAGGGATTGGTCACTAAATTTAAAGATTACGGATTATTTGTGTTTCATTTTAAAATTACAGATTAATTATTGTGAGTCATTATTGCATTGATTACTTTTACACAAAAGGTATTAACAGGTCATAAAAGTAGTGAAAAGAAGGACACCTATTTATCTCGATCGAGGTCTCATGGTCAAAATTCCAAGCCAAAGGATACCAGTAATCTTAATCCCGCTGACCGCGAAGCACTTAAAGCCCTAAAGCGTGACACCAACATTAACCTTAAAAAGGCTGACAAAACGAGCTACAACTGCAGTTCAAAAAATTGAGGGTAAATTGAAGAAGGTCAAACCCAGCTAGATAACAAAGAACACTACAAACCCCTGGTGAATCCTATGATACAGGAAACAAACCAAAGTGAAAGTTTCCAACAGCTTATTAGCGTACTATATCTTGGAAACCACATAGATGAAATGACCAAAACATGGATTTGTCATACACCAGAACCGCCCCATATTCCAAAAATCTACACCCTAACAAAGATACACAAACTGACCCCAGTGGGGAGACCTACTGTATCAGGGACTGACAGCCTTGTTGCAACAAAGAAACTATCTTTCGTTTATATCCTTCAGCCCGCAGCACAACAACGGAAGTCATCTGTGAAAGATACGACGCACTTCATCAATTTCTTAGAGAAAACAAAGGTTCCAGAAAACACAATCCTTGTTTCTGTGGACATTACGAGCTTACATAGAAATACACCAGAACAGGACCTGGGATAAATGTCCCTGTTCCAAGCCAACTTAAGCAGCTTAAACGAATTGAAAAACGCTTTAATAGTAATAACTACCTGAAAAGAAACACGCTAACTCAGCTTTTATAGCCAGATATAGAACAACAAGTACTTACTAAACTGGAGCTAGACAGCACACAGTAAAACCACATCAACAAATGAAACATTCATGGCCTTGGGCCAACCAAAACTAGCAAAAGAAAACTTACTAGACAGGGTTGCAACACTGGACAGTAACATGCGAATGTTCGGAAGACTTGGACAGGTAAAGTACATTGTTGCCACTAGACCACCCATGGCGTATGAGCATTGTTACATTCCATTAACTGCGTTTTACAGTACCTGCTGTAAAACTTTCTAAACATAGTTCGCAATGCATGCAAAGCATTCCACAAAATTGAACCTCCTATCCCTACTCAACTACTGCAAATAGCGCTCCAACTCCTTCCAATTTAATGGAGAAAACTACCTACAAATACATGGGACTGCCATGGGCACCAAAATGGCAGTTGCTTTCATAAATATTTTCATAGCTAAGGTAGAAACAGAGATCTTAAATCAAAGCACTTTAAAATCGCTCGTCTGGAAACAATTCAGTGATGACATCTTCTACCTCTGGGACACACCCAGAGAAGAGATTACACAGTTTGGTTTAACAAACACCATCAAACTATGAAGTTTACAGCTGAAGTATCCGAAACAGAAACAAACTTCTTGGACACTACTGTTTACAACGGTGAAAGATTTAAAACCGAGTCGATGCTAGATGTACCCACTGAAACATTTCAGTCCACCCATTTTTCAGCCTGCCGTCCATCCGGAGTAAAAAAGAGGCTTCATCAAAAGAGAGGCTTTAAGACTACTCAGAACTAAACATTACTTGAAGAGAGCGCATCACAAACTTCAAAACAAATCTTCTTGAGAGAGGATACCCAGATAACTTAAATCAAACAACCCTCTCAGAAGTTACTTTTAAGGACAGAAATGAAGCCTCTGACAAAAACAAAACACGAAAATCTTGCCCTTTGTAACGCAATATCACCCAGCAGTGCCGAACTTCAGTAAAACCAGTAATCATAAACAGCTGGCATTTTATTAAACAGCAACTATTGCTTGACAACATTTTCAAGGAACAGTCCCTAATATCGTACAAAAGAGGGCGTTCCCTTATACTCATGAGTCGAGCAAAACTCTAGAAAGGCTAAAACATGCGCGTAGGAGTGGCGCAAGCCTGTAGCTTTTTTAAACACTACAAAGAGGATCAACTGAAGTTTTAATAACACAAATCAAAAGTGCAGTTACCACCACTGCCTTAAATTTTAAAGCCATTTTAAAAGGTTAAAACACATGCATGGGAGTCGCTCAGGCCCGTCACTCTTTTTAACAACACAGTCTCAGTAACTACCCCGGCCTACGTTTCATCAGGGGCATGGAAATGCAACCCTTGACATACTGTACCTAAATCTGTTCATGTGGCACAAAATGGTAATTAGTGGTTACTATGTGACTGTTATTGTTTTAGAATTTTATTTTAGGGATATATTTGTTTAGAAAATTGGGATATGGATTATTTCCAAAATTTACCCAGGATTATGGATTATTCAGCCCCCCCCCCCCCTCCCCTAACAGGGCCTCAATAGATAACTTTTGGAAGAACATAATTTGTATGCAACAGTTAGATACTAGCAGTAATCAAAGATTAAGAAAGTGCATTCGATTGGTTGCATTATATCAGACAGCCAACACTTCCGCTTCCCACATTGTCACCAAGGAGATAAAAGCCTTTGAGTCCTTTACTTTCCCGTAAATGAAAGCGCGGATTTACATATTGTTTTGACTGAGAATTGCTGTGAAAAGATTTGGCCACGGTAAACAAATTTTCTGCTGGCGACAAATGTCAGCTTGAATATGTGCTGACAATGTGTTTCAGGCCGTGGAACAGCGAGTGCCCAACTTAGCTATTATCACTTGCCTGGTTAGCCAGCACAAAAGCTCCAAAACATGTACTTACAAAGGGACTGAAACTAAATTTCCAGCAATCTTTGATTACCTATTTACCAGCACAAATTCACACGACAAATTTCCTATGACAAATGAAACTGACATGCCAGTTTAATAATCAAAGACATTGTAGCAAAACAAATTGACATCATTTTGTCATCTACACGAGCAGAAAATTTGCCACTGTGCATGGGGCTTTGGGCTCTACAACGTCACAGGCAGGCATCTCAGTTATACAAAATAAGTGGAATCAATTCAATTATAAACCCTTTGGTGGTTTGTGCATGACTTTACATCAATGAATTTGGCAGTGATATGTTTCTAACCTGCGACCAGGCTCTATTTTCTTTTCGTTCGGTGAAACATTCAGGTGGGATTAAACGAAAAATAGAGCCTGATACAACTCTTCTACGGAATGTCTACCGCCCACTTTTTTGATTGACAATCAACGAAACAGCCAATCAAAATTTCATCCGCTTGCATGATCCTCGGTATGCAAATTTCCCATAACGGCAATTCGCAAAACGTCATGCAAATGTTGGCAAAAATAAGAAAATCACAGGCTACAATATACCTTCTAGGCACTAGCGCTCAAATTGACAGGATTGTTAAATTGAAGGTTCCGTTATTGTACATGGTTGCTCTGTCTTGAGCTGAAACTGAATGAAGATTCAGAACACGATGAGGTTGTCATGTACCAAAATATGCTGCATACTTGAATCCTTTCCGGTGGTATATTCTCTAAGCATTTGTCACCGATTTTCTGCGTAAAAAACTCGGGAAATGAAGAGAAATGCCTTCAGTTTCAATCTTTCGAATAACAATATAAATAAAACCGTTTATAAACAAATGAGTATTTGTAATTTAATTTAGTTCCAGAAGTGATAGATATTTGAGATTAGCAGCGAATTATATCTCTTAACAGCAGCGAATTTTAAAACAAAGAACATTTGTTATAAAACTAGTCAGATCCTTTGATATCAATGTCAGAGATCGATAAAACGGCATTAGTAACACTGAATGAATAAACTGAAAATCTTTATTACTTAGCCATAAAAACAAATACAGCATCTCGCTGAGTGCGGCTCTCGCTAAATATCAGTTTACCGTTATGTGTAACTGAATTATCGGTTGACTTGTTGATCTTTCTTGGCGAAAGATACTAGTCCCTCTGCTGTTCATTTTGTTTCGTAAAAAGCAGAACGACCACTACTCTGTTTATCTTTTTAATACTAGCTGAAAGGCATCTGCAAATGAAAACTTCGAGATACGATGTGATAAAACGGGATACATACTTCACTGTTGCTGTTCTTCTCTGCTCCAAGTGAGAGACAGCTTTCGTCAAACCAAACGCCGTTCTCAGGAGAGACAAATCATGACAATTCTCCTAGGACAACAAAAATATTCTAGAGCGACACATTTACCTCGGCAGACTTCTTCCTTGGTAATGGCGGTGGTCACATCGAAATTGTGAGCAAGTCTCGCAGCAATTTACTTCCGTTGACAGCTCTATTGTTAAAGGACCAATCAGATTGTGAGATTCCCGCGGCCAAAATTTGGCCGCCGGCACAAGGTTCTGTGAGAGATTGTATCAGGCCCTATTTTAGCGAGCAACCAACGTAAGAGAATATGACAGCGATGCTAAAATGCGGCCTGATCACAGGTTAATAATTGTTTCTAAAATGACCATCAAGGTATGCAGATTAAAAAGAAAATTTCAAGCACTACATAACGATTAACTAGTATCAAGAAGCATTTTGATGTCTCTGCTGACCAATTGAGTCACTCGCTTAAAATTCCTTGTGTCAAAAATAACAGAGGCTAGGCTGTCGTGTGTCTCGACAAATGTCCTAACAGAAGTGTCTGCTTTCATCCTGCAATTAAAGTAATATTTAGCCTTCCTATCAGTCTTTTATCATCATTACTTGTAACAACAACAGCATGACCAGTTTCTCGCTTTCTCGCTTGTCGGCAACAAGGAATAGCAAAATCTCCATACGAATAATCGATGTTTTCCCATGCGCTGTAGATCCTACCTCCACCACTTGTGTTTGTAATTTTTAGTGGGCTTCAAACTGTCATGTCTTGTCAACAAACATGAAAGTTTTCCTGGAAAAGTCTTGTGAAAAGTCTTGTGAAAGCCTTTGTGGTCTTCGGCAGAAATCACTCTCCAAATTTTTCAAGAGTCCGTACAAATAATCGATGTTTTCTTGACCGCTTTACATTTTAGGTGCGCCGGTTTTGTTTACGAGTGGACTTCAAACTGTGCCTTGTCGACAAACTGGAAAACTTTTCTAAAAAAACTCGAAGAAAATAACAAAATACCTCTTGAAACCATGATCGGTATTCTCGTGCACTGAGGACATTGTGTTTACACGCTAAATTGACCGTTTGGGGCCTGGGCATCATGAAAGCAAGGCCAAAGTCCATACCAGTTCCCGGCCAAGCGAAGGCCCCTGCGAGAATCTTCGGGGGTGCTAATTTGGCATCCTCGACGACAATTACAGAAAATCTAGAATTTTTCTGCCTTGTAAGACACAGGACACCAAACACAAGATTAGGAATGCATTCTCCTTCGTCGAATGCAATAAAAATACTCCTCGTAGTTAGGTGGAAACTTACTAAGAAGTAAAATCTTCATTTTGTGTCATCGTTATTAGTTTGCAGTTGCTATAGCAACTGAGAACTATTGGGGCTGTCCTGGTGTCGTGTGGTATTGTGTTAACTTTTTGGCAACAAGCCCACAAAGCCATTCAAAGTAGAATCCTTCGAAGTGTGTAAATAAGCAAGTTTTGACGGGCTCTTAACCAAGTTATTGCGCTGTCTCTATGGATGAAGAGTTAATCGGAGTGTTTGGATCCTCAAAAATACAGTAGATTTTGATTTGCAAAGACAACGCAGGAAGGAATTGGGAGGAAAAGTTTACTCAGGTGCGTGTTAGGACTCGTTGGTCTTCAGTTTAGGTTGGCGTTCGCCAGTGGGTTAGGAACAGCTGGACGAGGAAAGAAATTGGCTGTTAAGTTTGGTTGCTGTCGAAAAGATTGCAAAGAAGTGTGTGTTGATGTTTCTGATCTACAAGTGCAAACATGTCTTTATGCATAAGTTGACTGGGGGAGATAATTGGTCATAATTAATAAAGTCCAGGAAAGGCGATTGTGTACTGGCGTTTTCATTTGGTACAGGTTTAAGTTATAAACTTTCAAAAAATCATCCACATCCTACAGAGTTCAAGACTTGATTTACGTTTTCAGTTTGAGTTTTATGCGGTTTACTTTGAGCATATATATAGGTTCCTCGGAATTATCGGCCAGTCAGGATTTTCCCCGTACGAGCGTATTTAATAAATTAAATATTCCATGCATCATTGCCAGAAGAGTCCTGACTCTTTCCCGTTATTGGGCTGTCCAGAATTGGCCGTTATTGAAGTGTTTTTGGTTTCTGTAGTTCATGTCAGTTTAATTTTGTAGTTCCAACAGTCGAATGTATTCGTGGTTATGACATTGACCTGACAATTTAACTCGTTATTCTGAACTTCCCAAATGACGTTTGTTCTTTGATGATCACCAGAAGGATTCTTGAAATCCTTCTCATTTAGCTGCAAAAATGTTTTGTGTTTTCTTTCACTTAGCCTTTTAGAATGATCTAATTTATGAGCTTTTCCTGACAGGAAAAGCTATTCAAAAATTTGATTTTCATAATTCAATTAGTAGTCAGAATGTTTACATAGGTGTAATGTTGGCATGATTTCTGACACGAAAGTATAATCGTCAATCTCAAGTTTTTAAATAAACTCAAACAACTTATATAAACGCAATAACTAGCCCAACGTCTGTTTCTCTTTAATTATGTAAGTATTCTTAATTCTACATTCATTCTATTGTTACGAGAAAAAAAACACGATTTCCCAGACTTATGATAGTAGTAACATCTAAAAAACAACTGCGAACTATCCGAACGGATCTGCTCGTTTATAATTTTATCACATAATGTTGAGGGAAAGTCCAAAATAACATGAGAAATGTAAACACTCAACAGCAGAATAAAACACGCATAATTCAAGACAATACAACATAACGTTTAGCTTTGAGGCATAAATTGCCAAATTCTAAACAAAACTGGTGAATCTAGCTCACTGACTCTCAGAAGTATTTTCCGATATAACCCTTCATCTACCAAACAAGCTCAAACAAACATCTCTTGAAAGTTATTTGTGTTGACTCCACGTTTAGATTCACATAATCGCCATCTTTGCCCTTGTATCATATCCGCAAAGTGTTGGACGTGTGATGTCGCAGGTCCGTCTGATATCCTCCACAAGCGAAGAAAACAAATAATTTCATACGATTCCATCGACAATGTCTGCTTCTGTATAAAACTTTACCAATTCATCCTGGCCGTACTCAACTTTTATTTGGAACTTCATGCCGACCAACTAATGTACTCGAAGTAAGTTGAGACTACCCGTCCCACCACACATCAACCACTGTCCACGCCCACTTTGACGTTGAGGCTCCTTTGTTAAAAGTGTCAAAAAAGTGTCAAAAATTCATCAAAAAACTTGGTCTAGTGGAAACGGTAGCATGCACTTTGCGCTATAATGGTTATTATAGTTTACATAGTGTGTGTTGTTTAATAATTATTTATACCATAATAGATGTGCTGAGGAGATGCGTAACGTTAACCGTGCTTTAAGTGGACCTACAGGTGGTGAACAAGCCCTACTGAGTCCACGGAAAAGTTCTTTGGCTTTTAAAGATATATCAGCTATCACCATTGCTGAACAACTGACTTACCTTGAATACAGAATGCTGCGTAGGATTCCAGTGAGCACTTCTTAAAATTGTTGTTAGTTTGTTTTTTTTTGTTTGTGCACAGACATAGACGGCCATTGGAAATTAAGTAACTTGTAGAGGGAATTGTTTAATGAGCCGATCTATTCTATAGAGTACAATATCCTTTGTTCATGGACTTGAGAATTCTAAATCAAAATCTAAAATCAAATGAGATCTAATTCAACACATCACAATAGATATAATAGCATCCTTTTAAGAGCCATTTTCTGAGAATATCGAGAATCGAAAGACACTCACAAAAAATCGATTTTTTTTATTTTGCCAAAAGATCCCTTTGGGTAAGCTAATTCAAGAAAAAATAATCCAGAGTTCCAATGAGTTATTTAAGGGATGAAAATTTAAAAAGTTCGGAAAATGCATAAAATGGCAGTTTTAGGGTCTCTAAACGGGTCAAATTCTCACTCAACTGTAGGAAGCCGGTGAGATCGTAAAAAAGATTCTTTTAAAACAAAACAAACCACAAACATTATTTAACCTTTGTACTTTAAAACTGTGTAATAAATTTGCCAATGTTTGGTATCAAACATTTTCAAGCGGCGTTCTTATCGAGCCGCTCTTAACTTCGTTAATATCACAAGGTAAAATGGAGGCCAACTTCAGCCGCTTAAAACAGCATCTGGTATAATTGTACTTTTAACCAGGAAAGTTACAACTTTGGGAAGTAATCGCATGTGAGCCTATCTTAAACGACCTTTGTAATTGTTAGCAGTATTCCAGGATTAAAATCTGCAATTTGCATATAATTCTACCCACCCGGATCACTTAACTTTCCTGGTTAAAAGTACAGTGACAGAGCTTTCTTTATATGTAGTCTTAATCATTAAATGATACATACCACGCGGCCGAAGTTGGCCTTCATTTTACCTTGTGATAAACAAGGTTAAGAGTGGCTCGATAAGAACGCCGCTTGAAAATGTTTGAGACCAAACATTGGCAAATTAATTACGTAGTTTTAAAGTACAAAGGTTAAATAGTTCATGGTTTGTTTTGTTTTAAAAGAATACTTTTTACGCTCTCACTGGCTTCCTAAAGTTGAGTGACCCTTAGAGACCCTAAAACCGCCATTTTATGCACTTTTCGAACTTTTTAAATTTTTGTCCATTAAATAACTTGTTGGATTACTTTTGACTATTTTTTCTTGAGTTAGCTTACCCAAAGGGATGTTTTGGCAAAATAAAATAAAAAATTGATTTTTTGTGAGTGTCTTTCGATTATTGATATTCCTAGAAAATGGCTCTTAAATGGTTGCTCTTCAAAGACCTATTGTGGCTGGTTTCCATATGATCATGATTACAGTTCTATGACCAGTATGTAAGAAAAACAATTAGCGGTCCTTGTGACTGCAGGCCTGGGGCAGGGGTACTTGCCATGAATTGGGCAATTCCAGAAAATATCCATACCATACCACAGACGGCTTCCATATTTTAACTTTCCCCTGCCTTCGGAATTTCCAAAATGCATTATCCCCCCATGCCCTCGGATTTCCATAATCGTAAACCCCCCCTCCCGTTTGGATTTTGCATTTTTTGTCAAACCCTTTGGAATTACCTGCAGGGTTCGCTAATGCCCAATTTGGCTTATTTTACGGAAAATTATTTCAAACAAGAAAAGCCCCAGGAGCATTAGACCCCGCCGTTGTTCTCCCCCCCCCCCTCTGGGGGGGGGGGGTGTAAAATATGTTACGGTTACTCAAGATAAAAGCCCTTGGCTGTGTAGCGAAAGACACAACAAGTATTTCTTTGGCTGAGCGAAAACCGGAGGTCTGGGGCAAGTGACCACCAAAAAAAAAACAAGAAAAGCCCCAGGGGCATTGGACCCCGCCGTTTTTCCCTCTCCGCTCGGGGTGCAAAATACAGCACGGTCACTGAAGATATGAGCCCAACTGGTGTAAATTTTTCAAGTTGGTGATTTATCTTACCTTTGACGTGTTCGCTGCCACCCCGCCCCCCACCCACGTCTTCACTGCACCCTTCCCCTTGTGATAGCATGAATCCCAAATAGTATGAACACCTATCCCGTTCCTCATTCCTTGGTCATCCACCTGTTCTGGCACTAGCGAAGAAGAACGTGACAAAATAGTTTTTGACCATAACGTGACCCACTTACACCACGTTTTTTTTTAAAGCACTGACATCTCAGCGTAATTCTAAACAAGAAGGGCACGGAAATTTAAATAGATTGATAAAGAAAAGATTAATATCCTGAAATCTAAAGGGTACCGTTACCTACTGAAAAGGAAACGTAAAAGTCTACTTTTAGACCATGATTCTATGAATGCTTTAGCGGAAGCAAGGAAATTCCACAAATCGGCTTCTGTCTTGAATGACGTGATGTTTACGTGCCAAGACTTGTTATTCCTGCATCAAAAGGCCAATTCATGTCAGCTTGAATCGTTGGCTTTCAAAGCTCGCTAGCATCTTCGTCCGTGCTTTCGTTGAAGAGAAGTTTAAACTCCATTAAATTCCTGGTAACTTTGTAAACAAAGATTTTGGCGAAGCAAAGCAAACCTGTCAAAAATGCTTGGATTTCACTGTTGAATTTGACCCGCGTCGAGTAACCAACGAAAATATAAACGACATCGAATCTCTGACCTTCAAAGCTTGCTAGCATCTTCGTCCTCGCTCTCGTCGAAGAGAGTTTTATGCCATTGCATCGCTAGTAATTTTCTACACTGTTTTTCATGAAGATTTTGGTGAATCGACGCTAACCGACTGAAGATAGTACTTCTGTTGACCGAACGTCTGCAAGACGTATTTGTTTGGCCGAGCGAAAACCGGAGGTCTGGGGCAAGTGACCACCAAAAAAAAGAAAAACAAGAAAAGCCCCAGGGGCATTAGACCCCGCCGTTGTTCTCCCCCCGGGGGGTGTAAAGTATGTTACGGTCACTCAAGATAAAAGCCCTTGGCTGTGTAGCGAAAGACACGGCGAGTATTTCTTTGGCCGAGCGAAAACCGGAGGTCTGGGGCAAGTGACCACCCCTAAAAAAAAACCACGGAAAAAAAATGGGTATTACTAGACCCCGTCCTGACGGCGGGGTAATGACTCTACTTCTGTTCAGTACAGCTGGTTATAGAGGGAGTCATTATGACTCCGGAAATTCTGGAATGAAAATTTTAAAAAAATTAAAAGTTTTCTCCTTACCACCGTTCAACAGATGCAACCTACATTAACTTTACATTGCCTCAAACTGGTGCAGAACATTAAAATAAGAATATCATGTGATGTATGTGTGTACACTCGGAAGATATTACAATCAAATGTATTTTCGTTTCCGCCATCTTGAATTTGAGCCACCGGGGTCAGCAGTCGCTCCCAATCCCAGGAGCTTCAAAAATGGCGTCCTCGGTCAAAATACATGTATTGAGGAAATATTGAAGTCCTACAAAAATTCGAAAAATCTTTTGGATGTATTTATACAGAAACTGCCTTCAAAGATATACAAAATGTGTAGCATTTCTGGAATTAAACAGCATCAAAAAAAAGTTGTCAAGTCTCATAATGGGCCATTTCCCAAATGCGAGTTTTCGCTGTTCATGCAACGGGAGTGCAAGAAATATACAAGCGGTGAGAAACATAGATTTTTCATATTTTATTAATCTGATAAGAAATTCATGAACGTTGAGGTCTCTGGAGCTTGATGTACAGCCCACATTTTGTCGGTTTCCTTCTGCAACACGAACACGTCTGATTGATCGATGCTTGTCTTGTATCCTGCTTCCATGGTAGTCAGTAGTGTCGTCAGTTCGTGCTTTATTTGCGAACTGATTTTAAAAGTCCATAAAAGTAGCTTTTTCAAGGAATTCACTCTTGTCTGTCTCCTGTGGAAATCCCAGATCTAAAACCCCCCCATGCCTTCGGAATTCCAATCGTAAGTATCCCCCCATGCCTTCGGATTTCCAGTTCAAAGAACCCCCCTTGCCCTCGGAATTCCGAAAGGCCATGCGTGGTATGGTAGGGGTATTTTCTGGAACCGCCCATTGGGTGGGGTGGTATTGCTGGGCCATTCGAACCCTTACCCTGTTCCAGACCACGTTATGCTAACATAAAATTTTGGATTTACATGTATCAACTGAGTTGATAAGGTAGATTGTAAAGAGATTGAAAGCTGACGTTTCGAGCGTCAGTCCTTCGTCAGAGCGAATCGAGGAATTGTGGGTTGTACTTCATTTATCTAGGGAGTGGTGAAGTTACGCTATTGGTGGGAACATGGCAACTTGAAAAACAAGAATAAATTAGTTGAATGAAAAGCATTCGTTGATACCGTGGGGATTAAGTGTGCCGATTTGAAAAAATGAATTTTTGTTCCAGATTTTTACCGCTTTCCGTGTTACCCCGGTGTAGGGAAAGGCCGCAGATTATCATGTGTTGGCTAGAATGATTAGGGAGATTGAAATGTCGGTCGACTGGTTTGGATACGTCCTTGTCTTTTCTTTCAACGTCTTGTAGGTGTTCACGGAAACGGTCACCTAGTCTCCTCCCTGTTTCGCCAATGTACATCTTTTTGCATAAACTGAATGTTATGCAATAGATAACATTTGCACAGGTGCATGTAAAGCAATCGGTGATTTTAATCGATCGCTTGGGTCCTGTTATTTTGTCCGCATTGTGCATGAAAGGACAAGTGTTGCATCATTTGCGTGCACATTTAAAAGTACCCGGTTGATCATCAGATTTAAGTACACTGTCTTCTAACTAGAAAGTTCCCTAGGTTTTTGTTGTGTTTGAATGAAATCAATGGAGGCTGTGAAAAGATTCTTCTTGTTTCATCGTCATTTTGGAGTAATTTAAAGTTCTTTAAAATGATGTTTTTGGCTGCGAGGTTATGTGGATGGTAAGGGAGTGTAAATGGAATTCTCTCGTTCTTTTCCTTCTGTGACATTTGCAGTGCTAACTGTCGATCAATCTGTTAAGCACGGTGTTGAGCCATGTTGACAATAGAGTCGGGGTAGCCACGCCTCTTAAAGAAATGGCGCATTTCCTCTGATTTGTTGGAAGAATTGGAGTCAGCATTACATAAACATCGAAGTCTAAGAAATTGAGAGAACGGGATAGAGTTTTTGACATGGGAAGGATGAGAGGATGAATGCAACAAGTAACTGTGGGAATCTGTAGGTTTGTAGTGCACACTGGTGGATAGGCTGTTGCCATTGATTAAAACTTTGATGTCAAGAAAAGCAATTGAGGTTTCGGAAATTTCCCAGGTATATTTCAGCGCCAGGTGGAAGGAACTTGGAAGTTATAAATTAAATGATCATGCAAGTTCTTCTCTGCTAGATGAAGTAGCATCCGTGCAATCGTCAATGTAGCGGCCATAAAGTTCAGGTTTGGTGCCATTAAATTGGTTGAAAAATTGATTTTCGATGTAACCTATGAAAAGATTGGCGTAGCTAGGTCCCATTTTGGTACCCATGGTGACGCCGTTGACCTGTTTGTAGTGGTTATCGGCAAATGAAAAGCAATTCAGTGTCAAAACTAGTTTGGCTAAACGAAGCAGGGTTTCCGAGCTGGGTTCTTTAATAGTGCGCTGGTCGAAGAAAAACCTAAGTGCCTGAAGTCCTTCATTATTGGGAATTACGGCATATAAAGAAGTAATATCCACAGTAAAAATTATAAGGTTGTTTTCGCCAGAAAAATTGAAATCGCAAAAATTTCTAATGCGTGGTTAGTATCTTTGATGTACAATTCCTTGATTCGCTCTGACGAAGGGCTAATGCTCGAAACGTCAGCTTTGAATCTCTTTACGGTGGCCAATCTACCTTATCAACTCAGTTGACAAATCCAAAATTTTGTCTTTAGAAACTAACCCCCTTGTTTGTTTGCACATAATGCTATTAAATTTTACTATCCTGTTTCAGACTTCTTTCTCATCAGTTCTTTGCTTCATTTAGTAAATTTTTCAACATTTCCTTTTGAGTGATCTAGTATTTGTTAAAATTGAAGTGTTTTGTTAACCACAAGCCACATGCATACCTTATTTACTTTAGACTACTACCCTGTTCTGGACCAAAAGTATCCTTTTGGTTTAGTAACCTGTTCCAGCAGCAGACACCTATAAAGCCCATATAGGGGAGTACCTTCCCATCCCCTGAGAATTGTGATATCTGTAAGATCACTACAGTTGCTGAGAAACTTAGTGCAAATGCAACCTGTGAAATATTCTTTTGCTACCTATTATAAATCTTAACCTTGACAAATTTGGCTTCTCAAGTCAAGTGCCACATGAAGTACTGTTTTCTTTTTTCCAGCTTGATATTTATATAATTTCCTGGATAATTCCTCACCACTCGTATCAAACCTTTCCCCAATTGCCTTCTGGCTGCTTAACTCCTTGTCATTATTTTTATCTTTTGGACATTTGTTGTGCAAAACAGTCTATCTTTGAAAATTTATTCATAGATAAAAAGAGCCAAGTCAATCACCATCTTCGAATGAGCTTTTCCATTTTTGAATTGGCATTTTTGTGACACAATGATCACTGTGAACACTACCAGCACTGAGGAGGTGTTTCCATATATGATCCCATTGTTTTGCAGGCATTGTAGCAATCATAATGATCATATGGAAACCAGCCTTTAGCATGTCATGTTCTTCACGACTGATCTGAAAATTGTGTATGCAGGTTTTAGCTAGTTACGGTAAGATGATATTCCCCTCCCGGCACGACCTTCCTTTCTTTAAGGCCTGTACTTATCATTGAAATGCTGATCAGTTTTCAGAGTGGAAGACCTATGTTTGTACTGGCAAGTTAAAGGATACAACTCATCTTGAAAGATATGTTGCATTGTTTAATGGTGTATCACGCTGGGTACAGGGCATGGTCTTAAACTGTGTTACACCTCAGGAAAGAGCTAGCTGCATAGAAAAGTTTCAACAAACAGCTAAAGTGAGTTAATATTTGTTGATTGATGTCATATTGTGACTATTAATAAGAAGTTTTACGTGTTGTGGTGTATTTTGTGGTGTCACAGAGCAAGCAAAGGTCCATTGGCTGCACGATTAACTGATTTCCCTGTTTTATGTCGTCATGTCAGCATTTAAAAGAACTGCAAAACTTCAATGGTCTGATGGCAGTGGCAGGAGGATTAACAAATACAGCGTTATCAAGATTACGGCAAACTCAAGAGCTACTTTCACAAGACTGTAAAGAGGTACACACTGTCCTTATGACATAATCAGAATCGGTTTATTGAAATTTACATAAATAACCGTAATGATTTCAAAAACAAACTTGTGTGAACTTAAATTGTTTGGTATAGACTGCTAAGGTGAATAATAATTTCATGCACAGTCAGTGCAAGGCAATTTCACAACTAGACATATAGGAGAAATTATTCTTGCAACACCAACATTTAAGGGGAAAGTTTGTCAGAGCTTTTGGAACTCATCTGAGTCCCAAGGGAATCTTCACGCTGTTTATTTAGATACTTGTAGCTCATACTTGACAGAGAAAAATGCATAAATTATTTGTTATGAGGACAGTGTTTATTTTTGGTCATCAAGGAGACAGTTAATTTGCTTATTTATGTAAAAAATACTCTGTACAAGACTTGATTGATTTTGAGACAAGGAAAACAAAAGAAATGTCAAGATTGCATATATAGTTATTGTAGCTTGAAACAGAATTTTATTGTGGTGTGAGGAAAATCAGTCAGTATTCTATATGATTCAGTTTAAATTGTTTCTTATTTGCCTTATGAATTTATGATTTTACTTTTAGTTCCTGAAACTTTTGATGGAGTTTTTGTCTTCTGATGGAAATTATGCACTATATAGGAAAGCTCTGAATGACTGTGCTGGATTCCATATTCCAATTTTGTGAGTATTTACTTTAAAATAGAATTTTACTCATGTTGTTACATTGGGAATAAAAAATTGTTAACCATAATATATTTTTTAAAAATGAAAGAAATGCTAAATAAATGGAAAACTACATATAAAATGTAAGAAAAAGAGATGAATATAACCAGGATTCTTCATTATTATATGGCAAGCAATTCTCCAGTCTAAATCAAGTGTTCTGATTGGTTAATTTTCAGTCAGGATTTTACAGTACGGACCATTACCATGGAAACGGTCCTTTTTGGATTTTTTTTTTTCGCACTCCCACTCCCGCAAAATTGAAACTGCGAAAACACAAGAAGATAAAAAAAGGAAAGGTTTGGAGCTGGTACATAACAAATGAACGAGGTAAACACGTCTGTTTAGAAAAAGCGCTCCTCAATTAACTGTACCGAATTTTTGATATAAGCAGAAGACTCGCCAGCAGTGAATCAAAAAGCATGACCAACGTTCTTCAGTGACTGTGTGTTTATTGTTTTTTTGTCCGGCTATAGACTGTAAGCTGTAAAGAGCCGAGTAAATCTGCAAGACTTAAACAATATTTTAAAATTCAGCATTAACCAAAGAGAACATTTCTTACAACAAAACCTCTCAACGAAAAAAAATGAAAACTGTAAAACAACTAGCAAACGGCTTTCATCGGCAACTGTAAATCGAAAGGAAACGAACATGTTCTTGTCAGTTAAATATTGGCCATCGCATCAGTCAGTGCTTTCCACAAGAACAAATCAAAGCTACACGTACATGCATTAAACTAACAGAGTTCCTTGATTCCTCAGCGAGGTTTTTGCTCTTGTAGTGGACGTCCTGGAAAACAATTTTAGCTTGTTCACAAGTCCGCTCTTGCTGTATAGCTCGCGCTGAAAACAACTTTGCTAGGTGCGACGAAAATTTGCTCTCAGCATCCAGAAAGTTCTCCATTAAGCCACTGAAGCAAACAACTTGCAGTATTTGATGGAGAGATAATTTCCAGAGTCTTTTTTGTTTTAAGTTTGAGTGTTCCTTTGTTCAAATTACAGACTAACCGCTGCCACAATTTCCAGCTTGAGAAGCAGGTTTGTGAGATTTTATCGCGGCCTTTTCATTATTCTTCTTTTTCCCGAATTGTCTCCGCCCACAACAAAGAAGTATTTTCAAATAAAACTATCTTGTGTTGTAGAGGACGACGAAAAACTGACACATAATTATAATAGATGCAAAGCAGTTTTCATTCAAGAGCCACGCAAGTTTTTGCCGATCGACAGCAACGACCATCAAACTGATTCGAAATCCAGTTAAAATCGCTGGCTTTTTTCCTTGACATTGTGCCAAAAAAATGATGCCATATAATAAACTACTTACTAACTTCACTTGCTCAGGACCATACTGGGGAATATTGGCCCTCGGTCGTTTTTGTACGGACCTCGCTGCGCTCGGTCCGTACTGCCACGACCTCGGGCCAATATTCCCCAGTATGGCCCTCGCGTTCAGTTAGTAAGAGGTTAGTATTGTGTGGTTCCAGAAAATATCCATACTCCCACCACAGAGGGTCATTGGAAATTCCGAGGGGGAAGGGGGGGGGGGGGTCTTAAAGACCAAAATTTTTAAAGGAAAGTATGAACATGAACTGGAATTTCCAGGGGTGTCAGGGGTTCAAACCAAAAGACCCTCCATGGGAGGAGTATGGATATTTTCTAGAACAACACATTGACTTTCATATTAGATGGTAAATTTAAGGAAATTTTGTGCTACAAACACCAAATAGTGATAATTTGCCTGTAAATGCATATGGATTACTGTTTAGTTAGTTAATTGCTAACAAATGTGTTTTCTCTTCTGTTTCACTTTTTCTTCATCCTGTTTCGCTTGTCAACCAAATTAAATGCAGAGGTAAGTTTTTTTTTTATCCTTTGAACAACAACTGCAGCACAGACTTTATTTTGTCAGAATTGTTGCTGCAATTAACCTTTTCAGCACTAAGAAACTAAAAAAATTGTTCCTGAATTATAAATTAAGTTACAATTTACTAGCATGTGGCTATATAGCTGTAGGCCGAGTCCTTACTACACCCTTTTTGGGGTCACAGAGCTTTGCTGAGTACCTCATTTGTACATGTCTTCTAAAATAACACAATAAGTGAGAGTGGTTAATATACAAATTATCCATGATTCGCACTCAAATACTTCCAAGCCTCCCTGGGTGACCACCATTTATTAAAGCAACCGCCTCCCATAAGTGACCACTGTTACAAAATTAACCAAGTGTCCCAGTCAAATCACTTATCTAATAAGTTGAAACATCTTGGAACCTCTTGTCAGTGACGGTTTGAAACTTTCTATTGATTTTAACCTCTAGTAAGCAGTCTTTTGACCTTGATCCAATCTCACCATGGCACAATAGGGTTATCTAATGTTGTAGAACCTTATTTGTATAAATAATTTGCCAACATAATGTACTTGTACATGTAAACCACAGCCTAATTGACACCTGTAGTGTCCATGTTGAGGCAATGACATGTCATGTATTGGTAGTGTTTTTAATTTTTTCTGATGAGTCTATAGTAACAAGATGTCTGTGTTAATTAAGGTCGCATCAAATACAGTTTATTGCTTTAAGTAAGTGGAATAGTGCAGCCTAAATTTTTACCCTTTCACTGGTGTTTTTTGCTACTGTGTTAAATGGGTGCTTTGTATTCTTTACAGGTGTTCAGCTGAAAGATCTTATTTCCTTGCACACTGTCCTTCCTGACACTGTTAATGGGGGTCTCCTTAACATACAAAAGATGATGCGTTTAGCAAGTATCATGTCACCTGTGCTGCTGGTACAAACCACCCAACCACCAGTGCAACCATCTGTGGAGCTCATCAAAATGTTACGAGTAAGTCTGCACTCACTGTTGTCAGTCACATTAGCCATGCTGTCCCTTTCTTGTTTTCAGTCATATTGCTCTCCTATGTGACCCTCTGTTGGTTACAATATTAGGTCTTAGCTGCCTTTCAGCTGTACATTTACCAGCTCTTTGATTAATATTGCCCATCATGATTATGTCATACATGTCAGATGTTGCAGTATAAAAACCAGAATACAGTGCAGGTTATTGTTTTTCAGGTGTCACTGCAGCCCAGGCTGACAGATGAAGAGTTATATGAACTATCACTTGCCAGGGAGCCCAGGAGTCAATGTTCTGTAAGATATTCACCGTTTGCCACTCAACATCTGTTGGATATTATTTTTGACAGCTTCTGTTGACATCATTAATGAGTGTTTATTCGATAAGAGAGTAAATAAAGTTGCATACCAGTTGAGAATTATTCTCTTCTCTTCCATTTCAGTTAAAAAAACTAGTACACTTCATTACATTTGGAAACTTTTGGAAATTATGGGTTACTGGTTGGGGTAGCATTTTTCGTGCTCCTTTTAGTTTTTCCACTTGTCGATGTGCGTACATTCTTTATGCACATCAATTGTTTAAATCATTCAGTGTTTAGTTGTATGATTTCCAACTGAGAAAGGTTTGTGAATGCCGAGCACCCTACACCAGACAATTTAGCAATAAAGAAGTCACTAGATGAATATCACTGCAATTTGCTTGTCAGATCTCAGGTGTCACTCCAAATAATACCTCTCTGCTCTGCTCAGCAACTGATTTTAATGTGACTAACAGTGAACTTGTTATTTTGTGATAAAGAGCTCTTCAAGTGTAACAAGTGAACAGAGTGTTATGTTTGCTGACTGGGCAGCTGAACTGGGACACACAACACCTGACCGTGTCATTACAGAAAGGCATGTGTCATCCATGGTGGAGGTCAGTGCACCTGATTACAAGGATTTATGTTTCCATCTCAGAATCTTGAAATGCTTTGCAGCAGTTGGCCATCATTTCCTTTAGCATCCTTCCTTCTTATAGATTTAATGATAAATAAATAAAATAATAAATGGTAATTTGTAGTGGCGTGTCAACGGGTGGCTCTTAATCCACTGTTTCCAGCCTGAATTGGAGTGTTGAAATGTTGAGAAAGTAGAAAGAGAAAAACCCTCGAATCAAGGAAGAGAACCAACAGCAAACGCCACCCACAAATGACACTGGGAAGCAGTTACTCTCACCTAACTGCACCATCCGTGATCCAAAGGGAGAAACCTCTATTCAAATATGAGGATTTGATAGAAATATCTCTGATGTGTAGTTTATTTTTTTTACCTTGATTAAAGGCTGTGTTCAAGATTTACGACACAAATAAAGATGGTTCAATATCTGTGGAGGAGTTTGATGCAATTGCTACAAATTTTCCTTTCATTGATTCGTTTGGAGTTCTTGATGTCAACAGGTGAGAAAAGTTTTCTATCTTCCACTTGTACAGAACTTTTTAATATCAGTATGTTAATCAATCAGCTCACTACAGAATTTTTCGCTAATTTTATCCTAATACGCCGTGAACACTGTAAAGGAAAATAAACACAAACTGAGTGTCAAAAGGCAGATGAGTGATACACCTCAGACAATATCAGTTACATAAATATGAAATAATATTCGGAACAGAAACCAAGAATACTGCCCTACGTTCCAAACGTTTTATTAACCGGTAGCCAAAACTATCTTAGAGATATGATATTCAGTAAAAGGGCAATGTCACCTCCCTACCCCTCTGCCACACCCAACAAAGTTCAGAGAGAAGGGGTGCTGGCATAATTTATATACACTGTAATTTAGTTAAAACGTTTTTAACATATTTTTTTAATTTATTTTTATTTAGTTATTATTTAATTTGTTTTATTATTTATTGTTGTTGTTTTTTTGCAGTGATGGGGTAATAAGTCGGGAAGAGATGAAAAATTACTTTATGAAAGTAAACTGCCGTGAACTGAGTAAAGGCTTTTCGCACAATTTTCAAGAAACCACATACTTCACACCAACCTTCTGTGACCACTGTGGCGGACTGGTAAGAAACTCGCTCCATATACATGTCTCTTCTGAACGTCAAATCTTTTCTTCATTTATCTACCTCTGTGTCTACATTTAATCTTGATTAACACTCACTCAAGACTACGTTTGGCCTTTTTAACGCTGAAGACTCACTCTGAAAACTTCATTCTTCATTCCACATCTACCGTCACCCATCGGCTTTCCTTTATCCTGGGGACCACAACTCAGTGTAATAATATACCTAACTACTCAACTACTCATTAGAGACAGAGATTAGCCAAAGTAGAACACAAAATTGGCTGTTGAGGTTATTTACTCGTATATTATCACGGGTATACATGTAACACCTTGCTGGGGTTGGTTGTATCTAGCAAATGGAATGCAATTTAAGTCAGTTATTTATGTACATATTTATTTGTTATGTTATGTATTTATTTGTTTTGTGTGATTTAATAATTTTGGACAGCTTTGGGGAGTCATCAAACAAGGACACAGATGTAAAGGTAATAAAGTTAGCAACCAAATTGTTATGTTACAGCAATGTTTCAAATAGCCACGGTTTTTACACTAATACAAATGCACACAAATTATACAAACGGTTTTGACAATAATGTTTGGAATTATGTTTCCCTCGGATGCTTCGAGCAATAATGTTTTGCAGCTGCAGTAGCGTTGTTTTCACATGACAAGGTATATCAAGAATAGATACATTGTAACAACAACAAATAAACTTTATTGAACAAATAATGAGTACAATAACACTGAGGCGCGGCTTTGTGCTCGTCATGGTTAAAGTAATTAGAAGAACATAGCATATGTGTGTTAATGAGTAGCTTGGAAAAACGGGAGTAGAGAGTCTTGAAACCTCTTTTTTTAAATTAAACTCGCCTCTGCTTGTCGATCTTGTATTATAATTCTGCACATTTTAACTTTCAAGCTGTGATTTTTATTTCCTAGATTGTCACATTAACTGCCATAAAAATTGCAAAGCTGAGATAGTAAGAAGTTGTCGTCATAAATCATCACCACTGAATGGTACGAAAATTGTTCTGTTGTATAAGACTCCTGTATGCTTGACTTCTTACCGTAAAAAGCCTATCTCAGTCAAATATTCAACGTTTGTTTTCTGTTTTAACTGTCTTAGGATCAGACAAAACACTTCGCAAATCAGACATAGTGAGAAACAAATGGCGAAGCAAAATCAAGCTTCACAAACACCATTCCGAGGAGTCGCTGAAGACTATAAATGGCGAGTTTGTTAGTGTGCCAGTTGACCAATACAAAAGGCTTCTTCGCGCCCAGGAGGTGGGTTAATATAACACACTTGAATTATATACTCGCGTAAATTGGTCAGTGTTGCAGAAAATCGCATTTACATTTTTTAAGAAATTTCAACAAATTTCTTTACAATAATTCCAACTTTACAATTTCTGATGAAATGAACATTAACTTAGAACCTAAAAAGTAGCTTCTGTTTTATTTATTTATTTATTTATTTATTTATTTAATTGCAGTGTAATGAGGCAATCTTGGCAGAGAACACCCGTCTACACAGCGAGTTACAAGAAGCTACTCGCAAGCTAGGTTTGTTAGAGAACCATGTGAGCTCTCTGAGACAGAACACAGGTACATTTATCTTGGAGCAAATGGACGCTTTACAGATGCAAAGGAACACTGAAGTGTAGAACGCTGTTAAATAAGATGGATGCAGCATGGGACACTAAGCCACGGCAGGGTTCGCCAGTCGGAAAAATAACAATCCACATATTATCTTTGACTTACTGACAAAAATTTCATTCATTTGTAAGCAGTTTTTTTTTTTGTCTTCTTTAAATACGGGCACCCTGCGTCTGCAGCTCTTAGGGTATGTTAGACAGCTACTTTTCACTTTAATGGTGGGTCCCTCCACGTTGTGTAAGATTTGTTTGAGAATTTGACGACGCGAGGAAAGAAACTGTTATTTATTAGAAAAATTGTTTCGACATATTCTCCAGATTGAGGAAAATGTGCGAAATTTCCTGTAATTTATTTGTTGTACCATCGCCACTGAGCCTCGTAAGACTGACCCTGCTGATATCTTGGCTGCAACCAGAAAACGTACAAAGAAGTCTGTTTAGTTATTGCACTGACCTGTAGGTATTGACATTTTATCTTTGAATTACTTGCTATCCATTCATATTGAAAAAAAATGTATACCTACAGGAATGTGAAACTAGTAAACAAACGATTTTCTTGTTCGAATGGGACAATCTTGCTGTTTGGAAACTAGTTGATTTGTCGTAGCTCTTTCTTTGGTTGACTTACTCAAAATATATCGGTTGTTCTTTAGGTTGTATTTATAACCATTCTGCTGAATAACGCCCGCACAATGCATTTTAATTGTGTACAATAATTATTTAAGATGGTGTAAATGGTAATGATTGTTTCTATCAAATAGAAATGAATTGAAAGAGCTGTGACTTAAAAAGTTAGGGCTGCGAAACGAGACAGACGTTTATTTAATCAACATTTGCAAACTTTGACAGTGACTTTTCCAATTATTGTCGAGTTTTGCAGTTTATTAATTATTCGATATTTGTAAATTAAGTTATTAATGAATGTATTAAACTTAATAACATGTCATAAACTGGATGAGTGTTTGTATTAAACTTTCTTGCATGCCTGCCCCCCCCCCCCCCCCCCACGTGCTTTCCCTGTCACTCATCAGAAGGAGGTCTTGTTAGTACAGGCACTTTGTTCCTAAGGAGTTCCTTATCCATGCGGACACTTTGTGAGCACACAGACCTTGTTTCTCCAGTAGGAGTTTCCCAACTAGTTTCTGAATCGTATTTTTCGTGACCTTTGTACAAGCAACTTTGACCTACAGTTCTTAAGAATGTGTTACTCCCTGATGTAGAAGTAAGGCCAAACACTTTTCTTTCCGTACTATTTGTGATCAATCAACATTTGCTGAGGAGCGTTGGTGACTACAACAAGCATACAACGAAATCTGGCTTTGATTGGCACTGTGACCAATGCTGATGTTGTTACGGAGGGTTCAGCGACTGTACACCTTGTGAGATACTCTTTCCACCTTTTACTCTATTCTGGACCATAGAACAGTATATTATTTCCACAAATGATAAAACTTGCCATAAAAATGGAATGCAGTTCCAGGAAAGTAGCCAGAATAAAAAAACTATATGATGGTTGAAAAGGTAGGTTATTGAGGGACAGCGGAAATTAAATGTCAAGGAATTTTTCTATCTTTTGGCCCGAACTTCGCTCAGATGTCGAAACGTTTTGGCCTTTCCTGTTCCACAGGAGTAGAGATTTTTCTTCCATATACAGTTGACTCCCAATAACTCGAACCTTCAAGGGAAATCGAAAAAGGTTCGAGTTATTAGGAGATGGCACCAAAGGAGCAGAATTACAGAAATTAGAGAAAGAAGTCACCCAGTGCCACCTTGGTTCGAAACAGCTTGACTTTTGACGTGATTAATCCTTCGTAATTCTCTGTGACTTACTCGCGAATGCAAACAGTAGTTTTTCTCTAAGGGTGCTTCTAATACGTAACACGTGCATTTCATTACGCAATTTAAATTCATAACACACTTGTTAAATAAGGTGGGAGTTATCGAGGGTGAAATTACAGTAAATGTATGAAGCAAATCGAGGGGAGCTCCGCAACTCTGGTTCGAGTTAACGCGGGCTTCGAGTTGTGATAAAAACGGAGAAACCAGATTTTTTAGACCCTGATGGAGGCAGTGTTGCCGAAAAGTCGAAAAATGACCATGGCGGCGTTAAATTACCCCTTTTTATCACATTGCACAGGACGCTGCGGGGGATTCTTTGCCATTATCTAGAAGGTTCGAGTTAACAGGTGAGTCAACTGTAACAACAAGCTGAACTTGCAAATGCCAGGAATTTAGAACTGTCAAAAACATCTGCCGCAACTCTACTCTAAAAGTTTGTTGGTTAGCAACGGTGAGATATGGTCGAAGCACTCATAGCGTGAAAGTTTCCTCGATGATGCCTATTTTTTTATTTTACTGCGTGTAGCACTTTGCAGAGTAATTGGTGGATTAAAAAAAATTTGAAGAGGGGCGTTTTCAATAACGTAGTGCAAAATAACGTAAAATTTGGAAGGAAAACTCGACACAAGTTGTTGTATAGTTAAGCTGTTAAGAAAACTAACAATTTATGCTCAATTAAAATCCCGTTGAAGTGCTAAGCTTGCAGCGACTTGTTTACAAGTTTTCCTTAATTTACTTCTTGAAATAAGCCAGCTCTTGAAGAAGCCGTCCACGTCACTTTGTGAAAATAATTTTTTTAAAGATTACCTTTCTACCAATTTTTCTCTTTATACTTTGCTTCGTCTTCTAAGAATTTTAACGTTTCACGCTTTTAAAAAGAATTATTTTATTTTATATCTCCTCGAAATCCCTCATTTCTGGAGGCCACTTTTTGTTTTGTTTTTTTTTTTTCGCTCAGGCTCTCGACTGTCAGCAGCCACCTTAAATGCGTGCATCCAGTCCAGGAGAAAGGAATGGGGCTGCTTCCTTATTACAAACATAATTTTGAAATGTTCAGTTTCATTTTATCAAGACCTCGAGTACAGTACCAGCAATTTCGTATAATTGAAATGAGCAGTTTTAATTTTATCATCTACAGTCGGTTTTATTTAATTAACAAATAAATTGTATGTGCCCTGCTAATGAATCAAACTACTTTTCACCTAAATTAATATTTACAATCATAGCTTTGATTCCTTCAAACACCTCTCTTGCCGTAGGTGCTATCAACCTACTTGGCAGAAGGAATCCATATTTTCCAGTGTCTCTCAGTTCGATTGAAAATGTGTATCTCACATTTAGGTGGCCATAAGCATAGTCCTTGGTTGTTCCTGACTCAATATCTGTAAATTGAAATGGACAAATAACATGAAGTCTGCACAAAGGTAACCTGCTATCGCGCCGAGGTTTCGCATAATCTCTTCCGTGGGTCAGTCGCTCGCGTTTCCCGCGGGAATGGTTTACCAAGCGAAACGAACTAGAGCCTGACTGCAGGTTATTGCAAAGGTTATGTGGACTTTTCACCTAGTTATTTTTGAACCGTTGATTTAAAAGAATTGTAATAGTTGTTAAAAAAGGTAGTTAACGATTCTGGTGTGTGATGTTCAAAATCACGAGTGCCTAGATGCGCTGTATGTCACTTGTTGATTCTAGGCCACCTTTGAACGCCGAGCAAACCCACCAAGGCCTTTGTCGAATACACGAAAAAAGAAAACAGCTTCTCCTTGAATAGAAAGAGAAGACTATGCAAAAAGGTTGGGGTTCCTTTATTGTAGTGACCGCGTGCCGTGTCAGGCTGCCTTTTGATCTTTTTTATACCCAAACTAGTTGTATTTTGAAAATAGTTTGCGTTGCTTGGTTCTTGGACAGCTTTTGTTGTTGTTGTGATGCAAGACTATGTTAATCTCTTACGGACTTACATATAACATGAGATGCCTGTCCGAACGTGTAATTAGTGTTATAACCTCCCTGAGTTTTGATTGCCTGCACCATTGTCTTGGCAACCCGCTTCTGAAAATCAGAGAAGAAAACTGGCTTATTTCCTTTCAAAGACAAACCTACTTAAGAGGCTCATTGATTGTTGACTCACAAGAAAACAAATTGGCAGTCAATAAATGACATGTAATAATTAGACTATTATTGTCCTAATGCGTCAAAAGAGGGTTGCAATAGGGTAAGACGTCGACTTAAATATTTGGATGTTCTTCTGCTCACATTACATGCATGACTGATTATTGATCTTTCGTTAAAGGTGGAAAATAAGTGCAGTTTGATTTACATTTTCCATCGCTTCTATTTTGGATGTTATCATAACCATCATCGTCATCATCGTATCGCCCTCAGCCTCGTCCTTTTTGTCATCACCTTCTTCCTCTTCCTCGTACTCTTCTTTTTCGTTTACCTTATGTTCTTCCTCTTCCCCCTTCTCATCCTATCCTCTTTCCCATCCTTTTCTTTGTCCTTATTCTTTTTCGCATTCTGTTGCTCTCTTTCTTCTCCTTCTTATCATCATCATCAACAACAACAACATAAGCTTCAATCTCATCCCCATCGTCATCTTCATCATCACCATCATCATCACCATTAATCATCCAGTGTCAGTTCTTTAAAGCCTCAGTCAAATCAACTGGTTTGAACAGTGAGGTGTGATGTTGGGTTAAGTTTCTTATCACGTGACACTTCATACCTGCTCTTCGTGGTCTATAGTGTGTTTCGTTGTGTATCCCCATGGAAACAGGATCATTTGGCTGTAGGAATGAACGTCAAGGTAGCCAACCAATCTCTCTCGTTGTGATTCAAGAAAGTTGGCAACACTCTGGACTTCTTTTTCTGACATGGAGGCTTTTCCGTAGTAGGCTGGACTGCATGGGTGTCCGCTTGCTCCAGTTTCTTAACAGTATTCACGTAACAGAAGAAAAAACAACGTTTAACACTAGTAACCAACTTGACTTCACTTTCGGCCCCGTTGTTTGCATTAGGTTGGATAAAGGAAATACCACCCAGATACTTATTATAATCCCTGTTTTCCTAGCGAGGCGACTTTTAAGATTGTGCGTTATTTTCTCATCGGCTTACAGTAATAAAAAGAAGATATAGCTTGAGGGCTCTTCACAGTAAAAGACTCAGATCGGCTTACCTCCCCAGTGAATATCCCAGTTCCTGTTGAGATCTGTCCCCACGCATTTAGAGCCTGGATTTAGACTTCTGTTTTTTCGCCACATACGATCCTGCCAACGAAACACAAATAAATGAATAAACTTTCTAAATGGTATTGAGGAGCGACTCGCTTGACTACACGAAAAGGTACTAGCACTCTGGTTTTCATTCCTTCTTCTTCTTGCTTTTACAACGGCTAACGACTCGTCTAACTTGTGGGAACAACTAACCACTCTCGAAAACCTCTGACTACCTCTCGAAAACCTCGCTATATACTACTGAATTGTAGACATGTTTGGGTTTACTGACTGTGGGAACTTTTGACTCACGTCCTGTTGCTTAACACAGTGTGTAAAACACATCTAAATGTTCGACAATGACAAGTGGAAGATAACCAATAAAAGCTCGATAATAAAACCACAAGGTTCGAATATAAATCCAAACAGGAACCTTCATGTAGGTAAAATCCAAGGTCAGTTCTAATTCTCAAGCATGCCTACTGTAAGATACCACATCTAAATTCAACAAATCCTTTCAATAGACAGTACTACTCGAAAACTGAGGAAATGCACCTGTGGACTAGCTTACTATCTCGGCACTTGCACTTCAATTAAAACTCGTTCATTACTCGTAATTCAATGGTACCCTACCGGTACTCGAGCTTTACTCGTAACTCACCCGTAGATCACTCGTACTCCCCTCGTACCTCACTCGTGCCGTACTCATGCTCCGCTCGTACTTCAACCATACCTTATTCTTACATCAGTCTTTCCTGCCTCCTGTCTTCGTCGTACCTCTCTCGTAGTCCACTCGTACTTCTGTCGTACCTCACTTGTGCTTCACTCGTTCTTCTCTTTTACTTCTTAATTTTAACTCGTGCTTTACTCGCACCTCAGCCCTATCCTACTCTTCACTCTTTCTTCACATGTAATTATCTTGTTTTTCTCCATGTCCTACCTTTTCCCAAGTATAAACATATCCATCCACGTTGAAGACAGGTAAGATAACCAAATCCACTTTCTTTAACACTTCCCTCACTGTGGTGTCATCAGCATACTGAGAGACCAGCTATACATAACATTTAGCAAAATATCTTAAGTAGTATAGTATGCATGTTTAAGTCCGAATTTTTGAGGTAGAATCTCATTAATTTGAGGTGAAATATATAAACGTCGATGATGTCATAGGCAATTGTCTTCATCTCATGAATAAAATGCGGTGGATTGTCATTAGCGTAGAACCGGTTTGACAGGTTTGTCAATCACGCCAGGTTCTATTTTTAGCTTGTTGCGGTCTTGAATGGTATAACCGGCTTGACAGGTTTTTAGTTATTTTTGGGTCAATGATGTCATAGTGTATTTTAAGCCTATAAAAGCTTTATTCACTAACAAGCGCCAACTCGCATCTCATTTGCGATTGAAAATCAATGAACCGTGACGTTCTTGTGCAAGCTTCCATTTGTTGCCGCTTTCATTTTTACTGCAGTCAAGCATTGTTCTTTAACAATAGAAAACTATTTTCGGTTCACTGTTTCATAAATTGTACATTTTAATGATAGCGGCAACAAACCAACCACACAGATTTTAAGTGAAATTGTTTTTCCAACCGACAAACACTTTTCCTATCTTATTAATTCATCACGGCCTCTATTTCCTTCTCAAAAATTCTATTTTGCCTCCTTCTCCTCCTCCTCCACAATTTTATTTTGCCTCCTCCTCCCTCTCCACAAATTTCCCACCACCTCCTCCTTCACAATTGTATTTTGCCTCCTCCACCACCACCACCACAATGCGTGCAGAACCGACGAAGTGTTGGTTCCTCTTAAAAAGAAAGCAAGCGAGGCGTGCGTGATTGCACGTTCGACCACATTTAAGCGTCTGTAAAAGCAAGTTGCAGCAAAAGTGCGGTAACTCTGTACGTCCCATGAAAAGAACAAGTAGTCCTGAGGGCTGCATAACCGTGCCATCTGGCTCTCGTGCTGATGTGGCAGTTGTAAATAAAGTCTTCTCTTACAGCAACTAACGCTGAAATTTGACCAACTGAAAAGGTAACCAATACCCTGGAAAAGAGGTCAACTGAATTATTCACCCTCTCCTCACCAAACATAGCTCCGAAGTCCACGCTCATAACCTCATTCTTCATTCAAGATCATATTTCGCTGTCTTTTAGTCGGTCTTCCTAAAAAAAAAAAGCCGTCACAACTCTCAAAACAGACGCATCAATAAATGGGCGATAAATTTCCCTATAAAGTAAGAACATCCTTACGATGAGCACCGTAACAGCCCAAAAGACTTTAACTCCTCCCCATACCTGGGAATCACGCTTTATGCACAGTTTCCTTTAATCATGTCAAGGGCTCCTTAAGCTAACTCGTGAATGCAAATACGAAATAAATCATTGCTATGCTCTGTAGTACAGGTTACAAGAAAGAGCATTGTAGGCATTTACCAGTCGTTTTGACCCACTCCGCCCTCGATAAGTATTTTTACTTGGCTCAACGTACTAACCGGCGTGACAAAAATTGTGACAGTATTTTGCGTTTTGCGTTACCGAATGACGTAATGTTAAAAAATCTGATGACTCGGCGCATTTGTCTTACCGCTTTGAATATTTTGTTGAGTAAGACTAAAAATTTAAATGTCCATATAAACTTGACCACAACTGAACATGTTTTAACCGAGAGTTGTGAGCGATGTATTTACATGTTTATACTGTTGTGAATATCGCACAAAAAACATGATTATCGATAAAGAAAACACATCGTCAGAAACTGGAGAAATTAGTAAAAAGCGAAGTCGTCGCTTTATCTCCAACACGTTAAAGCATTCTCGTGACGTAATCGTTAAATCCGGTTTGCTCTTCCGGAGTCAGCAAGTTGTCTCGAACTCTAAAATCGAACAAATCGGTTCAAAATCAAAAGAAAAGCAGAAAAACTAAAAAGACGAACTGGTGTGTCCTTCTGTGCCACTTATACTATCCAAAAAGATCCAGCCTCGTGTAGTAATTCATTTCCCACCTGCGAATAACCTTTTTTGACGTTGGCAGCTAGATACGTTCCAAGTATTAAACATAACCACGACAACATACACCAGAATTTTCCGTTCATAACATTTACTGAGAACGATTCTTCCTTAGGATGCCTCAGCAACACTTTGGTCTCACCAGCAACAACAGTGCCACTGCACTTCGCCTCCTGTTATTATCAGTCCTCCTTCCTTTCGTTCACCAGTATTTGACTGATATTTCAGTATTTCCTTTCGTGTCAGGCTCAGCGGACGTCTGCGTCTATACCTGCGATACTTTATTGTGGACCCTTGTCCTATCGTGCGTGCGTGTGTGTACTTATCGATGTCTGTGTACAACTTTCTCTCTATATGTTTAGAGGTCAGCACAAAATTATACCACAATACTGTCGAAGCAAATCTTCCACCAAACCTCTTGACCTGCGAATTCAAAATGGCGACTCAGTCCACTCTTGTTCTCACGTCATCCCATTCCATCGGCCAAATCGAAATACACACCTTATGAGCCTTACACGACGTATTTTGACCGTCCACTACACCAACCGAGGTTAAACATAGGCCCGCAATGCGTGCAGAATCGACGAAGTGTTGGTTCGTCTCTAAAAGAAAGCAAGCGAGGCGTGCGTGACTGCAGGTTCAATAACATTCAAGGACCTGTAACAGCAAGTTGCAGCAAAAGTGCGCAACTGTAACTAACACGGAAATTTGACCAACTGAAAAGGCGACAAATACCCTGGAAAGGAGGTCAACTGAATTATTCATCCTCTTCTCACCAAACATAGCTCCACAGACTACGCCCATGACCTCATGCATTCTTCTTCACTCAAGATCATTTTTCGCTGTCCTTTGGTCGGTCCTCCTCAAAACCCTGAACAAAAAAGCCATCACTGTTCTCAAGGGACCTTGTTTGTTAAAAATAGTTACACGAGTCAAAAACAATGGGACTAATTATTGAGTGTTACAAATCATGCAAATGCTTCTAAATTATATGCATAGGTTGTGTACTACAAATTAGGAGCGCGGATAATTTTTTTGCTAGTCAGTATCTTTGTTCGTTCGAGAAACGTTTTCAGTTGTGTTAAATAGAATCGAAAATCGAGTACATGTAAAATGGGAAATTGAGTAGCGAGCAAGAATTTTCAATCGAAAAGAAGTTGTACCAACACAAGAGTAAATATATGTTTTGTCACGTTAAAACATTGGTAGCAGAGCGAGGTTATCTATCGTTTATATTCGTGGAGTGTGAGATGTCAAAGCAAACCTGACGAGATGACTGAAGAGGAGCAAAGAAACATACCAGAGGACGTTGAAGAGCGTTTGGGGACGTTCAAACAACAAAAGGCTAAAGTGAAGACTAATTTTACTTGAGCCAGACATAAGTTGTTGGCATTAATCGATGATGACCATCCACCAAGACCAACCGAAGTGCGGGAAGAATGCCGAAAGCTTGATACGGCCCTGGAGAAAGCAATGTGTGTTATGGAGAACTTTTCGGAGGAATATTCGCGAGTAGGAGACCGATACAATCGAGGAAAGCTCGGGAGAGAAATCGAACAACTAGAGAACGAATTTACCGAGGCGCAGAGTAGAGCACAAGATTACCTGGATAAAACTAAACCGGAGTCTTCGAGCGAGAGTTCGAGAGACAGTGTTCGTGAGGGACGCGAAGAAGAAATTCGAATTCAATCGCGCCTGGATTCTCAAGCCTTCCCAAGCCTTCGACAAGAAGAAAATATTCCAATTGAACCACGCTTGGATTCTGAAGCCTTCTCAAGTCTTCAACACGAACATAAAATTCGAATTCATCCGCGCTTGGATGATCAAGACCTTCATCATCATAACAATTAGCGGCAAAAACCGCTCATAGGAGAGAAAAGTTGGGAAGAAGACATAAAGCCCCATCCACGCGCTCCGTCACCGACGCTATTTGAGTTCAACTCGACGCCATTTGATTCAACTCGAACTCCAGCGACCATCGGACAACTCAAACTTGTCTCTATCCCAGTATTTTCGGGAAACAAGAAGAATTATGAAAACTGGACAGTAGTTTTGCACCTCTCAAAAGCTTGTATTTTCATTGGACCGCTATATGTAGCAGCTCTATTGTTTTTACGCCTCGTTCTTTATTTCTTTTGTTTGTTCTATTGTTTAGCGGACCAATCGTAGAAGACCTTACGACAGCTGCTACATCACCCAAACTGGAAGGCGGCGTTTATGGCCTGCATAGACAAAGCACCTTCCGAACCAGGGTACAAATTACTTCCGCTACCTCAGTACTTATCAGGAGAAGCGCTTAAGACCATTGAGGGATATGCATACGAAGCTGCAAAAGAGAGACTCGAACGTAAGTTTGGCGGGAAACGGCGTCAAATTGTAATTAATCTGGAGGAACTGGAAACCTTCAAACCTATTCGACCGGACAATTCCAAAGATATTGAGAAGTTTGCGGACCTTGTAGACATCGCAGTAATTAACCTTAAGGAAGCAGGCAGAATAGAAGATCTTGGAGACGGATCATTGTACTTAAAACTTCAGAAAAAGATGACCGAACCCATGCTTGCACGGTATCACCGATGGGTGTGGGAGCATTACAAAAGCGAATCAGTGGAAACGCTACGGGAGTGGGTGCTGCAAGAATCGCAATTCCAGACAATTGCGCACGAAACTATCAAAGGCCTGACGAAGCCAGAAGGACGCCCTGACAACGGAAACAAGTTACGTACCTTCTTCTCAGAAGATACTAGAAGCAACAAGAGTGTCCAGTTTGCAGCAATCGCCACGGGGAAGAGTTCAACGAGATGGATGTCAATCGCCGCTGGGAACTTGCCAAACAACTGAAGTTGTGGTTTCGATGTTTGAGTGGGGGTCACCAAGGAAATTTTTGCCGCCGAAGCAGAGTCTGTGCTGTAAATGGTTGTCGTGGAAACCATCACAAATTATTACACTACCTTCAAAGGCCCCCGGTAGGGGTTGAAGACAAAAATTTGGACCGACAACCCTTAACAGTAAATTTAACCACAGTGAGAGATCAGAAAAAGTGCTCGTCAACTCCTTCAGCTGTTAGTTCCGACAGTTCGGCCAGGCCGACGCCAGCTTTGGTGACTCAGGTTGTCACGGAGGGGGGGCCGCAAAACGCTGCTGAGAGATCACATACAATGATGGCTTTGAAAGCGTCAGACGCCCCTAATTTTGTCGCCCTACGAACCGTTCCTGTAATTTTGAAAAGTGGAAACCGCCGAGTGGAGGTGAACGCCCTCTTGGACGACGCTAGTACAAAGACGTACCTTAACTCCGACGTTGCAGCAGAGTTAGGCCTGCAGGGAAATTGCCAAAGACTGACAGTGAACGTACTCAATGGAAGAACTGAAACATTTGAAACAATGCCTGTTCAATTTGAGATCGAACGTTTGGATGGCAGTTTCATTAGAAGGATCAGCGCATTCACGACAGATCGAGTCACCGGTAACCTGCGTATAATCGACTGGGGGAAGGAGTCAGAAAAGTGGAAACACCTTCAGGGTATTCAGTTCCCAAAACAAAGCACAGCTAGACCGATCGTTGATATTCTAATTGGCGTTGATTGCCTAGACTTGCATTTTTCTCACGAAGATGTACAAGGCCTACCGGGAGAGCCCATCGCAAGACGTACACCTCTTGGCTGGACTTGTATCGGAAATCCGGACGGCAAACAAGGACGTTGCGTTCAGACTAACTTCATTCATGCTTACTTCGTTCGTGAGGAGTTAAAGCTGGAGGAAATTGATTCGACTCTCCGTAAATTCTGGGAAGTTGAGGCCGTTAGCAAGAGTGAACCCGTCCTGGGAATTGAGGACTGAATTGCAATGGAAAAGGTCAAAAAGTCTTTGAAATTTGTGGACGGACGTCATCAAGTTGGCATTCCGTGAAAAGAAAACTCACACTTGTTAAAAAACAATTATGAAATGGCATTCAGACGACTTCAGAACACTGAACAGAGGCTTTTCAAGAAATCAGATACTGCCAGAGCTTATAGCGACTGTATTGAACAACACATTTCAAAGGGATACATCCGCAAAGTGCCTGTGACCGAGGAACAACCCTCTAGCAAGTGGTTTCTACCTCATTTTCCTATTGTGAAACCGGACAGGACGACCACGAAGACGCGGATCGTTTTTGATGCTTCTGCGCAGTATCAAGGTGTTTCCTTAAATGACGCGATCTGCCCTGGACCGAAATTACAGCGCGACCTCTTTCATGTCCTGCTTCGCTTTCGAAAAAATCCTGTTGCTTTGGTCTGTGATATCGCAGGAATATACCTGCGAATTGAAGTTGCGCCTGAAGATCGACCCTTTCATCGTTTTCTCTGGAGAGACTTAGACTTACAGAAGTCACCGGAAGAGTACGAGTTCAGCCGAGTCGTATTTGGTGTCAATTCGTCACCTTTCTTAGCTCAATTTGTAACACAGCACCACGCAAAAACTCATGGAAGTGAGTACTCACTCGCAGCGGAAACTGTCCTCAAATCAACGTACATGGACGACAGCATGGATTCTGTGTCTGACGATCAACAAGGCATCGAGCTTTACAGGCAGTTATCACAGTTGTGGAAAGGGGCCGGAATGCACGCTCGAAAGTGGCTATCAAACTCTCCAACCGTGTAAAACGAGATTCCATCGGATGACAGAGCCTCTGAAATTGATTTGAAGGAAGGGCATCTACCCTGTACTAAAACACGCGGCGTAACGAAAATTGTGACAGTATTTTGCCCTTTGCGTTACCGAATGACGTAATGTTTAAAATCTGATGACTCAGCTCATCTGTCTTATCGCTTTGTATATTTATGTGGACCCTTGTCCTATCGTGCGTGTGTGTGTGTACTAATCGATGGGCTTAACTGCAGAATACGTCATCCCATCCCGTGGGCCATAGCGAAATACACACCTTGTGAGCCTTACACGACGTATTTTGACCGACCAAACCAGTCGACGCTCTTGACACGACTGCTCTAACTCGACTTCGTCGGTTAAACATAGGCCCGCAATGCATGCAGAACCGACGAAGTGTTGGTTCGTCTCGAAAAGAAAGCAAGCGAGCCGTGCGTGACTGCAGCTTCAATAACATTCAAGCATCTGTAACAGCAAGTTGCAGTAAAAGTGTGTAACTGTAACTAACGCTTAAATTTGACAAACTGAAAAGGCGACCAATACCCTGGAAAGGAGGTCAACTGAATTATTCAGCCTCTCCTCCCCAAACATAGCTCCACAGACCATGCATTCTTCACTCAAGGTCATTTTTCGCTGTCTTTTGGTCGGTCTTCCTCAAAACCCGGAACAAAAATTCTCAAAACAGACGCATTTCAAAAAATGGGCAACAAATTTCCAAATATAAAGTAACCACATCTTCACGATTGATCAGTATGGGCACCGTAACAGCCCAAAAGAATTGAACTTTTCCCCATACCTGGGAACCACGCTTTGTGCACAGTTTCCTTTAATCATGTCAAGGGCTCCTTAAGCCAAGTTGTGAATGCAAATACGAAATAAATCATTGCTAATAAATCATTGTTGGTTACAAGAAAGCGCATTATAGGCATTTACCAGTTGTTTTGACCCACTCCACCCTCGACAAATGTTTTTACTTGGTTCAACGTGCTAACTGGCGTAACGAAAATTGTGACAGTATTTTGCCCTTTGCGTTACCGAATGACGTTATGTTTAAAATCTGATGACTCAGCTCATCTGTCTTATCGCTTTGAATATTTAATTTTGTTGAATTAAACTAAAAAATTAAATGTTGATATACATTTGTCCACAACTGAACATGCTTTTACCAAGAGTTGTGAGCAATGTATTTATATACTGAAATTATGAATATATGAAATTCATATATTTGAACTGCGGAATGAAGAAATAAATGTAAAGAAGATCCTCGCAGTTATTAACGCAACTTATGCAGTTGCGAAAAGAAAGCCTGAAAAAATCAGGCTTGCAAGCCTAATAACTGCGAGGATCTTCTTTACATTTATTTATTTATATACTGTTGTGAATAGGGCACTATAAAAACATGAATATCGATAAAGACAAACACATCGTCAGAATCTCAACGTGCTAACCGGCGTGACGAAAATTGTGACAGTATTATGTCTTTTGCGTTACCGAATGACGTAATGTTTAAAATCGGATGACTCAGCTCATCTGTCTTATCGCTTTGAATATTTTGTTGAATTAAAATTAAAATTTAAAGATAAATTTTGTCCACAACTGAACATGCCGTTATCAAGAGTTGTAAGCGAGGCATTTATATGCTGTTGTGAATATGGCACTATACAAACATGATTATCGATCTGGAGAAATTAGTGAAAAGCGAAGTCTTCGCTTTATCTCAAACACGTTAAAGCATGTCTTATGACGTAATCGTTAAATCTGGTTTCCTCTTCCGCAGTCAGCAAGTCAGTGTCTCGAACTCTAAAATCGAACAAACCGGTTGAAAATCAGAAGTAAAGCAGAAAAATTAAAAAGACTAACTGGTATATCCTTCTGTTCCGCTTATAGTATACTATCCAAGAAGATCCAGCCTCGTGTCGCAATTCATTTCCCACCTGCCAATAACCTTTCTTAACGTTGGCAGCTAGACATTTTCAAGTAATAAACATAACCACAACAACACACACCAGAATTTTCCTTTCATAACCTTTACTGAGAACGATTCTATCCTTACGATGTCTCAGCAACACTTTGGTCCCACCAGCATCAACAGTGCCACTGGACTTCACCTACTGTTATTATCAGTCCTCCTTGCTTTCTTTCACTAGTATTGCATAGATATTTCAGTCCGGTCAAAACCAACACTGCTCGGCGGAAGTGTCGATACTTTTTATGTGGACCCTTCTCCTATCGTGCGTGCGTGTGTGTACTAATCGATGGGCTTAACTGCAGAATACGTCATCCCATCCTGTGGGCCATAGCGAAATACACACCTTGTGAGCCTTACACGACGTATTTTGACCGACCAAACCAGTCGACCCTCTTGGCATGACTGCTCTAACTCGACTTCGTCGGTTAAAAATGTTTGTCGGTTGAAAGAAATAATTACAGATAAAATCTGCTTGTGGTTGGTTTGTTGGCGCTATCATCAAAATGCACAATTTATGAATCGGTGAACCGAAAATAGTTTTCGGTTGTTAAAGAACAATGTTTGACTGCAGTAACAATGAAAGCGGCAAGAAATGGAAGCTTGCACAAGAACATCACAATGCAGTGATTTTCAATCGTAAATGAGATGCGAGGTGTCGCTTGCTAGTAAATAAAGCCTTTATAGGCTTCAGATCAATGAAATACACTATGACATCATTGATCCAAAATAGCTAAAAACCTGTCAAGCCGGTTATACCAATCAAGACCGCCACAAGCTAAAAATAGAACCTGGCGCGATTGACAAACCTGTCAAACCGGTTCTACGCTGAGATGAAAACAGTTGCCTATGACATTATCGACGTTAATATATTCCACCTCAAATTAATGAGATTCCACCTCAAAAATCCGGAGTAAAACATGCATACTACACTACTATCTTATACGTTCTTCATTACAACATTATTCGGTAATCTCCTTACCTTAGATTTGTTTAAAGAAACAAAACAACAAGAGTTAATAGCTATTTTCAGACAAACTAAACCAAAGATGTCTCACTTCCTAAATCCTTAGTTCCTTAGTGTTTGATTGGTTCTCGATTAGTTTATTTTCCGCTCTCCTGTTTATTTATTTGCCACTACTCTTCCATTTCTACCTCCTTTTTCTGTACGGCTTCTAGTCTTAACCGCTCTATGCGCATCATAGACTTGTCAAGAAATCTCTATATGGATCCATGTTTATAGAACGATGAAGTGAAATATTATCTATTCAAAATACCAGCCCGAAATGATGACGTTTGAAACGTGCTTTCACTTGTTATTTTCCTTCAAATTCACGATTGGTAAAACGAGACTACTTCACAGCTTTGCCTCCATGGTTTTCTCTCAGTATTTCAAATAGCACAAAGAAAAGACTGGTGTTTAAATTTAATTGAAATCTGTAACATATGAAATCTGCTCCTTGCCAGGATTTTATCAAGCCACTTTTTTTAATGCAGGTAATACGCTTGTGGACGCCGGTTGACTACTTTTAAGTAGTCCCCCAAACTAAACCAAATATGTCTCGCTTCCTAAATCAAAATTAATAGTACAATTAGCTTCCTTAGTGTTTGATTAATTCCCGATTAGTTTAATTGCAGTACTATAAAATATCAAGCTTTTATACACGATGGAAATCCATACCTGATCTATGATGTACATACACGTTGCCGGGGAGACCCACTCTCTCGCGTGAATGCCACAGTTTACAAAGACCAGTGGCTTAGTTTGCTGGCGAGTTGCCTTCATCTAAACAGGACAGCAGCTTAATCAGTTACGAAATGAAAGAAATAATTAATTCAGTGCGCTTGCACTTCCAGTAACTTGGTTACATCACGTGACGTGTGACCTGACCAGCCTGGTCCAGTTCGCTGAAAGAAGAGGACGTTTACTGAGAACATTGAGCTGTCAGGTACTTGCAGTAATTACAAAAACAGAGCTGTTCAAGTTAGTGATCGTAGCTGATAAATAAATATTATTCTGTTGAGCAAATTGCGGAATGTTGCATTATGTTGCAGCGACACTATTGATTCGTAAACTGGTTTTTTACTTGGTATCATTTGCATCCACGAGATGTGGTATACCTTAGGTGATTGAGTTTATTAATTTGAGAAGGTTAAATAAAACCTATCTATTTAATATATGTAGGACCCCCCACTTGATGGGGGGACTTACACACATTTCAACAAAGTTCGTTCAGAATCGATTGCTAGATTTGAAACAACACTAAAAACTAAAAAAAAAATGCAACAAAAGGCATATTGCTCGTGTTTAGTATGAAAAACATTAAAGTTTTACATTTTTAAAGCTAATTTCAAATTTTAGGTTAAGTCTAAGATGATGACCACCTCGACCGTGAATGGATGACATCAGAGCCCTTGTGCAGTACCCGAAATCATAACACAAATCACCTCTTGTAGAGGGCATCACAGGTGATCATTCTAAAGTAACAAATTTTCAGAACAACCGAAAGAAATCTGTGGCCACTTTTACAAAATCGTGTGTGGAGGAGGGGGAGATGAGGAATGAAATGAAACCTACATTGGAGAAACGGAAAGATCATTCAAGGCACGTTTAGAACATAAGAGACCGAGCTGCACCTCCTCAGAAGTGTCTCGACACATCAACAAAGACAAGCCAGAAAACGATGTCCACATCGACGAGGCACGGATTTTGGACAGAGATCCAGACTGGTTTACGAGAGGAGTTCGAGAGGCGATTTACACCAGAGCCCACAAGCCGACCCTAAATAGAGACGGGGGGGAGATACAACTTTTCAGCGATCTGGACGAGGCTGGTCAGGTCACACGTCACGTGACCTGACCAAGTTACTGTGAACAAGACTCTAGCCGAGTCGAAAGCTTAGAAGTTTACTTTCAATACGGTGTAGCGTCAAAAATTTATGAAGTCAATCGAAAATATATCTATTTTACCTTTAAATATCAGCATTTACCTCAATTGCGAGCAGTTGCCTTCCTTCGTAAGACGTCCCAATTGTGAACACGCGGCACCATCCTCTGCACTTTTCGGCTGTCTTTTGAAGGTGAGAAAAGATCTTGAAAGACAAAATGCGGTGATTTTACACTCAAGCGATTTGCGAATTAGCTAACGGATTGGGACAAATTCACCCAGCAAGTAGTTATTGCATAAACGCTATGCCAAAAAAGTACAAAATTGAGGCACCTTTTGTTTAGACCATTTCTGTACTAAACGTTCTAACATGGGTCGTTCGTGTCAGATTGGTAACACACCCATCTGGGTGTCAACTTACATCTTCCTTATCACCATCCGGGTGAGTGTAGCCTTTTTTTAATGGCATTTATTGATACAGACGCAGACGGTACATACACCGACAGTACAAAAAATGGAAAGAAAATCAAAGGAGAAAAAGGGGAAGAAGAAAGAGAAGCGACATAATTGATTGCTATATGTTACAATAATATGTGTAAAAAACTTACACATGTTATTTTCAATGAAGGATAGGAAGCAGTTCTTTCCATTTTTCTGGTGATTTGCTAAAGAATCTTTTTGCTTAGCTATGGAGCATTCCAACTGATAGACTTATTTTAATTTAACTTTCAGTAAAGAGAGTGAAGGTTTTATACTGCAATTTCTGCATTGAAAGATTACTTGCTTACAAATAATTATTACATGATTTAACAGAAGATAATCCTCTCTAAAGAAACCAAACATTATGTTAGTGGCATTTAAGACGTCAAGTTCCTTAAAGAAGTCTTTTAACTATTAACTAAACAATCTAAAATCGTTTATCATGACAAGTCTTACTCTTTTGAGACAGATTCTGGTTTCTGGTTGATTAATCAGGTTTAATGGCAAAAAAAAAGACAATTGAAACAATCTTGGGGAATCTTATCTTGTTCATGATCGGATTTTGCAACTGCCCCTTTAAGAGGTTCTTCCATTCTGGTAGGATGGAATCGAGTGAGTGTAGTCCTAAGAGGACTGTTTGTGATAACACTGACTGACGTTTCGAAAACCTAAGCGTAAGTCATCAGAGTCACAAACAGTCCCTCTTACGACTGCACTCACCCGGACGATGATACTTCATCGACTTTAATATGATATGACTCCTGGGTTCAAACCATTTACAGTAAAACTATTTACAGTAAAACTGAGTTACACTGGCTAATTGCGTAGGTGGTTATAGCATTTTAGATGTTGTTCCCTTGTAAGCAAATAACGAGGTGTATTTCTTTCGTTTTTCCACGTTATCAAACTGATGTCACTGATATAATACTTCTTTCAATCTACAGCTGTTAACATACGTTTTCCGCCTGATTTGGATATATGTCGCACTCCGAGGTCGCACATTGTTCAAACTTTAAAATTAGCAGATTAAAAAAATTCTATTTGTCAGCCCCAAACACGTGACACCAGGGTTAACTTACCTCGCTCAGTGGGTGATATTTCTCAAGCCACGATAACCGGTCACGTTTCCTGTGAGGGGCTCTGTTTTGTCCGTCAATAGCTGACTGTAAATCAGATATTTGGACTTTGAACTTAACACCATGGCTTGCGAACAGTTGGCTGATATTACCGTAAAAGTTTGCTGGGGGTAAACGGATATCTACAGCTGTTCCTTCACGTGATGGTAATGTCCAGAACTCCACCTGACGTAAAAAAATTTACTTCAGTACATATCCGAAGGCTACGGTGAGAGTGAGCACTTGGTCAGCTGTGGGATCTTTGGGTGTACGGGAAGCCGATATTTATAAAGGTAATGGTAATTTGCCGCTAAAACCAACATTCAACTTAGAGGTGAAACAAAGGAATAGTAGGAGGTGATTTCAGTTCACTCCCTGATGATCTTAACTCAGCCTCCCAACACATCACCGAATGTAGCCAGAGCACGATTCCGAGGAACACGAACTCTCACTTTTCGTTTAGCGATTATTATTTCTATATTCTATATTTGCCAAAGCAACAGAAATTAATCGTTTCTCATGGTACGAAAGTTTGAGGCGACGTTTCGCCAGAAAAACACTCAATTTTCCAGTCACGTTTAAATTCGAATATCGCAAGACGATTTTATTTTAGGCTTTCCGAACCGGGTGCGAACCGATATTGACCGAAACGAACCGTTGGGTGCCCGTGAAATAAGCTTTTTACGCAGTTAGGGTGGTATGAATGTTGTTTGAACAACAGCTTTCTTAGATGCGAAAAATAAACTACGCCGTATATGAATGTTAAAGTCAGTGACATCGGTACTTACATTGTCATGGCTAAATTGACTTTGCAGTGACAACAGAAGGTTTACATGTTTCTTTGTCTCAGGGACTACTCGTATAACTTTGTGTCTGTAGGTTTGAGAAATAAAGTAATAAATCAAGAACGAAATCACAAATATCAGGAAAATATTGCTGGAATAAAAAATTAAAAATGAGCATCCTCCGCAGATGCATAACAGGCGCTTCACAATGAAAACAGCGACAAACCGAAACCAAATTATACTTTATGCATCTCCATCACAATGAGCAGTTTGTTATTTGCTGTCACAACTTAACAGTTTGACTCCGTGGTACCCTACGCTAATTTTAGTATCTTCAGTTTAAAATGTTGGTTTGTGAATTTCCTTTCTAAATCAAGTCATCTTTTATAGTTGATAGTTTTCTTTCTTTTCCATGCATCTGCTCGTACGCGTTAGATAATGAATCACCTAAGATACTGATCTTTTTTAAATAATAATAAATCCCTGTTAGAGATCTGATTTTTTAAAATTTACTCTTTTTTTCAAATTGTTAAGACATTTTGATCGTATCACACATGGCCAATATATAATTCTTTTAAAATTATCCAAGTTTTTTTGGTCTGCAGTTTTCATTTTTATTATAGCGCATATATTTTAAAATATGTAATTCACATTACTGTGCTTCCTCTACTAAACTATTACATAGTTGTAGTTTATCCGAGAAATGCATCAAGATAATGACTTACCCAGAGTAGACCTTCTTTGAATGAACGCTTACAGGCAGACACATCAATAGTGAAAGAGCTTGAAGTGCCAAGAGAACGCAAGGTCTTTTCATATCTTGAATTTTCTGGTCCTGTTCAGCTCAGGTTTGAGACGTCTATTCGCGTACAATTAAGAAATGATTTCACAATTCTTTCAAATAATGTTCTAAGAATTCTTGTTTGTTTCAAATTTACAATACAGTCAGTTAATGTCAATTTTACGATCGACTTTCTTGCCTTCAATACAGTAAGGAAGGCAGAAGCCATTGTATTTCAAATTTGACGAAAAGAAGTATCTTAACATAGCTTGGACTTTCCGCATTTATTATGCTGTAAATGAACAGACTGAACTGTTTCAGTTTAATTCTACATTTAAAAAGTAACGAAACATAACTTGGAAATACTTTGAGTAGAACGCGCTATATTAAAACGAAAAGGTTAAAAAGATAGAGTTTTGAAGTTTCATCAATATGAGTAATTCGTGCGGTGTCCTTGATTTTCAGTGCCTTCGTTTCAGTGAATAAAATTGAAAGTTGTAACTATTCAAAGGAAAGCTAGCATTGGTACTGTCTCTTCTCATGGCAGAGTAAAATATGCTACTTTTTATTTTACTGCCTGTGAGACTGGTAGACGAGGACAGTTGTGGACGAGTGAAGGATAAGAACTATCGCTGTTCATATTTCATCTATCAGCTCACCAAAAAATTTAAGGCTTATATTTTTTATTTACATAGCTGAAAAACATGAGCGATTTAAATTCCCGCTGGAGCAGTCAATGAGAACATTTTATATAAAAAGATGGACAGGGTTATTCGTTTATCGCATGCACTGTGAAGGTATACTTGGATTTATGGAAACTGATCTTTTCATGAAAGTTGGAGGTGAAGTTGTAGATATTTATTTGTTAATGAACGATCGCTTTCGTCTAGTTTAACTATAAGCAGAAACCTTTCAAAACCGAATTATTTAAGAAGAAGTCGACTGGTTACGAAAACTTGAAAACGTTAAGTGACCTTTGCTTTCTTAAGAGAACTGTAGTTGGTTAAATTACAATTATCACCATGAATTCGGAATCAGATCATGTTCAGCAAACTCATTTGTTCAAAAAAAAAAAAACCTTTAGCTTAAGTTTCTGATGTTTTTAAAATCTATGTATGATTTTCTCTTTTAAACCAAATACAAAAACGTATCTCAGGTACGAAATATTCAAGTACAGGTTTTAGCTTGCTTAACTCGTCCACTCTCGAAGTTTGGCTGTTTCGATTTTATTTCTTTATAGCCGGTTCTGAATATTAGTGGAGGTAGTCTCATTAATTAACCTGAAAAACATAAATCAAAACAAACTAAAACATGTACTGTACCTCGGATTATTGCAGCTATTGTGAAAATAGATATAGAAATATTTCCTCAAACGTGAACTGCATACCTCTTCAAGTTCTTTAATTTGGAGTGCTTTCTTGAAGGCTTTTTTCATGTATTCACCAAGAAATGACAGCTGATTCGGAATGAATGCAAAATACAAAGTATTTAAAAATAACAACTCTGTACGTGGTGATAATGGTATTTTGGTATGGTATTGTTTAAAATGCACTCAAAAACTCATTTAGCGCAGGAAACGCCAACCGCCATTAATATTAATTTCATATGACGTCCCGTTTCTATACAAACGGCTTTCTTGAGGTTAACCTCAACACTGAATTAACAACTGTTGAATTAACACTGAATTAACAACTGTTCAGTTGCAAAAATAAAAACGGGCAAAAAATTGGTTTGTTACTTGTGGTTGACATAAAATTAAAGATCCCGAAAAATAATCTCCCAAGAAGTGTCTGCTGTATTACCCACACAATTGTTAAGTGTGGTTGGAACGCATGTAATATTAAAATTAATTCACTCGCTTTTCATAAATTCACTGAGCAGGAAATCAAGTGTGTGGGATGCGACGTGATTGATGAAAAAAAGTAATCTATGATTACCTTCTCGTAACCCACCATTTTACAAGTGCTCCAGGATCAATATGTGCACGTGCTCCGAATTTTCGCCGTTTATATTTTCCACTACGTTTTCATATATATTTTAACCCGTAGTGTTTAAAAAATAAACTATTTAATTACTTGCGTGAAAACAGCATGAAAACGGTGGATTGAGTATTGAGGTCGAGAGAAACCGTGAAATAATATAATGCCAGAGTAAAAGTTGTTTTCTTTTCTTCCGTACACCACAGACTACAATTATTTCTTAGGTAATTTTGCTAGCCAGTGGTAAGAAAGAAAAGAGAATTATCACAAGAAAGCATGGCAGATGTTGAGCAAACTGAGTAATCCTAACGACCTGTTCTGTGAAAATCCCTCTTGCTTTAGCACTGATACCTTAGAACGCATTGGTGTTACATGCAGACCTCTCTTCGCTCACCGTCCATCATTCTGTTCTGTGGTCTGGCGTCATCTCCTTTCGCTGTCTGTTGGTGCAGTTTTACTGCCTCTATGTAACTTGATTGCACTGTAAGCTTTTTAAGCGGAATAACTTAACCATGTGTGACGAAGTTCCAGGAACTTATGTGGAACTTCTTGCCGACCCATCGCTTTAACAAGAGAGACTAACAATTATTCTACGTGGGCGCGCTGGATATCGAATGATAGATATAATCATTCGATATCCTGCAAGCTCAAGTAGGATAATTGTTTCACTAAAAACTCAACCACTATAATTGTTATAAAATCAAGAAAAAAAAGAGAATTTAAGGAGAAAAGAGATAAAAAGGGAACTAGAATCGGTCACATGACTAAACGAGAAAGGGGCAAAGTGTTGCAGCCTTTCAGTCCAAAGCTGAATAAATAAATGAAACTGCCCCGATGTGAACAAAGTGACACAAGTTTTTGGGAAAAAAATCTTCTAATTATGAAATGTGGTACGTGTTTTCTTTTTCTTGAAACGTGGTTGTAATCATCGTTCAAAGCAGATTGAAGCTGTACGATTTAGGGACCGCTCATTATTTAGAGGTTATTTAGAGGGGGGGAGTCGGTGCAAATGGAGGGAGGGCATGTTCAAATTCTCCTCACCCTACCCTTTGTGGAGTACATTTTTGTTTGACCCCCCCCCCCCCCCCCACCCCTTACCCACTCCGTTAATTGGAGAATAGCTGCGGCGGACAACTATGTCAGCGACAAACTTTCACACACTAGGATTAGATTATTCCGAGAAATGACCTTTAAGTGGTAGAGGACATTAAGGAGTCTATTAGAAACGAAGAGGAAAGCTTGAATAAAAATTTACCTCAGTTCTCGCTTTTCAAAATCTGGCAAGATTTTACCCGGTCATAACTGTGCAAAGACATTGGATGAAGAAACTATTGGTACACTTAAAAAGTTACAAGAAAAAGTTGCAGAAATTCATGCAAATTTTCGTCATAAACTAGAAAAGTGTTCTGATATGTTGAAACACATCTGTCACTTAAAAAGCAAGAAGCGGTCACAAAAACAAGATCAAAGGAAAGCTAAAAAGTGGAAAGGTCTCAGCGAGAATTAGAACATGGAAAAGGTTCGTCGGTACATTTCAGGTACTGTTCAATCTCAAGTCATTGATAGTCATCACCTACACTACCAAGCTTTAGAAAGTTTGAAATGCACGACGTCATCGTATGCTATGGTAACAAGAGTGTTTATTAATAGCCTTAAACTTTTGGAAAATTTATACATTTGTAGAAGACTGAGGAAGTGAGTAGTCCGATCTGGTAGTGAAGTTTCCGCTGTTCAAATTTGGGATGGTCCGCCCTAGCAAAATCCAGGTGAGCCACCTTAACTCATAATCAACTCATACTCATATGTATCCCTCACTGTAAACAATCCATAGCACCAGTCAATGTTTAATTTCTAATTTCAAAATGAAGCGAATAATTGTAATTGCTTTCAGTCAGATCTTCCAGTTCGACACAGTTTCTCCTCTGCATGACGTTTATATCAGGCTACTTTATAAATTAACTGCACCCATCTATAACCAAATCTGGCATTTCACAACCAAATTTCTGGGATTTTTCATTTGAATACGAACAGCAGTAATTAATCAATAGCTGCTAGCTTTCCATCTCGTCTTCTGGCTCATTGTTAGTACTTGTCACAGATTCCCTAGCCTCTTGTCTCCATTTCATTCGTCTGTTCTGAAACCACACTTTGACTTGATTATCAGATAAACCTAACATGGAGGCTAACTGATGTCTGTCTGCCTTTGTCAAGTATTTCTGGACCTGAAATCGCTTCTCGAGTCCTTTTCGCTGCAAGTTAGAAAACACTGCTCGTGTCCAGGGTCTCCTTGGTCTGCGTGGTCTTGATTGTCCGTGAAAGGACTGTGAAGAGGGTGAGGGTGACGGATGAGTGTTACCACAGTGGGTAAACAAATCTAAGAAAATACAACAACCATGCTAATTCATTGTCCATATCAAGCAATGTTGATTGGTTTGTCGCGAACGTTACAATGGTTATAAAATAATTTGCTAACTACTTCGCAGGTGCAATTTATATCATAAGCTAGCTAGAGTGTACTTTTCAATAAATATCCGACAACTTGGTGGAAAATGAAAGAAACGACGAGTTTAAAATGTGTTATAACATGCTAGAGACCCAAGCGTAAACTAGGGAGAAATGGAATTTATAAAATTTTTTAAAATACTATGGAATTTACTATGGAGAAAGAATTTACTTCCAGAAGGGTGCGAATTGTCACCACACATGCACGGTAAATGGATTGAAAACAACGCCAAGTAACGCTTTGCCAGCTTCGTTTTAAGTTATTGGTAATTTCTTCATGGAGCATTGTATTCTTCGTTGGAATTGTCCATGATCGACCCATCCACTGGACACGAGAAAACGAGACCTCTGATTGGCTCCCTACTAAAGAGTTATCAGCTCATAGCTTTAAAATTGGTTAGACCAAAGCGACAAGACGTTGGAGAATTGCCAGATCTTTAACAGACTTGGATCACTAAAACACTCGAAGTTAAAATATACATGTATACGGTTAGACTGATCCTTACGGCAGCAAAAGAAAGACGCAGGAGACGAAAATAGACAATTTGGATACATGAATATATATATATATATATATATATGCAACAAAAATTGCCCGATGTTTGGTTTGCAAAACAAACCTTCTTCTTCTTGCTACATGTGGAGGGTTTTCGCAAATTGTGGTTGTTTGCGAACGATCAACTTTTTTAAATTAGAGGGCTTGAAAAACTAGGTTTGATTGCAAGTTATTTTCGTTCAGGTGGATGGCTGACTTTAGTCGAAGTGAACTGAAATGAAGCAGGTGTCTATATTAAGAGAATTGTTACCAATTGCATTTACCTGAGGCAGCAAGCAGGGAAGCGTTGCCATGACAGCTGTATCCATGAGCCGCTGTAAAACATGTGTATGGAGCATTCCAATAACATGGATGACGGGACACGTGACAGTGTGATTCTGTAACCAAGCAACATATTCTACTATAAGGTGCAAAATCTAAATTAGGCCATAAAACAAACAAGCTAAAATTCTAATTGAGACTTCGAATGAGTCAGGGTGGCGTGTCATCATTCTCGTGCGGCTGCGAACTTCAAACACAGCTCCGTCATGTGACCTGTCTCTTATGGATTACAATATTAAAGACTTTGACGTCTAACACCCTGGGCACTCGGATTCAACATCATTCAACATTGTTGAATTCAAAACAGTTCCAGCATCGTTTTAACTTGTTCGACACGTTTGGACAACATGTTGAGTGACATTGAATTAATTTAAATGGTGTTTCCTTCATGTGCATATGTTCAACATTTTTGCACGCGACAACCAAGGCAATTCAAAGTTAGAATTGTTTGCAGTATACGCATATAGAAAAAATGCTTTAGGCCTCAGACAAACGGGTTTAACATTTCCATTCAACTACGTTCCACATTGCTGAATTTAAGGTGTCTGAACACAGTTTGCGCGCGCTCTACGATTTGTACTGCTGACGTAAATAAGAGCGCGCACAAGGCTTTGAGAAAAACAAACATGGCGCCTGTACAGCGATTATTTCATTTTGTTCAATGAAGATGGTGCAAGTGTTTTTTCCATCTTAACAATCAAACAGTTTGTTATGTGTCAAAAACGGTTGTTTTGCAATGTATTAAAGGTAAATACTATTGGAAAATACCCTGCCTTTCTGGGATTGTTTGTATGAATCGAGAAAGATCGAGAATCCTGTGAAATTCTGCGCATGCGCAGTTAACCAGAAAATTGTGACTGCACGATTTAGTGGAAATGCACTGATTTCTACGGAACAGCTCGTTAGAAATTCATGAAATTTGGTAGAATAATAGTTCAGAACACGCTTAACTCGCCTACAAACAAAAATTGAGATCTGACGGAGGACATGTTTGGAAAACGTTAAAATGCAAAACACAAAATAACAGAAGATCTCTCTGTCAAAATTTCACGAGACCAGTGTCAATAGGCCAATATCTTTCTGAGTTTTCTAGAGACAAATGATAGAAAAAATCTAACGACTGGATTTTCTGAAAATAAATCAAACCCGTTATTTAATGCTGGTTTACTACCAGCTGTGTTGCCATGGTAACGGTACCTAGTCCAATGAAACATATCAAAATACAATCTGTTTTAGTTGAACTTGTACCTTGCCAATGTTGGCTGTCCAAATGTCAGTGGTTTGAAAATAACGATGAATAACGCATAGGTACATCCATAGGTACAAGAAAACCGTGTTAAACGCGCTTTGCAACCCTGTTGAATGATGTTGACTGATTCATGGATTTATTATTGTACACACATTGACGCACATTAATTTGAAGGATTGAGACTTACAAGAATTATCAACTTACAACAAAATCAACCACAGAATTACTAGCTCAAACAAAACTATGACTATATACTCTAACTACAGTTTATCCTGCAATTTAATTTAAAGGATAGAGCAGTTTTCAATTGAGTGTCGAAAGTAATGTTGTGTTTGCTTTGGTTTTGCATTACTAGGCTCTCTGATTGGTTGAAAAATCTCGCGCCACTTTCTCAACCAATCAGGCGTAAAACCAAAACCAATCGTGACTTGCTCGCACGCGTTTTCCCGCGCTTAGCGCCAACTGCTTGTATTTGCTTTGATTTCTGATTGGTTCATTTTGTGTTTTGTCCTCGTTGTGATTGGTCAGAATAATTACTTTGGTTTTGGTTTTACGACACTCATTTGAAAACCGCTCTATCACGAGTTGAACATAAAGAGATAGGGAACCTATTATATAATCTTACTTACTTACTAGGGCAATAATTTCTGTTGATCAAAATAGAAGTTCTTACTTGTCGTGAAGATTTGCACGCGAGATACCTGCTCACGAAAACAATTTTGGTTTTGCAGCAAAATGGTTGAATTCGCAGCTTTTTCAACGAAAAATTGTTTAATGAAACAAAATAAACTCTTTCAGAGCATCAACGTAAATTTTTTCAAACGACGGGGATCGACAAAAGAATAGAATAACGTGGAAATCATCTTCTTTTCCAGGCTGAAAGTTGTGCCACAAATGATAACGCAAGACAGCGCACGCATAGCGAAATAAAAACCGAAAAAAAAAAACAGTTTTAAAGAAAAATACACAGTTTTAAAGTTTTAGCACTTACATTTTGGGCAATCTGTCAAAGAAAGTTGCTTGTAGGGATGAATGTTTTTCCAATGAATGAAGGTTTTTCCAAGTATATTACTGAGCAAAAACTAAAATTTTGCCGGTGGTTTTGTGAAGAAAAGTTTTGAAGTTTGAACTTGGCCGCGTAGTCATGACAGTTTTTGAACCAATCACAAGCCAGCATTTTGAGACGACATTATCACAAAATAACGCCGTCTCAAACGCAATCAAAAGAGACCACTGGATCGCGATAATACCATTAAATTATAGAGTGCGGGTATAACGCCCATTTCTTATTAATATGGTCAGATTCATCTTTAATGCTCACCTTCAACTCAAAACCGTTTACATTCGGTAGAGTAGGAGTCGTTCTCCAGTCTCATCACACAAATTTTAGCAATTAATCAGAAGGAATCAAGTAGGTGGCAAATGGAGGTTATAATAGCTGGCAGCGCATCTTGCAATACGATACAAATGAGAATAGAAATAGGATTCACAGTCTTTCCAATAGCGTTTTGAGTGTGTGCAATAGAAAAGAAGATGCTTTAACGTTTGAGGTTCAAGTTTGCAGAAGGAGCATCTATGGACAGTCGTAAAACCTAGCAAGAGAGATGTTGATATAACTATTCTTTTGTTCTCAAATGCGAACAAAAAATGTCGAATTCGTTTGGCCATGTCTATCAACATTAAGCAAAAAGAAGTTGTTTTAGTTATGTTGAATGATCTGTTTGACCGAGCCACGCAATAAAACTGTGAAGTGGTATTTAGAATTCGCAACCTACACAAGCACTTAATCGTATTTTTCCGTGCTGCTGAAATGAAAATCGATACATCAATGATTAAACGCGTACTCTATACGCGTTTAAATAGATATAATTATCACGAGTTTGTTCCCAAGGTGAATTAGTTTGTTCGTAACATTGGACCATCAGAATCACATTATACCCTTCCATGATCATCTTCACTTTATACCACGTATAGTGTCCATCATATCCTAACGTTAACAAACTGCTTTCTAATTTGTTAGGTTCCGCTCCGGAGTTTCCACAGCCTTTTTAACCACTAATAAAAACATTTTCTGGCGCCCATTTTGTTCCACCAAGATGTGGAACCTTTTCTTCAAGCTAAATAAACCGTAGGCGTTTGGATGGGTTGGGGGGGGGGGGGGGGGGTTCTAATCGACGCGTTTATTCGAACAGGGTGCGCGTCGAAATACGAATAGTTTTCGCTTATGTTCTAAGCGTTTACACTGTGGGTAGCTGCACCAAGAAGTAAGAAAAAGCACGTATTATTTTTTACACCTCTCTCCACACTTTGGCGCAATTATGGCGCAAATGAAGAAAATAAAACCAGTCCTAGCGAAGAGACAAGAAGAAACTCAATCAAGCAACAGTAATCTTCTTTTAAACCATTTCATGAAACTACAACATTTCTGCCCCGCCCGACTGACTTTACAGGATGCAATCTAACTTCTACTTTTCTCTGAACTGCTGCCAATTTTTTAAAAGGGAAAACAAATTATCGGATTGTGTTCTTTTGAATATGTAGAAAATAATTATCATATTGCTGCCCTGGGCAACTAAAACTACCAAGCGTGATTAAAATAGCAATTTATACAAAAAAGCAAAGAAACGGTGTTAAAGAATGAAAGACTGTGGGCCACAAACGTATCATACAAAAATAAACCAATATTAACAGGGTACTAACCTTCGATAAACGTGGTTGTGGCTATAAACCATCATAGGTGAATAGATGGGTCAACTCAAGAGGCATTAAATAGCAGCCTGTTTAGGCGCGCCCATTTTTATTTTTTACTAAATTTGCCCCAAATACTTAGGTATCTATCTGCGAAAGAAATGACCCTAAAGGATATGAATCCTCTCCTTCACTGATACTGAAGCCAACTACGGCTCATTAAGCTTGCCACGTTCCAAAACTTATATATTTCAAAGTAATTTTGTTTCTGATAACTAAAGATCAGAAGGAAAACGAATGTCTTTGTTATAAGTTTTTCAACGCAGTACAGCAATTAACACTTAAATTGATCACTCAGTTATTCTAAAAGCTTGTCCTTTTCAAAATCACATTGCGTGTCTTATGTAGCAACAATCCTTTTTGTGATTTTTCGCTTTCAACAAAAATCAATTAGGTGATGTGACATTCACGCGGCGTTTTTACACAGCTGAACAATTCAGCTTTAACAATGTGCTATACAATCTATGAAGATCAACCCAATCTTTGTGCAGGCCATGTTGAGACTTAACCGCTCCTTTCTTTGTGGCACTATATTTGTTTTTCTTAGAATTTTAAGGCAAGTTTTTAGCCATTTATGCTTTTAAGTTGACAAAACAAAACATCAGTGAACAATGCCTTTAAAGGCACACCGCTGAAAGGCGGAAAACTTGTAGTCATTTGAATCGCTCTCTTTTGTAATCATTTTCGTCTGAAACGTTGAACCTAGAATTAAGCATATAAACTACTTGATGTTTGAGACCGAAACTCTTCCAAGCGGAATTTTTAAGAGCTTCATAATAACTATTACAGAAAACTTCTAGTTAGAAATTCATTGTGCTCCGCAAAGAACTTAGTAGGCCTTAACCAAGTGGCCGTTAAACGAAGCATAAAAGGGCAACAAACATTCGTCGGAAAACAATCATTGAAATAGTCTTAAATTAGTTACAGGCGAAACAAGTTGCAGATGAAAATAAAAAGTGGAAATTAAAACCAATATGGCGTAGGTAGAGGTTGCTGATGTGTTAAACGAACTTCAAAGTGATTCAAATGAAATAAAGAGACCTTGATTCGATGAAATTAAAATGTGTCATAGAAGCATTAAGTTGTGTATACAGCTTTGCAATAACGATGCAGTTAACTAACCATATTGAATTATATTAATGATCTTTTTTCCGTGAGGCAGATCACCTTTTAACATAGCGTAATCCTTTATAAGCTAAGCTGTAGTCTTCAAATACGTTACTGATACGAACAGAATACCAATCGAAATTAAACTGGTATCCTCCAGAAGTTTTACCCCTTCATTTTTTCGGGTTTTTCTCCACCAGTGTGGAAACCATATTTATCCTGTGCTAACGAAACTGACTTCCAAGAATCAAATTTATCATTTTAATTCCGATCGTTCTAAGCTGGAAAAACTAAATTAACAGAACCTGAGTTCGTTGTGTAGTCTTCCTTTTATTTTGCAGACAGCCAGCTCAACTCATGTATTTTTTCAGTTTTTTCAGACCTTCGTTCGTGTGTGGTATTTTCTATTTTCTGTGTGTGGTATTTTCTATTTCTATTCCATGGTCTCACTGTTGGATATCACTGCTTTCCTTACTGTCATTTCATTTAGATCATATCGAGCAAAATACGATACCGACAAAGGAAACTCAAACAGTCGCCAAAAAGTAACTTTTTGGTTTCAAGTTTGGTTTTAAGAGTGGTTTTCGCGGTTCAGAACGCACAGTTTTTCGTAGATAGGCTGTCTCTTCGCAAATAATAACAATGATTATACAAAGAAAACTAAAAACACTTCTCACTTCTCCACCAAAAATTCCTGCCGGTATGAAGGGAGTCACTCGGTTCGGTTTTCAGGCTGATCGACATACTGATAAATATGTATGCACGCGAACACGGGAAGAGTAGCTAGGGCTAATTTATTAGGTGAGCACAAGCTTTCTTTTCAGTCCCACAAAATACATTCAACTAAAAATTTAGCTTGGCTCTTAGTCGCTGGTCTATCAATCAGGACTGGCGTTTTACCGGCCATGCACTGTCACCTCATGTCTATTAGTATTCGTGTATCTACCTATGTAAATGTATTTTTTCTGGTGTAAAACTTCTCTAATAAAGTTTAAACAAAGCCGAAAAAGCTTATTATCATCAGTTTTCGTGTTAACAAAACGTGCGAGTTATGTCGCGTTTTTTGACCCCGGAACGCAGAGAAGTGAAATTTATTCACGCTGAGTAACAAAAGTAAAAAGGAGAATCGAACTGCTCCATGGTGTGCGTTTGGATAGAAGATAGCAGCTTTAGAAAGGAAATAATGTAGGGAGCTATCACAGTATGCTTACAGCAGGACTGTTATAGCACCTTCTGCTACTTTAACAATCCCTTGAAACAAGTAAAAATTCAAGTGTGCGCTCAAACTAAGGTATTAAACCGCATCTACCGATGCAACGCGCTGTACAGGAACAAGTAGTTGGATCTACTGCACGCCGGATATCTTAACAGCAAACAGTGTTCTATGTACAGTAAGGTATCTCTAACGCAAACACCGCAAAACAACATGAAATCTCAAACACAATCACTGCTTTAGCTAAGGCATTGTTCGTCCGTTACTGTAAATCATTCCGAGGAAACACGCCTGTGCCGCACTGCCAATTTAATCAGTAGATTTACAAGCGTGGAATATTAACAAATACAAAGAAAAAACCCTGTTCATATTGAACTTGGTAAACTGAAAACAAACTTTGTGTTTCCAGATCCACACAGGCTTAAAACTATTTGAATATTGTTTTGCACAAGCAAGTATTCGTTCTTCCTCATCTTATGATTTCAGAAGTTTACACTGATGCTTTAGTTTCTAAATACAGAGCCAGTACAGAGTACAGATCTAAGTAGAATATAGGCCAGCTATAAAACTCAACTGTTTACAAGTGATGCGGATATAACAACAGAAAAATGATTACTGTTACCATAACATGGAAGGCAGGTTGAAGTCAAAGGCTGGTTACACAGAAGTGAGCCGTGATCTCTGGCTCCAGTGGAGAGATGCCTCAACTCCATCGCCTGCGGCGTCTGATTGGAACCTTGTACCACAGCAGGGGCAGCTTGTGGCGCCAGAATATCGTCGATGAGAAATGAAGCTACTCTGGGCCGATCCTCACGCTGTCTGTGTTCGTCGTCCATTGAGCTGCTTCACAGCTAATTTTAACATCAACAAAAACAATGCAATGAAGAATGCGCTCGGCTGCCTCAACCCTAATCTCCTGTGTGCTGTGATATGTTGACACGTCTTTATTTACCGTCACGTTTTTATCCATTAGCGTTGATTTGTTGATTTTTATCTTCTTTACTTTTCTTTATCAGATAGCAAATCATTCGATTTTTTTGTTGATTTTTCTTCTACTTCTTGGCTTTACAGTCCACTGAGCTACCGTAATCGTTCGCGAAAAGAACCTTTTGCCAGTATTCAAACATGACGCTTTTGGCAATTATATGCTAACATCATCTCAAATAATAGCAAGAAACGCTTTTGGATGAAAAACTAGCCACTATATTCAGATAATGGCATAGAACTATAGCAATACTATGGCTCACTTAAGCGCATGATACAAACTGATGGGATCGAATATGGATCACAACAATCCAATCACAAAGATGTCTAACTCAGGATATCGCCTCACTTCTAACACGCACCTATTTGGCAAGTAATCGGATTTAAGTCAATTATCAGTTATTTTAGTGCTCCATTGCGTGTGATCAGGCCTTGCTACTAGCGCTATCCGCTACTCTCAGTTATAATGTGATTAGACATTAATTTCGCATTTTCCATTAACAAGCGGAAATCTTTGAAGCTGTTTAATGTTTTTCTTTTAATCCATATTTTCCTTTTCCTAAAATAACCGTGACAGAAGCATTTCGGTAACACAAAGGCAACTGACAATTTTTGCATCAGAATACGTAGGAGTGTAAACACATTAGTGAAGATAAAAAGATACACCTTGACTGTGGGCCATTTGTTTATAGATTAGGCAAACATTTTTGATTAGATATTCCGGTATTTCAATCTAACGATTTAAAAACTAAAGGTGTTTTATGACGGGAAGTTAACTGAAAAGTCTTCGATAAACGAAAGTTTTCCACCTGCATCAACAAAACTTTTAGCAACTAAACGTGCTCAGCAAGTCTAAACGAGAAGTATTTGAAAAATGTTTAGTGTGGGTAAAAGAACTGCCAGTTAAAGAACAGTAGCAGACAAGATTACAATATGAGTATTGTTAGAATGTTCAATAAATCTGTTAATGCATTAAGGAAACCTAGCATCCGATTGCTATTGTACTAACATAATGCGGGCAAACAAACGCAACAGTAAGTCAACCGTCAGTAAAAACCTCACAGTGTTACACTGAGTGAACAAACTGATTAAATTCTCGCATTGAAATGCGATATCGGTATCATAGCTTAGTTGATCCCTAGTTTATCCGCTTATCGACTCTAATTATCGAAGGCGTTTAAATAATCTGTTTATGTTAGAAAGCATGCATCCCTTGCTCCAGGCCTCGCTCCTTCTAGTCTCTGTTTTCATCAGCAGCGGTGTGCAAACTATCACACACGCGTTTCTATGGAAATGTGAATTTTACGTTATACTCAACGCAACCACATGTATTGTTCAATTTAGAAAAAACAAAAACAAAATATTTCCTCATCAGTAAGTGCCCCCGCTCTTATTTCAATTTTAATTTTCTCAACCTCAAGAAACAAGCTTGATCTCTGAGCCTGGCAATACATGCCACCTTTTGTCAGTTCAGCTGAGAAGCCGTACTTCTCTTCTACTTTTTGCGAATTGTGACTAAGTCTATGACCCAGAAAAATGTCTTCCGCCTACATGCTAAGAATTTCCTACGAAATGTTGCTGTGGAAAACATATGAGACGCCGTATATAAACCAGAAAAATGTGCTCAGCCTGTATTCTCTCAATTTTTTCCAAGGTATTGTCGTAAAAAGTAGCAGGAAACAGTTTTAATCAATTAGGAGAAAGCAAATCTGTAAATTCTGTGGAAGGAAAAGGGGATGCTGGAATAGTAAAGAGCGAGTTGCTATGCATATCCAACTCACTCTTCTATTCTATTGCTCCTAGACTGTGAGCAGTCGTATCATTTTGTTCAGACTAAGCTTTGTCGCTCGCTGGTTGAGCTTCGATAGACTACTCGCAATCTACAGCGTTCTATATTTTCCTTCTATGGGATTGACAAACTCCATTCAAAAGATTACTCGATTTCACAATTTGCCATCGAAGTTCTGCCAACGTTTCACGAGCGAGCTTCGTGCTGTGAAAAAAAGTTTAAATGATTTTCCGTTGAGATAATCGATGTTTTAAATTACAATTTTCTCTAGGCGATAAAAGTGGGCGGCATTCAATAGCCTGAGAAAACAGCCGACGTTTCGCGAGCTCGCCCCTCGCAAAACGATGTCTGAATAACGAGCGCAGAAATTCCATGCTGATGACGCGTCACTACCCGGATCTAGGTAGTGCTTCTGATTGGTTGAAACGCGGGGGAATTTCGTTTCAACCAATCAGAAGCACTACCTAGATCTGGGTAGTGACGCGTCATCAGTATGGAATTTCTGCGCTCATTACTCAGAAGTCGTTTTGCGAGGGCTCAAGTGGAGACCTCGCAAGACCTCGGCTGTATTCTCAGGCATTCAATTACCATACCCTAGTTCTCCGGCAGCCGGTATTTTCTCGCGGCTTACGCCGCCAAAACTTTGCCTTCGCATACAATACCGCCAGCTACGCAGGCTACCAGTCATGCAATACAAGGCTGGCAGGTATTCTGCAAACCAACTGAATTACCGTTAAGTTCCGAGAGGTTACCCTCCTTGCTTTCGCATTTAGCATCAACGCACCTCTCGGGGATCGTTTCGGGTAGCAAAAACATGCACCATATGAAGGCGATTCATTAGAGGAAATCGTGACAAATATGAAAACCTTCCATTTTTTTAAAGGTAGATTTCTCAAGGAATACGGTCCTTGGTCTTTGCAGGGTTACTTTATACGACGTCGTACCTAATTTAGGAAGTATTCAGTGGTTGCAGGTGGTCCATGGATGCCACTTCAGTTGACGGATTTTTTTCCCTTGTCGTTCCATGATATTGATTGTGACGTACTCATCTCAACACCCAGTATATGATTGGCCAAAAGTTGGCGCGAAACTTTGTTAGGAACTTCACGAACAAAACCAAAATTGGGAAAGTGCACAAAACTGTCACTCCTGAAAAATATTTCATTACCTCAATTACGTCAAAAAGAGGGAAATAAAACCAAACAAACAGAACAGGGTTTTTCTAAACAAGTTTTTTTTTAATAATTATTTTTGGTACACTACTTGCAATAACACCCACGATTGCACTTAACACAATTCTTATTCAAACTCCAGCTAAAAATATAAGCAAGTCGTTAAGTATACTTTAGAGTGAGTAAACACACTACACATGTGCGGCAACACTAGAGTATGAAATGAACGAGTATCATATACAAGGTTTACGAGCTGCATGCATCTCACTTAATCATCCAACTGACAAAGAAGGGCCACACCGCGCATGATCCAGTGGGACTGCGGCTGGTCAGAAGGCAGACGCATGTCCATGACAAAGTTGGTGGAGTGTCCTGTAGTAGAGAGAGTACCTCGCCGCTCACTTGTCTTGTAGACAGGAGCGACATAGTGTGGTCGCTCAACGATATCTTCTTTCTTGCACGGTTTCAGCCACATAACAGGCATGGGATCGTACAGAGATTTAGGGTGTGATTCACCGATCACCCGTGTCTCTCTGTCCCAACGCGAGCCTTCCATGAACAAGCCTGTAATGTAGACCCCATCCTCCGGTGGGTTATCATATTTCATGTCATCAAGGACATCAAAGTCAAAGGTCAACAGGTCTATAGGGATGGTGTATTTTCTGGCGTAGTTCTGCTTTGAGCCCGTCAAGAAGGCTTGAGTGAAGAAAAATCCAGACATCCAGAAGACGGCAGGTGCTCCATTGTCATACCACTCCTGAAGAAACTTGAGTCGAGCAATCAGGTCATTGACGTAACTGCCAAGTGGTTTGAGAGACGGGTACGACTTCTTCATCCACAGACCAGGGATTTTCCCTTTCAGAATAGCACTCACCACTTCTTCTAATTCGGACGACATGACAACCAGGCCCTGTAAAACAACAAACAAACATATCAACAGCCTGAAAGAGTCATTCACCGCTACCCCACCCTACATAGGGAAACTCCAACGCCGCCATCTACCTCGTTTTTGGAAGAAGAAAAAAAAAAAGAAATATAAGATCTCCTGATGGATCAAAGAAGATCAAGATAACAAGGAAGACATTCAGACTCCTGGACTTACTGCAGATGACAAGGCCTTAATACTGAAAATTGTATTTTATAATAACCTTGACGTTTTTTACAATGTACAAGCTTTCGAAGAAAATTGGAAATTGGAGAATGGTGAGTTAACCAAAGAATGGTTGCTTATGTTCAAGTTATCAGGACTCGTCTGCTAGGGTTCATGCACTAAGTAGGGTGGGTAGAACTAGAAATATCCTGCTATTAGGCTCTCCTCCCCCCTCCCTTACTCTCCTCCTGAGAAGAAAGGCCTAACACATTTCTTTGTTAAGTCTAATAAGAAAATGTCAGATTCTGGAATTTTTACTGACTGGCTGTAAAACAAAAGGGATTTACAAAACGATTTTTTTTCAGATTCAGATTTAGAAAACGACTGTTTTTTTTCAGATCCAGATTTGTCCTTTTAAGGTTTCACAAATCTTTAGCAGCAGTTGACGGATGGGCAAAAAGAACATCTTCGACAAATCACATATTTCAGAGAAGACGTTGTGGCCGTGCTTTCGGTTATTTGGCTAAAAGAACTGACGACTTGTTTACCTATTGTTATTTGCTTTTGTGACAAAACAAACAAACAAACTAACTAACAATTAACTTCACACGAATCGACCCAAACTGCCCTCGAGGGTCTTTCCTGGAACCAAGCGATAAATTAAACGCAGTGAAAATTAATTTTAACTGATTGTTTTAACTTTCTATTTTAAATTTAATGAGGAACACGACACTCTTGAGTTCTACAAACATGTTTCAGCAGATACGTCTGCCATCTCCAGTGTGAATTTAAACATTAAATTTATAACATCACTACTATTATCCAGACCTTTCTATTTTTTCTTTTTACATATCCTTGAAATTCTCGTTTAAAGAGATTTTATGCACATAACCTACTGCAGTTATGACAAATCACTAACATCACTGTTGACAGATTCTTTTGATTCTCTTATGAGTATAGCCACGTTGAATTGGAACTTTTGTAATGATGAACTACAAGTGCCCCATTAAGACAACAAACTGGCAAGCCGATGCTGAGTTTAGTTTTCTTTTCAGTCCAAAAGAAAACAGTATCATAGGTTTAGTCTATCGAAAGGAACTGGATACATATATAGACTGGTGCTTCCTGAAGTAACTAAAACACAGTTGCAAAAGGAATACTCAGTAATGCTGACCTTAATAGCCTTCTGTATGTTGATAAGCGAGGCTCGTACAACTTCAGTGAGTCTGTTGAACCTAACCATCTCCTGCACCAACACTGTGTTCATGCTCTGTGTGTATGTGGTGGGAAATTTGCGCAGTGCAGCTTCCGTGTCAAAACTCTTGGGCAGCTTCTCAAGGATGTCTTCTGCAACTCCAAACAGCACTTCATCTTCAGACTTGCCACCTTTAGCGGAGGCGCGGGACTGCGTGAGCAGGATGCTATTAAACAGCTGGTGTGTCTCCTGTTGATCTTTACTGATGTCTGCATTAGCGTGCATGCCAAACACTTCAGGGTGGGTGATCAGCGGCAGGCTCCGGGAATACTCAATGTATGACTCGTAATCGCCTTCTTTAGGAGCAAAATAGGTACCACTTGGAGAAAACTTGTAGTCCTCGTTCTGTATGATGTCCGTACAGTAGAACTTGTCCAGGATTGTCAAAAGGGTGCGTCGGTCACGGTCATCAGTCACCCGTCCTCCATAGTTACACTCTCCAGTGAGGTAAGTCAGAGCAGCAAATTGCACTTCCTATTAACGCACAAAAACACAAATATATTAACATAGAACTGACGGGAAACTATTTTGGTACTTCAACAAGACATAAATGATAATGGGCAAGTCAATTTACTCCCACAGCGCCGGCAGAATTAGAAGTACACTAGTCGTTCAACCCGACACAAACACACGCATGCACACACGCACACAGACAGGTAGTCACACAGACACACTATAACAAAACTTTTTTTATCCTAGAATTTGCACCGTGGTTCTAATATCGCCGAAGTCCAAACGGTGATGAATGGTGTGGTGATTACATAGCAGAGATCAAGCTACTTACATCATATTTGTTCATAAACATGTGAAGTTGTCGAACGCTTATCCGCAAGTCAGTCTCGTTGAACTCATATGGAATGTTCCAACCCAAAGGACCAAATGTACGCCGTTCTTGAACGATGGCGTGGAAAAAGCACAAGCCATACAGCATTTTCTTGAACTCTCGCTAAAGGAGAAAGTGAAGAGGGAACATGAATCACCTGTCACCTAGCAAACGCCTCATAAGCTGCTGTGTTACTAACCGGTTTGTTGCAAGTTGTGAAGAACTCCGGGTCCGAGATAGGGTCACTCAAGTAGGATCGTATGATGTTAGAGCGCAGTCCCTTGGGAGGCTCGTTCGTCATCTTGACGCCATTCTGCAGCACAGACACTGGGAAGTTTGGTGACGGGTAACTCGTCAGCCACAAGCGGAAGTCAGGGTGTGTAGTGTCTGGATTCAGTTCCTGTAGTACAAGTCAAAACACATCGTTTAAATCGCTGCCAACTCGATCGTCATCCAAAGAACATTAATAGTTGCTTACTAATCAGCAGCTCATGGATGCACGCTTTTATGCACAGCTAAAAACGCCACTGGTTGAGCAGGAAAAATCAAGTGAAATGCGGAATTGCTAACATTTCAATGTTAACGCGTGTTAGAGTGAATAAGAATAGCTGAAAAGGTAGAAACAAATAAGGTAAGTTACCTCACAGACTTTCTCTAGGGTTGCCATCCATGATGTAGCTAAGTGACAGTTCTGTAGCACCACCCACGTGCCATCCTTGACAGCCTTCTCTATCATGCGCATAGCAATTGGTCCCTGGCCCTGACCTAGTGATAACGAGCTCAGTTTGGATCCACTGAAGCCCTACAGAAACAAACGCACAACTCCTCAAGAATTCTAGTAATCTGACTCAACACGGCGATAAATCTCAACGAAATTTTTACAACATTCCAGATCAAATCAAAATTACGGAATGTTTAGTCAAGCGAGCAGGGCTTACGAGCAACAACCTTAGCTTATATATGCCATCAAGTCAAGGGATTCGAATAGCCTGCAAATACGGCCGCCGCTCATCACTTCGGCTGCTAGAGAAGAACGCCACTAACGGCAGGGAGTGATGGGAGGCGATTGTATTGGCAGGGTAGGACTAGACCCCTGGTAAATACAAAGTGCTCGGAAGCGAGCTCCGGTCGAAACAAACAAACAAAGAAACAAACAAGCAACACACTTAAGTCAGTGTTTATTGTGAACACTCACCTGGTCATCAGCAAACTTTAGAAGGGCAGCAGTGGGATCAGATCCCGGCGACAGCACAAAGATGAGCGGAGCGCAACAGTTAGAGTCAGCAAATGCTTTGCCCAGGTCAAACGGAGGAGGCTCAATAAACCGCTTGCCAAGCTTAGCGGTAACGAAGTCCTGAACTGCTGGCGTCATCTGAAAAGAAGAGAAGTGAATCTATTAGTATTGGACAGCTACCACTTACCCGTCTCAGTTTCGCCTTGACGAAATTCGGACACTCTGTTACGAACTTCAAATTTCGGTCTCGATGGTGTCCGTGAAAGCGGGCCACAGAGTCTTCTTTTCTTGTTTATGATTATTTGCGTTATTTATCGGATTCTCAAGTCAGGTGACTCTGTGAAAGGTATGGCTACAAGAGAAATAAGTTCTATTCATCACACCTTGTCTGGTCGTAGACAGCGCAGAACGATCATTTTTTGAAACTGGCCGAGTTTTTCGTTCCACTCTCCTGGCAAAGGCTCATTCTGGGGCTCCTGAAAGTAGGTAAGGTAAGAAAAAAAAAACAGCATTTAATGTAACACAGTTCAGGAAAATTAAAACCTCTTAAGAAGCACCAGATACACTCAACAGTACAGTGTCCTTCAAAGAGAGGGATTACTGTCACGTACATAGTGTAGTCTGGCTAGTGTCAATAAATTGGACAAATGCCACACCCACAGATATATTTCAAAGTAACTGCTTACTTTGCTTACTGATGTCACCTGCATTAACACTTACGTTACTGTCGTAGATTTTCTTCCAACCCTCCAGGTGTTTAGGAAACTTTTGTCGGAATCCTTTAAACCTACACGAAGAAAAAACATTCAAAACAGTCAAAACAGCACCAAACGCTCATGTTATAAGAGGGTACTGAACATGATTTAAACGTACTATGAGACCCAAATTTATGGATTGTTAGTTCAATATACGAGTTCTAAAAAAATCTAACTAGCTCTCTAGTTGTTCTTTTTCATATTAGATCAATTCAAGCCGTCCTTGTCCGTTAAAATGGTGTTATCTAGCTAAGCCCCAAGGAATCCACAAGTATAAACAAACATCAACTAGTGTAATATCAACCACACAAACACTGACTCAGAACCGAACATCGCTCGCCCAGATGGCAGAAGCATGAGCGATGTCATTGCTTTTCCTCCAGACGTCCATGTTTTAAATTTACAAATATCGCTTTCAGTGTCACCAGAAGATAGTTACGTTCTAGCGTGATGATTGTAACTGACATTACGCTGCGTCACGCAAAGTGCAAACTGCAACTTACAGAGCTAAGTCGTCTAGCCTGCAAAGCTCGTCCCAGGACCTCGACGGCAGCCACGAGGAAGGATTGGAATGAGGGTTGTCCAGGCCTACTCCGCCAGTCAGTAGGAAACGCCACTCATTATCACACACTTCTCCTTTGCTTTTTAGGAGATTGACGCACAACAGGAACGAAAACAACAGCTGCAACAACAAAGATCACACATAAAGTGTCATTTCTCTATTTTATGGTTCAGTGGGGTACATTTCAGGTTCAAAAGTAATTCTATTTTTTAACTCTAGCGTAGTTTTCTTTTGTTGATAAATCCTGTACGTTAGCAATAGACTGTCTTTTCCTTTTAAGAATTTCAAAGTTATTCGTACAGAAAGCGGTGTGATTTTCCACGCTCGTTTTCTTCAAAACTGAACGGTTCTGTAACTGTTGAAGGACCTCACCTTGTCTTTCTCAAACAGCGAGCGGCACACGTTACAGTAGAGCGAGTAAGTGAAGTGATTTGTCAAATTTTCCAGCCTACAAAGACAACAAAAGCCATATCAAGCTACTGCACTAACAAAGCTTCATATAGGCAGGTTATCCAGCGGCATGGACCACGTTTTATTGGCCCACAAAGCCACTAGGTCTGAAAAAAGGTCTAAAAAGAGGGCATATACTGATTTTGAGCTGGTCACGGAGATATTTTCTTAATAACGAGTTGGTTAGTTTTATTTTGAGCTAATCTTTTATCGTGGCCTTGTCACTTTCTTGCTATCTCGGGAGTCAGAAAGAAGAACATACACAGTCGACTGAACAAGTTCCACGTACACTCTCGTACCCAAGAGTTTCCGAACTACAAAACTCCCCTACGCGCAGAAGGAATTATACAGCTTACGTCACGTCCCTGGTATTCAATCCCCGGATTCCGTCCAAGTGTTTATTGTATAGCTACTCAGATCGAATTGTGTAGCTTACCGCTGTTCCAAAACTTCGGATTTTTCCGAATTGTCGATGGACAGAATGAACAGATTGATGAACCAAGTGAGGGAGTACTGGTACATAGGTTCAATATTGGCCAGGTCAGCAATGGAGAAAAACAGCACAGCTGAGTGGGTAGCGATAGGTGTGTAACCCATACGAGTGGTGTCAATCTTCTTTTCTGTCTCATCAGCTATAGCCTAGGCCACAAGCAACCAAATTGTATATTAAATTAATATCATTCAACATAATACTGCAATGACGAGGGCGCAAGAGAGCCTTGACATACCTGTTTCTCGGAGATTTCATTCGCCAGCACCTTGGACGAAGAAAGAACGTTGATAGCAGTCTCATCTTCAAGGATGTTCCCCTCAGAGGAAGAAAGAACCTCCAGAATCTTATCTTCGATCTCCTTTAGCTGTCTGTTTAGAGGCAAAACACGGCATCGTCATAACTTGAGCGGCGGGATTAATCGCATTATTCAAGTGAACAGTACCTTTTATTCTCAGCACTCTGAATAATGAGTGCATTCTTTTCTTCTTCCAGCTCAGGCCTCTCCCGTGCCACTACAATCCCCAACAACTGATCCTCCAGTCCCTCAGGAGTGATCATGAAATTCAGAAGCGTCACCTACAACAATAAACAACAAGTCAGAAAATCAATCATTCACGGACAAAGTCAACTGCTACTTAACTCACGAACCTTGACAGCGGTTTCAGGGAGGTAGTGCGGATTCCTGAGCTTGGTTGTTATATAGAACCTAAAAAAGTAAAGAAAATCGAGGTAACGATCACTCACTTAAGGTATTCAGCACTGGTTGAAACATGATAATTTGAAAAATTTGTTTGTCAAACATTACAGAATTATTATTCCAGATAAAAATTACATAGGCTTATTCAGCAAAACTTTTAAGGAAATCGATATATCAGGTGTCAATTTTCACATCTTAGATGTGAATTCGCATTTAAATTGCAGGCTCAAGAAAACAAAGACTGCTCAGTTGTAGCTTTCCCTGTACAGCTACAAAAATAAATTCGTTTGGAGCAGATTCACTATTAAAAAGTTCAAATTTCTTGAAATACCCGGCTGATGGCACCATTTAGTTTTGGAGATATACCGCTTTTACCTTTTTCGCGAGTCCACGAACTTTATACGATCGTAACTTCGTCATAACTGTCTGCTTTGACCCGGCTAGTTATGTGCCGTTTTCTCGACATTATACCAATAAACACTCCAAATTTCATAGAGATATTTTCCCTATACCTTTTTACTTCAAATGACTTTCTGCACTGTCTGTTGTGGCAGCAAAAGTGGCGAACATAGCAAAATTCACGCTCGCATCTTCGAAATCAGTTCAGCGGCGCCATGTTAGATTTTCATGTGTAGAGCGTTGTTTTATAGGTCTGAAGAAGAAACTTAACGACTGAAGCATGAAAGCGGTCGAAAATCTCCAAATTATTCCGCTCACCATCGGAAAAACATGGCGGCGTCAACAAAAGCGGATAGCATAGCAACGCGTAAAGTTTCAAGTTTCAAGTTTCATGCTGAGTTTTGTCTGCGCTACGTGAAGCTTAGATACCAAATCGGTTTCTTGGTGGCCTAAGAAAGGCCAAAGATTCGAAAAGTGGTGGTCAACTCCTTTTAGAAATGTAATACCAAAGTATTTCACGATCTTTTTGTCAAATTGCACCCACAGTTTTCACTTAATAATCGCATGTTCGAATTTGAGTGAACGTGAATTAGCTATCAGCACGCGATCATATCGTTTCAAATAACACGCATAACAACCAACTTCATCTTTCTTTTCTCCGCTCCTAGTAGGAATAAAGCTCTCATCTTTGCACTTTTGTTACATTTTGTGTTATCTTTCAAACAACGGAACTTTTGGATATGGTTAATTTTTCACCTTCAACCAGTTCTAATTGCTATCAAAAAGGAAAGAGCGAATGAGTGTTAGCAAGGTGAAATTGTGGTTTAGTCGTGATACTGACCTGAAGTCTTTAGAGTATTCAATGACACTGTCTCCAAGCTTGATGCAGATACTGCCACCCTGTTTGAAGGTCTGTTTCAACAGCAGTGGCTCCAACAACGGGTCCAGCTCCTCACCAACGTTTTCCAGCAAAACCTAAAACGGAAATCAACCATGAAGGAAATCAGTAAATCAGTGGCAACAATAAACAAACAAACGAACATAGTAAGCTGACAATAACAGATGGGGCAGCAGTGAGACAAGTTAAACAACAAGCCAAACTAACATACCGGAGTTCCAAACTGGATACAATTCTCGAGTGTCCTGACATAATCAGCGTCCGTCATTTTAATCACGTGCAAATTGTTCTTCTTCTCCATGTTTTTCACCCACTTGTTTGCCTGTCCCTGAGGGTCAATCATCAACGGCCAGCGGTTTGCATTACTGGAAATGAAAAGGCACAAGTTAATCTAACAAGTGCAACAGACGAATGACTGCCCATGCCAGCAGCTGAGGAACACGGGAGCACGCTGAAAAGTGCGCATGCGAGAAGCTGAGGAACATGCCGACAAGTGTAACAAGGGTAAAAGCGACTGTCAAAGTACCTGATAATAATGCCATTCTCAATAGAGAAACTGTCTGTCGGCAGGCCAGCTATATTCCAATCCCTTATCTTCACAGGTTCTCCCAGGGTGCCTGTTACTGAGAAGTCATCTGAGCAAGGGATGTTGGTGGCGCGGCAGGCGTTCACCCATTCTGTAGTTTGTTCCTAACAACACAAAGTATTAGTCAACATCAAGAAACTGAGAACAGAAATTGAACAGTACCTGAATAGTACCTGTCTGAAGGCAGCAGTAAATGCTCCTAAGTAAGCCACTACTGCAGACGATACTAGCACGTCTCCAATCAGATTTTCAAACTTGATACCAAGCTGCTTGGCCACTTCAGTCCACCTAAGCAAATACAGCAACATGTTACACACACAAACAGGTATATACGTGACTCATATCAACAAAATGTCGTGTACTGAATACTCGTAATGTTGTTGAAATGTGCTTTAGGACAGAAGGTTTTATGAACAGGAGTCAAGAGACTTAATGTACCATCAGATTACTATAACTAGCGCCAACTTAATTACGCGATTTTCTCCCTGAAGATTTAGTGGCAACGTGTTTATTCTGAGCTAATTAAGCATCGCCAATGTTACCTTAACGAGAGAAAACCTCTGGGCAAAGGCTACATGGGAGCCAAGAAACCCCTGGCGGAAAATGAATACAACAGCTGAAGGATATGTCTCTCATGAAAGGAAGCTTAGATCAAGGAGGGATGAACTGGGCTGAGCCAAAGAAAGAAAGAAAGAAAGAAAGAAAGAAACTTACCTTGTTTTTTCGCCGCCAAGTCCACCAATCAATTTTTCTGCGCGTTCGAGCTTCTTTGTGCAAAGATCGACCTAAAAACAACAAAGTACTGTTGAGAATAGGCCAAGCACGATAAATTTGACTATTGGAAAGCAAACGTCCATACTTGTTTTTCAAGATCCGCCTTTTTCTTCACATTAGCTTCGTACTTTTCTTGCAGTCGAGCCAGTTTGTCTTGTACTTCACGAAGAGCGGAGCGCTTCATGTTCAAGCTCTGTCAAGAGACACAACAATTTGGTGAAAAAATTCATTTCATGTGGCTTGTCAGAGTACTGCTTGTTTATCCCTACAGAGACGGAAATGCTGTTCCAGCAGCAGCATTTCAGGTAGTGTCATTAGTTTTATGTAATTAGGTAAGTCAACATCAGCTTTAATAGTTGCCACTTTTGACCTACATCAACAAATAAAGTATGTATAAACTATGTATGTTTGTGTCACACTAGGCTAGCACTAAATGATTGTTTGTGTATAATGAATTAACATGCATCGTTTATTCTAGAATGCGACATTGCGGTAATACCACAATAAAAAGGTGCATAAAATTTGCTTCAGCGCGTCAAACGTGGCGTACAAAATTCTCTTACAGGGAGGTCTAGTACTTCAATTAATTCCTTAAACACCATCATTTGTCAATTGTGTCACAAATTTACAGCTTTACTAAAAATAGTCATTGGCTCAAAAAAATAGATCTCATAATACTAATTTATGCCACCAATTCGCCGTTACGTTGTTTATGAGAAGTTCCAGTACCCTGGGCCCCTTTTCGTGAGAGACAGAGGAAAGAATGTATCATACTTACCTCCATAGCAACAGCAAGCTCTGCTTCAGCTTCCTTAAGAGCCGCCTTCTTGGGAGCCACAACTCGAGCAACCCTGGACACGACACGACACGTTAGACTCTATTACCGAATTATCTTACGTTACCAATACAAACAGGATCCTGACTTTACTTCTACTGTAAGTTAGAGGTTTAAATGTAAACATAATTTCTATGCAGCAATTTCGTAACCTAATTATTTGTAGGGTTTTCACACTTACTTGTCATAAGATTCCATGGCTATGACCCACTTACACAGTCCCTCGGCTGCGGTGGATGCAGTCTTGATCTTTTCAGGATCAAACTCAGCGTTTGCTGTGTACTTTTGTCGAATTGTTTTGATGATCGCTGGTGGAATATTATCTTTATCGTAGTTTTGAAGAGACTTTAAGAAGTTCATGTCACCTAGAACACGCTTGGAAGGACCCCAGAAGTCTTCAATTTTCTTGCCTATAAAACATAACTTTTTCAAAATGTTGTACCTCACTTCGTCAGCTAGTTTTTATTATTCTCCACCGAATACAAAAGCAGGTGCAATGTACCTAGATTACAGATGAACCAGAAGGTTCCGGGATTAACAGAATTCCTAAGTACTGATTGAAGCTAAGTGGAATTTAGGCAAAGTTAAAATCGAGCCAATGCTGGTAAGCGCCATCTCCATTAAGTGCTTTATTGCTTTGCTTGTGCTGGCAGATGGTTTGTACGTTACCTGAACCCGGGGATCCGGGACAATTATTATCCCTAGGTAACTGCTGACTGTACATTACCTGAACCCGAGGGATCCGGGATTCGTTCGGCTTTGATCCCCTTTAAAATACAAATGGCTTCCATGACAAGTTTAACGCCAGCTGGAGGACTCTTCATAGTTTTCATCACTGTGATGTCCTGAAACCAAACAACCAACCCATATAACCACGATTTCCTCATTTAATTTTTTTAAAAGAATACCAGAGGATGGTAAGAAGTAGACTGCACATCTTACGCATCTGTAAATTTTAAATCAAACAAGTGGATTGGATTTTTAATCGGTTGGAGATCTATTTTCTGCTAAAAAGAAAACTATGTAAACAAATACCACACGGCCAACTACTACAGAGAAAGGACTGACAAGAGGCGGAGGATTTCAGGTGAAATGAAGCCAGACTGGGCAAGTCTGCAGGTGACGCGACATTCACCAGTCGCTACTGGTAATATAAAATTTCACTATTGACAGATCATACCTTTGAGAACAAAATGTTTTATTGTCTTACCGCTGGTGTAAGTGTATTGAGCGCAGCCAGAGCAGCCTCTAGGATAGGAATAGCTTCACCCAGATCCCTGTCACACTCATCTTTAATGGCTTGAGCAGCTGCAGCTTGTTTGTTGGCAACTGCTTCGTCTGCTTTGACCACCTTAACAACAAAACAAATTACAATAAAACTAAATCTAGTCTAACAACAAGGCCAAAACTATCAAGATTGGTTAGTGACTTATTAAATTTTATTTCGTAGTATAACGTTTTCAGCCCGTAAAGGAGTACAACTCACCAGCTTGCTCGACACGTTAATAAAACCGCATTAAGATTAAACAGGTTTGTCTTTCAAACTCGATAAAATTGATCTTTCACACTAAACATTGAACCGTACAGTATAATTATAAGTGAGCATTCCCCAAATGCTTCCTGACAGGTTGCCCAACTGATACAGCAAACGTTGATCTTGATCTGTGTTCACAGCACGGCCTACCTTTTCTTTCTTGGCGACTTCAACCGAGTCTTTTTCTATGATGACCATGATCTCGTCTACTTCCTTGCCAGCTTGAATGAGCTGTGGCTGAAGAGCTTCCAGTTCTGCCTGCATGGCTGACACCTGACACACAACAACATCCACCACAGTGATTAATACATACTTGACCAGTACCATGCTCCTTTGTCAGCTATTTTCACTCAGACCTGCTTTTGTAATCCAAAACCGACCGTGACTTGGCTTACACGCGTTTTCCCGCACTTGGCACCAGATGCATAAATTTGCTTAGACCTCACTAGTTCATTCCATTATTTGGCCAGATTGGAGACACATGACCATGATTGTATATGATTTTGCTTTTAATGAAAATTGTTAAACTACTCGACTAATAGTATGGACACTGAGACAGATGCCTTAATAATCTACCTGTGACTGAGCGGACGCTAGCTTCTCCAGGCCAGTCTCGTATCTTCTCTTTGCTTTAAGCACTTCACTGAAAAGTGAAAATAAATAATTTCTGACCATCCACAAACCACAGCGATAGTTTATAATTACAAACAATAAGCCGTAAAGAGAGTATTACCAACACAGTTGGACAATGCGTACTAAGGACCAATTAGCAGAATGCAGCTTACACTTGTTTCATGTTGAGTAGACTCTTGAAGGTAGATATAAGTTCTAGGTATGATGTTGGTGTCACATAGTTGTGCCTCTTGAGTTCATCCAGGAATGACTTAGACAGTTGTCGAGTTCCAGTGTGGAATGTCTTGCACATCTGAACACAGCCACTCTTTACTTTTGGCTCCATTTCTAATTCCTCCAAAAATCGTTGAGCTACCACCTGGAGTGCATCATCCGGCCACGACTGACAAGTAAACAGAAATCAATGAGAACCTCACAAACATATCTTCACGCTGAAGTGAGCGACATTGGTTTGATCACGAGATAGCCTAAGTATAGCGGTCCGCTCTCCACAAGAAAAATTGGAGAGCGGGCGACTGTAAACAGAATAATCATGATAATTCGTTTCACCAAATACAAGATACGGAATTCTCGCGAGTGGCATACAGTGAAATACCCTAAAATTCCAATAATAAGCCAGGCTTTTTTGGTGGGCTTATTTTCGCAGAGGAGGGGGGGGGGGGGGGGGGACGGGACAATATTAAAGGGACAGGTTCACGGCTTGGCGCATGTGCATGAATCAAATTACTTTTTTTCCGATTTATTAGTAATTCTACCTGTTAATAATCCCACTCACATGTATCTCAGCGATCACATATTATAGTAAGCCCACGTAGAACGGCCGAGGACTAAATTCGCAGGAAATATTAGTGGATTGCACCAACACTGCCAACGTTGAATTTATTGTTGACCCGAAGGTTTTATTCCATGGTTGATGAATTTCCCGCTATTTGCACGCGCTTTAGTCAAATGGCTGTCAGGGGCGCGTGCAGATAGTTGAGAAATCATTAAACGCAAAACTTTGGCAAGAAAATTTCACACCCGAGCAATCTACTCACTTCTGATTGGTTCTTTAACAATGTTATGGAATAATATTGCTTGCATACTCGCTACAACCAACACAGGTGAAAAACAGCATTTAGATTCATGAGCATGCGCTAAACCGTGAACCCTTCCCTTTAAGAGGAATGCAATACGACAAAAACTCATCATACGATGGAACTTTAATATACGGTAGTTTGTGTGGGGACTTATAATCGGAGGATATTATGCCCAAATAGTTCTTGGATGGGGGCTTATCATCGGAGGGCTTTTTGCGAATGAGATTTGGGGGGTTGCAATCAGGGGGGCTTATTATCGGAATTTTAAGGTCTCCCACCAAAGACTTGATTTTCATTACACAAATACGAGTCTTCAGTCGAGCGAGTAAACAGAGAAAAATCTAGTCACGAGTGAGATATCGAAGGTATATCACGAGAAAGCAGTGAGTAACTATTCTATTCCATGCCTCTTAATTACGCCTCATAACATCTGAAGATTTTTTACAACATTTTCTTAACATGATCCCAAGATTATTTGAAAGTTATTGGTAATTTTCCGGAAATTTTTTAGGATGTTCGAGGGTCCATATAATGAAATGTTTTCAAAGAGTGACATGTTTTGAGAATATTTCCGAGGTAAGCTGGGTACAGCATTGTCAAGTTGCTGTTTGTTTAACAAAGGATAAGACCCTCCCCCTCAACCCATAATCTACAGACCTCTGTTGGACATCAGTCATAACATGGAAATCTTGAAAGTGCCAGTCTTTATCATCCAGTTAGTTTTAAATTTCGTCTGCTAATTTTATACTATTGTTGTACCCGGATTCTCCACCAAGTTTGTTGAACACTTGCTTGACAAAAAGGCGAAAGGACCGAGACTCTGTTTGGAGGACAAGCTTCTTTATTGAAGGGGATTCGTCTCGTACTTCTAACTCCAACTTTACCAACTTCTTCAATTCTCCAAGTAACTACTGGCTACAATGAAGCTACTTTTATGTAATATATCAAACACGAGAAAGAGTGTTTCATCAGGATATCCAAACCCCGAGAAGTGGGTTGGAAAAACGAGGCGCAGCCGAGTTTTTTTGACCGACCTCGAGGTGTTTGGATACATGATGAAACACTCTTTCGAGTTTTTGATATGGCTTCTCAAACCATTCATAATTCTTGGAGAAATTCAAAGCAAAAGTTCGCAAAACCTTATGCTAATTAAGATCCGGTATCCAAACCACCGTCACGGTAGTGATTTCCTTTGTTTTCTCTTTATGAATTATTAATGAGTTTGAGAAGCTGTGCTGTAAACATGTTTGTGACCCCACCTTAAGGAATACCAGATGGTGTCAGCAGAAGATGAAGTTGAAAGAATTCAAAAGAAGAACAGCTGAGACCAAGGAATCGTTTGGCGAAGGAAAGTAGATAAAGTTTGGCCAATCCAGTACGAGAAAACTTGAGTGTTTGGGAAGAAATTGCCCTTGAACTCAGTGTTCAAGGAGGTCTTTGTCAAGCTTACAGGAAATCACAAACCTGTCTACAGTACACCCTAAGTTACGTACCCAGACAGGAAAACTTTTAAGAGGGAAGGCATTGCACTTAGACCAACAATTACACAACCAAAAATTATTTCAAGACTACAAAAACAACTAAATCAATATCCTAAAATTAGCTTCACAACATCATAAATGTCGGTTGCCTCGTTGTTGTAGCATTACCTGGAACCAGTCGATCGTACAGCAGTTAACTAGCGAAGGAAACTTTCTGAGTCTGTTGCGAAAGGCATCACCAATGGGGCTCATCGCCAGCACAATATGCAGCTGGTCACGGACTCGATCAATGAAGTAGTTAAACAGTGCTACAGGGGAGCCGTCTGTCTGCTTGGACTTGTCACGTTGCCTTCAATAACAAAACGAACACTTTCATTTCCAAGGCCGAAATAACAATTTTCAGGCTGAATCAATTATGTGAAATTCGCTGCAGCGTATCAATACAATTCATCTTCTAGCTGCAGTCTGGTTATAAACGTACTCATGTTCTGTGAATTTGGCAATGTGTCAACACAACTATACCTACACAGTGGTTGAGTACGTGCGCTGACGTTCTAAACATATCCTTGGAAATTAAACGATGACAAAATTATCATTGTTAATATTGCGTGACAAACAGAGCACCAAATTGTTTGTACCTGTCCAACACTCTCATCTTCTCACAAATCTCTTGTTTCTCATCCAAAGCAAACAAGTTAGGCACCTCGCCAGCGTTCAACAAATTGTTCACATCCTCCAGGAAAGATTCCTCTTTAATCTAACAATGTAATGCAGTGATATAGAAAGTCAATTTACACAGATGAAGAAACCATCAGAACGAAACAGAAATGTGACGACATTAACCTGTGTGTCAGTAAACAGAAACACTCCATTCATGTCCCCTTCAGCTGTCTTTCTCAGGATCGCCTTTAAGTCTTCACGCCACTCATTTGAGGTGTATCCTTTGCCAATTTCAACCTAAAATAGACATGTTCATTGAAACATTACCCACTAATGACTAGAAGAAGGAAAAAGTGGAGAATGAACTTGCTTTCTACTTCTTCATGCTCTCGTCAGCTTCTCCTAACTGAACAAAGGACGGTTAAGGCTTAGTAAATTGTTTATAATATAGCCTTGAAGTACGCCTAAAGGATTTGCGTCATGGGGATTTCTACGTTTTTGACTCAAACTGTATTGAAATTAAAAATAAACACCTTTTCTCTCACATGAAATGGTCCTAAAAGTTGATTTACAAAATGCCCAATTTCGTAGAAAAATTGTTTCACTGAGAGGCAATTTTCACGTTTAGCTCTAAAACAGTAATCTCGTCGATTCTCTTACATTTACGAAACTCTGTAAAGCTTATGGCTAACAACCTTTTGGAAAGTTTGCATGTTTCACACAATTTCGTGTGCTTAATTGTTTCATCGTACTGGAATATTATAAGCATTAAAACACTTTTGCATGCGTGTTATCGGCAATGGCACAGTTAACAATGGCATAGTTAAAATGAAATCAAACGTTCTTCATACTGCATTCGGCTAAATGCCTCATGCAGTGTTCAAAACTTCTCCTTCAAAATAAATTTGACTCCTGGATCTATTTCCCTATAACACGCACGCAAAGATGCTTTAACCACTAATCGTTAATTTTATAACATAATAGCACTACCTTAGTCAAGAAATTATCTTAAGGTTTGTAAAAAAGCGTTTTGCTGTGTTTTGAAAAAATTAATGCATTAGAAACAAAGTCGTTTCAATCGTTCAAACCTTCAAAAGGCATGCTGAATCTTAACACGACGTTTATTGTAAAACTTAGTAATAACGGACTTTTTACCTGGAACAAGTCATAATCCGCCATGTGTGCAGCTAGTCGGGTAAGACTCTGCCTGCCGCTGCCGCCAACACCCACCAGGAGACAGTGACCACGAGGCTGCTTGATTACACGCGAAATACGAGACACATGTTCAATGGCAAACCTGCAACACACACATGCCACATGCTAAATGGCCCACAACTTACAATATACAAATGGCATGGTTAATGTGACTATGTCACCATGTCACGTGTCATGGTTGATATGACACGTGCTCAATAACAAACTTGCAAGACGCATGACTTGTTTAAATACGAGACACACAACGGTAAACTTGGAACACACATGTAGAAAATACTACACCGAGAACTGGTCACACCCTAAACTATTTGTCATCTTACCTAAATAGTACAAGGTTCATGGGCTTCTTGCTCATGTTATTGAATTCATCTAAATACGTCTCCACCACACTCCGCAGCTTGTCTAAGTCCTTAACCTCCACATATGGCTTGGGATCAGCTTTGGGGTCGGTAAAGTCACAGTAGATAAGACTTCTCAAGTCATCCTCCTCCACTCGACCATCCTGATTGGAGTCGAGTCCTTCAAACAGCTTGTCAAATTCTATACCCAGGTGAGGCTTACACATTTCACGCATAAAGTTGTACAGCCACTGTCTGTCACTATCATCAACCAGTCGGTCATAATACACACGGTACACCTAATAACAGACGTAACATTAGCATTAACAAAATCGTGAAGGTTTTGCGTTAGAAAAATTAAAATTTTCTGATGAGATTTAGTTTTTGCAGGTAAAATCCTCGGTGAAATCAAAAAGCTGCTTTATGACAAACATTCACGAAATATAAAGCTGCACCAAACTAAACGCTTGTTTTTACACCCGGTTAAGTTTTCTGATTACCAGAGTCTGGAATTGGTAATAATTGATAAGTAATAATCATTTGGTAAGCTCCACAGCGAAAACTTTGTGAGAAGTTTTTTTTCTGTAGAGATTTCTTCAAACTTTCCGTCCATACCGCAGATGACCAAGCTTACTATCTTCCTTTTCATCATAGTATTAGTGAATGTTCTGAAATCACACACCTCGTGGCTCCAGAGACGCTTGAGGTTATCGGGATCTTCAATGATGTCAGGAGTGGACAGCAGAGTGCCTTGGATGACACGAGCGAAGTCTCTCAGGTTAAACAAGTAATGTGACTTGGCTGGTGTGGGAAGAAGATTCGCCATGGCATTCTTGTACACTTCTAAAGTACTGCTTACCAACATTTCACCAACAGCATAATATTCTTTGGAAAAGCCCCTGAAATACGAAGTGTAATGACAAGATGACTATTTGAAATAAATCACCATACTAGAAGGCGAGACGTGATACGATGAAGGTAACTTACTCTTTTATATAAAGCCATCCACAAATTCGATTACCTTGATTGGTTTTTCTAGCTTAATGAAAATTACAATAGCATGATATCCTTCCCCATAAAACAATACAGTTACGATCAATGATCACTTGCCACGAATCCTTCACACCAGCACCTTCCCTAACTCGTACGAAAACCGCCAACGGTTAAAAAAGACAATGATGATGATTGGAAAAGACAGGGTTATAATGCTACATCCATATATACTATAATTATTCCATGCATATTTTTATGAAATTATTGGGGCAGACGGGGCTTACCTTGTGGTTAAATGCCACTCCATGATCCGGCCAAATATTTTGGTCATGGTAATGTCATCAAATGTGGTGATGCTGATGGTATTAAAGTGACGCAAGAAGCGAGGCGTGACAGGATTACGGCCTCCCCCAGGGGGACCCATAGCACCTACCATCTGAATATCAATCAAGTGAATGGGAGACGTGTCCTTCAGGTCATACCTGTAACATCACAACACAGTTCCTTAATAACAACAGCGCTTTTGAAGTGAATGACTCAAGTGTTAATTACCAATTCCAGTGATCCATCCACTGACGCAGCAGCTCTATTGGAGGCTGGGCTCCATACACTTCACGGGCCGGCATGTTCAAATCATCAACAAACACAACCTGAAAATACATCCATCACTGTTTACTATTGTGTCCTGGTGCGCGATTTTCTGAAGTCTCCAAAACTTTTCGGCCCCGAAAAGGCACTTGTGAAAACACGAACCACTCATTCTGTAAAGCTAAGCTGTTACTTTACAATGTATTCGAGATAAGAAATGTTTAACTTATCACAAAGTGTCATGCTTAGAATCTTCTTTGTTTACAAAATTCAGTGTGAAATATCGTGCCCTAAATGGAGCCGAAAATTTTCGGGGGTTTCGAGAAACGCACACCTGCTGTGCATGTGAACAGCGATCACATACAAAACATCAAACACTGCCTAACTTCTAACAGTATCTCATACAGCTCTTAGGTAAGGAAGAGTCAATCTTTTCTTCTGTCTTTCCTCTCAATTAAAAACAAACACATATAGTTTACTACTTCCTAAAGTGATCATCAAAACTTATTTTTAACTTACAAAATTCTGTGAAAAGTGAACTAGCAATTCACCTTTTATTGCAGAAGGAAATTTAGTTCAATTGCCAATAAAATGACACAGCTTTATTTTGCTGTTAACGCAGTTTTGTAGAAATAACGAGATATGAAGTGATTGTTGAAGACGCACCGTTTTCTTGCCCAGTGGAGGGCCAAACACTCCTTTACGTCGCTTATCCAATTTAGACATGATGATATCTTGAGTCTGTTTAGCTGTGGTCTGGGCCGAGAAATTGATGAGCAATGGCTTGTAAGTGTCAGAGAGTTTCTTCAAAAGAAAGTTCTGTAAGAAAAAAATACCAGATTAGAAAAGCAAAGCCCGAGTGAAAACAAGCACCAGGCTCAGTTAAAGCACATCATGCTAGTATGGTAACCAAAAGAACGTAATTTAATGTTGTGATCAAGTGATCGTTCAACTGACCGTGATGTAAACTGATTTGCCAGTTCCAGTGGGTCCAACAAACAGACATGCCTTCTGGTGAGATACGAGCTGCTCCATCAGGAATGTATACCGCACTGTATCCACAGTTGGCACTATGATCTCGTTGAACGCCATCTCCTGCGAAATACAATCAGCACTCGTATCAAGCTAATCGCACGTGATCAGTGACTAACGGCTCGTCACTTTTATATAAGACAATGTGAATTATACGACATGCATGAAAAGCAGCACACACTGGGTTTACCTTAGGAATTGGAGGAGCATCTTTGATTTCTTCAGTCCACAGTTCCCACTTGCCCATACCCTACAGAAGCAAACAATCAATCGGGAAGCCTTCACAGACTGAAATATTGTTACAGAGCAAAGTCATCACATAACAGGCTGTCGGTCGCTTACCTCCTTGATGAAGCGGTAGTCATACACCATTCCCTTGCTAGGGAAAGGGCACAAGAAAGGACGGGGCGGGGGATCCACGATCTCCAAAATGTGATACTTGCTCTTACTTTCAAGTGACAAGGGACCCTGCACAGAAAAAAAGAAAGCACTTCAACTGTTTTTTTCTTCGTCCTTTATATTCTTCTACACTTCTTCATTAGCTTCACAACATGTGGGATTGAACTAAACAGTACGACAAAAACAGTCATGCATTAATAATATAAAAAAAATCAAATCGTGTTTACACTTTCAGGGTTATAATTTATAGTTGTTGTTCAAACGCTGACAAACTGGTGGCTCTCAGTTAGAAGATGAGTATGGAATTTAGATGTGTTGGATTTTGATAAGGTACACAGATCCAATCTGGCCACACTGGTGCGAGGCGAGCACTCTTACCAATTTGCCACAAATTGCTGCTGGGAAAGTTAACACAAGCAAACTGGAAGTAACGTACACTTCTAACAAACTCAAATTCCTTTTTACCTCTACAATTTCCCTGAGGATTTTGTCAAAATCCTTTCTTCCACGAGCATCAATGGAAGCACCAAGAGACCACACGCATGAGAAGAGGAAGATGCACTGAACCAAGAAAAACAGTGTCAATAAAAAGGCAAGCACAGCAGTGAAAACAAAAATACACTCGTGAGTAATGATACCTCGAGCCAGGCAGCCACTTCTCTTTCATTGAGCTCTTTGAACTTCTGTTCGTCATGAAACTCATCCATCATGGTGTCCATGAGGTTCATATGTGACTTCACCATGTTAGTGTCTGTTGTGGGAGACAATTCCTACAGAAGCAAAATCAGTCTCTTTAAACAAAGCACCTCTCAAGTCTTGACATCCTCCTAACACAGTGATTTTGTTTTATTACTGCTTGCAGGCTAATTAAAGTTGTATAGCCACTCGCTTTGAAAATTAAAAATTAATAATCGGAGAAAGTTGAAGAATAATCAGTGGATAATTCATGAAGTTTTAAAAAGAAATTGGAAACTGTGAAGGATGATTGGCTTTAGGATAAATTTGCATTGCCTTTTCAACTCTCCTACTGTTTTGGATGTCCTGATAAAACTTGCGTTATATATTACACTTAGAAAGGGCCACTTACACAAAGAAATAAGATGTTTCAACATGATAATTTGCTCTTCATAAGTGTCCTACCCAAGCAGCATTTCAGTGTTCATTATTTGACATTTTGTTTTTTTGCTGCCAGTTGATTGCTTTGAAAATGTCCAATTCTGATTACATACATCGTACATGCAGTAGTGAAAATTTACATGTGGAGTTACCTTGAATCCTCCTTTTCGAACAAACTGCAGGAGCGCCTCTTCCATTCTGTCAAAGAGGTCTTTAATGAGTTCAAGGTTTTCCTCATTCAGTGTCTTGGGCAGAGTACTAAGCCAAGAGACGAGCAGTGGCTTCCATCCCAGCATGTGAGGTTCCATGTAGATCATGCCACAACGACTCACCTACAACAGTTATCACACATTATAACATACCCGACATGTCACACAAACCCACGTGAGGGTATATGCATATAGAGTAAACCATTTACTCGACGTATAACTCACCTTCAACCACATATTATAAAACGCCTGACATATCACAAACCTCACATGTCTCGATCTAAGTTCACAGCACAGTAGCCTCCCACGCAGACATTTTTTGGGCTCGTCACGCAATCTCTCCGAGCCAAAAGAATGTCTGCGAGCCAAAAGAATGTCTGCGTGGGAGGCTAACAGCACGGTGGCTAGCCCAAGACTTGAGCCACCACCTTTGGGTAGAAAGTCTGACGGGCTATTTGTACACCCCCGGCATAAAATGCTTTAAACTTACAGTGGCTGGGGAGGCAACTTCCAAGTCCATGGGCTCAAATATCAAGTTAGTGGTTGGGGCAAGCTGAATAATCTCTCCACTGTTCAAGCAAAGCTGAAAAAATAAAACAGATCCCCTGTATTAGCTGAACGATGTATTACCGTATGTTTTAAAAACTAGGGAACAAACATTCATAACATTACACAGATCAGCTAAGAAACACAACAGATAGATGAAAAATAACTGAACATTTGTCTCCTACAAGTTTTCGGAATATTATGTACCTTTTTGTTGTCATCCAGTACAGTGTTCATGTTTTCAATCCACACAGCATCAACAGGTCCATCAAAGATAAGCCACTTACGGTCTGGAGTCTGTCAAGACAAGAACAACACTAACTGATGAGGGTGGTGTGCTCAGAACAGTTTTCAGCTAAGATGTCACACACAAGACGTACAGCTGAGGTATGTTTAGAAAGGGTTGCCACCCATCAGGGTAAAACAAATTTCCTGACTTTTTACTGACCAAAAACTAATTTTCCATGATCATGCATGATGAATGCTTTGGCGGCTAATCCACAAAAAACAGTTCATTCAACAGTATTTTTTGAAACACCATTACCTTACCAACCATTAAAAATCATTATCAAACGTAGTGGCAAGTAAAAAATAAAATTTCTTGACTTTTTACTGACTCTGAGGAAGTTCTAAGAATTTCCATGACTTCTTTCAAAATTCCCGGACTCTTCCCTGACCTTGAAAAAATTAAGTTTTTCCCTGACTTTTCCTTGACCATGGCAACCTTGTTAGATCAGGCATACACAGCAGGACTTGCAGTTATTAGCGGAGCTCTTTCACAGCCGGAGGCCGCAGAGCAGAGCACCATGAGTAAGAAAATTTGGTAACCTATCGATCCAAGAAATTTTGGTTCTGACGTCAGCGTACGCCCGTACGTCCGTACAGACTCTGGGGGAGGGGGAAGGGAGTCCCAAGGCAACCCGACTGTGGAAGGAGAATGCCATCTTTTCTTGGCGGGAAATCGAATGACTATTGTCACTTGTGAAAAAGAGGTTTCTTTTAAAGCTTAAGCGTATTAAGCAAAACGATTGTTTACCTGTTTTATACTTGAGAAAAAATATATAATATCGCTAAATTAAAAGAAAAAGTTCAAAAGAATACCCAGTTGTCTTTTTGCTGGAAGGGGAAAAGTTCAAGTTACGAAATTTGCCTTCGAGGACTTCATCTTTGTTGTGTTCGGCTGCTAAATCGGTCAGCACATTGCTTGAATTTGCAGACCTAGTGCTTTCTGTTTTTTCTGTCCACAACCATGGTTTTTGCACCGGTCCGAACAAATTTTCCCAGGAAAAACACTCACGTGTTTATCTCGATCAATAAACAGGCAGTTAAGTATTAAAATTAACATACCTTTTTTTTCACATGCAGTTGGCGTAGCCTAGTGGTCATCGCAGATACCTGCAAAGTGCTGGATCGGAGTTCGATTCTCAGAGGGGAAAATTAGTAGGAGGGGAAGATGAGTAGCTGTACTTACTGTTGAGGTAGCAAATGCCCTGTAATTGACAGCAAGCACGCCATCTGACCATTCATGAGACACTGGGTCAAACTGTCCATACAGCTGTCCCATGGTGATGGCTTTAGGGTTAAGGACCACAGTCTGCACTTTGTTTTCTTCCATCAGACCCTTCTCTGCCACATCACTGAGAGCACGTGCCAGCACACGGTAAGCACACGTCTTGCCACCAAATGGCTCCCCAACAATCATAAAGCCATGGCGCACAATCATCATCTCATAGATCTACCATGTTCATGGAAACAAATATTTTACAATGTGAAATAAACAAATACAGTTGAATCCCTGCTTTGGGACACGCCATAAGGGAGTTCAGAGTTGATGTTGCCCTGCAGAAACACTTTCCTCTCCCATCCCTTCTGTTTCCTGCATCATCTTCTCTGGTCCTTCACCCATCCCCTCACCTGTTCCCTTCCTGTTCCTTCCTGTTCCTTCCTTCATCCCCTCCCCTGTTGACTCCCCCTTCCTCCATCCTCCCCTTCCTCTCCCCTGGTCTTCCCCCCATCCCCTCTCTTGTTCCCTTCCCCATTCCCTTCCCTGTTCCCTCCTTCATCCCCTCCCTTGTTGTTTCTACCATCTAACTCCCTTCTTCCTTCCCCCGTCCCCTTCTCAGTTCCGTCCCCATCCCCAGCTCCTCTGATCTCTCCACCGCACATTTTATTACAGCACTCAGAAAAAAAATCAAAACGACCTTTTTCAGATTACATTTTCAACATAACTCAATCCTTTTTTACACCTTAAACTGTACTAGCTATGAAAAACACATTTATGTAGCTGACCTGTATTATCTTGGTGAGGAACTGGTCTGTCATCTGAAGGTTCATAGCTTTACAGTTTTCTTGGACAGCATTTGTTAAAATGGTGTAATCAGGTTTAGGCAGCTTGACACCAGGGAACAAGTCTGAAGTGATTCCCTTAAAAACAGTAAATGTAGTCCATATTGAGTATCATTTCTTAATTTCCTTGCCAAATTTGAAATAACCAGTTCCAGTTGTAAAGGTACGTACTTCAAACAGTGGTAAATCATGAGACAAGAACTTGGGCAAATTCACATCATTGATGGAGCGTAACATCAATATATCTTCACTTTCCTCTGGGTATTTCAACTAAAAACAAATGAAGAATTATGCAAATAACAACAAGTTAGAAGAAACAAATGGGCCTTAAAGAATACTAAGAACAGGTGGTTAACTTGTAACATACCTTTAAGTTTCCTGCAGCAGTAAGCACAGACTTGACAGCTCTCATGCCGTAGTCATAGTGATGCTGAGACGATAGCTGCTCTGAACACAGTGTGTAAGTGGTGACAATCTTCACAGCCAGAGGACGAGCCTAGATAAAAAAAGAAAAAAGAAAACAATAATATTACAAAACAACACAAATATGTCAACAGGTAAGATTATACATGGCAATGTTAAAGGCCACCTTCAACTTACATTAACAAAGCCATACGAGTACAGTGATATTTCAGCAATCAATGCATAATCTGGTACCATCATAGCCACAGTTCTGAACAAGGCCTGTGGAAAAAAAAAAACAACAACAACAACACTGTAGTGTTAACAGTATTTCAACAAAATGAAGCAAAAACATTTAGTGCACTGCAGGCTTCATGTGAACAACATAGTGATCATTACCTTGAGATTGTCAGGTAACTCAGACCTGCCAGCATAACCTGGGTTCATGGTGATAAATACAGCACATGTGGGGTCTAACTTGAGTTCTGTTCCTTCAAACAAAAGAGTGTCTGACCCAGAGTTGATACCTGAAACAACAACCATTTATCAGCTTAGCCAGCATTACATATGTGCTCCATAATTTAGTAAATAAAATTTTATAATTATGAGAGTCATACCCATTTGAATTGTAAGAATCTGTTGTGCAACCACAGATAACACTTCCAGGTCAATGCGGTTAAATTCATCAAAGCAGGACCATGCCCCACATGATGCCAAACCCTGCAATGAATAAAATAACACACCAATTACACCCCTACATGACATCAACATGCTTTCAAAAATCAAGAGTGTTGTGTTTTTCCCTTACACATTTCACTTTTATTTGACTATAAAATGTTAGTTGTGCAACAAACAGTCAGATGAGAGATAAAACCTCATAGGAAAAAATCCAACAACAACAACAACAGCAACAACACCAATGCTACAAGGATTATACCCATTACAGCTTGGGATTTATTTACTGACCATCTGATTGGCAAGATAAATAATCTAGGAATAATTCTATTATTCACACTTTTCTGACTTGTACTGTGCTCTAAAATTCTGAAGTTCTAATCAAATAAAAATAAATCGGCCCAAGGTTTATTATTTTTATAAATCCCAAGTTTTCATTTTACTTTGAAACCCAAAAACCATAATAGGATGTGGGTTTACTTGATTATCAGTCAGGGTGTGTTACCTTGAAGAACTTTCCCAGTGCAATATAGTCCAATCCATCAGAACAGTTGAACACTACACACTGTTTAGCCACAGCTTTGGCCAGATCCTTAGTAGTTTCAGTCTTTCCTGTGCCAGCAGGACCTTCTGGTGCACCTCCCAAGTGTAGCTGTAGAGCTCCAAACAGAGTCCTGTGTGACATTCACAAATTCCTTATTGTCCATCAATACTTATAAAGTAGTTGAAGTATTCAAGTAAAAGTTAAAATCAATAAAAGACAACAGCTAAGCTTCAGCCTAAGGCAATTCTGCCAGTACAAGCTCTGTAGGTTTTTTACATATTAAGTACTTTTAACACCAATTGACTTTCAACATTTAAACTTTATACTCTCTCAGTTTTTGATCAAGCCGAAATGCTGAAATGCTGAAATACTTCTCAAGTCGAAATCTGTTGTGTCATGTTTAGAAGCTCTGTAAGTTCTTTGAGAAGACTTTGTTTCCAAAATTCAGCAAGAATTCATTTCCAACATGCAAATTTTGTGCCCTCTCTGATTTTGATAAAGCTAAAACATCGCCTAGCTTTCCAAGTCATCTAAGGTTACATGACATACCAACTGACCACCACTGCAACAGGTGCCATTTCAGGTCTTCTTTTCTATTCTTATGTTTGAACTTGATGAATTGGCACTGGAGGTTTATTTAGTTGGATCCAGTCCATGCAAAGATGGTTTATTTTATGATAGTCCTCGGCCTTCATTACAAGCTAGTATCTAGATCAATCCAGAGAACTTGGAAAAGGCTTATAATTCTATACGGTGTTAACAGTACATACAGGTTGTGTAATAAATGTTATAATTATGCAATTTTGTTATGCCTCTATATAGAAGCACAACGTGAGAATCACAATGAGATTACACTTCAACTCAAAATACTACTAATCACAAACTGTTTACCTGTAACATCTGTCAGTTAGAGGAGTAATAACCAGACGTCCTGAGTTACCAAGATACTCATAGCCATAAGCTAGCTGGGCACTGATCATTCTAGTCATCATGTTTTCCTCCTAAACACATCACATTAGAAAACTGTTAGTCTTAATTTAATTAACATACATGAAATAATATTCTGTGAAGTGTAGAAATTCAAGTATTCATAACGTTGTTGTTGTTAATCTGTAAAACAGAATGAATAATTATCTCAATTATCTCAGCATATCACAGCAGCATCGATTTAGAGCCCTAACAGTTTGCATACAGCTTGTACCTCTATGTAATATCTCAACTGTGCCAACCACTCAAAATCATCTTCACTTTGAACACCTGTAATAGAAAGACAGCAATAGCGAAAACTCTTTGAGAAAATCACTCCTACAGGTTCATTAATTATGGTTAATAAAAAGAAAACCAGTTAAATATGTGATGCTGTTAGTCACAGGCCACATTGCAGCCATTGATTTAACTTTTCTGTGCTGAGCATTGTCAATTGAAAACGTTTGTTACTGAGTTTTTAAGAATCTTTTGAACACTTTCCAATGGCTTGTGTTTCTGCTAGGCAAACAAATCCATGCTGGGTGGGAGGTGGAGTAATGACTGTGAACACGGGCAACTTCATCTTACTTTGATTGGAAGCCACCAAAATAGCCTACTGGTCAAATTAAAAGTTTCTGTTACAGCTGGCCGACACTCCTGGTTAGTAGGATTAGGTAAAGGTAAAGTGCAATGGTTTTCAAAGCATTCCTACTATTTCTTTGCTGAAGTTCAGTAGGAAGAGGTTCTACATTTAAAAATATTCCAATTAGTAGGAGCCATTAAGTGTAAGTTACTTACCGAGTTGACAGAGTTTAGCCAATACATCTCTTGCATGCACATCCAATACCACCAAGGCTCCTAATGTTGCTCTGTTTTGTTTTGATAGTTTACCACGTACAAGAGCTACAATATCATCAATCTGTCTGTTGTTCAGTTCAAGATAATCATTTAAGGCCTGAAACCAATTGATAAAGAAAACGTTCAGTATCAAGTGTGGCTGAACTGGTCCATAAGTCTGATCAAAAAGGATGCTTAAGAACTTATTAAACAACCTCACCCTGGGTATGTCACCTTGTCATGCTGATAACGTTTGCATGTCTTAACTCGTATTTTCTCGACGTTTGAGTCGGGAGACATTGAACCACTTGTGACGTCATCATTTTCTGACGACACTAGATTGTTTTGATAAGCAACTAACACAGCAAGGACAGATCCATCCATACGTGTGTCCATTTTGAATATCGACCACATTCTGGCAGAGCTATACCAGAAAAAACGTGTCCAATTTTGGGTGCAAAATGGGTGGTGGAATAGGCCAAGTAACCTAGTCGATCAATGTTCCATTTCCAGGTTTTTTGAAGGGCTGAGGCCAAAACTTTTCCAGTGGATAGAAAGGGGATAAAGGGTAGAAGATAAAGAAAATAGAAAGGGAGAGAAAAAGGAAAGCAAAAGAAGCGAGAAAGAAATTGGAAATGAATCAGCAAAAAAGTCCAAATTTTGGCTTATGCGTATGTATGAAAGCAAAATATTGTACAATTTACAACAGAAGCTGGCTCAAAATCTAGCTAAATTGTACGAAAACGTTTTTGCAGGAAAGTTTAGTGGCATTTGGCAACATAGCACTTAAGAAACCGCTTAAACAGTTGTAACACTTGGTGCACTGTTAAATAAAGTATTAAAAAAAACGCTGTAACGGTAACAAATGCGTTTTTTAAGGAAAAATGGCTGACGGGAAAGGGCTAGCCTTTGAACTATGAATAACCCCGAAGTAAAGTTTGGTGTCTTGAAGATTTTACTCTAATTCGTTGATCACCACTGTAACTTGGAGTTTTAATGTTAGTTTCATTCAAGTTTTTCAGTTTTAGGAACAAGCCCTCGCAAATTCCGATTTCACTTTGAAATGGCTTCTTCTTTACGCACGCAAAAATGACACTGCAAATTTTAAATTTGCTGTTAGCTAGAGATAACCCCGAAGTATTTTATGCCGTTTCACTCCAGTCATTTCACTGCCGTTATAAACTTAGGCTTTAAATATATACTTTTTCACTGTTTTTGTTTTAATTAGAGAGTAACGTTAATGCCATTAAATATTATGAAATCCCGCAAATAAAATATCTTTGATCGATACTTGCAACAGGGAGAAGGTTTTCATGCGGCCATTGGCCGGAAATTACGGTACTTACGATTTTTCTTTTGTGACTACACATTACAAGTTCTTTACAAAGTGTTTCTGCTTTGCAGCAGAAGACACTAAGTCGATTTGGTTCGTTGCAGCTACGACGTTTATACTTAAACCTACAACATGGACTACAAAGCAAAAGAAACGAGAAAGAATTTGGAAATGAATCAGAAAAAAAAGTCCAAATTTTGCCTTATGCGCATGCGTGAAAGAGCAAAATATTGTACAATTTACAACAGAAGCTGGCTCAAAATCTAGCTAAATTGTAAGAAAACGCCTTTGTAGCAAACTTTAGTGGGATTTGGCAACATAGCACTTAAAAAATCGCTTTAACAGTAAAAAGTGAGTTTTTTAAGAAAAAATGGCTGACGAGAAAGGGTTAATGATCCAAACAGCAACCCTGGCTGTGATCCAAACAGCAACCCTGGCTGACACCAGATTGATTATAAGAAAGAGGCTCAATAAAGGAGTGTCCCAGGGGCCCGTTACTCGAGACTTCCGATAACTTTCCGGGCCCGAAAACTATTTTAGGTGCACAATATTTTCCAATAGCTATACAATTTTTATTGATTTTGAAAGCTAAATTTTAATCTTTATTATTTCGTGAAGCATATCGCTAAGTTTGCGCCAATAATTATCATTAGCTGATAAATAAATGAGCTCGAAAAAATACTTACCGGGCCCGGAAAGTTATCGGGAGTTTCAAGAAACGGGCCCCTGGCCCTCCAGGTTGGGTTTGGGTGTGGTACTTAACACCTGACCTTGATTACATAGGCAACAAGCTTAGAAATAACAACTACACTCATTTATAGTACAACGCTAAATTTTGGCATGCTCCCATTGGTCGAAATCGATCGCGTGATGCGATAGTGTCTCTCCTCAGTGGGCACCTATCAACGCATAGTGCCTGTTTTTGGCAATTTTTGGTGAAAACATTGCTACCTTTATAACCATTGTATTTCCAACTTGGAAATTATTAGAAATGAAGAATGGGCATTAAAATGGCTTCCGTGTACATGTCAATCACCTTGGGGCGTTCCCGGTCCATTTTTCGTGACATAATAATCGCATTGTAATTGTCAGCATTTTTTCGCTCAAAATTTAGCATTGTACAATAAAAACAATAGAGTCCTTTTGTCTCAGGCCCTATGTGTGATAGGTTCCTTCGGAAATTTGATGTTCAAACTTCATATGAGCCCTCGAACTACGTTCTGAGGCTAATATTTGTTGCGAACACAAAATCTCCTCGGGCAACCTATCACACGATAATGGCCTTCGACAGAAGAACTCTTACTATTGTTTAAATAGTGGTGTCGGCAAATGACTATTAGACTGGAAGCGGAATGACAAAATTTGCTGAAAGCCAACAGGAAGCCCAAGGACCGATGATTTCACCAATAACGTCAAACAACACCACCATGATAGGGACCTGTGACTCACTTTGGCTCCTCCTTTGATTGCTTTATGTATCTCCAGTGTCCAAAACAGCTGTGACACACAAAGAACCGTCTGTCCTGGCCAATCTCGCACCCACTTCACTCGTTCAGTCTTATCATAGGCTTGTATTGCTTCAAAGATGACCTGAACAAAAATTCAATGATCAATAAAACAGACATCTTTTTTAGCCTAAACAAGTACAATTGCTGCCCTAGTGTTCTGGATGACCAAAGCAAAACAGATATTTCAAGTTGTTCCCCTAACCACCAACAACCACCAAGTTGAATATAAATTCTTGTTCTAGTGCATCAATCAAAATTCCCTGATAAGTATCAAATAAATCAATTAATTAATTAAGTCATATAAGGATGACAAAGCCAGTGTGAGCCTTTACCATATTTACTCTCTGCATGGCATCACAAACCTTTCTAATACTAGCAATCATGTCCTCCTGTAGTTCCAGCAGCCACTTTTCTACTTGTCCTCTGGCCTTAGCTGTAGAAATTGTGTCCTTTAATGGAACAACTTCACCTTCTGAGCTTTTCATGTGGGTGATGTCTAGTGTGTCTGTAAACTCTAAAGATGCAATTCCTTCAAAACACTTCTTGAGATGAGGTTGAACTCTGAAATCATGAAAAACATTTTCCATATTTTAACCATCTCACTGCCCACAAGTAGCCTCAAATGCAAAGAGGGTTTGTACTAAATACTCTAAACTTTGTAAGCTAAACCCTGAACACAGCTTTATAGCACAGTATAAGCCTTTGTGCAAACACGCATAATATTTCTTTCATATCACACATTGTTAACTCAATAAACATTGAGTTAACAACTAGATATTAAATAATCGGAATCACTTTGATTATAACTTTCACTTAATTGGTGCAGTTCCAATATTGACACAAAGCCTTGTTTCAAAGTATCTTAATTGTGGGTGTTATTATCATACTAACAGCAACTGATCAGAGCACAAATACCACGAAACATCATAATAAATGAACACTAATGAGTTGTCTGTACACTTTGGCCCAAAGCGAAATAACTGCAACACAAACCTCTTTGGGTCTTTGGTTTCAGACAGAATTTCCAACAGTTCATCATTTGACAGAAAGAAGAAGCGAGGAAAGTACAGTCTCTTCTTTTCCAGGTACTCATTCAGTCCCTATTGGAGAGTACAACAGTTATAACAAAGCCAAAATGGTTATGTAAAGTTACAACAAACAAAAGACACCTTTAAGATGAGCTCAAGCAGCTCATTTGACTTTTTCAAGCGATCCAACATCTTTTCAATGGCCACAACAGTGAGAACATGGCAGTCCTAAGAAAGAAAAAAGGTTTAAAATCAAACTGAGTCATTCAATGTGTTAACCAGCTCTGTGGAAATATCAAACATCTATCTATTTGTTAAAATTCTGAGGGGCAAAAAAGGAGTCTAAACAAAAACAGCTGCGACATGAACAGATAGTTATTAGACATCGATGGGACATCTGTGGCCTGAAGGTGAACTAAGATGGGAATGATGATCATTGATGGCAATGAAGACAGATTGGCTGCTACTTACCAATACTGCCACCTTCATGATCTCTCTCCAGTTCTTATCAACAGTACTGAAACGTCTGTAAGTAGAAAAAGGGCAACATGTTATATCAAGTCATGCACATGCTGTTGGTCTTACCAACCTAGGAGACTTACCAGGAAACCAACAGAAGGCAGCAAAGGACGTTAAGTTGTTTTCCTGGGAGCTGGCTGTTCTTCAAGTCTGATTGGATTGTCAGACTCCAAGGAAGTACACAAATTCTACCACAAAAGTGGTTATGCTTTTACTGTAATTATGTGGGCTTCAAATTATTTGGAATTTCATTTTCTGCACTTGACTTTTGGGACAATTTAAAATAATAAAGGTTGATGTAATGTCAGTACTGACCTTCCCTCCTCAGGCATCTGAGCCATGATATCAGGAGAGCTGAAGATTGGCTCCAAGTACAGCCATGTAGCCTGCACCTTCAGCCATTCATCAATGATTTCTTGTGTCAACATTAGTTTACTTTCCCATTCCCTAAAATGACAAATGACAAAATACGTTATTCAGACACCTGAATTTAATAAAATGTTCCTGACTTCAAATTTTTTTTATTACAAGTTATAAGGGAAAAGATTCAAAAATAAAGTTGCAAATTAAATTAAGTAACAAAACAATACATAACAAAGTGTTTCCTAAAAAAATTTGGGGAATCACCAAATGAACTCAAATTAGTCATTTTACAGCTCTGCTCCATCACACGTGATCAGTAATCCACAAGACTGAAATGAACATTTGAATATTTCTTTGTAACGTCCGAGATTTGAATGAAACCTTGAAGATCTCTCTGGAAAACACTTTGAAAGTCACGGGTTAACGAAAAAATAACTTCGCAACATGCATAACAAACCTAATACTGTTTGGATATAACATTTCAAAGAAAATGATATTTTGTACCTCTGTTTCCAAAAATGTAGTAAAAGTCTCAAGGGAATTCCAAATCTTGGGATGAATTAACAAAACTGATGCATAAACTTGAAATCTCCATTCAAATTCTTAGAAAAACTGATCACGTCTGATGGAGTATGGCTGTAATTTAAAAGTTCTGTTAGCTTCAAAATTTAAACAACCATGATCTCATCATATGGCTGCAAGTAGAAAAGAATACCAAAACAGACAACACATGTACTTCATTAACAGTGGCAATGGTAAATCACTTGTATGATCCATCATATTCATATTTCAACATCATGCTCATGTAGTTCTCTGTCCACATTGATAACTTGTGGACTGATTTAATAGCAGACAGGAATGGGGGGCAGGAACCACAAAGATGGGACAAAAGCTGGGAGAGAAAGAAATGATGGTAAGCAGGAAAAACAGGACAAATTCATAATGCTGCAATATTGCACTTTGTTTCTTCAAGAGAAGAGAAGAGAAGAGAAGAGAAGAGAAGAGAAGAGAAGAGAAGAGAAGAGAAGAGAAGAGAAGAGAAGAGAAGAGAAGAGAAGAGTTGAGAAGAGAGAGAGAAGAGAAGAGAAGAGAAGAGAAGAGAAGAGAAGAGAAGAGAAGAGAAGAGAAGAGAAGAGAAGAGAAGAGAAGAGAAGGGAAGGGAAGAGAAGAGAAGAGAAGAGAAGAGAAGAGAAGAGAAGAGAAGAGAAGAGAAGAGAAGAGAAGAGAAGAGCCTTTATTAAAGTGGGTAAAGTAAGTGCACATTGGGGCGAGAGCTCCTAATAAGGAAGGGGCTGCAAATGGGGGTAAATTAGGGTATGGGGAAAGTGAGACGTTAATTTACAGCCCCTGTCAACCCCCCCCCCCCCCTCCTTCCACTTAAAGGAATCATTGATTACTTGATTTCTGTCTCAAATGGCTTGATGAATGGTGAGCCTCTCATTGTCTGTGTTTGACAATCTGATCATCTAACAACGTCTGGATATCATCCATTGAAGACAAAATGTGAGTGCCAGTTTCACGATAAGGGATCATTACAAACTCGATCTGAAATCAAAGCACAATAAAACAAGGTAATTAATAAATTATACCATGTTTATACCATGACTTTGTTATTAAACAAGTGGCATGCTAAATGTTCATCCAGAGAGGTGATGCAACATGTCATGTGGCATTTACACTCAACAGATGAAGGTTTAAGATCTCAAATATAAAGGAAGATTCTTTTTCTTCAACTTGTGATGGGGAGGGAAGGGGAGGGTGGATCCTTACCTCATCCCACTCTCGGACCATCTTCTCCATTGCTTTCTCTAGAGAGAACTCTTTGCTAGCAGCCTCACTGATGCTCTCAAACTGACTCAAATAAGGTTCAAGGTTCATTTCTACCATCTTAGCAAGGTTAGTGTCCTCATCAGGCTTCAGTGGATATCCCAGAATCTCGGACATCTTCTCCCAGTGCCTGTCACGAAGACCTGGGTTAAATAGCACTTGCACCAGTGGAAGATGTTCTTTAAACTCATCCACCTTTCCCTTCATCTGTTATCAACAACAAAATGTTCCCTTAGTATACTGAATATCATGTTAATTATTAACCTATCAGTTCTAAAGCTGTAGTTCTCAACAAGGGTACCATTTAGAGTTCAAAGAACTGAAGATTCAAGGAACTGAAGACATGGCCTTCAGGTATCCTTGCAGAGTGAAGACAGCACCTCAATACCCCTGGCTTGCTAGAACTGAAGACACATGATTGCTACACTGACTGGATTTACACCAATGGTGTTAGAAAAATACATCATTTGTCAAGAAATAATAACCTAGGATTGGATATACAACCATCATTAAGTAGTTTGTTTCCTTTTCCCTGTGTTTGTTGTTGTTGCTTTTTGTTGTTCATGTATGACCTTGAATTCATTGGATACCTTGCAGTGAAATACTTTAAACTGGTCACTAAATTGGTCACAAGTTGCTTAATTCTTATGTACAGTGTATACTGATATCCAAGGGAATAAATATTATTTCAAGAGAAACGGATAGAGGCCAAATCAGACATTGAATTGAAGACCATTTGAAAGGAAACTGGTGAACTGATCCCATACTTGGTCAAAAAAGGTACACTGTCTGTGAATAATGAGCCAATCAGATTGTTAGATGCAATCACAGTACAAGTAGAGTTTGTGAGTTAAAAGTGTATCTTACCCTTGCTGCAATCTTTTGTGCATTGGGCACATCAACAAACTGTTTCTCCAGCTTATAAAGTGCTCGCCAGAAGTTCCCGGTCTCACCATCAACTTTATCTGGATCCATTGTTCCCCAAGGGCCTTCCATCCACTCCCTAAAAACAAAACACAAGCGTTTTGCTTTAAAATTCATATTCACGAAACATTAGGGCCTGATTATTTTTACCACAAAAAGTAAGGTATGCAGACCAACAGAGTGTGAAGGAGGACAGTGGAGACTTAAGACCCATTCTCTCCAAGTAGTGTCCAACTTGAAGTGGGAAAAACGAAATTTTGCAAAATGGTAGAAAACAAATGGATCAGAGCCAGGAGAGATTTCAGTTCTCTGGCTATCAAGGTCACACTTGAGGATGTTATCCCCAGTCTCAAACTTAAATTGGGGGGGTCAACTATGGAAATTGAATTGCAGGTCAGTCTAAGTTGTGAATTGTTTTTAGACTGTGTTATACACGTATGTCTTGTAAACAGGGTGGAATCTGGTAATTTTTCAGTCAAATGACTATCTGCTACATTTCACACATATTCACTTCCTGGTGAATGAACACAGCAATTTCCACCCTGTTACTTACTTGTATTTGTTTTGAAACTCAACAGTGGTTTCATAAAGTTTCAAGTAAGGATTTAGAGTGTTGATTAGTTGTTGTCGCTGAGGATATGTTGTCACGTCCCAGTTGAAGGCTTCTTCTTCTTGATTGAAAGCAAGTATCTGTCAAGTAAAGGCCATTAATTGATGTTATTATAATTGTGGATGATCTATGCCATATGCTTTTTGCAGGGGATTAACATGCTTTAACAATTATGGACTTGACTGATATTTAGAACCTAAATAAGGCATTTGTGAGAGAAATATTACAAATTGATTCAATTTGAGCAAGAACGTTAAAAATAACATACACAATGCAAACTAATTGCCAATAATTGTACAAAGGTGTTTAAGGGGTTAAATTATTCCCTTGTGGGTAGGGGACGGTACGCTACATTGCAGGGCATACCTTATCTGCTGCCGACTCTAGCCTCTGATTAAGAGCTTGTGCCTTCTTGAGATACCGCTGAATTTCTTGCATGTCTCCAAATGTCTGGAATTCCTCAAGCTGCTTTGAGTAACTCTCCAACTCCTCCACAAACCTCTCTCGTCGCATCTGGTTAAGAAAGGATAAAAAGCACTTTTTACAAACATGATTTAGTTAACAATAACAGTTTTTTTTCATTTCCCATTGGAATGCCTTCTTGTGTGAGGGTAATAATAGAATCACTTTGTACCTTGAGGCTGTTTTCATACTGAAGACGGTTCGCATTTATAATCTTCTTGTGTTCTTCAAACACCTCAGGCATACGGAAATGCCACTGAAACACACTGTTGTTGAGTCTCATGTCTGCAGGAGAAAATGATGCATAATCCACCTACAAGAAAAACAACAAACATGAACCATACATGCTGGAAGTCTGGAACAAAGCCAAAATGTGAACATGATTTATAACATGGCCAAAGGAAACAAACTTGAAACCTGAAAATTGGGTCAAAAGGCACTGTAAAGCCAAACTGTATGGTACGCGATACCTTGCAACAAGTTGGTTTTCACACAAATAGCATAAATTGCATTTTTGGCCAGGTATTCAGCAATCACAGGTTATCATTAGAAACCTTCTCACTGTAGCAAGCAAAATATTTAATGGCCAAAAAAGTTCCAACAAAAAAGCATTCTCATTTTAGCAAGTAACTTAACAGCTAATTTAGCATCCTTATAATTCCAGTAAGTCGAAATCATTTGTAATCCAACAGAAACCTTTTAAAAAAATAGCAAAACATGGGAAGAGAAAAAAATCCTCATTTTAGCAACTAAATGAAAATAACAGCATCTCTATAATCACTGTAAATTTCATCAATTCATTAAAGCAGAGAGAATACCACAACACATGCTTAACTAAAAAAAGTTGTAAAGTTGGTCATTAAAACAAAAGTTTACAGCCAGCCTCTTTAAACACATCACTTGACGAAGAATAAGGTTCACCAGCAAAGTTCACTGAAAATACAACCAAAACGTCTCCTTGCAGACACCTACTTGTTACAGACAGATCACACAAAACTCATGCAAACTCTAGCTGTGTAACATAGACACCCTGCTCCGTCCTTTGGTCTCTGTATTAAAAAAAGTTTGACTCTACTAATGACAGCCAGTTAAGCTGTGTCCACTTTTAAGTAGCTTGAGGTATCTCCAAAACATAACAACAGTTCCTTACCAAAAAGACCAGCCTGTTCTTGGTGTCAACAAGCCTCTTTTCAAGGTCAAATATGGTCTCATTCTCCACCTGCTCAATGTAGTTCTAAACAAGGAAGAAAATAGCAGCAGGCCAATAACTGAAACATTTTAATAGATGCCAATAACATTCTAAGTGAGTGTCACATGATGAACGCATATCTTTAACAAGAAATCTTGCAGTAAACATGGATGCATCAACTTACAAAACAGTCAAGAAGTGCAAGAGGATTTTCATAACAGTCTGCCTTTAATGACCAGAAGATGCTTTTACTTTAGCACTATTCTAGCCATTTTTGTTTTCAGCTGGTGTATGTTCAAAGCAACGAAAACTCACTGGATCAGGCTCCACAGATAATCACTCCCAAATTCTCTACATTATACCTTTTTTCACCTTTAATGTAATAACACAAGAATACATGGATGAATCTCCTGGTTAATGAAAAGCAATGAAAGTAGGAACAGAAGGCCACTCGGATACCTTAAGCTCCATGAGATGTTCAGTGTTAGCAGGAGACGTTAAGGCTTTTTCTGCTATCTTCTCATACTCCTCACAAAGCCTAGTAAAACCACATAAAAACAAACATTGCATGAGTCACAATTTAAGAACAGGAAAGTCTATGGCACACAATAGATAGCCACTTCTCAAGTCAAGCAATAGCAGTTTGGGTTTGGTAGGACAAACTTTCATAAGGTTTATAATAATTTATTTTACTTTGAATGTACTAATGACCATTTCATAACATGACAGCTGACACTTCCTACAACTGATATGCTTGTACATGATTGTGTTAACCACCTTGCTTCTTCTTATGACAATCATTTATCAAAAAAGGAATGCAATGATCAGTTGAATACCTCTTGTTAAGCAGCTGATGATCTTTGCTCATTCTTTGGAGAAGTTTTGTCCTCAAGCTGTCAGCTCTCTTAGCTAATGCTCTGATCAGTTCATCACAGTGTAGCTCAAACATTCCAACTCGTGTCACCTAAAACATATTGATCATTCTTAGTTGTGATTTAACATTGTCCAGCCCCCTGCACAAACTGTAACTGTGTGACAAGACATTGCCATCCAACTAAACAACACACGTTAACATCACTTTTGTCACATTTGTAAGCAAAAATAAGATTGATTAATATTCTTTTGCACATTTTACAAACACATTAGATGCAATTCACTGCACCATAGAACTAAATATGCCAGCACAAGTGAAGTTTTGGGCCTCAGGCAGCTGGAACTGGGACAAAGGGCCCAGGAACTGGTAGAAATAAAGTTGCTGCCCAATACTGCATTCAATGATCAAAAGTGGGAGTGGGAGGATTCCAAATTAAAGGAGGGACAAGAATCAAGAGTGAAGGATAAAGAACAAACTGATTAGAACACAAACCTTCTGAGAGTTATATTGGATGCTATCAACCAGCTTAGCATACTTTTCCACCTCCTGAAATAATAAGTTAAAGCACTTACTTTTAATTTTTAATTACCAATTAACAAAATCACACAAAATCCCTTAATTAACAAGAGAAGATCTCCTGACAAAACCCCTTGATTAACAAGACAAGAAAAATTTCATACCTTAGCAAAGCGCGGAAACTTGTGACCCTCCAACATGAACTGGTCCACATCAGCTTCAGCCTTTAAAAGAACAAGATTCTTGATTGCACTACTGTCTGCTTGCAAGTACATAAGTTAAGCACTGACTGTGGCAACAGAAAGCGTTTTTGTTGTTAAATGTAGAAGACTATTGATGCTTCCATGTATATTTTAAGGTGTCTTAACAGCATCCGTGTGCTTCCATTTGGAGAAATATGTGTGCAGTCATTCATTAGCAATTGTTTCGACTGATTTTGTCCAAAATTGTGGCCATCACTGCGAGTGTACATGCCGTTAGTTATTACCCCCTTAATGCACCTTTTATCCCCACAGCCAAACAAATTCCCAGACCAGGTTAAAAAAAATCAGAATTCTTAACTTGTGATAAACACAGTGCTTGTTGAATGTTTTTCTTTTTCCTTTCTAGCTCTGCACTTCTCTATTAGTTTGTTATGCCAGGCAACGATAATGTGGAAAATAAATTATTTGGATGTGATGGATTACCTTTCTGGTTATAAGGTCCTTGAATTTATCATAAAACTTCAAATGCTCTTTGGGACCAGCCATTTCTTGAGCTATCACAGCTGCTACCTATAAGGTAATTGAAAAATACTTAAAACTGGTAATGGTAAATTTATGGGCCCTGCAAAGTGCTAGTGAAAGTTTATGTGCTAGTTAAACAAACCTCTCGATTCTTTGAAATATGACCACTGTCTAAAGCCAAACCCAGCTGTAGATTTCCAGCGGTGCCAGGAGAATTGAGCCCACACTCATACCCCCACAAGTGTCTCATACCCCCATAAGTAAAATGTCCAGCAATCTCTTCTCAGGGAGGAAAGACTGTATCCAGTCATCCAGGGCTATTGGATGATATTTATTTAATATAATATTCATACTCTCTGAGAAAAATAATAATATGCACACTAGATGTTAAAAGCTACACATGTATGCCAGATTTAGTGAATTTGCTGTATTTACACCTCTCTTAGAAAAGTTCAGTGGGTAATTATTGGTCAGAACCTACAGGCATTATTGCAAACATAGACTCGAGACACTTGCTATATTGACAGTCATTCCTGACATTCTCATAGTCAGTACACATTTTACAACTACCCACCGATTTAGTAATGACATTCACAATAACAAACAACAATATTGAGAAGGGGAGGGGGGTCATTTCTGACAAATCAATGTGTTTTTTCAAGGGCAATCCAATTTTTTTGGGGGGGGGGGAGAGGGGGAGTGTCTCAACCATTTTTGGAACTGCTTGTAACTTTTCCCAAAAGTTGCCCAATTTTGCCCAAAGTTTCTGTAACACTGTATTAGGCTAGTTTACTAAGTAAAGTTAGTTCTTGGTTAGCAATAGTTTGTGCATTAACAGTATGATAGCAAATGGTTCTTTGCAGCACAATCTCTTGCTTGCAGGTACACATATGTAGAGTGATCAACAAACCTGTGTATTACATTACCTTTGCTTTTGCATCATTGACGATTTCATCTGATACCACAGGCTTCAGGGTTTTCTTTGTTCCAGACTAGAAAATAAATACACAGTTGTTACAACCCTGTGAAATATCCTACTGCAGATTGCACTGCTGGCTGCAGACTTACCCATTCAGAATACAGTTTGGTCTCAACTCTTGGAACAACCATGACAGCCTTGATCATTACATCATACACGTTTAACAAGACAACCTGAAAGAAATAAACCAAACTGCGACTGTATGATCTGTGGAATGATGTCAATAAATTCCCCCCCTCAAAAAAAAACACAGGCACTGAATGTAATGCAAGTCATTACCTCAAAGTCTTTAAAGTCAGGTTCAAATTTAACTGTATCACCCTCAAGAACCAGCCTCATAATAAACCCTGGGTGTTCAAAAGCTCTGATAGAATCCTGCCAAGCACAAAAACAATATCAGTCTAATAATATAATTTAAGGAGGCGGCATGGCCGAGTGGTTAGTGCGCTGGACTTGTAATCTGGAAGTCCTGGGTTCAAGTCTTCCTCACTGACCACTTGGATTTGTTTCACGGTAGTCCCTTGTTCAAATCCTCAGCCATGCTTGTAAATAGCCAACTCATAAGCCTCTCACCAGTTGGGGTTTTTAGCGTGTTTATGTTCAATTTGTCATGTTATTTTCAGAGTTTTTAGTGTCCCCAATAATAGCACTGCCATGCTTAATACTCCGACACTTAAATAAAGTTATTAATTATTATTATTTTATTTGTTATTAAAAATAACCTTTACTAATCGATTGAAAAACCATGAAATTTTACAGTGGTTCATGTAAATGATGCAAGGCAGGAGCAGCTGTACAGTGTAGTTACCCTTAGTTTGAACGTTTCATTAAATGCCGACTCGCTGCAAGGCATTTCAATAGTAAGTCACTTGATTGGGAAGTACAGTAAAAACTAGACCTACTGGTGTGTTAAGAAGGGAGAGTTAAATTGCCAACAGGTATCAAAACAACGTGATGTTCACTCCTGGGAGGGTACTCCCTACAGTAGGCTTTACAGGGAGGCTTGGGCCAAAAGGGGTGCATTTTTGTGCATGCAGTACACAATAAGTGATATTGGGAAATTTGTCATTTTAAAGGTTGCCAAAACACAGCTAAACTGAAGGAGATGGGAGCTAAGTCTAAGAAATCTAAGAAAGTCCAATTGAAACTTACAGCTGGGGGACAAAACAACTTGGTGAAGTCTTCAATGGAGTTTAGAGCCAGCATCTGTAATTGGTTGGTCATCAAAACTGCAGCTGCATTGAAAAATGATTCCAGTCTTTTGGCATTCTGGTTGCTTGGTACTTGCTTACGTTTGTTGCCTTGATAATATATGTTTTGCACTTCTGGAAACCATCTTCAAGGAACAAACAAGATTAAATTAATATGTTATCAAAATAACTACATAATTAGATGGACCCAGGCCTACGGGGCAAGTGGGTGTCATCTTACATTCTACAAGAGTTTTTTATTTAGTATTTTTTAATGTGTGTGTGCGTGTGCGTGAAAGCACTCATGGCCATGGTATTCTATGGGGGAGGTAAAAGAAGAGGTGTTTTCCCTTGTCTTTTTCTGGGGATCAACAACCCCTTGAGATGAGTAATTGTGCTAGTATTTTGGAAATCCTTTACAATAATGTGTTATGAAAAATTCCTGTTGTTTTACTCTGCATATTCCAGAACATTCTAAGGAACCTTCCAGAACATCCCACAACATCTTAGAATAATGAGTCACATGAACATAATTATGTATTAAATTTCTTTAAAACAGGAAACAATTATAATTTGTGCAATGCTACTAAAAATGTGCAGTTCCAGAAAATACCCACACCCACCCATGGACGGTCACTGGAAATTCTGAGGGCTTGGGGGTCTCAAAAGCCACAATTTTTAAAGGGAAGTATGACATGGTTGCCACAGACATGAGTTTTCAAAATTCCCTAACTTGTCCCTGATAAAAATAAAATTTCCCTGACCAAATAAATACAAAATGTCAGATATAGTAGCGGCCTCTAGCTCCAGTCTCCCCTTACAGCCCTCCTTTCCACCCATTTATTTAAGACTGCTAAGTTTTCAACAAATCGCAACAATTAGGGCATTTCCAAGATGGTTTTAACAAAACAACGAGACAAGAAAACGAGAGATCACAGTGACCTGAAATATTTCTTTCAGCCATCAATGGTATATGAAAATGTAATTCAATTTTCCCTGACGTTTCTTCAAAATGTCAATTTTCCCTGACTCAAAATAAAATTTCCTGACTTTTCCCTGACCTTGAAAAATATTTTTTTCCCTGACCATTTCCTGACCTGTGGCAACCTTGTATGAAGCTTAACAAGAATTTCCAGAGGGGTGGGGGGAGAATATTGTTCTTAGGATGTAAACTTAAGCCACAGGTTTTTATTAGGGGAGGGGTGGGGGGGGTATTATCGGAGGACTTTTTGCGAATGAGATTCAGGGGGCTTACATTCCGGAAGGCTTTTTTGGGGGTGGGGTGGGGGTTGGTATCAGAATTTTACGGGATGTAACTTTAAAGTAGGTGAGGAACATAAAGATAACTGTAGAACTTACTTCTTCAGAAGCGTTTCTTTGGCAATTTCTATGTGCCTCATAACTACATTTTGGAACATGGCAAGCTCCAGAGCCTCAGGCCTCAACTGAATGTCATGAATATCCACAAGCCGCAGGTTACTGAAGTACACAATATTAATTACCAGTAAGCCACTCAACTTCAAATTGCATGTAGTAAAGGAAAACTAACCCAGTTATATTGATACTGCACTATATTTATGCCTGCCTTGAGAGTATTTTATATTTAGAAATGCTTAGAAAAACTTGCAAATAGCTGCAGTTGTATCTTATGTTTTAACATTTTTTGTTGTATTTTCATCAGGTTGCTCTTAACATGTGAGACTAGTTTCCTCTTGATCACACCTTTAAGCAAACCAACACAGTTACCACCATCCTTAAGCTCCACCACTCCTTGCTTAACATCCTCTACATCAGGTACCCTGGTTCACTACCAATTGCAGTTTAATGAAAATGCCATTAAAAGCTTGTTAAAAACCCATGAACCCATTTTTCATGGTAATGGAAATGGAGATTCCCCATTTCATGGCCTTTGTCAAGCCCATGAAAATTCCATTAAATATTATAATGACTTAATTCATGACCCATGAAAAATCTTTCATGCCCATGAAAATTCCATGACATATTACGTGATTTAATTGATGACCCATGAAAACATCTTTTATGGCCATGAAAGTCTTGGACCACACCAAAGTTGATTTCATGGGGCATGAAATTTTCATTGCGCCCATGAATTATCCATGAATCACAGGTCATGAAAATTAGTGTAAGGTACATTAACCTACAAAACATGAGACAACAATTTTAATTTCACAAGGATCCACACAGAAAGTAAGCGCACAACTAGTTTATACAGCAGAAACAAATCAAAGGGAAATTTTGACTTACACATTTTTTTGTTTAATTCTGTTTTCCTTGCTTTTCAAGTCCATTTAAAAACAAATCATTAGTCAAGCACAACATTGCACAAGCTCTGATTCTTGTGATAACATATACTATTTCAGTATGAAGTCCATTACTATTTGAAGCTAGTTCATTCCTCGTTAAAATATTACTGTGGAGTTTTTAAATGTAAAATTGCTTGAATTGGTGAAGTTCACAAAGTTTATTGGTCATAATTTTGTCATAATTACAATAAAAGGGTAACACTATCCCGCGAATAGCGATGGCTAGTCTGGGCGGGTAGTGTTTTACATTAATGAAACGAAAGAAGTCAAGTAACATACAAAATATATACACGTGTGAATATGTGTATATTCCATTTGTGCATAACCATATATGTGTATAACAATTTGTCTTTTAATCCAAGCTTTAAGCAAGGCTCAACCACACTGGAATTTCAGTAAGTTATCACTGTGCTCAAGGAGAGAAGGCGCAGTATTGTAGTGGTTAGCGTGTTGGACTTCAGAACTGTGTTGTTTTTGTGTAAATTACTCATACACAAGGTCACTCCACCTTTTAAGTTAAGGACCTAAAAAATGATTCAACAGTTCTGAATTTTTCATAGGCTTAAAATTCCTTCATTAAAAGTGTTCTTTAACATTGCCTTGACGCGCATCGAGCACAATTAACTGCTGTTAAGGTTACCGTGTACCTTCAGAGGTGTCTTCAGTCTTATGCATGTAGCGCTTCTCAGTTTCGCCGCAGATACCCCAAACCCCATATCAAATTAAAGCTTATAAAACTGGCTATTTGAATATGCCACTAACTTTCCACGAAAACGGATTTTTAAGTTTTCCGCGAAGTCTGAATATGAAGGTCTAGATCGCCTTTTGAAAGCTCCAGCTCAAAGGGAATTTTAAAGTTTGCAATTTTTTTTGCTTGGTGAAAGTCCGGCACATAAGGGCTAAAAAGCCGTGTTGGGGTTTTCCTTTATTCAGCCGCGTTCAAAAGCTTTCAAACATTTTCTAAATTGCAAGAAAAACATACCGAGTAACGGCACAGAAATGGTTCTTAACAAAAAAATATTTAGAATTATCGAATTCCCCGACACGTTCTTGTTGAAGAAGCGTCAAGCTAGCGACTCTCCAAATTTGATTAAAATCGAACAAATCACCTTTGAGTTGGAAATCTTTAAAGTGTCACCTTCAAGCGAAAAATGAATGTCGAGAAATAGCGCTCAAAAGAAAATCTTCGCTACGCAAACAAACACCGCCTCCAAACACCTTTGCCGACAGTAGACCAATCAGTGGGTGCTATTTTGTCTTCCGGTCACCTCCCGTGGAAATTTCGCGCAATATTCTCTCCACGCAAATCCTAGTGTTCCTAACATTCAACCGTCTTACCATTTTGTCGAATTTCTTTCATTGTTGGACGTCGTTTAACTGATATTATCGTGATGGGGAGAACCGAAAGAGCGAAAACCTCAAGCCAACCAGCTGGGCCTAAACTGAAGCGGCCAAGGCGGGCAAAAAAGCGAAGCGAAGTGAAACTGAGCACTGTGATTGAATCAGTACAACTGCAGCAGCTCTTTTGAACAGCACTTCTTATATTGGTTGAATGGGTACTTATTGTAGTGTCAAGCTTAGCAAAGCTTATAATTGAACAATGCTCAAAGGGCTTATTTTTGCTTGCGTTATCAAGCAATCGCATAGCGCGTGTTCGACACACAATTGTTTTGTCCGTTTCTCGCCGGCAACTAGGGAATTTTTAAAGGCAATTGTTGGTATCCAAAAGATTTCAATATTGTTTAGACATATTTGTATCTTTCCAAAAGAGTGTAATAAAGTAACAACAAAAGAGCGGTTTCATCGGGATCTGATAGGCCAATGTACAAATGAGTGAAACTATTAGCTGTGACAGCAAGCGAGGTTCCCTGCGAAGAGATCAAAAGGTCGTCTCCCAGCGTTGGCTATATACCACGGGCTACATGTACACTGTATTAACAAATCTAAAATAATAAAATTCTTCTTTTTGCATTAAAATCAAAAATTGAAGAAAATCAAAAGAGAACACGGGTAAAACGAGATGAATTTAAATTCACTATCTCTTTATTGTCGGTTCTTTGTTTACACTATGCGGGAGCTGGTAAACGGTAACAGTTATCAGGTTACTTGAATGATTGTGTGTTGTAAACTGTATTCATGTTAGGTCGCTTGCTCAGGGCTGCTGTACTATCCCAGAGAGATCAAACGGAGGTACTACAATGTATTCCATCGAATTGCAGTAATAACAGATGCTGTACGTTTCCGCGTAGTTTGCGCTCGCAAAATATTATTTGGTATTAAATCGTCTGGCGATTCACTGTCACTATTGCGATTAAAATCAGTCCAAACATTCAATAACCCTCTTTCTTCCGTTCTAAGGATATTTTGCCTGCTCGCTCCGATACTTCCTCGTAATTGGAAGGTTCTGACGGCCATTCCCGATGATATGAACCTTTGTCTGATGCAGCGAGGCTACAACATGTTTCCTCTGTCATGCTTTTCTTGTCTTCTGAGTTGTCCTCTTTTTTCGCTTTTTGGAGTTAGCCCACGGACATTTCCGCAGGGTTTCCATAGCAAAGTCATAACTTAGAAAACCGGGCTCTAACGACAAAAATATAACATAAACGGACATAGAACGCTTCAGGAAACAATAAATATGAAGGCTCTCCGATAAACAATCTTTCCCGCGAAAATCGTTCTGGATGGCTGCACTCGCATCAATTAGCTGTCAATCAAAAATAAACTTTCACTTCCGGTGGAAAACGGTCATCCCATTTTCTTGGCGAATATTTGCTCTTTTTTCAAATTTCTTTTTCGGAATTAAAAGATTCCAAGGAAATGTTTATTTTTATGGAAAAAGATAAAAATCGTAAATTTACCATTTTTAACGTACACGGTAACCTTAACTGTTAATGTATATGTTATAAAAGACTGCTTTCAGACTGAGCTAAAGAGAAGCTTTAAAAGATAAAGAGTCTATTAATTCAGAGTCACTTCGTTTTTTATAACATATTTTTCTAATGCAGAGCATACATCTTCACAATATAAAATTTGTAAGTAAATATGACACCAAGGTGGGTTCAATAAAAAACATTTATTATTATTATCATGAGGAGCAGATTGATGTTTCAGTTGTTTGTACAATGATATACATGTAAACAGCACATTCCATCTTCTGTGCCTGGGCAGATGGGCAATGACAGCTCAAAGGATTTTGGTGAGTTTGTTATGTTGTTTAATGGACTCTTAAAAGAATTTTCATGGCACAGAGCAGTTATCATTTACACCATGGAAATAAAAGGGAACCCAGTTTCATGGCATTTTCATGGTACACAGTGGTCATTGTTAACCCATGATAATAACAGGGACTCACATTTCATGGACCATGAAAATGCTGTGAAAGGCCATGAAATAACAAAGAAAATTTTCATGGACCATTAAAGATTCCCTGTTCACAGGGTTTTCATGGGCCATGAAATTGTTAGACCATTAAAACTCCATGAATTCCTGTGCCATGAAATTCCAGTGGTTAGTTTCATGGCTTGTATCCAAGACCATGAAAATCCATTAAAGTACAATTAATGGCCCATCAAAATTTAACGGCATTTTCATGTGTTTTTAATGACTTGATAAAAACTTTTGACATTTCATGAGCCATGAATGGTGAAGTTTTAAGAGGATTTTCATGGCCTTTTTAATGGTTTTTTCACGAGATAAAACCCATGGAAATACCCTTAATTTTTGCCATGAAAAACCTGTGAAATACTACTGAAAACCTTGTGAAATTGCCATTAAAAAATTCACAAGATTTTAATGGGTTTTGCTTTCATAGTGGTTGTTCCATCTTTCATTTCAACTTGTAGTACATTAGGTTCTCCTTCTCTGGCCTCCTCACATCTTCCCGCCACATCTGCTGTAGACCCGCCAGCAGTGGTTGGGGCTCTTCAAGTGGGGCTGTAGCTGGTTCCTCTATTCCTCCCAGCTTCAACAAAGCATTTATTATAGGACCCGGCTATGCTCCAGTCCCCTACAAGCTTGTGGCCAAAATTATGGCAGGGGGCCAGTTCATAGACCTGGCTGGCTTACTAGCAGACAACATACATGCCCAAGAGATTGAACCCCAAGCCTTTTGGAAGGAAAGCTAGTGGTCTCAGGAACCAAAATGCGGTCATCGAAATAGTAGACATTGTCACTTGGATAGAAGCCTGCAGAATCTTTCTGTCCTGCCAGAAAGACCTGAATCAACACAAGTTATTCATCATTCAGACAGCAACGCCTTTTTCTGACAAGTCTTGGCTCAATTACGATGTCGCCTTCAGGAATCGACGGAAGTATCTGCTACTGGATCTAATGACTGGTCTCATATGAATGCGGACCTCTACAACTTTCAACCAGATCTCCCGCTTCCCCATTAGCTGCATCAGGCTCATCAACCTCAGCCGCCACAGCAGAACCTCCCATGTCTGTTGGGCAACCCCCAGTCCAGTCAACTTTGTTACTCATGGAATGAGGAGTGCTGTTGCTGGGCCTTTGGTTGCTACAGATTTCTTTACTCGTGTGAAACATGCAACTGGGACCATCCAAGAATCTGTCGCCCTCACTACCCACCACCCCACCATACAGAGAATGGTCCCACTCCCCACCACAGTCAAAGGGGGGATGCTGCCATCGCTAGCCCTTCAAGCCCAGCCACATCGACTGTACACAGTTTTGACTCCATTCATGCTATTCTTCTGAGACTGTTTCTAGGTTACAATTGCATTTTTCTCGTGTTTCAGTTCCTCAGCAGCTAGAACTGACCTCCAAAGTTACCAATCAAAGGGTAGCAGGCCCAATTCATCAGCCTCCTCTACCTAGTCTCCATGTGAGTCATTTTGGTGTCATCCCTAAACACAATCAGCCAGGTAAATGGTGTTTCATCCTGGATTTGTCCAGCCCTGATGGCCATAGTGTCAACGATGGTACACACTGTATTGCTAGCGAGGATAATTCCCTACAGTACATGAAGGTAGACAACATCATTGCAGACACCATGCAGTTTGGTCGGTGTTCCCTGATGGCAAAATTTGATGTTCAAAATGCATACTGCATTGTGCTAGTTCATCTGAAAAATCGTCGGTTATTGGGCATGAAATGGCATGGAGACTTCTATGTGGACATGGTCCTTCCTTTTGGCATCAGGTCAGCCCCTTATATCTTCACCTGCACAGCAAACTCAGTTGAGTGGATTGCAAAGGAGAATTATGATGTCAACGTTCTGATGCATTACCTGGACGACTTCTACACTCTTGGTCCCCCAGGCTCTTCTATTTGTCAGCACAATCTGGACAAGTCTATTGACTACTTCTCGAAGCTTGCCATCCCTCTCCACCCAAACAAACTGGAAGGGACGTCTATATATGCATGACTGTTCCTGGCATCGAACTGGATTCAATAAACTTGCAGGCTCATGCATCTACCTAAGGACAAGTTTGACGGAACAACTGCTTTGTTGGAAGAGGGGTCTCACAAGTGTTTTTATAAATGGAAAGGACTGGAGTCTAATAGGACACGTTCAACATCCATGCAAGGTCATACCCCATGGTCACTCTCTTGGCGCTGTATGATTAATTTGTTGTGTGCCTTTTGTCGAGATGACCATCCAACAATAATTAACAACAACAACAACAACAATGAGAAAGATGTTTATTCAGTAAGTGACACAGGCGACTCGGAAAAAAATCAGAGTCAAGTGCCACCAAGGCTCAAATCAGCCAAAGCGTCAACCCATGACAAGTGATCTGATGCAGATTATTTGCCATTCACTGGACTTTTCGAACCACAACCACACAATGCTCTGGGCTGCCTGCTGTCTTGGGTTCTTTGGCTTCCTACGAGCCAGTGAGTTCACCGTCAGCCCGTACAAAAATGTCCAGCCCGACAAGAACCTGGCTCTGGCCTGATGTTCTAGCCAGACACCAGCCGGACAAGAGCAGAAAATACGCAAACCAGACAGAGCAGGAAAGAGCGTGACACGAGCAGGTCATGGAGCCTGAAAATTAGCGGGAACTAGCAAGGCAAGAGCCTGACTCCACCTGACATTTAAATCTCCCCATCAGGGATCACGAGAACGTAACAAGAACCGGAGAAGAGCGTGACATTAGCCTGACACGTAACTACTCGAAACCGCACAATAATATTGTCCGGCCTTAGTCCAGCCGCAATCACCCTGAATAAAACTGTTAACCATTCAAAATTTGAACTACAATAACAGACGAACATTGTGAAGTCTACTAAGTACTTTAACTGCTAGTACAGTCTGCACTCGCACAAGACATAATTACTGCAATGAACCACTTCTCAGTAATAAGTATATGCCTTAATAAAACCATTTCTTTGACATGTACAGTCAATGTTTATGAAATAAGAGAGTATTATCAAGCTAAATGAAGTACTTTTAGCAGGCAACAATTTGGTTCATGGATCGAGTCATCTGCGGCTATGTTTGCACCAGCAATGGCTCACCTTGCTCTACCTTAACGGCTTCCTTTACTTCTGAATATTACATTTTATAACTCAACTGTCCTGGAGACAGCCAATTCATTGTTACAACAGACTGGAGCTGAGAGCATTGAGCGGGAACGAACATTTGGCCAACAGATGAATCAAACTGAAAGCTATAACAGCCACGCATACGCACGCTCCCACAATATCAAACAATTGTTACTTGAATCGGGGGTAACCATCGCTTCCAATAACTCTCTAGAATTGTACACCACCGTAAGAATAGATTCCAGAACTGTGCATCCACAAAAGTTTGTCTTTTCCCGCTTTTGATTGAAAATTCAACTGTTGAGGTCAGTTTGTAACATGAGCAGGCGAACTCTGAAGAATAAACACAACTGACCAATTATGTTTCAGCTTGTGTCCCATGGGAGAACTCAAGGGACTATAGATTTCATTCCATCACGTTTTCAACTTAGGCACTTTAAGACCAAAAATTCGGCTCACAAAAACCACAAATAATTCTATGGGAGAAGTATTCCCTTTATGTAAAGTATTAATTTTGCTGGTAATAAATTTTACAAAGCATTTTCCAAATGGCTCTTTATTTAATGTGAGCTGAAGCTCTTGGGATGCTATTCCTAGCTATAGACAGCGGTGTATGCTAATGTGGTGAGTACATTAAAGTGTGTCTTTGAGGAAAAAAGACTGAATATTTTGCTCATGAATAGTGTGACTATAATTTAAGTGTGGCCTTAATTAGTGTTTCTAAAAACCAAGTCTTTACTCGACCTGTTATAGTGTTCAGTTAGTCAGGCTGACTTGTCTGGTTCGTTTTCAGGCTCGTGTCAGGCTGCATGGCCATCCATGATATTTTTGGCTCTTGTTGCACTTGTGTCTGTGTCCCGTCCGGCCAACCTTCGGCAGGACTGACAAGCCAGCCATTGTCAATTGCCCAGCTCTCCAACACAGAGCGAGACATTTTTTTGGCAGGTTCATGCCTGGCTGATGTTTGACTCCAAGAAAGGTATTCCCGCCAGAGTCAGGCTGGATTCTGTCTCTGTCTGGTTCAAAAATTTCTAATGGGAATTCTCCATTTAATCCAGACATTCACCTTACAGTCAGGGTTATCCAAGCAGATTCCTTGATTATTCCATGGAGCTTCAGGATCTATAATATCGATCTGTCAAGGCTGCTATATCTACATTGTCACCGGGAAACCTGACCTCTGCCCTGTATGCAACCAAACACAGTATTTACATCACTGTGGCTTTACTCCTGGCCCACTTCTTCTCCTCTCAGATGGCCCCCCATTAAACTGTCAAGAGCTGTCATCCACCATTCAATCTATTCTCTTCTCTGCTGGAGTCCCTGGTTGTTTTACTGGCCATAGCTTCCGCATTGGCGCAGCCACTTCTGCAGCCTCTCGTGGTCTACCTGATCGTTTTCTGGGTAGATGGTCTAGTTATACGTACCAGATATACATTTGCACTCTGGTCAGCACAATTGTAGGCGTAGCTAGACAGCTCTCTTGACAGGTATTTGTTTCCTTCTTCTATCTCCCCCTCATTTATTTCTATCTCTTCTTAGTCCTATAGGGTGCCTCAGGACCTTGGTTGCTCAGGGCCATGGCTTCCCCTAGCCATGAGCCCTTCTCTCTGAGCTGAGTCTTCGGTCAGCTCAGAGAGTCCCTCGGCCTGGAATGGGGGCTCATGGCTGGGTTGCAGGGATCTGCCAGCCATGCGGGTGGTATTCTATCTTGGGGCTGGCTGGCCACAGGTCACAGGTCAAGCTCACTTGTGCAGGCTCACATGGATCGTCCCTAGCTTGCTTCACCACAGCTGGGATCTTCTTTGAGTTCTCAAGCAGATTGTAAGCCCCTGTTTTGTGTAGCGGTTGTTTTCAGCAGTCCAAAGTGGTTTCTGTAGCGGTTGCATTGTTTTAAGCATCCCCCCCTCACCCCACACTTTTCCTTCCACTGATTCAATCAGTCTGACAGGTACCAGGAATGGGGGCTCAAGGCTGGGTTGCAAGGATTTGCCAGCCATGGGGGTGGTATTCTATCCAGGGACTGGCTGGCCACAGAGGAGGCTGGATACCACAGGCACCCACCTTCCATTTAAGCGAGGCAGTCGGTTAATTTATACAATCATAACAGACGAGAAATTTAAAAAACGACAATGGAAGATGTTAAAAATGTGACAATAAAAATGTAGAAGATAAAATTCATACTATTGAAAAAGAGAAGAAAAGAGCCATGAATAAACTTCACAAGGATAAACAAATCATTGTAAATAATAAAAGCATTCAGAAGAAAACAATAAAATGAATAATTCCATGTGGACCGAGTCACGAATTGACACTGACCACCAAAAAGCAGAAGACGGTTGCCCATTGGATGACCATTACAACAAGCTGCCAACCCCTTGGAGATATGATTGATGTTAACAAATGGCCCAAAAGATTATAATCTCACTGTTATGTTTGCTCAATGATTAAATTAATGTTATACCTACCCAAATGTCTTATGCCAAAGATCCAATACAGCAGCCATAGTGGGATTCGTTCCAAACAGATCCTGTTGCATAGCTGCTTTAGCACTGAGATATGATCTGTACCAAGGCTTTGGGACCTGCATTAACCTGCAAAATCACAAACCTCAAAATTAATGTCAGGGACTGAATCCTAATTAATAATCTTTTGTTAACTTTAAAAGTTTCGCAACAGTGCATCAGATCTACTCTCAATGAGGATTACTCAAATTTATATAATTATAGCGGAGCCTGTGGGCAAAGCCCACCAGCGGAGCTCCATTACTAAGCAAATATGGTAACCTGTTGATCCGAGAAATTTCGGTTGTGACTTAATAGTCTCGTGACTGTACGTCTGTACGTACGTCTGTCCGTTCGCACAGACTCTGCGGGAGGGGGAGGGGAGTCCCAAGACAACCCGACGGGGGAGGGGGGTAGAGTATGCCATCTTTTCTTGGCGGGAAATCGCATGGTGCTTTTGGGCAACCGGCGTTTTTCTTGGGAAGAAATCGCATGACCATCGTCGCTTTTGAAAAAGAGGTTTCTTTGAAGGCTTATAAGCTTCTTTAGCAAAACGATTGTACAAGAATACTGAAGTACTTGACAAAAAAAAAACATCTAATATCTATAAATGGAAAGGAAAAGTTCAAAAGAATACGGAGTAAAAGGCAAAAAGTTCAAGTTACAAAAGCTGCCTTCAAAGGACTTCATCGCTTTGTTTTCTTCACGGCAGAGAGCTTGCCCTGTTCTGAAACATAACTGAGTAAGTGAAGTTTAGGGTCTAAGGTACATGATTTTGTGTATTACGGTCAAAGAAATTATGTTTTGAAATGGGAATTTAATTTATGTCATTAGAAATGTGTCATTTACTTTTGACTTTAAAAAATTATTGGAAAACGCGTTCAGATTTGTGACAGATGTAGTCTTAAATATTTTGCCATGCTCAGCCGATTTCACTTGCGTGGACCGATCCACGATTTTGGAAGTGTAACGCGAATTGCATTTAAGTATAAACTTACAGGTTTTCGAATATACTTTTTTCAAAAATGATTTCTCTGTCCATTATTTTGTGTTTGTTTGTCATAACAGTAGGTCTAAGCACAGTCGCAAGACAACTAGCTGCACAAGCATAACTTCAGTGAGATTACGATGAATAATTGCTTTCAATTTTGACTTTCGCATTTTGCATACATCTCTTTGTGCAATTGTCGATTTTCTTGTCCTAAAAGTTTTCAGTAGTAATAACTTTTTATTAGAGAAGCAGTTGTCGGTTTAAAGCTATTTTACCCCAAAAGCTTCCAAAAACAGTTTTGTGCGTTCCTCAATGTGGGTAACTCTATATACCCCGGTAGGCTTTTTTTTTTTTTTTTTTTTTTTTTTGTTGACGGTTTTATTTTCAATGCTTTTACAAATATTGTGTAATCCCTATCCTACTATTACATTTTCAATATTACATCAATACCAGTTCTAATACAGTTTACAGTCTTATATGTGTTACAGGTATATCATAATTAATAATTGTTAAAAGTAAATTACAGATTCTGATTGCAAACAACAATTTTTTTTTTTTTTTTTTTTTTTTGCAAACTGAACTAAAAAATTACCAAAAGCGAAAACCGTCACACGAAAACACACACAAACACAATAGGCACAAATATGCATTTATCTTTCTATATAAAGAGAACAAGGCTAAACAATACCAATATCTATAGAAATTTAGCAAGAATTGCTTCCCATCTTTTCCTGAAACTTGCAAACGTCCCATTTTTGTTTGCTATATACTTCTCGGTTTCAAACTTATTTTTAACTTTTTTAAGAAAAATATTAAAGTCAGGATATATGCCAGCTTTTCTACATTCCCAAATACACAGTTTTCCGAGAATTATAAGATAGTTTATAATATCGGTTCTATTTGTAAGCCCAAGTATAATATCTTTTAAAGTCAAAGTAATGTTTTCCTTAACAAGTTCAAACCACCAAGAGGAGAATGTTTTCCAAAAGATTTGCACATGGGAGCATTCAAAAAAGAGGTGATGCAGCTCTTCTTTTGAAAAGTCACAGAAAGTGCATTTATCATTCAACGATAAACCTATTTTGAAAAGTTTTGCATTTGTGTACAATATATAATTAAGCACTCTGTACTGGAAGGACCAAATATACGTTTCGCTTGCGACAGTTTGTGGAAGTGAGTATATTTCCTCCAAAGAGTTTGAAATGTCAAAATCCGAAATTAGTTTCTTTGACATATTAGGCAATTTAGCCTTAGCTGTTATTAACAGCTTATAGAAATGCTTACACTTAGCCCTGTAGACGTCGAATTGTATATTATTATGTTTGAAATTTACCAAGTCAATTTCAGGTAGCGGTTCGCACGACCTGAGTTCTATCGGAACTGATAGTCTTAAACCCGTCCATGTCAGGAAATCCGTTTTAAGACCCTTTTGTTTATAAAAATCATGAGACTGCTTATTGTCGGATTCAAACATCAAGTCACGTACGAAAACAATCCCTTTGTCATAATACGATTTATAAAAGACTGATCTGTTGTCTATTTTAATGTCTTTATTGTTCCAAACAATTCTTTGTGCATAATTATTATCGGAAAATGTATTTCTAAACTCCTCCCACCAAAGAAGCAAGTCTGAATAAAAACCGTTTAGTGAAGTGGTCAGATCCTTGAATTCATAATTGCATTTTAATAGAAAGGTTCCTCCATAAGGTTTCAAATAATGATTAAAATACGACTTCCAGGGTCCTTTTCTAGTACTATCTAAAATGCGCGGAATCCAGGAGAGTCTCAATGCTTTAATTTGGGTTTCAATATCCATGAGGTTCAACCCCCCATTTTTAACTGAATTTATAACAGAATGTCGCGTGACCTTGTCTGGTCCTTTCCATAGAAATTTAAAAAACATTCTTTCCATCCTTTTTATGATTTCCATTGGGGTTTGGATTATCGATGATAGGTACAAAAGTTTAGGTATCAAAAAAGTTTTAATAATTGTCACTCGCCCAAATAAAGATAAGCCTCTCATGTTCCAGATATTGATAACTTTCTGAATTTTGTCTAACTTTTCCTGAAAATTTTGCGAAGATACCACTTTCTGATCACAGGAAAATTGTACTCCTAAATTTTTAACAGTCGTGCACCATTCCAAACCCAAAGGTTTTTCTACAGAATTCTTCATTGTTCCGATCCACATGGCTTTGGTTTTAGAGACATTCATTTTCAAACCTGAAAACTTTTCAAAAGTGTTAAGACTGTCTAACAGTTCCTTCGCAGAGGTAATATCTGATAGCAATGCAGTCATATCATCTGCATAGGCAAGCAGCTTTGTTTCATTATCACCAATTGTAATACCCTTTATTTTGGTATTCGATCTGATAGAAATAGCCAGAATTTCAATGGCAACAACAAAAAGGTAAGGTGACAATGGATCTCCCTGTCTTACTCCTCTTTCCAACTTGAACAAAGGAGAGCTTACACCGTTATTAATTACGCAACTAGAGACATTTTTATAAAACGTTTTCACCCATTTTATAAATTCCGGGCCAAAATTAAAAGCTTCTAAGCACTCATAAAGGAAACACCACTCGATCGAGTCAAATGCTTTTTCGAAGTCAATGAATATCATCATTCCTGGCACTTCAGAGCGTTCTGTGTAGTCTATGATGTCAAGTATTGAGCGAGCTGTCTCTCCAATAAATCTATCTTTTATAAAGCCAGATTGGTTATGGTGAATAATATCTGGGAGACAGCATTTTATTCTATTAGCAATGACCTTGGAGGCAATTTTTGCATCTACATTAACCAAAGAGATTGGTCTCCAGTTTTCTAAGTAGGATCTGTCCTTTCCTTTCTTGTCAATAAGGGTAATAATTGCTTGTCTTTGTGACGTTGTCATTTCCTCTAGCTGGAACGAGTAGTTAAAAACGTCGACCAGTTGATCTGCTAACGTATCCCATAATTTCTTATAAAATTCAATAGGTATTCCATCATTTCCTGGTGTTTTACCGTTCTCGAACATTTCAATTGCCTTCTTACACTCTTCCCTAGATATAAGTCCTTCACAGCTTGTTCTTTGTTCTTCGTTCAGCTTTGGGATATTCAGTTTTTTAAAAAAAGAATCAAACGATTCATGTTGACCTAAACTGCTCTTACTAATGTACAGATTTTTATAGTAATCTGAAGCCGAGTTCAATATCTGCTTATGGTCTGTTGTAATCACCCCGCTAAGAGACAGCTTCCTAATATGTTTTCTCGTGTGGTTTCGTTTTTCTAAATTTAAAAAATATTTGTTACTTTTTTCCCCATGCTCGTGCCATCTTGCCCTCGAGCGCACAATTATACCTTCAGTTTTCTTATCATAGAACCTTTCTAACCCCATCTTACATTCCTCCAGTACCTTTCTGGTTTCTACACATGGATTTTGTTCAAATTTAGCTTGTGCATCTTGATATTTCTTTTGCATCATTTCCTCCTCCTCCCTATTAGCTTTCGCACGTCTTTTAGAATAATCAATAGAAAATAGATGGACATTTACCCCGGTAGGCTTACTTCGCGTCCGCAAAACTTATGCCGGCATAATTTAAAGCATGTTTGGTGTTTGTTTGTTTTGAATCTTGATGGTCTCTACTGAGTTAGAGAACGAAATATAACAGTTATTTAAAACACTATAAGCGAAGCAGTTGTCGGTTTAAACCTATTATATCCGAAAAGCTTCCAAAAGCAATTCTGTGCATTTCTAAAAGCGCTCAAATTTCAAACAGTTTGCAGCCGCAAAACTTATGCCATAGAGTTAAGCATGTTTGGTGTTTGTTTAATTAACTATAAGCGAAGCAGTTTTGAGTTTAAAGCTATTTTCTCCAGTAAGTAATGAGTGTTCTTCAAAGCGCTCAATTTTTTCTCATCTGCTATAAAAGCCTACGCGACATTTCTTCGATAAGTTTATTACAAGTGCTTCGAGGCTCCCAAAATCCTTTCTTTCGGATAATCCCAGTAAAATGCCGGTGAAATGCCAGTATAAATTTTTGACCAGACTACTAGTGGCAGTTAATGACAGGATATGGAAACATCGCAAAAACCAAGCAAGACGGCTCATGAGTAAAATATGTGTTCAGTTTGATGCCCCCCCCCCCCAAAAGAAAAAATAATCAAGCAGTGCTCAGCCTCTAGAATGACCTTTCGAGCTTGGTTTTACAGAACAGATCTCCAAAGTATTGGAGGACATATTCGAAACACTTTCGGGCTTTTTGAGAAACACTTTTCAGAAGCGAACGAACCAAAAAAAGCCCAGAAATATATTTCAGACCAAAAAGTTTCAGGACTATTTTTGAGAAACGAACACCAATTGATTCCTTGGCGGCTCTACTTTTGGGCTTGGCTAAATCTTTATATTACATTTATATCTAATGTAGATAGGATAGGCTTTCTTCCCTTTAGAAAAGCAGGCAGCACAGTGCTTTCAATGAGACCTGGTCCTACTGGAGCTCCGGCAGGTACTCTCTTGTGAATCACTGGCTTACTTCTTGTATTAGCATGGTTATGAACAAATAAAAAGGAACGAGCAATTCACCTTAAAAAGTGGTTGGTTGCTAATTGGAAGACTAATAAAAACTTTTAAAAACACATGACCTATTTGATTTTTACACTCCCCTGCAATTTTATTGCTGCACATGATCACATTATGCTACTTGTAAGTAGTCATATATCGTTTGCATATTTAACGTTAACATCAACGTCACTAAAGGTCACACTCCTGTGTAGATTACATAATGTACATTGTGATTTACTGAGCCTTGTTTCCATGTTACGTCCTAAAACATGGCGGAAATAGATTGGAGATGTATCAATAGAAGGAATTAATTGAGGAATCATCAAGAAATCACACAAGAAGTTTTTATGGTCATTGATTCAGTTTAGCATCTTAAGTTCCAGGATGAAGCGGCAGCAATCCATGCTGTTGTTTCTGCTTGTTCCTTGGGTTTTAAAAAGGGATTGACTACAGTATGTCGCTATTTTGCAAACACTGCATGTTTGTGTTCGGTTACCCTTGGAAAGTATGGCACCCTATTTAGCATTGTTGTACTAATTAACTAACTGAATCATTAACTGTGCCTAATGTACCATGCAATAATTTAAGTAACGGTTCATGTAAAAAGTAGGCAAAAGAACAATAGGCCACGGAAATTGTAGTTATTTTTCAAGCGTTCATTACTCTAATCAAATTAAATCTGGGGGATCTTATTGGCCCATATGCAAAAAGTGCGAATTTTGAATTTCAAATTTCAAATAAGATAGTTTGTAATCCATTCATACAACGTTTTATTTCGTCTGCACATTTGATACATTCAAAAATGTAACATATTTAAATTTTGGAAAATTTCTATGCGCCTGAAAGCGAGGAAGCTAAACTTACATAAGATTAAATCAGGATTAGTACAGTGATACATCAGTCAGCGACCGCGTGAAAATTACTTAGCTCGGCTTTCACAATGGAACTGTCAAATTGGTGATCGAAAACAGCAACAAATCGCCCTCACGTACGCAGAATGCGCTAGAGTCACAAGCCATCTCTCTGCGCTATGAAAACTGCAACAGAACAAATAAATAAAATACCTTGTTGTAATTGTCAGAGAATTTCACTTCATCTCTCTTACATTACCTCTTACATGCGACGGTAATGTATCCACTGCATCAAAATACTAAACAATCGCTGTCCGCTGTCTCTACGCTGTGATCGTGAGAAGGTTTCTCAAAAAATACAGTCAATCTCTTCAGAATATTAGTCCCCTTTTATAGCAAAAGACTGTTCAGTAAACAGAAAAAAGCGATAGCAAAAAGGCTTAACTCTTCGTTAGGCGTAATGTTTATATGTGTACTAATGGGCCGATCAATTCGAAACTTTAACATCCCCCCCCAGGGCATACCCCGGGCATTTGACTGTGCATCGTGCCCGGGAAGGGGGGAATTTGAACGTTGCGTTGGAAGGGTGGGGAATTTGAATCCGATTTATCTCTTGTTTTGATGTAATACACCCTGAGTTTTTTCCAGTTTTTGAAGAGTTTGACGGATTTACAAGATAGAATTTCACTTGTTAGTGAATAACTCTTTCAAAAGGGTCTTTTAAAGAAGTTTGAAGGTGTCATTACAGCATATCTCTCTGAAAAGCGTGGAAAGTGTTTGATTGAAGACAAAACCTGTCTTTTTGAGTAGAGGTATTTCAGTACTAATTGGTGGGGCATTTGAACAGCTTTTTTGCCCCGAGGGGAGGAAATTTGAACAAGCCAATCTTCAAAAGTTCAAATGCCCGGGGGGGGGGGGGATGTTGAATTGATCAGTGCATAATGCTTCTGAACGACGATTTAGCTTCGCGCGAATATGTCCTTCGTGCAATTACTCCTTACAACCTGGTATCTTCAATATCTGCAGTCGCTTGGCAGAGGAAAGCAGTCATAAAATTCATTCCTCTGAAGCAGCTAGAAGAAATGCATGTTGCAGACGAGTCGATTTTGTATAACCTCTTTGAGGTACTTTCTGATAAACAAGTCTTCCTTTGTCTCCTAAGTGTCAGCCAAAGTGAGATGATTCTTTCACACTAAAAATGTTTGTGCAGTCAGTTTTCTTCCTTCAAATACAAATCGCTTGAATGTTAGGCAAACTGAAGCCACAATCACAAGATCGTACGGGCCAAGATACTCAAATACAAGTCCATTAGACGCCAGTTAGCTCAACTTTCAGATCGCAAATCCAACATGGCGTCACATGAAGATCGCACGTGTGGCACGTTTTCCATTCTAACTCTTGATTGACGCATAGAACAATGCTGAATTTTGGCCGTGAGGAACAACACAGGGGAATGGGGAAACTAAGCTGAAAAATGCCATTTTTGTCATGTTTTTCTTGTATTTTTCGGCGATTTTTTTATATCGACCAATCAGATTCACGGATTTAATTGAATTTAATAATTAAAAGCTAACACCTTTTAATCGATTTTGCCAAGTGCCTGCCTACTTTTTAGTGGACCATTACTTAAAAATACTTTTTCCTAACAAAAATAGTGAATGCTTGGGTGTTAATATTTTGCCTCAAATCACTGGAAATAGCAATTCTGAGCTTCCTGATTGCAAACATTTTCTGGGGGAGGGGCATGCCCCCATACCCCCCTTGGGGAAAAGGGGTGGAAGGCCTGTTTGACAACTCTGACGGGTGCTAACATTACGCAGCCACCTGCTTCAAATCTTATTGAAAGCACTGCGGCAGGATCACAGTTCTGTTAGCAGTTCTAGGATTTGCACTCACTCCAGCTTGTGCTCCAAAACTTCCTCCTTTTTGTCATCATCTTTTTCACGAGGATCCTTCAGTACAAAGTCAACTACACAGGAAAATAACAATTGCAAGATCAAACATTCTTGGATTGGCAAATTAAACCATATATTATTAAGTACAATGTACTATGACCTGTACATTCTCACTAAATTTTTGACTTAGATTGACTGCTAGTCCTTGTCCGTTTTTCACAATGCACTTTTGCAGCAGTTCCACTATAGTGTTATACCATGCACAGAAAATTTGTACGTGGCAGTAAAAACTGTTGTCTCCAAGTTATATGTACAGTAAGTTACACCAAGCCTTGCCAGATATATATTATGCTATCTGTCATTTAAAAACCATTAATCAATAAATGGTATTAATGTATCGCAGGTCTAACACATGGGTCAAATGGCCATGATTTATAGTTGCAGGGTTCCATTTCCTGAAACTCCTGATAAAATAACCTACCGGGCCCAAAAAGTATATTTTCAAAACCATAAATTATCAATAGACTTGCCACTGTGTTCCATAAAGTTGTATAAAGATTTCAAAATCTTGCTTTTAAAATCAATAAAAATCGAACCTTATAATTAGGTCGCGGGTAAATTACAAGTCACAGTTTGAGAGTAACAGGTAACAAGTCACAGGTAACATGGCTCATAGTTCACAGGTCATAGTTAGCAACATGCAGGTAATAGGTCAAAGGAAGAAGGCCACAGGTAATATGGGTTATAGGTCACAGCTAGCAGATGCAGGTAATGGGTCATATTGAGAAGGTCACAGGAAATGGGTCACGGGTAGCAAGTCAAATATAAGGGATCACAGGTAGCAGGCTGCTGCTGGTAATAGGTCATAAGTAGCAGGTCACATTTAAAGGTCATAGGTAGCAAGTCACAGGTAATGGCATGGGTTATAGGTAGCAGGTTACAGGCAAGCAATCAAGGGTACTGTATCACAGGTCACAAACAGCTCATTAAGGTCACAGGTTACAAGTATATATATTGGGCATAGGTAACAGGGCATAGGTCATATCCAACAGGTTACAGGGGATCACAGGAAGTGGGTCACAGGTAGTGAGTAGTTAGGTCAAGGGAAAATTTTTTTGAAACAAAGAAATGAATCATAGGCAGGGGGAAACTTGAAAATTAAATGCATCTGAAATTTTAGGTTTCCATGTACCCGGACTTACCAATTGCCTTTTTTACACTCAGTAGATAGTCTTCTTTCATTTCATCTGAGAGATTTTCTATGCACACATCAAAACCATCCTGAAGCACAATGTCAATATTGACAATAAACTTAAATCTATGAGAAATCACAACAACCAACATAACACAGACAATAAAACATGTTGAACTTTAACATTTAAATCTAGGAGATGCAAAAGACCTCATAGTTACAATAAACCACGAATGAAGCTAGACTCAACCCTTGTAGAAGTTTACAAAGTAACTATAAGTATATACGTGGATAGATTTAATTGCCACGAAAAGTATACTTATGAAGTATACTTTTGCATTTTTTGTTTTGTTTTTGCTTTTTTTTTGTCAAAGCATTTATCACATGTATTTTTTCTTCATAGAGTGTCCTTAAATTTATTCCTGCTTGATCTTACAGCTGCTTATAAACATGACATACGCCGTTTACTATAACAGCCAGTTTCTTGGGATTAGGCATTGGAACTTGCGCTCCGGGTTCCTGTTCATTTTTTACTTCTCTGTATGGCTATCAACTCCCACACTGTACATTGTTTTAAAATACATCTTGAAAGCTGGTCAAGCTGTAAAATGCCAAGCTCTCAATTTTGACCAGAAATTCAAATGAAATTTGCCACCTGAAGAGTGACAATTGCCACTTCGGACATCAAGTGTTTTGAAGCGATCAACTTAACTTGTTTTAGCCTGACATGTTGATATGTGTACTTCAGTTGCTTTTCTTAAACTTGAGCAATTTCTTTCCAAAATTGTCTTATTTAGTCAGCTCTACTAGTCGTTATAGATCCACACTCTGTGCGCATGCAGAGCCTCTGGCATTTAACTTTATAATTCTTTTCTTGTACAAAAGAAATTCTCAAAACGTGAACAGCATAATTATGACAGATAATTGAGAGTGCTCTGCACTGACCAGACTAACAAGCATAGATTGAGTATTAAGAATTGAATGATATGAGACTGTTAACTTATGTTTGCATGCATGTCCTGTATAATTACAATTTCATTTACAAAGCTTACCTTTAAACTCTGAGGAACAAGTTGCAAAACATGATCGAGCCAAGAATCTTCCATAGGAGCCACATGCTCCGTGTCTATTCCATGGTAAATGTAGAAGTTGTAACGCTACAAAAGGTAAGAAAAAGTACATTATACAACAGACAGTTGTAAAGATCTAGAATATGTACTATATATAGGAATGTGTTGTTGCACAAAATATCCATACTCCCCCCACGGGGGTCTTTTTGGTTTGAACCCCTCACCCCTCTGGAAGTTCCAGTTTAGGCTCATACATTCCTTTAAAAATTTTGGCCTTTAAGACCCGTGTCCCCCTCAGAATTTCCAATGATCCTCTGCGGTGGGGTATAGATATTTTCTGGAACCACACAATGTCACCTAGTCGTGACGTGATACTGACATATTAATTAACACAATATACAGGGAAATGCTCCAATCCCCTAATAGTATTCATTTTAAATATTATATTTAAAGAGATTTTCTGAAAATCTAAAATGCTATAATTTAATACAGATAGTAGTAGTGACAGTAGTCTACAGGCTCAACAGCTAGTGAACAAGGCATACCAAGATGTCTTTTTCAGCACCAGTGGGGGAACCAGTTCTTTCCAAAGGAGCCAGCTCTCCTGCAGCAGAGGAAGGACGCACTGGAGCAGTCCCCTCATTTTGCCTGAAAAGTAGGTATTTAAAACACTTGCATTCACACTGCACTGCAAATCTACAAAGGTTGCATGAAAACTGAACAACACCATTTCATTACACAAAACTCAGTCTTGTTAGTAACGTTGACGCACTGTTAGAATCTAAATAACATGTCAATAAATTGCATTCAAAAAAGCAGACTAGTTGGATTTAATTAATTTCCATTCAAACGTAACAGTACTGTATTGTCTACATTGATGAGGAGAGGAAAGGGTCCGTCATGGAGCCAGTAGACTCTCTTTTGATGCTGCCACTCTATGGAACCAGATTCAAGTATCACGGCCTGATTGGTTAGATCATGAGTTTTTTTGACATGTTCACAGTTAATATTACTGGAACATCCCAACTGACAAGATGTCTAAACTCTAAATAATTGTGCAGGATGCTGTTCTTCCGTACGTCACACACATTCTTCTGGAATTAGTTTTGTCTAATAATGTTTCTCCGTAAGTAAGTAGTTGCATATTTTATTAGTCTCTGTATCTTGGTACGTTGGCAGCGTTTCTCCCTTAACTGTAGTGCATTTGCAACCAACGTGTTTGAATTTGCCCTGAAGGCACATGGTACTTTGTATTCTGCATGTGAGGATCTTTAACCATTGGATAGTCAACATTCAAGTTCTTCACTCATGAGATTACAGAGAGGCATGTTTACAGTACTTAACTCGGCTAAAAATTAGACTTATTGAACACAGTATGAGATTATGCAAAAAAAGTCTGGCTTAAGTGAAAATTGATTTTGGCTAGTGAAATCAAACCTCTCACTAGCCACTAGGCTACTAAGCTGAAAAGTTAGTCTCAAGCCCTGTAGTCATAAGCCATGCAAAAATATCGTTGTATGAGGGGGTAAATTCCTTAAGAAACCCGAGTATCCCGAGATGCCAGAATGTATGCGCAGTAACAATAGGAGGCACCGTCCTTAAGTTGTGTTACACAAAAATTATTGTGCCTCCCCCTCCCCCCCCCCCCCTGCCGTACATGAATGTATAAAATGGTGTGCCAGTTTTACATTCAGTCTCTTTGCTAATTTTGCAGCCGAGTCTCTGTGACATCATCAATCCAAGAACGGTGCCTAGTCATCAATCTGAGCTTGATCAAGATGAACACAGGCATTTTTCCCGGGAAAATGAGTTCAAACTGGGGCAAAAAGTATGCCTGTGGACAAAAAAATTCCGAAGCCACTCACTCGGCTAGGTTTGGCATCGGGACTGCTAGCTGCTAAAATATGCTGCAAACTTGAGCGATATACCTAAACTTGGACATCGAGGGAGTTCGCTGGAGTCAGTTGGCTCTTAATTGGTTCCATATGAGTACGTGCACGTACATCTGAGTTCTTTACGTTGACTGGTTTTGATTTTTCTTTTGTTACCTTACATTTAACACCTAAATATGTCCACAGCTTTTCTGCTTCAAAAATAATGTTTCTGCTTGGCAGCAGAACAGACAAGAAATTCTGAGGAATTTACAGGCAGCAGATAGTTTCCAAACCCCCCCCCCCCCCCCCATTTCATAAGGAAAGAACGTTTCTAAAAACTTTTAAAAATAGTTCATGGTTACGGACAATTTGCACTTCCAGTATGTAACGAATGAAATGAATTTAAAGGTAGTGTATTATTCAGATTGGTTAACTGATAAAATCAATAGCAACTTGAGAACTTCGTTTGTTTGTAACCAGTGACCTCTGTGCAACTTCTAGGGAACCTGCAAGAAAACCCTGTGGCTTGACATGGAGAAATAAATCATTCTTAAAGCACGATATCGTTAAGTACGGCCCCTAGACATTCATGACAAATGTTTCAGCCTTCAGGCAAGGGCTCCATTCCGATCCTAACGACACGATTGCAGGCTAATCGCAATCTATTTTTACAACAACGATGCAGGTCTATTTTCATTTTGAATATTTAATTAGCCTCAACACTGAAGGCAGCGAATTTGGAAGCACTGTGTAACCTGATGACTAACAATAGTCTCCATGAGTCATCGACGATTCCGCAGGCTTAGTAGTCTCATCTTTCCGGAAAATCAATGTACCTTCATGTACATCGCTCTCTTTAACAAAAAGATGTCATTTAAAAACCACTTTCGTAATAGTTAAATGACCCTCCAAGTAACGCTCTTTTTATATCTGGCAAGAAATTCTGAAGAATTTACAGGCAGCAGAAAGTCTCTTCCCCTCCTCCCCCCATACCACTGTGCGGCAAGGTGTAGAATAACTGTTCGCTTTTGTTTCAGACCTGTGATTCCAGAAGCAATAAGAAACAAGTAATCACTAAGCTTTGTAAACACTGTCCCTTATCAACAAAATGTCCTCAAAAACAGCAAAATAAATATTTCAACGCTTACTTTTACTTAAGTTCGATACGCCGCAAAACTCAAACAAAGGAAATTAGACTCCTTTCTACTGTTCACTTTATCGTAACCAGCACTACTTCAAACAGAAAAGTAAAACAGACTTTTAACATTGCCCTTCCCTGACCTACTTTCCACAATTAGCAATTCCTGTATGTAATGAATGTCATCATCTTGCAACTACCTTAACATAATCCGAACCAGTGCATGCAACCTCTTCTATCAATCCAATTACCTGACCTCCATAGCCGAGATACAAACATCACGCATTTCCTTTTGTCGTCCTAACACCGCAAATTCTAAATTGCAAACCTAACAGAAAAAAAGACTAAATGCAATTCTTTCTACCGCTTAATTTTTTATTAACCACCACTACTTGAGACACAGCAACAAAGGACACTTTTATCTCTTATCAACAATCACATACTTGATGTCAGAAACCCCTCTCTTTTCTCTACTATTTAGTTTCAATACAGACCGTCAAAGTGCTACATATTGAGCAACATATTGATCTCAATGCATTACTTCTACTGCTTTATTAACCGGCCGTCGCCATATGGTGACCGCCGGTTTATAAAATGGACACGGTTTTTTCTTGATGGTCAGTTGGCTTAACATACGAACAAAGTGCTGTAAAGCTTGTGATACGGGTACTCAAGAGCAGTACTGTCTTATATAAGACGCATGCGCATATTAGTCTGCTGAATGTTACCTTCGTGTGTTCTTGTCGTTTAATTTACAGTATTAAATTTTAAGATATGAACGGCGAAGGGTTGTTAAGTATGGGGTTTCAGTATTTGTCTTGTATAACGCATGCGCAACTGAGTAAAGCAGCTAATAGTAATTGAATGCAAAATTGGCTGTGTTGTCTGATCTAGTTAGTGGTTATGGTGAAAATTTTTTGTTGTGCAGGAGTTTTGATATGGGGATTGACATTTTGAGGGATGTAAAAATGTGGGCATGGAAGGATTTGGGAATGTGAGGAGCATATCATGCTTCTGTGAATGTGATTTGCTTTGATAGTTGCGTTTTGTATAGCAGCGGTGTAATATTGTGCTGCGTGAGAGGCAGTTTCCTTTGGCGGAAACATGCAAAAAAGTGGTCCGGTTCCGCTGTGACCGCAGAGACAGAAACATGAATAAACATCACATATCCGCTACCAGAAACACATGCTTCCCGTCGTGTTTACGCAATGGTGTCGCGTATTTCCACAACATTTCAGCTCCCGGATTCTTGAAGTTTCATCCTGTGTCCTGAAGTGGATTGTAAGTTTTCTCATTGGGTAACCTGTATTTTGTAGAGGAGAGAAACGACAGCTGTGTTTGCAGCTTATTGGTGCGGTAAGGAACAGTGGCTTAGGAAGAGAAGGGATTGGCACTAGTATGATGATGCAATTAGTGGATTGTACCATCGATACCTCACAGTTCTTGACGAGGGAGAGAGACGAGTGCTTATTTGAGGGGAGAAGTTGATTTGAATTGCATTCAGACGAAGGAATCGGTCATTAATAAGGAGATCAATTAATAAGTTAGCTGTTGCGAGTCTTTAAGATATAAAATAACTGAATATTATCGAGCGATGCGCGTGGTTTGCGTGTGCTGTTCGCTGTTGCCTTGATTGGGTTTGAGGTAATTCGTTTACGTTACGAATTCCAAGTCAACTTGTTTACTTCTACTTTTGCAAGGGGATTCCCGGGTTAGCAAACCAGATTTAAACATCACGTCATGAGATATGCCTTTAAACGTGCCCCATACTCTGACGATCTGCTCCAGCTCGTGTTTATCAAGCGTTATATTTTGATTCTACTGCTATGTTCACTGTTTGTATTTACGGTCTAGGCACAACAGTAAATACTTCGTCATCCCTGTGTAAGCATTCTCAGTTGTGGACGAATTTATACTGACATTCAACGTTTGAGTGAATTTGCATTTTTCAGCAGAAATAAAAGCAATAAGAAAGATAAGCCGAGTGACCTGAGTTTAGATATACGTCATCCAGTAATGCTATAGTCAAAATATTGTGTCACACAATCACACTTTTTGTCACGCCAGCTCGTATAAATAGAAGATCGCGCTAACATTTGTGAAACCTAGGGGTGGGGAGGGTCAGAATGGCCAGTTAAAATGCCCATTGGGCTTTCTTGCTTAGGAAATTATACATACTACCCACAGAGCTGTGTCTTATTTACACTCTCCCCTCTGCTAGCTTTAGCTACATTCTCACAAATACCCCAAAAACTTGTTATTGAGTAGTGAAAACACCGCCAGATACAAAACTATTTTAGTGCACCAATACTGACAAACACTGACCATTCCAAAGTAATCACTAGGCTTTGTAAACGCTCCCCCTTATCAACGAAATGTCCTACAAAACAGCGAAGTGAGCATAAGCAAAACCCAAAAAAAGAAAATCAGACTCCTTTCTACTGTTCATTTTTTTGTAACCAGCACTACTTCAAACAGAAAAGTAAAACAGACTCTTAACATTGGCCTTCATTAACCTCCTTTGCACAATTAGCACTTCCTGTATGTAATGGACTTTAGTAGTTCCTGGTTTCCGGGGACCTGTAATCGACAATTTGCACTTTCGGTATGTAAGGAATTAAATGTATGCAAACATATTATATTATGGATATCCGCTATGGCGCACTGTGACGATCTGTCACCATATTCCCTTTAAAAACACGTTTTGTAAACACGTCTACAGTGATTCTAATGTATTTTGTCAATACTACCCTGAAGTTTTCTGCAATCTTACATGGAAAAAAATACTCAACTTAAAAAGATCTTCACTAAAGATCATCATTGTTTATTCACAAGTTTGTCCAGTATTTGACAGATTGGATTTCCAACCTGATAAAATCTATGTGTTTACATCATTATTTTACATCAAACCTACTGTTCAAAAGGCCACGCAAACTCAAGAAGACTATAAGTACCTGATGGACATCACAACGACGAAAACAAAAACAGTGCATTTATGAGAGGGCATGATGTGCGTTACCGCACGTGCACCGCCTAAAAATCAGTACTTTTGTTCAAATAGTAAATATGAATAACCCTAAACACCTTTTCCCTTAACTGGTACTCAAACTCAAGTTGAACTCAAACTCATCAATTACAATTAATGTAACACTTGCTGTTTACCTGATGATACTGACAAGAGCTCTGCGGAATGACTCTCTATCTTTCTTAGGAGCATATGACGCTGCAAGCTTTTTGCCATTTGTGCCAGGAGGACTTGGTGGTGATACTCTCCCATTCCCAGCATCCCATGTTTTACTACGCATGTGTTTGGGCTTTTTGCCATATCCTGTAAACATTAAGTACAAGACCACTGTTGAAAAACAAAGGAGCCTGAACAGGCAAAAATATGAATGTGTCACTTGAGGCGGTGCTTTAAATTCAGCAGGTGAACTCCAGCTGGAGGCACACCAAGGAATGGCATTTTTGATGATCACTAAAACTAGCCAATATAGGGGTCCACACAAGACTCTGCAGATCATAAGTATTATTGAATTAGACTGATTGAGTCAGCATCTCACTAACCTAATGCATGGCTTTCTTCATCAGCATCACCTGCAGACCTGTTATTTGGACTGAGCTGGAAAGATGGTACAGTCTGCTGCCAAGCTGGTTTACTGCGAGTCTGAAGAAACAATGCAAGGTTCCTTAATGGTTTCTCCCCTCAGCGCAAAGTGTCATTGAAATGCACATGTTACAAATAGCAACTGCTTCACATCTTGCTTGGGATATGGCAAAAACCGTTTATAATTGATTTATGTGCAGGAAATAACCTAAAATTTTCTTGCAAGGCATGACTAAGGTGAAGCATATACATGACATATTTTGGGGTTAGATTTAAATCTGGCTAAAAAGGTCTGTCCTGCCCCCAAATCCCTGGCAATAATTATTATTTCCAAAATTTCTGATGTTTTGATCAAGTGGCATGAAGGCGATCATTTAGCACTAAATGTGACCTTTGTGGCCACTAGTGGCTGTAGAAAAGAAAAAGTATACCTGGATTCTCACAGGAGGCACCCCCCCCCCCTTCTCTCTCCATTTCCATTCATTATTTCTTCATGTTTTCATCCTTCCCCTTGGCTATCACTACTTTTAAGGGATTCACGCTTTATAAACAAAAACTGTCTAAATGCATGCACTAATGACAAATGTTTACAAAATGATACAAGAAACATTGGCGAATTTCGCCCTGCTGAAATTCTTAACAATATTTCGTAAAACTTTTGGGCATTTGGAATATTTTACATTCAATAACTTTTAACTCTTGTACATTTTATGATTATTAACTTCATGGAAAATGCATATTTTACGTTTCATTAGCAGCTCCAATTAGATGGTTTATCCTTATAGAACACAAGCCCCTTTAAAGTGACTATAACCCTCCTCCTCCCAGTTCCTTCAACTACATGTGTTACATAGGCTATTTAATACTGAACTGAGTAAATCATACAATTACAGTACATCACTTTAAAAGAGACTACTACAGCCCCATATTTTCTTGTGTAGGTTAGACTCACCTCTGGCAGTTGAGGAAGAAACCTAATAGGAGAATGTGGATTCCTCCCTTTGTTTTGTCTTGACGAAAGCTGAAGTGCAACAGAAAAACATTTACCGGCATGCCGTGAGAACTTACTTGTCCATTTGTAAGGACAGTGGAATCACAGGGCTCCCAGACAATCTATTTGAAATTTGAAGGAGTTGTATGGGAATTCACCCCGAAATTCGCATCGCCCCGCTTCCGAACCAAGCTCCGAGCAAAGCTGAGATGTCAAGGATTCTGCTTGTACCATTCGTTTGAAAATCCGACAAATTACCAAGTGCTAGCCACCGAATGAAACACATGCGGCTCAAATGATCCGTGGCAAATTTTCATGTGCCGACCTCAAACGGTCACGCTGTCTGCTCATTGTTTGACATGTCACTAATTAACCGTATCCAATCAGAATGAAGCAGTCGGCGTGACCGTTTGAATTTTGGCTTTGGCTGGAGCGGTTCTGAGAAGATCTCCTCCCTTGTCTTTCTCTTATTACGCTCAGGTAAACGCCAAACGCTAAACCTTCAAAATTGCCAATATTCGCCAAAATTCACCATTTACGGCTACAAGGACGACAAATCACAACAATTGAGGTAAGTTTACGTTTATTTTGAAGAAAAATATCAACATTACCCCAATATTTTGTTTTAAATACGAAGCTCGTAATATTCCCTTACAAATCCTTCAAATTTCAAACAGATTGTCTGGGCCCCCCTGTGAGTGGAATCTGTTCTTCTAGACAGTCTATGACTATATCACAGACAGCTTGGTCCAAAGAGATTAAAATTCATACAAACTAGCCTGGTAACTCCATGATACGTTCACTCTCATCTGAGCCTTTAGAGTCCGTATTGTAAGAAGACTGAATGTGCAAGTGTGCATGTATTCGTTAAGTTAAAATTGTACCAAAGCTTACATGCATGCATGTGATTTGAAAACTTTTTTGCTGGTCAGGTTGCGGCCTGCAGAGACCTGGCAAGTCATACTACAAAGAGTAAGAACACCTAAACCTAACTCTAAAATAATATTCCACACTTTTCTCTTTCTTCTAATTGAAAAGCGGGAATATTTGTCCACAACAAATTAGCAGTAACGAAAGCCATTCTTGCAAAGTTCAAATTAGGTAAAATCAAACAATCCTGAGCTTATCCTCGCTTACAACAAGATAAGATTAATATTTTTTATATCCATTCAAATCCACGACTGTCAATAGTCCTCCTATTAGGACTATGGACTATGCCATAGAAACACAGCAAAGGAAATACGCTGTGTAGCTACATAAGCTTAAGCTTAACCAATTTGAAAGTCGTACCTGGGGTTGAACATCCATAGTCGGGTTCACTGATCAGGGCCCGTTAATCACTGACGATTCCATTGATACAGCCACGGTTAAGATTTCACCTTAACAAAACATGAAATATAATCTTCGCCGGTTAATCCCGAGAGAGAAAGAACCAACCTTTCACGGTAACCACTTCGCCATTTTCTAGCTCGCCGAGAGCTCGAGGTAACTATGACAACAGATCCCATCAAAGCACTACATAGAGCCAGTCCTACTCGGACAGACTTGCAGCCCCGTGAGTCGCCGATCGCCCATGAAGGCACAGACGTCCCAAACTCACGATTCGAGAAATCGATCGAATAAATGATTTATGTAAGCGTATGAATGATTTATGTAAACGTATGAGTGACTTATGTAAGCGTATCGAGTGGGACTTGACTACTTGAAGTGCGCGGTGTTGTGTTACAATTTAGGCCGTTGGAAATTTGAGCGCTCTATAAGACTTTGTATGGAGTTTAAAATAACGTGGAATAAAAGCGCTCGACGAAATAAAATTTTACCTTCTTTTCAATAAAATAAGGAAAATGTACTCACCTTTCTTGATTTCTGTTGTCCTTATGGGCTATTTCATCGTTTTTTTTGGGGGGGGGGGTTGAGGTTTTTGTCGTAGCCTTCATAAGAGGGGGGAGTAGCAAGGAGCGACAGGCCTGCACGACTTCTAACAGTGGAAACATTTATATAATGTAGCCTCTTAATGTTTTTGTACTGACAAGTATGTGATTTTTAAGAAAGGATTGTTGTTGCAATGACTGTCTTGGTTTTATAAAGTGCCATTAAGGGAAGGTACGTTTTTTCTTGGAGGGGGGGGGGGGCTGGGGCCTCAGAGGGGAGGGTCATCAGTGAAAATGAGCACCAAAAGGGGAGGGCCATACCTCATGTGAGCTATACAAGGGAGGGTCACACATCTTTTCCAGAATTTTTTAATGAAAGTATTTGTGATGTTGCTTTCCATTTTTCTTACAGATTAAGTTTTTCTTTTCACCTACTTTGATTTAATTTATTGTTTTATTATAGGTACATTATAGGTAAGTATTCTACATGTCTATTATACCATGGCACATAATTTATCTCGGAGGACTCGTGTCCTTTTCCGTCCGTATCGAGAAGTACTTGACTCAGGTATCGTTTCTTCAGCTTCTTGCTGTTGGCTATCCGCTGCCTGATCTCCTGAGTCGTTTAGTTCTGAAGAGTTACTAGTAGATCCAACAATGCGCTCCACGCTGTCGGAAATGTAGGAAATATTTGTTTTTGAGAGGCAGATTTCGCATGCTAAACAAATAAACCTTTCTGTTAAAATAACCAACAGTAATGCCGGCTAGTCGGAGACAGAAGCGCGTGTATTTTCCCTTAGATATTTTATGTTCAAAACTTTTATAATACTCAAATACTTCCATATTCAAACTTCAGCTATAAAACGTAAATATCCCACATTGATTGTTCGCATTTTCCTTGTTTCAGCGCGCACACATTCAATATCGAGATAAATATATCCATATTCAAACACATTGCGTTCACAAGCGAAACGTTCTGAGGTTTCTACAGTATGGGACATACCATGTAGTAGTGAGGCGAGGGACACACTTATGTGAGTCACCTAAAGGTGGGAGGGGGGGGGGGGTCAGAAGTTTTTTTATTAAAACGCAAGGGAGGGCCAACACTTTTCTGGGAAAAAAATGCTAAAATTCCCCAGCCCTCCCCCCCCCCCCCCCCAAGAAAAAACGTACCTTCCCTAAAACGTGTTTGAGCTTTGGCACCGTTTTTTGACATTGAGTTCAGTCAAATGCGTAACAATTAGCCCATTTCGAAACTGTGAGTTTCGTGTCGATGGAGTTCGATGTGTTTCCTCCTTTTGTAAGCAAGTCTTTCGACTGCCGATTTGTATAGGCAAGACCATGGTTTCGACCCTCCACATGGGTCTCATCAGTTGCCGGGATTGGTTTTGCGAGTTGCTCTTATGCAAGCTCATGTACGTTTTGAGAATGACAAGGCATTCTGTTTGGCAAACGTTTTCCGTTGTGTATTTATACCCACTGTGTGGATCAAAAATCCATGATTTCTATTGGTTAATCAAAGGCGGCCAACTGTCAAATGTGGTTTTCGATCCTTATCCCTTTGAAGCTTACGTATGGCGTTCCCCATCCTCGGAGACCCACGGGCAGCTAGTCGGGACGACGGGATTTTCATGGGCGAAAGTTTACAACAAGAGCGGGAGAGCCCCTGGGCACTTACTCTTACCGAACGAGTTCCAGAAGCGTTTGAAATCCCGCCTTCTGATTGGCTAGAAAAATATTTTTTCTGGCCAATCAGCGAAGAGGAACAGCCGGGCGACTCTCATGTCTTCTTACACGAGGTAGTAGCGTGGCCCGTTCAACGGGAACATTTTTGAGGAGAGCTTCAGAAAAAATAAATAAATAATAAATAAACGAAGTCGAGGAAATCGCAAACTATAACGTTGCCGCAAGAAAACAAACACTCACCGGGATTTTTCACGGCGGACTTATCGAAGGTATCGTAAATTTTTAGAGCTAGCGACTTTCCCTTTCTCAAGTGTTGCATGAGTATGGCGTTCCGTTACGGCCAAAATCTTCAAGTCACAAAATAAACAAAATGAAACGCGTACAAACATTATTAGACGGTCAAAAATAAAACGAAAGCCGTTTACATAAAGTCAAAACCGCAAAAAGTCAATCGAACCGCGCAAGAATAAATCGAAACTCGTACAAATAAATCTAACTTACACAAATATCAATCGAACTACGCAAAAATAAATCGATCCGCGAAAAAGCAAATCACACGCCTCAAAAATAAATCGAACCAAACGCAAATGAATCCAGCTTGCACAAATCGCAATCAAACCAGCGAAAAATGGATCGAACTGTGCAAACAGGAACGAAACCGCTTACATAAATGCCGAAATCGCACATATCAATCGAACTGCACAAAAACAAATCGAAAGAAGGTCAGCGGAACCGGAAGTATAGTTGCACCGGAAGTATTTGACTAGCATACCCAGTATAGCAGTCACCGCCAGCATTATTGTTGTTGTTGTGAATATGTCGGTTAGAAACCAGTTCAGGGACTATGTATTAGGAGAATTCTTTCGATCACTGCAAGACTTGTTAGCCCAGCTTAGCCCTTTCTCTCGACGCCAACTTATTCTTCGATTTTGCAGAATTCCTTTACCGACGTCTCGATGGTTTCGAGAGAACTTTGAGTGTTTTGTCGTCGAGAGTACGCGTGTCCCATCCTTCCGAAAGACAACTGCTTTGTGACCTCGACATTCTCTTGTACATTTTCAGTCAACAAAGGCAGTATTGTGTGAACTTGTCGTATTTTGCTTTGCACGAGGAGGAAGAACAACAGTCAACCACTAGAGTGGGTGTCAGGATTGTAAGATCAGGTGTTGGTCGGCCAAGACTCGACATTTCGGAAGACCTTTTGGAGGCACTTTATGTAACAGCTGGATTTCGTTGGGCTGCCATAGAGGCGGAGGCACGAACTTGGGTTTGCTAGCGCAGCACCGTCCTTTACTGACATAGACAATGGCTCCCTGGACGAAGTTGTTAGAGATATTTTGCAAGTTAAAAAATGTTAACGGGCCTGCACGACTCTCGCGTTCGTCTAAGAAATTCTAAAGCCCTCATAGCTTAGCTCTTACTAGTAGGTCTTAAAGGGATTTCCCTTTTCGATGTGAGTTGATGGGAGGCTCCTTAAAGATTTTTTTAAGTTGTGGGTGGTTCTGTATAAGGTGCTATTTTCCCACCAGAATTGTCTTTAGGTTAAGTAATGCTGGGTGGTATTGTGTGACAAAGGGTATTATTTTCTTATGTGCAGCCTTGTTCTTCTGTTCTAGTTTAGTTTTTCTCTCGGAGAAATTTACTTCTCAGTGTTTTTTTATTACACCTGTTGGATATCCTCTACACTTAAGGCGTGATTCAAAGTTTTTGATGTTTTCCTCAACTGTTTCTTTGAGGAATTTGTTTTAAGGAGCCTTGAAGCCTCCCCTTTGATAAATCCTTTTGTAACGCCTGGTGGGTGACACGAATAGAAATTCGTGAATTGAAAAGTCTCGGTTGGTTTGTAATGTGTTTTCACGTCAAGGATAGATTCCTTGTGAAATCTCTCACCCTTGTACACTTTCGTGTCCAAGAATGTAATCTCTGTTTCTGATATTTCGGCCGTGAATATGATTGATGGGTGAAAGCTATTTGCTATTTGCCTTTCCCCTTGTGTAAGGAACGAACCGACCACTCGATCTAGCTCTGAGAAGAACTCTTCCAGCCCAGATGATGATGCTGTTGAAGCACGTGGAATGCGAAACCTATCATGAAGCTGGTTCGTGTTGGGTGTCAATATAAGAAATCCACTGCTATTAGCGCTCCCACTTTCATTTGAAGGGTTAGATGGAAGATTTCCAAAAGCACCAACCACTCTTCTGACTATGTCCGCGATGTTATCCTCAGGTATGTTAAGGACTGGGTCATTTGAGGTACATTAAAAAATGAAGGGGGGTGGTCTATCTCAGTAAGTATGTAACCTATTGACACGAAATTAAGCAAAAAGATGAATCTTGTTACGAAGGCTCATTTTGATAAACAGCTGTCACAACAGGGATCACGTGACTAATTAAGGTATTGAATTTCGATATTATTTTTTAGGCGAGATGCAGGAGAACTTATGCAAACCTAACTTACAAAATGACGTCTTAATAGTTTTCCTTGCATTAAGTTCTACACGAAAGTAACTGGAAGGCGTGTCCAGGTCACGTGGTCATTGAAATGTCATAATTTTGCTGTCACGCAATAGCCATAAGTCCCTCATCCAGGACAGGGAGACCACCTTTCCAGTTACGTTTGGAAAGTACCTCATAAAGGTAGAAACGCAATCGCTGGAAACGCCAGGTAAACGTATTTTTTCCTAGTGTGCAGAAGCCGTAAAGAACAAAACCGGAAGTGAAACCTTAATTGGTCACGCAATATGTTGCCATGGAAATGTCAATGTCAAAAATACTATATCAACAGGATAAAGGCCATGGCCAAGTCTCATACTTATCACATGTTTCCTTTCGAAGATAGACCACCCCCATTACTTTCTGGATCAGATACTTGCAGACCCAGTCCTTAATATACCTGAGTCTGAAGACAACGTTTGAGGGCGTCGAGAGGGCGACTGAATCTTTCTGCCATTTTGCCAAACCGACCGGCCGATTCCCGCGCAAAGCGTATTGACAGTCCCGGATGCTGGACCCTCGCTTCCGCTTTTAAAGCACTTCCGGTAGCATGTTTCACCGCTGACCTTCTTTCAATTTATTTTTGTGCAGTTCGATTGATATGCGCGGTTTCGACATTTATGTGAGTGGTTTCGTTCCTGTTTGCACAGTTCGATACATTTTTCGCTGGTTCGATTGCGATTTGTGCAAGTTGAATTCATTTGCGCTTGGTTCGATTCATTTTTGAGGCGTTTGATTTACTTTTTGGTGGATCAATTTATTTTTGCGCGGTTCGATTTATATTTGGGCAAGTTGGATTTATTTGCATGAGGTTCGATTTATTTTCTGACCTCTCTCCTCCGCAGAGGCTCCTGTTAGTGAACACCAGAGAAAGAAACGGGAGCGGGAGAAAACGGGAGCGCGGGGGACGATGGGAAGAGGGAAAAGACAGTCATTGCAACAACAATCCTTTCTTAAAAATCACATACTTGTCAGTACAAAAACATTAAGAGGCTACATTATATAAATGTTCCACTGTTAGAAGTCGTGCAGGCCTGTCGCTCCTTGCTACTCCCCCCTCTTATGAAGGCTACGACAAAAACCTCAAACCCCCCCCCCCCAAAAAAAAAACGATGAAATAGCCCATAAGGACAACAGAAATCAAGAAAGGTGAGTACATTTTCCTTATTTTATTGAAAAGAAGGTAAAATTTTATTTCGTCGAGCGCTTTTATTCCACGTTATTTTAAACTCCATACAAAGTCTTATAGAGCGCTCAAATTTCCAACGGCCTAAATTGTAACACAACACCGCGCACTTCAAGTAGTCACGTCCCACTCGATACGCTTACATAAGTCACTCATACGCTTACATAAATCATTCATACGCTTACATAAATCATTTATTCGATCGATTTCTCGAATCGTGAGTTTGGGACGCCTGTGATGAAGGGGGTTGTTTTGAGACGTCTCCAAAGTGTATCGGTCAATTCTGTATTCTACATTATTCATACCCTTGTTATGTTCTTTGTTTATTTCCGACTTTTTTTGCACTGCAGAAAGAATCAGTTTTCGTTTTTGAGATGGAATGTGGCTCAAGGCGATTTTTACGCGAGATCGTGTTCTGAAGTGGAGATCGAGAAAATCGAGAGAAAATGGTAATGATTTATTGCGGGCACAACCCCGGGGATTTTTTTAGCCAATGACGTCACGTTAGTGACGTCACATGGCTACTGTCAGAGCCTAAAAATCAACGATAGACGACAGTGTCATGTCTGTCTTACGATTTGTGAGGCTGGGGGGATATCCTGTGAGACGATGGGTGGGGGTGTACACCGGCACAAACCCATACAGCTAATGTTGTGGGAGTAAGACCCCCGGGCTTTTTGTGTACGTGAGGTTTGGCAGGAAATTATTCGCGTTGTCGTCCTGTGTTTACTTAGCTGAAGTACAAATTTCCACAGCAGCAAATACAAGACGGACTTGCCAATTTGAGATGTTGTATGAACAGAACGTGGAAATTGACGTTACATCGATCCCTAATTAACAGTGAAAGGAACAATATTTAAAGCCCAAGTTTATAACGATAGTGAAAAGACTAGAGTAAAACAGCATAAAATTTTTCGGGATTATCTCTCGTAACAGCGAATGCAAAATTTGCAGTGTCATTTTTGAGTGTGTGTTATAAAACATGAACCCATTTAAAACTAAATCGGAAATTGCGCGGCTTGTTGCTAGCTATTCTTAAAACTGAAAAACTTGAATGAAACTAGTATTAAAATCCAAGTCACAGTTGTGATCAAGGAATTAGAGGATGGATGTAGTAAAATCTTAACAAGATACTAAACGTTATTTCGGGGTTATTCATAGCTCAAAGTGTAAAGCGTATGTTGAGCAAATTTGCATAGTTGACAGCTGTAATTTCAGCCTTATAAGGAATGTAACGCAACACTTAAAACATCTGGAACCGACGGAAACAGTACCGAAAGATTAACAACAACAGATATGTGACAAAGCATTCTAATAGAGACCTGTTGGATCTACTGGAAAGCGAGCTGAATTTGAACATTTTCGTACTGTTCGAAGGCAAAGCGAACGAAATTTATTCGGCTGTAGGTTGAGACTCAAAATAAACACGTGAGCTAAAAATAACTTCGTACCGTGGGAAAGTTACAAATGTAAACATACTTTCGTCGATTTGTGAAGCAAAAGGACGAAAATTATTATAGCCGACTTGATTACAAAGCAAGCAACTTCAGTTAACAGGGGAAATAAATATAGTTGCAAAACTATTTCAGTCGTGTTTATAAACGCTAGTTCAAACCGATTTCGAACGAAAATATTGTGGATACAAGAAACGCCGTTTGATGGCAGACTCCTGTTTTGACAATACAATGTATTAAGAACGTAAGTGGTAGACTGAAACGTCTGAAACCTTACAAATTAAACAAAGTAAAGCGAGTCGCGTGTCACGCAAATCACGCAGAGCGTCAAAACGGCACCCTTTAGAAAGTTGACCGTTTATGAGCACTGAAAAGTATTGGATATTCGCCAGTAGAAGTAAGAAATTAAAAGGTTCAACTGCAACTTGCATTTATTTCTGAAGTAAAATTGTTAACTTTCCACTGATCTTTGCCTAAATTATGTATGCAATATTTTTCGACGGTGAGTTTAAGTTTAAGTTTACTTGTTTTTGTCTGTGTTCTTTGAAGAACCGTGAAACAAAGAGCTTTCTTCGGTTTTTTTAACTCCGCGTAGTCACGCTGCTGAATCATTACCAGGTTTTATAGTGGATACCCACAAGATCTTTTTGGTGGTGGTGGGGGGGGGGGGGGGGGGCTGAGGGGTTAGGGTGGGACTTACCAGAGGTGTAAAGTCCCATAGGTTGTCAGGATAAATTTCACCATATTGTGAAAAAATAAACGTCATTGGCTCTGCGCGCATTGCGTGCCTATGTTTACTTAAGGTTTTACTCCCCACCCCGGGTACACAAAAAGGAACAATTCCCAGCCCCCAAGACTGACTGCTTCGTTTTACAAGAAGATGAAAACATTTATTTTGGTATTTAAACAAAAACTGAAATTTTAGAACAATTTTAAAAAACCTTTCTGAAGTAGAGCAAACAAGCCCAAACAAATACAATATTAAAACCAAGAGGCAGATCCAACCGCACTGCCTCGAAAATTGAAGTGAATTACTATCAACTATTTTATTCCTGGAAACAATGGGAGAGAGGGTGTCTTTTGTATCTTTAAGTGAAAACAAATTGCTTGTCTGAAAGAAGATCAAAATGTTTGACTCTCAGTTTATTTTTTAACATTAATAACGCGCCTAAAACAAGAAGATGAACTTCATTAAAACACAAATATTAACTTTCTTCTGGAGGAAAACCCAAACACACTCCCTCGGGTAATAGTCTTAAGGAATTTTTCAACTCTTAAGTGTAAACAAGATTATTTTTCTCCAGCCATTCACTTACAAATTTGATCAATTTACCTACCAAACTTGTGTACGGACTTTATGGACCATTGTCTAACTCCATAATTCCTTGGACAAGTAGTTATTTCGATTTGCCCCACCACCAACTCCCGGGACAAGACCGCTTGAAAAAATTTCCCACCCCAGGGTCAGAGGGGCCGGCCTTTCCCGGGGGTGTGCTCGGGGGAGGTGGGGGGGGGGGGCGGGCAGTGACAGCTAACGCCTTAACACGACCTGATCTTGACCAACAATAAAGCAACGAGTGAACATTTACCGAAAGTAATAAGGTATGGCAAGAAAAGAAGGTGATTAAGTGTACTTTAGGTAAGATGAACGTTTATTCGTTTGTCTCACGATGGAATCGCTTTGAGTTGTTGATCGCGACGTTTCGACTGCAATACTGCTAGTCTTTATCAGGTCAGATGAGGTCAATTGTTTACGTGTCGCTATTTGTAGCATGATGGTTCGCTGCTATTGGTGCATTTCGATCCTCATTTTTATTCCGACTGTTAGATGTTGTTCCCTCACAGGTCCGCTTTGTGGTTGATCGGCTGTTGTGCTTTCTGATCGTAGGTATCCAAGCTTCTGGAATTTCGATTCCACTATCTCTATTGATGTTATTAGGATGAAGTCTTATATGGATAGCCTCTTTGACCCTACGTGTGTACCAGTCAGACCAGTGAGGGTCACGATCAATAAACTTAACTTCTTTCCAAATAGTAAGATGCCCCGTTTCGTTAGCGTGTTCCGAAACTGCGGAGGTTTGCGTACGAGCAAGCCGTATATCTCTGTCGTGTTCTTTTATCCTGTCTTGCATCGCTCTCCCTGTTTCCCCGATGTATACTTTGCCACACTCACATGGAATTTTATAGACGACACCGTCTTGTTTAGTTGGTTCAAGGGTGTCTTTCGGTCGCACTAAGTGAGACCTAAGAGTTGTGTCTGATTTGAAGACGGTGCGTACGCCTTGTTGTTGTAGGCAGCGGCGAAGAACCTCTGATACACCTTTTATGTAGGGTAGAACCGCAGTAGATTTAAATTCCTGCGTAGGTTCTTTGTTGGCGGTTGGTCTTGTTGTCTTTGTGAGCTTTCGTACAAATGAAGAAGGATATCCGTTCGAAACAAGTACCGATGATATATGTTTCTTTTCTTTAGAGATAGCTGATGGTTTAGATGTGAGGTGTTTGGCTCGGTCGTGTAGACACTTAACAATACCACGTTTCACTGACTTACGATGGTGTGAATTATAGGCTAGGTATTGGTCAGTGTGGGTGGGCTTTCTGTAAACAGTGGTGGTGAGAAGACCGTTTGAAACAAGGGATTCAAACGGTCTTCACGTAAACAATTGACCTCATCGCCTGATGAAGACTAGCAGTATTGCAGTGGAAACGTCGCGATCAACAACTCAAAGCGATTCCATCGTGAGACAAACGAATAAACCAGGGGGGGCTGGCAGCTACCTTTGATCTTGCCGCTTTTGGCGTCTACATGATTGCCCCAGTAAAGAAATCTGTCAATCATTCGAAAACTCTAACGAGCATGCGCGAAGTGCAACGAAGTCTCGCGCGAACTGCTCGAGAATACGTGTTTTTTTGTTCGTGGTGACTCGATTGTGGAAAAGGAATTCGTTTTTTGTTATTGTTTATATGCTGTTAGTATTTTTGGCGACAGTACAGCGTTTGGGCACCACATTTCTCTAAATTCTTGATCTGTGTACACTCCTGCTGTGTATTATGTCAAGAACATGAGCGTGATGGTTGTATTATCGAAAACATAAACGTTCGCGATGTCAACAGCCACTCGACCTGGGAAATGGTATTAAAGTTGCAGCTTTCGGCCTTCCATTTCGATCCATTCTCTGTTTCTGAGACCATCAAAATCGATGGAATGAAGGACCAGCTTTATTTTAGGTTAGTAGAGCAGTCAATATTGAATAAGCAAGTGACAAGTTTCGGCCTGAGATTTTCCCAGTTGAGTGTTGAACAAACTACGCTCAAATTATAACTATATTCTAGCAGATGATTGTGGATTTCGTCATCTCAAGAAGATTTATAAGAATCTTTTTACTGTGGAAACTGTGGAATCTTCCAGCCAACAAAGCGAAAAGAGGAGATTTCGATTGCGAGTCTTCTTTAAGTCTGTTTCACAATGAAGACACAAAATCGAATGCGAAGACTTAGAATGTATTAAAAATGGGCTTGAACTTTCACATGCACTTGTCTCAAGTTTTTTGCGTCTTATTTACAGCTGTAAGCGTAATTACGTGTAAAACACCACGTTTATTTTATGGAATTCTTTTTTTGGCTTGAGTGTTTCTTGGCGGCAGTTGTTTCTGCAAATATATTGGTTGGTTGCAGTTACAAGAAAAATAAGAACATTTGAGATGATAGAATTTTGCAACTGGAAAGGATAGCTGATAAAGGACAACCAACAAAAGAAGAATGCTTAACCTTACAAACAGAGCTGTCGGAGGTTTGCTTGTTTTGATAAGAGAACTTAAAGAATTGGCAAAGTAAATACACCTCGCCAGTAGGTTTAGGAAAACTCCCTAGTTCCATATATTGTACTGACCTGCTAAGTTTAATTCAATGGAAAATGCAATGAACTATCACATTTCCAAGCATTTTCCCACATTACGCATGCAACTGTCCAATGAGAAGGTTTATAAACATTTGCTAGGGTAATCTGAAAAGATTGAAGGATTTCAATTATATGATTTTTTGTCTTTTGCCTGTAGCCTGTACAAGAAGCTTAATTCAAAGGAAAGACATTCAGGCCCATTTTTCTTAAGTGTCAGTGAAAAATTTGTAGTTTGAGTTCAGTAACACCAGGTGAACTATGCAATAATGGAGTATTAGACAATGCAAAAGTTCTCAACTGTCCCCTCTGTTAAAAGAGCAATTGAGTACTGCTCACACCCTTTCAGACATTTGTACTTCTGATGAGGAAACAGTTCCAATTGCCAAGGAGAATTCAGTTTTTTGAAGATGGATACATATGAAATAAATCAGGTGTGAACTTCCTGATGTAACAAATGTGGCCATAAAGGGCTTGCAAGTTTTAAATTTTTTCAACTTGAGCAGTTGGAAAGGCAAATTTGATCCTGGTCGAGACTGAATTTTTTCAGGTTTGCTTTTTCAACTGCTCAAGTTGAATGCATTTAACTGTGAGGATCATTATTTCAGAACTGTTACCGATAAGGTAGGGGAAAACAGGTCAAAACAGTGTTGTATTGCTGGGTGTCAAAACGAGGCTGGCATACATAAAGGAGATGTGAAATAACCCCAGAATGGCTGATCAACCATGGTTGCTCTAACTGTGCAACAGTCCTTTTGAAGTGTTTTCAGAAAATTAAGGATTAACATGGCTGTCCATATATATGTCATCAGTCAAAGTCCCTGTACAACCAAAACCTTTGCCCAAAACATATTTATCAACATGCATCTTGGATAAGCAATGCCTGCCAGATCCAAAGTGATGGTGTGTTTGCCAGATTATCTTTACTTTACAGACTGTCGGAACCTTTGCAAACTCCACCCCAAATGTTGTTTTGTTTGCAAAAGCTGTTCAACATCAATTGCACTGTCAAGAAAAATTCAAGTCCCTTCAGAATTCAAATGCCAATTTTCCACAAACCCATTCATGGTGAAATATATGAAGCCAAGGTCACCAAGTAAATATGTGAAATGACTGGCTGAAGTATTGCTGTCAGTTGAGCAACCTGGTCCCTTTAAGTTTCAGTTCTCACCCCAGAGGTGTGATAGACAAAATCTAAATGAAAAATTATTTCACCTTTTTCTCCAAAATATGAGCTTTATTATCAGGTATACCTACACACTGTAGGCAATATCTGTGACTCACGTGGCGAAGTCATCACCTCTCAGCTTTTCACCATTTAAGGATTCTAGAGAGCTGTACATGAAAAAATCTCTTGTGGACTGTAAGGTAGTAACATAACTTGGGCAAAACAGAAAATAATTTGGATCAACAAAACCTCCACAATTAATTGTGGACTCCTCCTGGGTAGTTCTTATGAAGAAAGAGAAATCTACAGCGTATGTAAATGAAACAAGGACAAAGTCTCGAGCGACAATTCTTAGTGAAAGAGGAGAGCGAATCTGGCCGCTGTGAAATGTGTCAGAAAATGTTTCAAAACTCGTAAAATCGGTACCAGAAAAAGCAGAAAGGGCAACCAAATCAGTTAGAAACAAAGGTAAAAAAAGCGATCGAAACCTTCCCTTGAATGTTTAAACTTGGAATAACGGAAATAATGCTGAACCAACACAAACGCGCGTACACCAAATAACGGCTAATTCGGCTAATTCTCCTTCCTCGCCACCGCCATGTTTGTTTGGAATAAAATTAGTACACAGTCCCACTCGGCTAAATTTCTTTGCTGGGGCGATCATGTAAACTCGGTTCCAGACCTCGCTGCCAGCCCCCCCTGGAATAAACATTCATCTTACCTATCTTACACCACGATGAACAATAAACACATCTTTAATAAGTGTACTTTGTTAAAATGTCTACACTCACCAGCCTTCGATTGTTCAGTTTCGTAGCTTTCACTTAAACCCTTAGGATTATGGGTGAAAAAAATCCGGTGAAGAAACACAAACTAAAAAAGAATCCTTTCGGATTAAAACACAAGCATTTGAACATTTCAACTGAGTTGATAAGGTATTAAAATTGGCCACCGTAGTGAAATTGAAAGCTGACGTTTACGTTTGAAGTGTCAGCTGTCAATTTCTCTACGGTGGCCAATTCACCGTAATATAAAGTATTCAGTTGATAAATCCAAATTTTTGTGTTTCGCTTCAACCTCCGACGAAGCACCACAGTTTCTTTAGAAACTAGCCCCTTATTCTTTTGGGTTAAAGACAGTCACTGGGTTAAAGACTAGAAATTGCGTACATTTTAAGGTCTCAAACCTTTGTGGTGACTTTGAGAGTTCTATTTGGTGCTGAATCAGTTCCGTCAACTTGGCAATTCACTCCCCAGAAGGTGGTGCCGAAACATTTTTAGTTGTTTGAAGAAAGGTAACAAGCGCAAACGTGTTAAGAGCGGATGTCTGTAAATATCGACCAAGGGTGGGAAATATAAAAATTTTGAAAAATCCCAAAAAAATTCTGTAGCCTACCCTAGGTATTCTATTAACGAAAATATAAATTTGAGTTTCATCGGATAAATATTTTGGCGATACGGCGGGTGTCAAGTTTGGGCGCTTCACGGCCTCCGCCAGACCACTTTTTCGGGGCCCGATACCGGGTTACGAAAAGAGCTCGATTTGAATCTAATTCAAACATCATTCAACCCAAAAAATTTCTTATCGTATTAAAGGGAATTTAACACACATTTTGAGTGGTCAAGTGCTTGAGTTGATTGCGACTAGAATATTTTACAGATTTTTAAATATTTACACAATTTCGAGGATTTCACGCGAGCAAAATTGTGTCCAAATTCGAAGGCCCAAAATCACACCCGGTACATAGTTTCAAACAGCAAAAGACATTCCACATTAAAAAGCAATCTCTAAGCTTTCCAAATATGGTTTTAAAACTTTGGGCAACACATGAAATGAATTTATGGGAACGCGAAATTCAGGGAGCACTTGAGTGAAATTTGATCTTTCTGACTTGACAGTTTTGAGGTTCGGCGCGTTACACAAATCAATACTCAAACAAATGTTTCAGCCAAACTACATTTAATTTAGACAATGTCAAGTCCCACAGTGATACATACATACTTTATAGACATTGGGTGGAACATTTAACACCAGTTTTCATCCAAAAAGAACTCATATCCCGGCTTTCAGGTATTTGAACTTGCCTCGCTAATGTAAACATGTGGGTCAAGTTCTTATCACGACACAGCGAAGTGTTCAAAATCTGCACCAAATATCTATCCTGTCTAGTATATAATCAGGTCTACAATATGTTTGTTTGTACCTTGTGTCCTTGTTTGTCTTCATTTCCGCAAAACTGAGGCAGACTACAGCGAAATCCCCGTGCGCTCGACGTGTCATCGTGGACGCTGTTACGTGAATCGAGATTGCGTTACATAACATGACACACAGGGAGGACCGACAACACGGGCACTTCGTCTACATGAGATTCTTAGGAAAAAATGAATTCTAGATTTTAAAAATGCAAATCACAGTAGAACCCTGATAACTTGAACTCGGCAAACTCAAATTTCCTCGTTTACTCGCGCCGATTCCTCTTTTTTTTTCTTGTGATACCGTGTGGTACTTAATTTTTGCGAATTGCGGGTTCTAATTTTTGCGATTTTTACGGGTTTTTTGACGATCCGCAAAAAAAGTTCCCTCGGAAAAAAGTTCCTGCAAAAATATTTTCTCCGCAAAAATTGACTCCACTGTCAAAATTATATACAAACATCGCCTTTAACATGTATTAAAAATCATGTTGGTGCTTTTTACTGAACCAAAATGAAATTAGAAACAGAGCATTCAGAAATAAAACGATGAAATTGCAGTAGGT